>JAOPHQ010003412.1:100000-707500 GCA_030340625.1 Merluccius polli | reverse complement strand
CTGCAGTCCTGACAGCGGCAGGGAGCTCGTTCCACCATAGCGGCGCCAAAACAGACAAGAGTTGTGACTTTGCTGTGCGACCTTTGCGAAGGCGGTATCTGCCAGCCAGCTGAGGTAGTTGAGCAGAGTGTTCATGCTGGGGCTTGGGATCTGACTAAGGCTTGGAGGTAGGTAGGGGCAGTTCCGTTGACAGCCTTGTAGGTCAGTACCATTGTCTTACGTCTGATGTAAGCTACTACAGGGAGCCAGTGGAGGTCACAGAAGAGAATAGAGAGGAGAATTTTGGTAGGTTGAAATTGAGGCACACACACACACACACACACACACACACAGCTCTACCACTGGTGTCCAACCCTGTGTTTACTTCCTGCCAGGTGATCCTGGTGTCGGCCAATAAGCTGACCCGCTACATCGAGCCGTGTCAGCTGACAGATGAGTTTGGAGGAAGTCTGGACTACGACCACATAGACTGGCTCAATAAGAGATTGGTACTCTCCTCTCCTCCCTCCTCCTTTTCTACTCTCTCCTCCTTCTCTACTTCTCTCTCCTCTCCTCCCCTCCCTCCTCCTTTTCTACTCTCTCCTCCTTCTCTACTCTTTACTTCTCTCTCCTCTCCTCCCCACTCCTCTCCTCCTCCTCTATTCTCTCCTGCTTCTCTGCTCGCTCCCCTTCCCCTCTCCTATCTGCTGGTCTGAAAGTGTGTGTGTGTGTGTGTGTAGGTATTTGAGAAGTTCACCATGGAGTCTACATCTCTGCTGGATGAGTTGTCAGTCATCAACGATGGACTGCTGGAGAAAGACAGGTCTGATATATATATATATATATATATATATATATATATATATATATATATATATATATATATATATATAGTTCAAGTTTTTATTTGTCACATACAAAGTCATACGTGTACAAATAGCAGTGAAATGCTTATATAATGTATCATACTACATATATCATGAATCAAATACTAGGGATGCAAGAAATACCAAAAAACTCTAATCGAATACACAGTCCAAATCTCAGTGCTTGTGTACTCGTTTGTAGGCGTTTTTTTTCAATGTACACATCGAAAGTCATTTTAACGTGTATTATGTACAGTCTAATGTGAGTTACATTACACCCACATCGGAGCTCCACTGGTCACACAGTTTTTTTACCAGCCTTTTACTGTTGTAGAGCTAGCGGGATACACTTCTAAGCAGCAATTTTAAAGTCCCAGGTAACATATAATCAAATCGTAAAATGTATCCATGTATTCGAAGTTGATAATAAGCATATAGTGAAGTTTGAGTGACCTGGCTCTAGCCCAAGCTAGTGTCAACAAAAGCTAAAATTTTCAGACACCGTGGAGCCTAAAAAATGCCAATAATTCACTTAGAAACACAATGTAATGTTTAAATAGTTATGGTGGTTCTTGTTTCACTGAAATTATACTTGTTGAACATCGGGTGTTTTTGTGTTATTTTATAATGAGCCCCAATGGACACTCTCCCCGTTGTTGACACGTCTCGTCTCGTCTTTTAAACTTGTGAATAAACTCACATACTTGAAAGGACAGACACATGTTGGATATCCATATGTTCGACTACTTCTACTGAGCATGACCATGTCCAATTTATAGTAATCCGAGTTATAGTTTTTGAGAACGAGGCTATGGTTTGAGGCTAGGTTAAGGTAACCAGATTTCTGAAATGAAAGATGGAGACATTTGTAGTTTGGCGGTCCATATATCAACAAAATATCTGTTATTATTTCTGAAATAAAAAATTTCAGCTGACGTTAGCGTCAGCGGTTCAATACCTGTTTGACTTTCAAAATTATCTTTTAAATTGAAAAACATCATATGTGTAATTCGTGGCACAATTCAAATGGGATCAAAACATGATTAGGTCCCATGGTGGTCCCCTGGAAGCGGAGGGCCTTAGACTTTCCATCCTGCCCAACTTGCCTCCAGTCCAGAGCCAGAGAAGGACAAAATGCTAAAGTGTGTGTACATATTTTATATAATAATATCTTCACCATGCATACTAGATACCAAGATGACTTTTATTAACCTAGTTAGAATCAAATCACGGATTTAAGTTACCTGGGACTTTAATGTTATACCCATTGGGGATATTTTGAAACATGAGACGTATCCAGTTTAATTGCCTTCTAGTTAGGCTATTGTTTAGGGCAGGGTACTTTGTAATTCGCCTATTGTGTAATAATGAGCCAAACAATGGCTTTATAGAGAGGAGTGCTGGTGCCGGACGGCTTCGCTTGGAAGCCCGTCTCCTCCTCATACACCACTAGACACACTGGGACTCATACCACTGATCGCGTCTTTAGTTCCTCACGTCAGATCACTCTAATTCGGAGTGTGAATATCAGTTGAATATCCAATATCTGTCCAACCTAAAAAAAGACTTTCAAACTACATAAACTGCTATTACAACTGTGATTCTTTTAAGACACCATCACAGTAGCGCTATGCATTTTACTTTTAGTTTTAATGTCAGGACATTCCTGGCAGGTGATGATGTGATTGTAAAACTTGTGTAACGTAGGGGAACTCCACCTACCCGGGCCAGCCACTAAACATTGGTGAACAAACCTATTTTAGTCTCAACAACAATATGCAACCGCTAAGGCTTTATTTTGGACTATTTAATTATATATCCGGCTTCAAAACTTGGCCAAAATACATATCAACAGAATCTAAAATGTATTTATAAGTCAGAAAATGACGAATACAAAACAATTTTCGTTTTGGTTTGCTTGCCGAGTACTTGTTTACTCGAGTACAGGTTGCACCCCTATCATATACTGTATATTCTATATCTCATATATCATGTCATATATCATACTTCATATATCATATCAGAGACCACGGGACAATGTGTGTGTGTCATCACTGGAGGGGTGTGATGTCATTGATGGAGGAGGGGTGACGTCATCACAAATTCCCAATCTTGATTTTCCCAATGTTGATTTTCTCTGATCTCTCTCTTCTCTGACCAGAGGATCAGACTGGAATCAGCTGCCCTCCTTTGATCCTGAAACTGTTCTTCAGACAGGTACACACAAACAACAAAAAGTGTATTTAAAACTGGGTCGCTTCAAAGAGTATTCACCATTCTCGAAAGTTATAGTATGTCAAGGTTTCTAATATCTTTCTGTCTTTATCTCTGTCTCTCCATGTGTCTCTATGTCTCTCTACCAGGTCATGAGTTGTTATCAGAGCTTCAGCAGCGTCGCTTTAATGGCTCAGAGGGAGGAGGAGGTGAGAACTGTCTGTCTGTCTTCCTCTAACTTGTCCTCTAATGGTCTGTCTGTCTGTCTGTCTGAAAAAATGATCAATGATATGGATGGAGAGAATATAAATGGAGAGATAATTGTTAATTGTTTTGATACGGATGGATGGGTGTGTGTGTGTGTGTGTGTGTGTGTGTGTGTGTGTGTGTGTGTGTGTGTGTGTGTGTGTGTGTGTGTGTGTGTGTGTGTGTGTGTGTGTGTGTGTGTGTGTGTGTGTGTGTTTGTGTGTGTGTATTGATATATAATATGTATTGATGTAAATATTGATCTGTAGCTCCATGGTGTCCTATGGAGGAGGAGCTCCTAGCCCAGCCCCAGGTCTTGAGGCTGCTGGACTCCCTGAGGGAGCAGTACACCAGATACCAGGAGGCCTGCAGACTGAGGAGCAAACGATCCCAGCTGGAGGAGGTGCACACCAAGGTCACACAGGTACACAGTATAGTATATACACACTATACACACACTATAGTAAATACACACTATACACACACTATAAAGACAGCCAATTGAGAGTTGTAACTGATGACATTTCCAGCTCTTGGAAAAATATTTTTCAGCCATTAATATCTATGTATGCATTTACAGATTTGTCTACATATTTACAGATCTATGTTTTACACATTTACAAATCTCATTACGCAAGTATTCTCAATACACATTTGCAGATCCCTGTACACATTCACAATATACTGTATATAGAGAATATTTAGAGAATATTTTACACATTTACCATTCTGATTACTCACACGGATTACTCTCACTTACATTTGTAAATTATATATTATATATATATATATATATATCGATGTGTGTGTGTGTGTGTTATATTGTAATGTGTATGAATATATGTATATATATTAAAGGTAGTCCAGTGGTTGGAGGGTCCAGGCTGTGACCAATTGAAGACCAGTGGGGCGATTGGTGATTCTCTGCGTGCTTCTCAAGACCTGCAGCACAAACATGAGCTGATAGAAAGTCAACACAGTGTAAGATATACAATATATAGTATGTATGTATGTATGTATGTATGTATGTATGTATGTATGTATGTATGTATGTATGTATGTATGTATCTCTGTGTGTGTAGGTGTGTTTATATCTGTGTGTGTGTGTGTGTGTGTGTGTGTGTGTGTGTGTAGGAGTGGTTTGCGGTGTATGTGGAGCTGAACCAGCAGATCGCTGCCTTGCTGAGTGGGGGAGAGGAGGAGGAGCAGGAGGAGCTGCGCCTGCTGCAGCAGCAGCTCAGTGATGTGTGTTATCGACAGGCCAATCAGTTGGAGCACAGGCAGACCCTCCTCCAATCAGCACAAAGCTTCCACGGCTCCGCTCAGGAGGTATGGACACCTGCACAATACACACCACTACTACACACTATACACACTACTACTACACACTGCTGTATATACACACAGTACTATACACTACACACACTACATATGCACTAGAGATGCGCAGATTGGCTCTGACCAAAGACTTTGTCTGTCCCGAGATATAAATGCAATTTGGACTAGTCGGAGGCTCGGAGCATAAAGAGGTTGAACAGAAGCGGCCCAAGAACAGACCCTTGGGGAACCCCTCATGCCATTTTTGTTTGCTCAGACATGCAGTTACCAATAGACACAAAAAACTAGTAATAATACTAATAATAGTTTCTCACTCACTCTTGCTCCTTCTCCAGTTGTCTCAGCAGCTGGATGGCCTACTGGGCATGCTCTGTGCTGACGTGGTTCCAGCAGACGGAGCCTCCATCCAGCAGAGCCTCAAACAGCTGGAGGAGAGCCTCAAGGCTGTGGGTTAGTAGAAATATATTACTATGAAATAAAGTTCAGAATTAAGAATATAATGTATTTATTTATAATGTGTGTGTGTGTGTGTGTGTGTGTGTGTGTGTGTGTGTGTGTGTGTGTGTGTGTGTGTGTGTGTGTGTGTGTGTGTGTGTGTGTGTGTGTGTGTGTGTGTGTGTAATGATGTATCTAATGTGTATTTAATGTGTATTTTGTGTAGAGGGCAGTCTGCAGGTGCTCAGAGAGAAGGGCCAGGGTCTCCTGGAGCAGGTGTCCTCCCAGCCCTCCCTGGAGGTGGAGGACCCACCGCCAGCCCAGACCAATGACAACGTCCAGCACATCCACTCTGTCCTGGAGGACATGCAGCTCCGCAAGCAGAGGTAACCACTTGCTAAACGCTAGCTAAAGTTAACCACAAGCTAAAGGTTACCGCAAGCTGGAGCTAACCACTAGCCACACTTAATTTTTCGCTGGCACAGCAAGGTTTTGTAACTAGTGTGATCACATTGTCCTAAGCTGTCGAAATGTGCCCAAAAAGCAAACAAAAACGCTCAGAATTAACCCTCAGACACAAGTTATATGTTGTCAATTTACTACAACCTCCATGGTGCATTACGCGGCGGTAAGAGAGCGTTCTGAGAGGCAGATATAAGCTTGGTTACTTTGTTTAGAGTTTTGTATTTTATATTTCTGTTATTTCCGTAATGTGGATAACATCATGGCGTCTCATTGTGCTGTGCTTCGTTTGTACGAGTTGGATATCGAGTTGCTAAAGCAGCTGCCATCACATTTCACATGTAACAGTTGACCGTTGTGAAACAGTGGTTAGTTGTAATGGAGCACAATATATGACATAAAACTATATGCATGTCCGTATTTGCATTATAATAATAATAAAGTACTGAATAAAAAACTACAAGTGTTGTATCAATACACAATTGTATTGGCCATAGTTAGTTGCCTGCCATATCACCACACGTATCATAAAGAAAGCCTCCAGAGAAAAGTAAGTCCAACATGGCGTTGAAGCTCTTGTGCTTTTTTGCTGACCTTCTTAAATCCTGTCCGCGTTATTATAATATGGTCTGTAACAGTTGATAACGGAGATTGTGCCAGGTCCCATTTCCACATCAACCGGTGGGTTTGTATCGTAACATGGACTGGTCTGTACCGTCTTCTGTAGCTGCCGCAGACATTGTAATCTTCGTCTTCACAGTATAAATGCCAAACCATAATCTGTGTGAGCCTACTGTGGTTTGGTTTCGCTAATACTACTCTGAACTCTGAAACGCTGAAAATGGTATTTTAGTAACAGCAATACATTAATAAACATTGCCCTAAACTTATTTGAAAATGTCCATGCTGCATGTATACAAGCATTGCTACTTCATTCATTGAATGAGCTGAAAATGTACGAGTAATACTGCATTTATAAACATAGCCGTAAAACTATTTGTCCATGCAGCGATTTACTTGAATGAGAGACGCTAAACGGCAGGACTCTGAACACGCTCTAAGATTTCCTCTTCGGTGTATTCTGGCTCAAATAAATATCCATCATTCGTAACACTCAGTAAGACTTGGCTGAAGTTATTCCTGATTGCTTGATTGATTGCTAGCAGCCATTGTAAAATCTCGTGTAGCTCTTCAGGCTAACAACAGCAACTTAATCACACAGTGCCAAACTCCAAGATGATTGGCTGGGAGAGGAGGGCTCAGAGCGCTGGGAAAGCGCTTGTAGTTTTTTGAAAAACCAGAAGTCCCGTGAAAAAGCCGCTTGCAGGGACATTCTGGGGAACGAAAACAGACGTATTTTGACCCATGGAAAACATTTTTACGCAGCTTTTTAATTTGTTAGGCAACTTGGAGACCATTAAAATGTCGAAAATCGGTGGAAGGTCCCTTTAACCACCAAATGACCCACTAGCTAACTAACCCACTAGCTAGCTAAACTGCTAGCTAACCCGCTAGCTAGTTCACCCTGTTCTACTGGCCTAAACTGTAGTATGAAAGCTTTGCAATAACTTTTTGCAACATTCACCAAAAGGATATCACTTATTTAGTTGCCCTGACTTAGTTTCATATTCGCTAGTTCTGTGTGCTAAGTGTATTGAATCAATGTCAAGTGTTTGCTGTGTTTTCCAGGTGTGAAGATATGGTGGATGTACGGAGACTGAAGATGCTTCAAATGGTTCAGCTCTTTAAATGTGAAGAGGACGCCTCTCAGGTACTAAGTTTATTTCATATTAATCATATTCATCCTATATACTATGTGCAATGACAATAAAGCTGAATCTAATCTAATCTAATTAATATGTACTGATTTGTATGATGTAATATTATTACTAGTATTAATGTGTGCAGACAGGAGTATTGATGTAGTATTATAGATTATTGGAGTAGGGCTATAAAATTCATGCATTAATAAGTAGTTGTTGGTATATTCCCTCACAAACCGACAACGTGCGGGCACTAGAAGAGTTAAATGGAGTTATCAATAGACATTAAACAACCAGAGGCTGCTATTTTCGTGGCTGGCACCAATCTGAAGAAAGCTCAGCCTAAATTCCACCAACACAGGGGGGGGGTAACATGCTGGATCATGTTTACTCTCTGTTTGCGACTGGGTATAAAAGCTTCCCCCGTCCTGCATTTGGCAAATCAGACCAGGCCTCGATCCTGCTGCTCCCCGCCTATAGGCAGAGAGTAAAACTAGCAAGGCCGTTGACAAGAACAATACAGCTCTGGAGGAGGTGAGAGGCCTGGCATCTTGGTGTCAGGACAACAACAGCCATCTCAATGTCAACAAAATGTAAGCGCTGATCGTGGACTACAGGAAGCATCTGGAGTAGGGCCGTGCCCCCATGGACATCTGTGGGGCTCCAGTGGAGAGAGTCAACAGCTTCAGGTTCCTCACAGTTGGGGATGCATGGAATACAAGCATTACATGGCCTTTAATGACTTCCCCTGTTATTTTGCATACGACTAATAACATTGAAACTTGGAACTGGTAATGTAGTATTATTGATCATTGATTTTGTGCAGGCGGTGGAGTGGCTGTGGTTATTAATGTAGTATTATAGTATATTAATTAATATTGTATTATCAGGCGGTGGAGTGGCTGGTGTATTAATGTAGTATTATAATTAGTGTTAATGTATTAATGAATGTATTATCAGGCAGTGGAGTGGCTGGGGGAGCTGCTGGAAGCTCTGCTGAAGACTCACCTCCGGTTGGGAGACGACACCCAGGACACCAGCACCCTGATCGACAAACACACCAAGTTCATAGACGTAGCCCAGGTCAGTTCACACTACCAGTAGAAAACAGTTCATAGACGTAGCCCAGGTCAGTTCACACTACCAGTAGAAAAGAGTTCATAGACATAGCCTAGGTCAGTTTACACTACCAGTAGGAAACAGTTCATAGACGTAGCCCAGGTCAGTTCACACTACCAGTAGAAAAGAGTTCATAGACATAGCCTAGGTCAGTTCACACTACCAGTAGAAAACAGTTCATAGACGTAGCCCAGGTCAGTTCACACTACCAGTAGAAAGGAGTTCATAGACATAGCCTAGGTCAGTTTACACTACCAGTAGGAAACAGTTCATAGACGTAGCCCAGGTCAGTTCACACTACCAGTAGAAAACAGTTCATAGACATAGCCTAGGTCAGTTCACACTACCAGTAGGAAACAGTTCATAGACATAGCCTAGGTCAGTTCACACTACCAGTAGGAAACAGTTCATAGACATAGCCCAGTTCAGTTCACACTACCAGTAGGAAACAGTTCATAGACATAGCCCAGTTCAGTTCACACACTACCACACCAGTTATACCCCCCCCAGAAACCAGTTGTACTTCCCAGAAACCAGTGCAGACCAATTATACCCCAAGAAACCTAAGAAACCACATGCAACTAGACAAAACACAAGCAAATTAAGAAAACATCTTCATCAATTTGACAACACATGCACATTTAGAAAACACAAATTCAGACAATTCTGTGTGTGTGTGTGTGTGTGTGTGTGTGTGTGTGTGTGTGTGTGTGTGTGTGTGTGTGTGTGTGTGTGTGTGTGTGTGTGTGTGTGTGTGTGTGTGTGTGTGTGTGTGTGTGTGTGTGTGTGTGTGTGTGCGCGCACGCGCGCGTAGATGATGTTTGACAACTCCAATTTTTTAAATATATTTATATATTGATTATATATTATATCTCTAGAGTACATATGACTACGGCCGGCAGCTCCTGCAGGCCACCGTAGTTCTGTGCCAGTCTCTGCGCTGTGCGACGCGGTCGTCAGGGGAGACGCTCCCCCGCCTGCAGCGTGTCTGGAAACAGTTCAGCGTGACGGCCGACGAGAGGCTGGCCCGCCTGCAGATGGCACTGCGCTTCCACACCGCAGCTGAGAAGGTAATGTTTACAATATATAGAGGTATCAATATATCCGTTCTCGGTCATCCTTTTAGCCAGTACTGAAAAGAAGGTTTTGCCTTCTACACTTAGGAGTGAGATTGTTCTGAATTGGCCGATGGTTGAGGAGTTCTCTTCCTTTGGCACAAAACATCCTCCACCTTCTTCCAGCACGATAGAATGGTGCTGTTTTTCCAGATCCTCCGGAACAGCTTCCACAGCCTCCGAAGGAGCAACGGGCATTTCTTATATACCTTGTAGGGTATACCGCTTGGGCCGGGGGTAGATCTTGTTCTGGCCTTCTTCACCACCAGGGCTTGGTTTCTGGAGGTGTCGTTGTGGGTCTCCATCAGGAACCCCTCTACATTTTCTCTGGGGCTGGTCAGTCTCCCGGATTTTGCTTCACCCAGCAGTGTTCTGGTGAACCTGAAAGGGTCTTCAGTAGAGCTGTACCCTAAAGTTGTTGAATCGTCGTTCAGAGAGCCCCGAGTCGACTCGAATTCTCGAACGCAGGTTTTTAGGTTCATTATTATAACCAAATAAAACATCATATGGAGGCTTAACATATAGGAATGTCATGACAGTTATAATGGAAAAGAACAAATAATTATTACAAGAGAGCTAATGCTTCAAGAGAAGATGTATTTCATGTTAGATCTGATGACCTTGACAGGTAAGTGCCATGGCGAAATAATCTGGACCATTGTAAAAAAATCTGGACGAGCTGTTAACTTAACTCAGTCTTGTTTTGAATGTGGTTGATTGGTGTTGATGGGCTTTTTTTTTAAACCACGAATTGTCGAATATCTGATTGACCTGGCAACTCGAGAGTCAACTCGGGAAATCCTGAATCGGGTACAGCCCTAGTCTTTGGTGAACTGAGCTCTTCTGTCTCTCTCCTTCCTCTTTTTTTCTGAGTGCTTTCTGCTCTCCGGAGTCTGCAGAGACGTTCCCAGAGTTTAATCGTCAGGTCATTGACGTCTTCCCTTTCATCGGCAGGGGATCTTTTGTACTGTTTGTTGAGAGCCTTAATTTTTTCCCTCAAGTGATGGATTTCTCTTTCTCTTCTGCTTAGCTGCTTTGCAGTTTTGGTGGTAACCTTCTTGTCCTCTGTTCCGAAACCTCTGTTCCCTGCTAGTGTAGCTTTTATAATTTTGTCGAGGTCTAGTGTGGTGCCATTCCTTGGTGCCGCTCATCTTGGGCCATTTGATTCGTTCTCTCGCAGGGTGGGCTTGGCTGTCTGGGGTGTTATCGGGTGGGTCCTCCTGTGGACTTGAGGTGACACAGGTACTGAGAGATCTCCAGTGCTGTGGGGTGCTTCCTGCCTGGAGTTCTCCTGCTTCTCACCAGGTGCTACCACTGTGCCCTGCACCTGCTGTCTCTGTGTCCGTAAGTCATTCCTGGCCTTTACCGTTGTGTCCATCCTGTTGAGTCTCTCATCCTCCTCCCCTCTTGGGAGACTCTGTGGGTATTGCGTATTATTACTTTCTGTAGCTTGGTTGGTGCCCCCTTGCGAGTGCTGTGCATAAGGTTACTGGCCTCACAAACCCACGCCTCCTTTCCTAGAGGTCATCTGTCTTTCCAGAGTCACCAAACTTCCTCGGTTTCCATCCAGACTGGTTGCCCAGAGAATCATGAGAATAATTACATCTAATAAGATGCATCCCCTTTGATTACCGTAGGTGAATGTAGCCTTGGCCGGGAGGAGTTGTGTCCAACGTTCATTGGATGTTTTGACCCTGAACCGTAACACCCTCTCATTGGCGGGTCAGCAGTAGTGGACAAATCACTGCCCATCTCCTCCTCCTGGCTTCCAGCTTGGCTCCTCTCTCCCATTCCATAACCAGCAAGAGGCTTTCTGCTGCTTCCCTCATCCTGCAAGCTGCTGTCTTCCGCTCCTTCCCTGTAATTCCAATGGCTGTGAGCATTCTCCATACTGACTGGGCAGGGAATCCTTTACCGCCGACCTCAACCAGGAATAGCCATGCCTGCCATCCTTTCCCCCTGCAGTCATGCAAAAGGTCCTGGTATTTGGCACTCTTCCTTTCAAAGGCTTGGTTGCACCCTTCGTCCCATGGGACTGTAAGTTCAATCAGGATGATCTTCTTCGCCTCTTCAGACCACGGAACCACATCCGGCCTCAGGGTTGTCTGGACGACCTGGGGGAACTGCGGCCTTCCTCCCAGATCTACCTTCCTATCCCATGATTGGGCCTTTTGTAGGAGGTTGTTTCTTGCTGTGGTTGATGGCTTTTCTAGCTCCCTCACAGACCTGATTGATGGTGTTGGTTTCCCATGTGTTTGGCGTTTCTTGCTTCTCTCCTGCTCTAGGGTGTTGGCGAGTGTCATGAGCACCTTGTCATGGTGCCTCTGTATCTTCCTTGGATGAGTGCTGTTTTACACCCTGACGGGATGTGCGCGACGGTGCTCGTCTCCTAACAAAACATAGTGGGTCCTCTCTCATGCCCCACTTTTGCAAATTTGTTGGAGTCGGGAGCATGTCATACACCGATCGCAGCAGGAAGGTTCCAGTTTCCATAGATCTGCCCATGTGATCTTCCTCTTGAAGAGGTCCCATTTGGTCCAGGCTCCCTGGGACGCTAGCTCCACAGCCCTTGATCTTCGTCCTTCCTCCTCCAGGTTCCGCTCTTCTCCTGGATCATGGCTCTCCTCTCATTGGTGTTGTTGGAAATGGGAAGTTCCAAGATTCCAATGGCATTCCAGTGATGCCACGTAGCTTCAGCATGCTTTCAGCTTGTGCAACAAAGGTGTCGACTGCCCACTTGCGTCCTGATCGAGGCATTTGATTGGATTCTCCTCTATCGATGGAATGGCCTCTCCTTGCACCAGCTTGAACCTGTTTAATATATATAATATAATAATTCTAGTTTAACAAAATAGATAATTGGGTATTTTATTCATTCCCGAATGGAAAAGCAGCATTCAATAAAACAAAATACCAACATAAAAAGACAGGTAATAATACAAAATAAATAAAATCACAATATAATCACAATTATAGTCACATAATATAATATATACAACATATATAATGACTATCTGCAGGGATTGAATAATATAACATATAATATATATATATAATAATTATAGTTTAATAATGTAACATATATATATATATATATATGCTGACTATATCTGCAGGTATTTAACACATATACATATATAACGTATATAATGATGATTATATCTGCAGGTATTTATTACATATATAATATATAATGTATATAATTATTACTATCTGCAGGTATTTAATACATATACATATATAACTTATATAATGATGATTATATCTGCAGGTATTTAATACATATATAATGTATATAATGATGACTATCTGCTGGTATTTAATACATATATAATGTATATAATGATGACTATATCTGCAGGTATTTCAGGAGGAGCGGGGGGAGGATGAGCGAGGGGAGGAGGAGGAGTTGGAGGAGGAGGTGTTTGAGGAGGTGGAGACAGTGGGGAGGAGCTTACTGGACCGACTCAGCATCCCTGTGGTGTTTCCTGACGGGTACACGCGCACACACACACACACACACACACACACACACACACACACACACACACACACACACACACACACACACACACACACACACACACACCAGTGTTTACATGCACACAGGACACCCAGATGTAAACCTATCAATCATATTAATGTGACATAATGAGAGATCTAAACATCTTAAAAAGGCGAAAGTGCCACAACAGGCATCTAAAAAGATCTGAACAAGCTGTGCATGTAAACATACTCGGAAGAGGTGTATGATATATTTTGTAACTGAACTATCTGTCTTTCTCCGTCCCTGTCTGTCTACATGTTTGTCTCTGTTTCTCTGTCTGTCTGTGTGTGGGTATCTACTTACCTGTCTGTCTGTATACCTGTCTGTCTGTGTTTACCTACATGTCTGTCTACCTGTATGTCTACCTGTCTGTCTGTGTGTCTACCTACTTGTATGTGTACCTGTCTGTGTGTCTGTCTGTCTACCTGTGTGTCTACCTGTCTGTATAACTGTCTGTCTACCTGTCTGTCTGTGTGTCAGGACGGAGCAGTTCTTCGGTACTCTGGGGGAGACGGCGTTGTCAGCGGAAGCCATCAGAGAACGCCTCTTATTGGTGGAGGAGCAGCGGGGACTGCGGCTAGCGGAGGCGGCGGGGCTACACCGTGAGGGGGAGGAGCTAGATACCGGTGGCCGGGGTCAGCTGGAAGCAGGGCTAGATGTGATTGGGGAGGAGGCCAATGAAGAGGAGGAGGAAGAGGAGGAGACAGGAAGAGAGGAGAAGGAGGGGGGGGAGGAGGAGGAGGAGGAAGAGGAGGAGGAGACAGCGACACAGGACTGCTAGATGACCACAAATCAACATTCAGCATGATGGATTTCATCATCTCCCCAGGCTGGCTAATGGAGTACCTATCCCTTCCCCTCTCTTTCTGACAACTAATGGATGGCCTGTTACTAAAATATCACCCTGGATACGAGCTTCTAATAATCTAAGACACACACACACACACACACACACACACACACACACACACACACACACACACACACACACACACACACACACACACACACCTCAGCTGCCTGGATTCTGTCTCTACCGTCTCAAAGCTTATTGGCTGGCCCCAGCCCTTAGGCCACTCCTCTTGACCATATATAAAGGGCTTGCTAGGGGCTTCATCTGTTATGACATAATTGTGACCTCATCATCATCGAAATAAACAAGCTTTTTAAACTGACATGATTGGTCGATTCTCTTCTTCTGCACCCCACATCTGGTCTGAAGCGTACACTACCCCCTCGAGGAGAAAAGAAGGAGCAGCTAGTGGAGGAGCAGGAGGAGAGCAGCAGTTAGTGTTAGTCTTTTACAGAATACAGACTACTTAATGATTTAGTTGATGAATAAATGCCCTGTAACTTAAAAAAAAAAAAAAAAATCCCCAATGTCTAAAGTCACCAGCCCCAACAGATATACTGTATATGTAGCCACAGCCCGGCTCAAAGCCTGTGACAAAGGGAGACAATACGAGCTGGCAGCTAATAAAAGCAAACATTTTTTAACAAACAATCAAAAAGAGGCAACATCAGGAATCAGTACATTATTAGTGTAAAGCATGTATGAATGGGTGGCAGAAAAGGACAGAGAAAATGCTATGCTGTCGCCATGCCTGCTCAGGGAGAGCGACAGACTGCAGAGTGAGGGAGGGGGAGGGCCCAGGTGTAGCTGGTGCAGCTAATGGCCCTCCATTCAGCACCTGCAGCACACAACCAAACAGAAAGATGGACGCCTAGTGCCCAGGTGGAGGGGTCGTCACAATATACACACACACACATGTATATATATATATATATATATATATATATATATATATCTGTTGCTGTACCTTTTCAGGCAGATTTTTTTTAATTTTAACATGTATATAAGCTATTATCGGCCAATAAGTTAACGATATATCCAAGCATCCCAGTTTGTTGTGTGTGCAGGCATACAGGATGTGTATTTTTACCACCCTGCTCCCCATCAGAAAGAGCGAGAGGTGGTGGGGGGGGGGGGGGGGGGTGTCGGTTGTGAGTGGGTCAGACTACTCTTGATCAGAGAGAGAGACGCCTGCTGAGGGGGGTTGAGCCCTAAAGAGGCAGTCAGGAGAGAGAGAGCGGTGGCCTCTCTCAGCCACACTGACACGTGCTGAATAGAGGAAAGTTTATTTTCAGGGAACAAGAAAAGAAGAAACCCATGCTCCCGGTTGACACCGTGGTTTCTACTGGGACCAGACTGGTTTCTACTTAAACTGGGAGCTGTTAGTCTACTACTAATCTACTGGGTTGTTGAGTTAGTGTTGGAGCTACAGGAACTATCTACTAGTGTTGGAGCTACAGGAACAATATACTGTGTAGTAAGGTTAGTATTGGAGCTACAGAAACTATCTACTGTGTTGTAGAGTTAGTGTTGGTGCTACAGGAAAGATATATTGTTTTGTAGCTGAGTTACAGTCACTCACATCTCCGAGGACATCCAGATGTTGGGCTGAGCTTTGGTCTGCAGCAGGAGGAGGTATGGAAGCGGAGATGGAGGGATGTGCAGAAGGAGAAGAGAAGATGGCACCCTGTCGATCCTTTACCACCATCAGCACCGTTGCTGTCCAGGCCGGTCGATCCCAGCTGGTCATTTCTGTCCTCAAGGTACTGGCTCAGCCAATCAGCAACTCCTGGATCAGTATGTATAATCATATAACATATCATAGTAGTTCATATACAGACAAGAGATGGGTGTAGATCATATATGTAGATCATATATTTCCTATATGAAGATAAGTAATATGATATGTACTAGAGATAAGATGTAATCTATATATGGAGCTGAACCATATCAATGTTATACAGTATCCTATACATAGAATGGAGATGTGGTGATGTATATTTAGACTAGCAATATGATGAGATAGTTAGAGTTTGAAATAAACTAGAGATGGTTAGACATAGTTAGGGATAATTAGCAATAGAGATGGTAGTCAGAGATAGACAAGAGATCGTTCGATAGTTATAGGTAGTTATATACTGCAGATAGCCTATAGATAGACTAGAGAATATTTATGGAGTTCTATGGAGGTGCAGGTTGGATCTGGAGCAGCCATATTGGATTCATAACTGAAGCTCCTGTACTGTCAACATACTAGCTCCACTACTTTAGGAAGTGTGTGTGTGTGTGTGTGTGTGTGTTGCAACATTCCAAGGCTGCGTTATTCAGGGGTCTGGCATGTCAGCTGAGTGGGGCACAACGACACGTGTGCACTGGGATACACACACACACACACACACACTGTCCACTTCCCTAAAAACAGTCAATCATGTGAACTATTCTGAGAAGAGCAACACATGGAGACCAGCTTGAAGGACAGCACACTAAGGATGGTGTGTGTGTGTGTGTGTGTGTGTGTGTGTGTGTGTGTGTGTGTGTGTGTGTGTGTGTGTGTGTGTGTGTGTGTGTGTGTGTGTGTGTGTGTGTGTGTGTGCGTGCACATGCGCGTGCGTGTTCTAGAGTGGGCCAGTGATCCACGTCCACCTGGCGGAGCTGAGTCCAGGTCTGTGTGAGATTGGATCGGACCAGGAGGAGAACCAAACCCTGGTCCAGGAACACCAGCAACTACTGATCAAACTCAAGGTACAGTGGGCCCCGAGTCATCAAGCCTCTCAGAATCACTCCTTTGAGTTGCACAAAGTGAGGCTTTGATTAAAAGTACTCATAGCTCAGAGTAGGACCTGGGAGTCAGTTACCAAGGCTCCTACACATACTCTGAGTGATGAGTAGGACCCGTCTTTTGGGAATGATGTTTATTTAAAGGATCCCCATTAGCTGATGCCATGGCAATTAGTCTTCCTGCCTGGGATCCACTATTGGGGTCCACCATGATGTCTCTATTTTACGGCTATAATCAGCCGTAAATCAAAAGTCTGAATACATTTCTGCAGCTTTTCTAACTAATATCACTTTGACTCATGCTTAACTTCACATTAAAATATCACCTCTTACAACTAGTCCTATTCTTTTTATTTATATATATATATATATATATATATATATATATATATATATATATATATATAAATATATATATATATATATATATATATATATATATATATATATATATATATATATATATATATATTATAACTGTATTAATGTTAAGATTAGTTTATTGGAATAATAAAATCTTTCACACACACACACACACACACACACACACACACAATATTCAGATACAGTTCTGTAACCGGTGCGCTCTCTCTCTTTCTCTCTCTCCCGCTCACACAAAATGCATGTGTGCCAGATCTACTTCACACTCCTTGGCACGTGCCAAGTAGAATGCTGCTTGAATGATACACAAGACCCAAAACGTACTTGCATTTTTGATCAACAATATCATATTATTTTCGAGGGCTTTAAAGCATGAGCGGAATGACACATGAATAGAGTTTGGGGGTTGATTTTGTTATTACGGTATACTTTTTTTAATTTATTTTTTTTATAAAACATTTGGGTGTATCCCCGGATGCCCAGGCCTAACAACGCCGCTGGCTCTGAGTTATGAGCGATGGTTTTTGGTTTTACTCCTAGAGGTAGAACCAAACCAATGTCCTAATGCGAGAGGCTTGATAACTGCGGGCCCTGATGTGTTTACCTCTTGTTTTCCTGGTGTTTACCTATTTTAGAAGCAGGAGTCTGCGGTGATGGCTCTGCTGTCTCAGGCAGACCAGACAGCGGAGGAGGAAGAGGGCATGGCTGTAGGAAATGAGGGGGTTTATGAGGCTATGGCTGACTCCCTGAGGGAGGGGTGGAGTCTGCTCCTCCTCCTGCTGGAGAGACGCCAGCTCCTCCTCCAGGAGGCCGCTGCATTCTATCTGACGGCCCAGCAGGTACACACTCAGGTGGATTGTTTTTCTGTAGGTCCCGCTGCAGGTCATATATAGTGACTACGCTAGCTAGCCAGTGTGCTAGTTAGCCACTATGCTAGCTAGCCAATGTGCTAGTTAGCCACTATGCTAGCTAGCCAGTGTGCTAGGTTGTCACTGTGCTAGCTAGCCAGTGTGCCAAGTAGCCACTCTGTTTAGCTAGTAACATGGCAACCTCCTGCTCTCCTTAATGTCATCAAAAGTTACATTTTGCATTCACTCACTCTCTTTGTCTGTAGTTTGCTGTATCTCTCGATCGGGCAGAGGAGTTTCAGGGCGACCCAGAGACATGCAGGTCCACCAGGAGAGGTCAGAATCCTTACAGACTTAAGCCCAAAATCACACTTCTCTGTCGAGCACATATGCGAAACCGAGAGACCGTACATAAAGTCGTGCAGTCCTGCCAGTGCTCAGCAACACATTGCCCTTTTCTGCGGGGGTTCTCGGCAAGAAATCGCCGATTGAACGCACCCGGCGAAATCAAAAGATTTTCAGTTGTGGTTGTGGTTGCGATACACCAACCGCTTTTCAACAGTGCGTTAGAATGATTTTGCAACGTCTTTGTCACATGGATATATTGCCTTTTCAACAGTTCAAGTTTTTTCGGATTTGCTCGTCGGCTCACTGCCTCCTTGTGTACACGTTAACGTGGACGTGTAAATGCAGGCAGCTCTGCTAAGATCTGCGTCGGGACTCGGAGACATGACACGGATCTTCGAGAATGTGGGGCACGCAGAAGTGTGAATTCAGCTTTAACAACACACTTGATGAGATACATGTCACACAACACACACACTAGAACAAAATACACAACACACACTTCAGATACATGTCATGCTTCAGGAAACCAGCAGAGGTATGCGACATATGGTGTCGCTTTACAAACAACCTTACACACTTTAGCAGTTTACCCCTGCCACACACCACCTTCATGGCCTTTGCTGGGGCCCTCCGACACAGGTAGAGGTTGATTTGAAGAGGCATTTATTGGAGATAGCACGATGGTATACACTGAGTAGATAGTATATGCTGCCATGACAGTGGCTCTCCCCTGAGTGTGTGTGGTGATGGCTGGTTTATCCTGGGTGCCGTGATTCCTCTACACCACAGGTGTGCAGCCTCACCCGGCCCCAGAGTCCAATCAGTCTGACTCAGGCCAGGTGAGACTGTAGACCAGCTATCAACCACACACACTCCACATACACACATACACTGTCCTGGTACACAACACAAGATACACAACCACTAAAATACCCTGGCTAATACACTGTCCTGGTACACAACACGAGATACACCACAGTACAGGCTAGACAAACACACACACATCATGAATATACTACACACACTAGACCAGATACACAACATAATAGAACGAGATACACAACTACACACACTATAATAAAATACACTACACATTAGAAGGAGATACACAACAACATACTCTAGAGGCAGATACACAGCCAGTGATATTAAATGAGGTGTTATTGAGATGTAATCTCTGGTTCTGTGTCCTGGTCAGGTCTTCTGGAAAGTTCTCTGCAGGTTTTGACTGGAATGTCTGCGTTGCTTCACACGCTGCGAGAGCTGCAGAGCACCGACGCCCTCCAGAGGACCAGGGCGGTGCTGCACCTCAAAGACTCCAGCACACAGGTGGTGGTGGGGTGGGTGGGGGGGGGGGGTGGATAGTAGACTGGATGGATGGATGAGGGGTGGATGGATATACAGCAAGGCTATATGGATGGAGGGAGGGATGGATGGATGGAGGGATGGCCGGAAGGATTTGGATGAATGAACAGCTAGATGTTAATGTTCTCTGGTGTCTCCAGATTTTGTCAGCTGGCAGACTCAGTGAGCTGAGGTTGGAGAAGATGGTGGAGGAGCTCCAGGACAGACGAAGGCAGTTGGAGCAGAACATAAAAAAGAAGGTGGAGCAGAACTTCAAAGAACTGAACACAGATTTAAACATCACAGAGCAGCAGAACATAGAACAGAACATCACAGAGAAGGTGGAGCAGAACATCAGAGGACAAAACGTCAATCAACAACATAACATCACAGAGCAGCAGACAGACATGGGGAACAGAAGCAGGCTCAAACTCCACCAGAACCACCACCAGCATGTCCAGAACCAGCACCAGCAGGTCCAGAAGAACCAGCAGCAGGTCAACCAGAAGCAGAAGCAGAACCACCCCCAGCAGGTCCAGAAGAACCAGCAGCAGGTCCACCAGAACCACCCCCAGCAGGTCCAGCAGAACCAGCGGCAGGCCCAGAAGAACCAGCAACAGGTTCAACAGAACCAGCATCAGGTCCGTCAGAACCACCACCAGCAGGTCCAGAAGAACCAGCAGCAGGTCCACCAGAACCACCACCAGCAGGTCCATCAGAACCACCAGCAGGTCCAGCAGAACCAGCAGCAGGTCCAGATGAACCAAGAATGCTCTGACAGGAATCACTGGAGCATGTTCAACGCTCTGCTGCAAAAGGTTCTCCAAGTTGACTGTACTCTACTGTACTCTAGTGCACTCTGATGTACTGGTGGTAGCATGTGATTAGGTGTGCTCTACTCTACAGTAGTCTACTCTACTCTACTACTGGTGTACTGATGGATTGCAATGTGTGTAGATGTACTCTACTGGACTGTACTTTACTCTACCGATGGCAGTGGCGAACTGACCATCGGGAGCACTGGGATGTTTCTTGTGGGCTAGGCCCTCGTAATTATCTGATTGGCTCATAGTAATTTTGGATGTGAGCTATACTGCATCATATAATAACATAAAAGGATATGCATGCATGTGGCTTTCTGAGATATCTGTTGGGGATTCTGGGATATGAATTCTAAAACCTACGTTTGACTGACGTCTTGTTTGAGTTGTCATGCAGTGATTAAAAAGTTAGTTGATCAAGCATTGCCAACTCAAAAGCAGGTGTACGTAATAAATACTGCCAAAAAAGTATCAGCTGAAGAATCAAGATAGTGTAGAAAAGCAAGAGATACCAACTAGGCTCCCTAACTATTGAGGAGCATGGCCATGTGAAGTTACGTAGGTACAGCCCATCCATGTGTTGTCATGTCGGCCTGAGCATTGAACTGTTGTAAGGCTGTTTGCTTTGTGTTGCTTATAGCCTTCTCATAGCCTTACGAGGGAAGTTTGTTTTGTGTAAAGGTGCACTACAACCAGCAATATAAATACACTTGTTGTAGGTTGTAGGTTGTAGTTGGTACTGATGGTAGTGTGTGGTTAGGTGTACTCTACTCCACTGTACTCTACTGACGGTAGTGTGTGATTAGGTGGTGCAGGACCTGGTGTCGGTGGAAGAGGTCCTGGTTGTGTCCAGTAAAGTGGAGCTGGGCTGTGACCACCACATCGTCTCCAGACTGCTGCTCAACTTTCAACAGGCCCAACCACACTTCACAGTGAGTACCAGCAACACTTCAAATACTAATATAAATAAGATCTAACGAATATCTAACTAAATAACTGTCTCATATATAACTAATAACTATGTACTGCCCAACACTGTGTGTGTGTGTGTGTGTGTGTGTGTGTGTGTGTGTGTGTGTAGTGTCTAGACCTCCAGGTAGACCAGGTGTTCAGGATGTGGGCGTTGTTGTCTCAGGATGGACTTCCTGTCAAGGAGAAGGAGGCAGAGCTTCAGCGTACTCAGAACCTCCACCAACGAATCAGAGAGCAGATCCAGAGATGTCACCGAGTCCTAAGACTGGCTGACAGCTTCCACCAGACAGCCAATCAAGTAAGCTGTTAGCTGTCTGCTGTTAGCAGCCTGCTGCTATCTGTTATTTGCTAGCTTTTAGCTGTCTGCTGTTAGTTGTCTACTGTCTACTGTTAGCTATAAACTGTTAGTTGCCATCTTTTAGCTGTCTGATGTTAGTTGTCTGTAGCTGTTACTGTCTACTGTTAGCTGTCTGCTTTCATAGGTTAGCTGTCTGTTAGCCGTTAGCTTTGAGCTGTCTAATGGTAGCTGTCTAGATGTCACCTGACTGTGTTACTTGTGTTCCCAGGTAAAGGGGTTGATGCGGAGGGGAGTGGAGGGCTCTGGAGGGCGGTCCCGTCTCCAGGGGCAACAGGTCCAGAAGCTCTACAGGAGCAGCCAGAGCCTGGTCCATGACCTCTGTACCCTGGTCCAGGTGGGGTATGTGTGTGTGTGTGTGTGTGTGTGTGTGTTTGTGTGCACACATTTGTTAATGTGTGTGTGTGTGTGTGTGTGTGTTAGGACTCTCCAGGGTTCAGTGTGTCCAGGCTGAAGGAAGTCTTGGTGGATCTGGAGAAGGAGGTCTCTGTTTGGTTTCGTCAGACCCGCCGTCACCACGACAGCCTGCTGCTCTTAGAGGTAGGCCATGCCCCCAACACACATAGCCACACCCCAGTACACATGGCCCCACCCCCAAAATATGTGACACCCCCATCACACTAGAACACTCCCCAAACACACCTGGTCAGGTGAGGAGATAGGTGAAGTAACAGGTGAGCAGACAGACAGGAGAGGTGACAGGTGAGGATACAGGTGAGATAACAGGTGAGGTAAGGAGACAGACAGGTGAGGTGACAGACGGGCTAGGTAACAGGTGCGGTAAGGAGACGGGTGAGAAGACAGACAGGTAAGATGACAGACAGATGAGACAGGTGAGGTGACCGACAGGTGAGATAAAGAGACAGACAGGTGAGGTGACAGACAGGTGAGACAGGTGAGGTGACAGACAGGTAAGCTAACAGGTGAGTGCTCTGTGCTCCTCAGCTGAGGGAGGGGTTCCAGGCAGTGCAGAAGCGTTTTAACGTCGAGAAGATGAGCTTCCTGAAGAGGAACGACCGGAGCAGCAACACCTCAGCCCTCAGCACCCACCTGCTGCAGGTAGAGCTGTACCGAGACAAACTACAGGTACACCATCCATCCATCACTCCTTTATCATCCATCCATCACTCTTCCATCAGTCCTTTATTGTCCCTCAATCATTCCTCTATCATCCTGCCATCCCTATTCCATGTCCCATGTCTATGTCCCTCCTACATCATTCCTCCATCATGTCACCTGTCTCTTATCTATCAGCCCTCCACCATTCTGTCACTTCTCGATCATCCCTCCCATCATTCTCTGTTCTCTGTCATCACCACTCTGTGGGGTGAGGAGAAAGTAAGTGAGAAGGTGTGGTTCTACCCCTCCCCCAGGCCCTCCAGGGCCGTCTGTCAGAGCTGACCTCCCAGCTGGGCTCTGAGCTCCGGCAGGGACGCGTAACCAAGGCGACGGATGATGCTGTGAACCAGCTGCAGAGGCAGATGAGTGAGAGCGAGAGGAGCATAGAAGACCACCTCTTCACCCTGCACACCACCCACACACTACTGCTTTGTATGGAGAAGGTACGGTCTATGCCTCTCTCATGCTTGTCTCTCTCTATCTGTCCGTCTTTCTACCTGTCTCTCAACCTGGCTCTATGTTGTTGGTTTGATACTTTGTGTGTAGTTATTTTGGTTAGTTGGTGTTTTGTGTTTGAAATGAAGAAATATATATCAATGTCTTACAAAGAGACAACTGTACCAAAGTCTCCACAGCTGGGATTGGTAGCATATAGTGCTAGGCCTTATGTTTGCAAAGCAGTGTCGGGGGGGGGGGGGGGGGAGCTTTTGGTGGAACATTTGCATGTGGGGAGGCGAGCCCTGGCTTAATATGGCTAAATCCCTGCAAAAGAAAACGCCACATAAAACAGTACAAACTTTTCAGCGTGTAGGTTGCTAGCTCGGAGGTTGCTGTTGTTTCACATAGCAACAGGGACTTTGAAAACGGTAACGCGCAGATAGTGGAAGGGGAGGAGAATGCCCACTGAAATAATCGCCCAATGGCAGACTAATTCCAACAACCTACATCCGGTGAGTGGGACTACATTATAAGCTACTTGAAGTTTCTGTAAGCTTGCTTTTTTGTAGTTTGACCACAAGTGTGCAGTGGTGTACAATATTATCTGAACAGGGTTATCTTCACTCCATCTGTACACATATTAAACTTGCTTGAGAGAAAGTTTGCTTGTGCATGCATCATGCGGCATTGCCTATAAATACCATCATCATCACCATCTGTAATTTGTTCTGTAATAAAATGCCCAAGATATTTGACCTTATTACACAGACACCAAGATTATTATTAGACAATTTGAAATCAGGACATTTCAGAGGACATTTGTCCTCTTTCGTTCTACAGATCATGACAACACTCTTACTGGGTTTATATATTATATCATGTTCCACACCATATACAGAACATATAGTAAGGAGCACCTAGCTTTATGATCAGATGCAGCACGGTAGACAATTACACTAAAACTTTAAACTTTCTCACATTGAGTTCAGCTATTCAATATGTTTAAACCTCTCATACATTATTACACTTACATTCACACTTGTTACACTTCATTCAACCTCTCAACTTTGTTCAAACGTCATCACTTTTGTTTAACTATTTGTTTTAACTGTTATACTTTTTCAACTATTTGCCATTTAAATGGTTTGTATGTTTATACTGTTACTTACTCTAGTTTCTTTTTTTTGCAACATTGAAAATGAAAGGTTGTTTTGGTTACATGCACGTTATGGAAAAACCTGTTCTAAATATAGGGCTGTAAAAAATAAAAATCTCTCTTGCTCTTGCTCTCGCTCCCAGTACGGCCTGTGGTGTGGTGATATCCAGGAGCTGGTGCTGAGGGTTGAGGGTTCCATCTCTCAGTGCTGTAGTGTCCAGGCTCTGTCAGCCCTCTCCTCCCAGTTCAACTCCTGTGTTTGCTCAACGGTCGCTGGGCAGGAGCATAGTATCCAGCAGATGACAGATATGGCTGTCAAGCTGCATGGTACACGCCACACACACTTTATACTACACACACACACACACACCTACTACTTGTATTTATATTGGTGTGTTTGTGTGTGTGTGTGTGTGTGTGTAGGTGCAGTAGAGGGAAAGCAAGTGATGGAGAGGATGGTGGGTAAACACTCTGACATCATGGAGTCCATCAGAGATCTGCAACAGAAGATCCACGCAAAGAGACAGAGGCTGCAGGTCAAAGGTCAAGAGGAGAGGATAGAAGTAGAGAAGAGGAGAGAGTGGTCGAAAAAGGAGGGAGAGATAGCTGAGGAGAAGGAGAGAAAGCAAGAGGCAGAGCAGACTGACAATCGCCATGTAGAGGACATGTCTGATTGGGTAAGGGTTGTTTTAGCACTTAGCTCCGCCCCCATCATGTGACCAGGTGAGTAAACAACATGGTGTGTTGCAGGTGGTGCGCCCGAAGGAATCAGGCCACACCCCAGAACTGACCAGAGAGCATGATGGGAAAGAAGTGCCCATCAATCGGCAGAAGGCAGCCAATAGGACGCCTCTTCCAGAGGGGGGGAGCAGTGGGGAAGATGTTGAGGGGAAGACACCAGACCTGAGATGTTGGAAGGCGTCAGTGTGGCCAATATGAACTACATATGTGTCACCTCATGCTCTCTTTACTCTACAGGGGAATCCTTGTGTCCCGTAGTTCCTCTAACGTGATTTCCTGATATGTGTATCTGCTATTGTTCTTCTTCGCCATTCATCTCCACTTTAAAAACTAGATTTATCTCTTGTTTAGAATTCTCTCTCTCTCTCTCTCTCTCCAGACAGGAGTCATCCTCCCTTTCACAGGAAGGAGGCCACACCTCCTATTCCTCTTCTCAAGCCATCAGCCTATCCTGCTCTCCACTGGAACCCCAGAGGCGGGTCCTCACCATCCTCAACCAATCCCGGCCCAGCTCTCACCTCAAGGCTCCTCCCCCGCCCTATCTGATTGGTCCATGTCTCCCAGACATCCAATGGGAGGTTGGGATGGGGCAGGGGATGCTGGCAGGCTCTGATGACTTCAATATGACCACACAGGTGAGATTATCACCTGGTTTTAGAGGGCTATAGATATGGAACAAATTCATTTGTATAATATATATAACAAGTGTGGCCATATAGACAAAGTGTAGTCTGGCGCACCCTTTAGTCCACGATACTGAACTCTATAGCTAATCATGGCTCTGGTCAATCAACCCCATTTAGTAAGCCAATGAGGAAGCTCAAGAGGCTGGACATTTGGAGAGTATTTTAGTTTTTGAGTCAGCCATCAGGGAAGCAGATTAGTTTGAGTATGTTCTGGTGTTGTGTATGTTCTGTGTTTGATTAAAGATTGATATGCAATTAGTCATAGTTTCAGTTTGACCTTTTCCTTTCCTTGACTTCATCCATCCCAGGATCACCAGGAACAGGAATTGATGTCAGAGGAGTCTCTGTCCAATGACGATTACGAGTGTGTGTCCCCAGATGACATCTCCCTGCCCCCACTGTCAGAGACTCCAGAGTCTAACTTAGTGTTGTCAGACGGAGATGACACCGCTTGCTGCAGCTCACACAGCGCCCACTACAACCAGTACAGCTCCCAGCACCACCAGTACAGCTCCCACAGCACCCAGTACAACAAGTACAGCTCCCAGTCCAGCCACCAGGACAACAACCAGTACAGCTCCCAGTGCAGCCACCAGTACAACAACCAGTACCACATGGAGACAGAAGTTGGTACTGGTTTAGTGTTGGACATGAAGAGTTGTCCAACTGGCGGCACAGCTCTACAGTGCAGAGCAAGGTCAGTTTATCTCTTAAGAAGTAGGACATAGGGAACATGAGAACATAGGAAGGGACATGAGGACGTAGGGAACATGAGGACATAGGAAACATGAAGACATGACACATGATGACAGAGAATTAGAGGACATAGGAAACATGAGGATATAGGGAATATGAGGACATATGGAATAGAGCGTAACAGTGACCGCCCCTTTTTAACAGCTCCGGTGCCGGAAGTAAATTTCCCATGCATTTATCTCGTCCACTTTTCGTATAATCCTTATAAAAAGAGTATTAAGACTTGAACCAAGCCGATCGTTCGTTGTGGTAGTCGTGACCATATTATGTTTGATTCGGGCATAAAAAGAATTTGGAAAACGGAAGAAAAGCCAAAGGTACTTTATTTTGTTGACCGAGTGAGGAACTACTCATCCCGAATCAAACATAATATGGTCACGACTACCACAACGAACGATTGGCTTGGTTCAAGTCTTAATACTCTTTTTATAAGGATTATACGAAAAGTGGACGAGATAAATGCATGGGAAATTTACTTCCGGCACCGGAGCTGTTAAAAAGGGGCGGTCACTGTTACGCTCTATAGGAGGACATAGGAAACATAGAAACATGAAGATATAGGGAATGGGAGGACATAGGGAACAAGAGGACATAGGGAGGGACATGAGGACATAGGAAACATGAAGACATAGGGAACATGAGGACACAATTAGAGGACATAAGAAACATGAGGACATAGGGATTATGAGGACATGGGGAATTGGAGGACATAGGAAACATAGGTAACATGAGGATATAGGGAATGGGAAGACATAGGAAACATGAGGACATAGGGAACATGAGGACATAATGAATGTGTGTTATTGTCATCCAATACGACTAAACACAGTTGACAGCCTAAGGGTGCTTTCACACCTACTTCGTTTGGAGCATTTGTTTCGAACCCTGGAGTATTTCCCTCCCAGGGTTTGTTTGGGCATGATCGCAACAATTGGACTTGGGTGTAGACCAAAATGAGCGGACTGAGACCACCCTGGTAGTTCAATGAGAATGTGATTCGACTCAACAGACCTTAACACACTTGCGATGCATGTAAGCTAAGCCTGCTTTCCTGATGTGTCTGCTGAATAGAAACTAACGGGTGAATATCTCCCATCAAATCTGTCTTCCTATACCATGCGTCAAAACATAGTTTTCTTCATCACTATAACAATAGAATTGTGACAACTATAATTACAAATCCACGCTGAAGATGTGTTTTTTCGGAACCAACTTTTCTGACCAATTACAAAGTAGCTTGCTCTTGTGTTTCTTTATACATGTTGGTCCTCTTTTAAATATCACAGTGTGAACACAACTTGACCCAACATCGTAAGAAATTAGCTGCTGATTCGGACCAAATCTACCAAACTATCGGAACTAAGTGCCCTTAGTTGGTAAATCCTGTGCAGAGCATCGTGATTCTGGTGAAGTGAACCTGAATGCTGTTGTGTCAGGTTTAGAATAGAGTCCATCTACATTACAGTGGGAACTATGGGATTAATATGATGCATTCATTCGAAACTGGGGAAAAAAGCTTCGAAAGGTTGAAACTCTGTGTTTGAAAGCTTGAAATCTAAAACAAATGGTTTTGCAAGATTGAAACTACATTTTGAAGGCTTGCATAATGTTTTGATAGGCAGATAAAAATCTCTGTGTGGAGTGTGTGTGGTTGATAGCTGGTTTACAGCCTCACCTGGGGCCTCATTTATAAGGGTCCCTGCGCACGAAAATCTTGCGGAAACAGGGATGAAATGTGCGTACGCATCTTTCACCACCAACGTCGTGATTTATTTTTTAAAAAACTTGCGGAAAAGAGTGCGCAGTTCTACGCATCCTTTCACCCTGGAGTAAAGCTCCCGCAAAGTTTTTCAAACAGTGAACTCCGGAGACGACCACAGGAACAAGGTGGCGGTAATGCACTATATGTTTGCAAACCGCCAATAACGCCAAAAGAAGAAGAAGATGCTACCCCCGGAGCTCATTGCGGACCCAACGCACATTGCGCACCACATATGACTTCGGAGTTATTTATTCATTTATATATTTATTTTATGAAAAGCACCCATTATGAAATATGAATTAATCAAATCAAAATTTAATTTAATTTAATTTCGGTCTCATGTTATTTGTATGCGTGTATGTGTTTATAATGAAGGGTATAATTTTAACGTAATATTTCAATCTCACTTACCTGCGACGCGTCTGTGTCCCCCTCATCCTCGGGCACAATGCCAGACAGTATTTTTTCCCCGATGATGCCAGCAACCCTGTCGTCCAGGGGTGATGGTGGGGTCTTCCTCGACCAACTTCCAGTTAAATGCACACTTTGTCGGTACTCAGCAATCCTTTTCTTTGAATCTACTTTCATGTCCGACCACTTATTTTTTACTTCCGTAAAAGTTCTGGGGGTCGAACTCACCATGTTCACTGCAGCTGCCACGAACTGCCAATGCAGTTGTTTATTTTTGTTTGTTACCCCTGAACCAAGGGAACCGAACAAAATAGACTTGCGTTGGTCTACTTCATTTAGAAGCACTTCAATTTCCGAATCCGAAAAACGCGCTTTCTTTTTAAAAAGTGCATCCAATTTTCCGTCTAATGATTGGTCAGAAAAGGCTCCTTATATACTTATAAATATTAAGTGATTAATTAGCATTGACCTTTTAAGGACTGTTATGGGATGGACTTGGGAGGAGCAGAGCGCTCGTGCACGCACGCCAAATTAGACGCACATTGGTATTTATAACGAGAAGAGTGCGTACAGGTGTGCGCAGCAAGGTTTTATAAATCGGAATGTTTTTGTCCGTAGTCCTACGCACATTCTGAGGTTTGGGCGTACACAATGTTCTAGGGAGGGTTTCACGCAGAGATTTATAAATGAGGCCCCTGGCCCAAGTCAGACTGATTAGACTCTGGGGCTGGGTGAGGCTGCACACCTGTGTTGCAGAGCAATCATGGCACCCGGAATAATCCAACTATCACCACACACACTCAAGACAGAGCCATCTCTGGTGATCTGAAAACTGGTGCGCATATGTTGGGGAAAAAAGTTCTTGAACGTTGAAACTTGAGCTTTAAAGGGCACATCTTTATTTAGAAACTTTTGTGAATGTACATTTGCAGTATTCTGTTCTTTCAGAGCTTACAACACCCACTTTTCAGAGATCTGCCCACACATTTGCAAGCTTGCGAGTCACGTGATTTCTGGCAGCTTTGTCTCTCAGCTCTGGTCCTAAACTCAGAAACAGACAGTCTGTGGGGGAATCCTGGAGGCAGGGGCATTTTGCTCTTAATGTATTGTTTGCTCTCTGCTGAAGTACAATCCATTCAAATGTTGTATTTACCGAATAGGTGAGATTGACAGACTACTCCGCCATTAAATGACGTGCACAGGATGCATGGTTCTCTGCTGTCTGGCTGTCCCTGAGCCATACCTTGTCCAGTGGATGTCAGATGAAATCTGCAGTAACGTTATAGAACATAAATTAGCTAGTTAACTAAGTTGAAGAATTTGAAGTTGTTAACTAGTTAACTTTGTCACGCCACGGACGTCTTTTACCGCAGATTATATTGCGCGCTATTAGTAGGCTATAGCCTACCTACAGTCTGTGGTTAGTACAGAGACAGAAAGGCAAAAACGAGCACTTCAGTTGTGGAGAGGAGAGTCAGTAAGTTATCGTAATGATAAAAATTAAGGCCAACTGTCAGGAGCGAGTTGCAGTAGTCAAGGCGGGAGATGACGAGTGCTTGGACCAAGAGCTGCGCTGCTTCCCTTGTGAGGAAGGGTCGGATTCGGCAGATGTTGTAGAGAGTAAATCTGCAGGATCGGGTCACTGCTGTGATGTTGGCTGTGCAGCGCAGTTGGTCATCCAGTACTGATGATACAGATACATGATGCTGAGGTTCCTCGCAGTTGGTGAAGGACCCACCACAGCATCCTCAACAGACGTCCCGGTGCTGATGTTTGCCAGACAATCTGAGATGCGAGTTGCAATCAGGCTGTCAGAGGAGGGGAAAGAGAGGAATAGTTGAGTGTCATCTGCATAGCAGTGATAGGAAAAATCATGCTTAGTGATTACAGAGCCTAAAGATCTAGTGTATAGGGAGAACAGAACAGTCCTAATACTGAGCCTTAAAGGGACGCCGGTGTCAACAGAGCAGGGTTTGGACAAGGAGCCATTCCACGTGACCTGGTAGGTGCCGTTCGTCAGGTGGGATGTGAACCAGGATAGCGCAGAGTCAGCGATGCCGAGTTCTGCGAGGGTGGCGAGGAGGATCTGGTGGTTCACGGTGTCGAACACCGCTGACAGGTCGAGGAGAATGAGAGCAGATGAGAGGAACCAGGGTTTGGCGGCGCGGAGGGACTCCGCCCTCACGTCACCGTGAGGAAGGCTGTCTCAGTGGAGTGTGCAGTCTTGAAACCTGACTGATGAGGATCAAGCAGGTTGTTATGTGAGAGATAGGAGGACAGTTGGTTAGAGATAGCACGTCCAGAGTTTTAGAAAGGAACAAGAGAAGAGATACCAGTCTGTAGTTCTGGATCTCAGCAGTGTCAAGGGTAGGTTTCTTGAGGAGTGGCTTGACTCTAGCAATCTTGAAGGATGCTGGAATAAGGCCTAAAGTGAGAGAAGAGTTGATGAGGGAGGTGAGGAATGGCAGGATGTTGCTCGAGACGGCTTGGAAAAGGGAGGAAGGGATGGGGTCAAGGGGGCATGTAGTGGCATGGTGAGACATTACTAGTTTGTGCACATCTTCAGGGGAGAGAGGGGTAAAGTGGGTGAGGCGGACAGAGGTGGGAGTGGTGGTAGGGAGGATAGTGGTAGGGGTGAAAGAGGAGCTGATGGCCTTCACCTTCTTAGTAAAGTAGTTAAGCACCATTTTGATCAAAAAAATTAACGTCTCCTGTCTGAATAGTGTGAAAGTGGTGGCCAATGACTACTCAGACAGGGTTGTACATTGGAGGGGAAAGTAACCCAACTCACATCTGAAGTTACCAAACTCACAGCGAAAACCAAAGATTTGGAGTCCAGGCAACGGCAATGTAATTGCCATATATTTTGGGTAAAGGAATCTGGTGCTGTTAACTCTGTGACATCTGTGGTTAAACTGCTTGAAGACATACTGGGCCTGGATTATACGCCCACACTCGACCGGGCGCACAGAAGTCTCCAGCCAGAGCCGAGAGGCGATGAGCCGCCCAGACCCATCATTGTTAAATTCCACTATTTCCAGCAGAAAGTGTAATTGCTACAGAAGGCACCAAGCGCCAGCCCCCGTCGTCTCAATGTCCACATACTATACTACTGTGATTGTATTATGACTTAAAGGTGGTAACAACAGATATGGTACTTACTGGATGTAATTGTATTATTATTATTTTTTTACTGTCATATACTCACAAAATATAGTAATATGAAAATTTGATTGTGCACTATGTGCACAAATGTTTGCTTCATTTTTATGATAATTCATAATGCTGCTCCTCCGTTCTTGAGGAACTTTGTTACACTAGCTCAGAAAAAACAATATGAGCCACTAGGTTAACCACTTGTGGGGAGTGCAGAATTCCACAATGCAAGACCTCTCTTGGCCAATCATCTTTCACTTTTATGGCCATGAAACAATGTAATAATCTTCCGACAGAACTAATAACACATTTTCAAACTTTCTCCCGTCTTATAAAACATTGGATACTCACACAGCAAACTTGTACACATTTGTTAGTGTCGTTGGATGTGGGTATAATTGTGTTTGTATACTCTTATTGACTACCATACTCTTTTAATGTGTTACTTTCTTACTATTTTGTTATTTTACTTGCCTGCCCAGGGACTATGGACGGAAAATAGCAATTTGCTAAAACCTGGTACATTACATCTCTTCTTGTTATAAATAAGGTGGATGTTCTTTTTACATTGTCCCTGTTCAAATGAAGAAATTCAAATTCAAATGCATTGATATTACTTATATTTTGTTTCTAGATACAGCTTCTATATATATTTATCTTCTGTAGTTTATTTTACTTGTTATATCTTTTACTTTTGACTACTGTTCTGTACTTTCTGCTGTGACACCGTCATTTACTGTCTGGGAATAATAAAGTACTATCTTATCTTATTTTTCACACACCCTCCAGCTCCCTGGAGATGAAGGGGACACCAGTAGCCGACCAAGGCCAGGACGCTGGCTCATCCCTGGGCTGCTCGCAACACCCCCCCCCTTCTGCGTCCAGGATCCTCCAGCACAACGAGGAACCAGGGCAGCTCAGTGGCCTCTTTCAGGTCCTCTGTGATAACCATGGAACAAGACCTGGCTGTTGTTTGTCTCAAGACCATACTGTTCACAGTACTACCTTCCCACAGAGTACTACTATACAGAGTACTACCTTTCCACGTAGTACTACTCTACAGAGCACTGCTCTACAGAATAGAGTAGGAGTCAGCCATGACACCCAATACAGCCATGATACCCCAGTGTGCCATGACATTCAAGAATTCCATGAATGCCCAGTCACTGTTTTCCAGAGCTCAGTCTCTGCTGTAAGACAGCAGATGTTCTCCAGCAGCCCCCTGCCTCAGCAGGCCCTAGAAGAGCCCTCATCCTGGGCAGACACTCTGTCTGAGTTCCCTCTATGGGCTCCAGAGCCTCTGCAACTACCAACTCCAGACACCCAAGCCAGCCATGACACCCACGACAGATATGATGCCTATGACACCCCAGTGTACCCTGGCACACAATACAGCACTAACACCCAAGACAGCTATGACACCAAAGGAAGCTTTGACAGCCCAGACAGCCTTGAGTCCCAAGGCAGCCATGACACTCAATACAGCTTTGACACCCAGGACAGCCTTGCCAACCAAGGCAGCCTTGACCCTCAATACAGCCATGACACCAAAGACAGCTATGACACTCAATACAATCCAGAAACCCAGGACAGCCTTGACACCCAAGGCAGCCTTGACCCTCAATACAGCCATGACACCCAAGACAGCTATGACACTCCATACATCCCTGAAACCCAGGACAGCCTTGACACCCAAGATATCTATGACACCCCAATGTGCCATGACACACAATACATCCGTAACACCCAAGGCAGCCTTGAGACCCAAGATGGGAGTAGTATGTGCAGGAGCTCCAGGTCTACAGCCTCTGAGGTTTCCTGGCCAACTGAAGGTCTACAACCCTGCAGTGTCCTCTCTCACCACTATATTGACACCAAGGTCAGTCATGACACCCAGTACAGCCATGACACCCAAGTCTACCACGATTCCCAGGGCAGACAAGACAGCCTTCACAACCAAGACAACCATACCCAAGGCACCCAAAACAGCTATGACAACCCAGTTTGCCATGACACACAATACAGCGATGACACCCATGGCAGCTATGACACCCAAGGAAGCTTTGACATCCATGACTCCCAGGAATGCCATGAATCCCCAGTCACTCTTTTCCAGAGCTCAGTCTCTTCAATTAGCCAGAAGGTAAAGTCCAGCAGCTCCCTGCCCCAGCAGGCCCTAGATGAGCCCTCGTCTAGGGCCTCGTCCTGGACAGACACTCTGTCTATGTTCCCTTTACGGGCTCCAGAGCCTCCACAAATACCAACTCCAGACCAGGATCAAGATATTTATCGATCCATCACTGTCCAGGAGGCCATCTGTCTTGTCCCATTGATGAGTGAAAGCCATGACAATCAAGTCTGCAACGACACCCAAGGCAGCTTTGACACTCATTACAGCCTTGACACCCAAGTCAGCCATGACACCCAAAACAGCTATGACACCCATAACACCCCAGTGTACCCTGGCATGCAATGCCACGAGAACACCCAAGACAGCTATGACACTGAAGGAAGCTTTGGCAGCCCACACAGCCTTGAGACCCAAAGCAGCCATGACACTAAATACAGCCTTGACATCCAATACAGGAGGAGTATGAGTAGGAGCTCCAGGTCTACAGTCGCTAAGGTTTCCCAGCCAACTGACAGCCATGATGACACCAATGTCAACCATGACACCCAGTACAACCATGACACCCAGGACAGCCTTGCCAACCAAGGCAGCCTTGACCCTCAATACAGCCATGACACCCAAGACAGCTATGACACTCCATACATCCCTGAAACCCAGGACAGCCTTGACACCCAAGACATCTATGACACCCCAATGTGCCATGACACACAATACAGCCGTAACACCCAAGGCAGCCTTGAGACCCAAGAAGGGAGGAGTATGTGCAGGAGCTCCAGGTCTACAGCCTCTGAGGTTTCCTGGCCAACTGAAGGTCTACAACCCTGCAGTGTCCTCTCTCACCGCCATGATGACACCCAGGTCAGTCATGACACCCAGTACAGCCATGACACCCAAGTCTACTACGATTCACAGGGCAGACAAGACAGCCTTCACAACCAAGACAGCCATACCCAAGGCAGCCATGACACCCAAAACAGCTATGACATCCCAGTGTGCCATGAGACACAATACAGTGATGACAACCATGACAGCTATAACACCCAAGGAAGCTTTGACAGCCATGATACCCAGGAATGCCATAAATCCCCAGTCACTCTTTTCCAGAGCTCAGTCTCTTCAGTTAGCCAGAAGATAAACTCCCAATGCAGCTCCTTGCCCCAGCAGTCCCTAGACGATCACTCGTCCTGGGCAGACACTCTGTCACAGCTCCCTTTCCAGGCTTCAGAGGCTCACCACCTACCAACTACAAACCACGACCCACATGTATGTCAACCCCGGTTTGTCCATGAGGCCATCTGTCTCCTCCCAGTGATAAGTGAAAGCCATGACACCCAAGTCTGCCATGACACCCATGGCAGGCTTGACACTCAAAATAGGTGTGAAATCCAAGGCAGCGATGACGCCCAAGACACCCCAGTGTGCCATGACACACAATACAGTGATGACACCCATGGCAGCTATGACATCCAAGGAAGCGTTGACAGCCTTGAGACCCAAGGCAGCTATGACACCCAAGAGAGCCATGGCACCCAAGATTGCCATGAATCTACAGTCACTCTTTTCCAGAGCTCAGTCTCTGCAGTTAGCCAGAAGATAAACTCCTGCAACTCCTTGCCCCAACAGGCCCTAGACGAGCACTCATCCTGGGCAGACACTCTGTCTCAGCTCCCTCTCCAGGCTTCAGAGCCTCCCCACCTACCAACTCCAAACCACGACCAACATGTATGTCGGTTTGTCCATGAGGCCATCGGTCTCATCCCAGTGATAAGTGAAAACAATGACACCAAAGTCTGCCACGACACCCCAGTGTGCCATGACACACATTACAGGGTTGACACCCAAAGAATCTTTGACAGCCATGACACCAAAGACAGCATTGAGACCCAACAGACAGGAGAGAGACAAGACAGGAGTAGTATGAGTAGGAGCTCTACAGCCACTGAGGTTTCCTGGCCAACTGAAGGTCTACAGCCCTACGATGTCCTCTCACACCTCCATGATGAAACCCAAGTTAGCCATGACACCCAAGTCAGCAATGACACTCAGGAAAGCTGTGACACCCACTACAGCCAAGACAACCAAGTGTGCCAGGGCACACAATGCAGCAATGACACCAGCTTTGACATCCCAGACAGCCTTGAGATCCAAGGTAGCCATGACACTCAATACACCCTTGACACCCAAGGAATCTTTGACGGCCATGACAGCATTGAGACCCAAGGCAGGAGCTCCAGGTCTAAAGACTCTGAGGTTTTCCGGCCAACTGAAGGTCTACAATCATACAGTGTCCTCTCTCAGTGCCATGATGACACTCAATACAGCCATAACACCCAAGAAAGCTATGACACCCCAGTGTACCATGACACCCAAGAATGCCATGAATCCCAAGTCACTCTTTTCCAGAGCTCAGTCTCTGCTGTTAGCCAGCAGATGATCTTCAGCAGCTCCCTGCCCCAGCAGGCCCTAGATGAGCCCTTATCAGATTGGGCAGATGCTCTGTCTCAGCTCCATCTCCAGGCTCCAGAGCCTCCCCACCTACCAACTCCAGACAAGGAACCAGATGTGTGCCGACCCTTGACTGTCCAGGAGGCCATCTGTCACTTCACAGTGATAAGTGAAAGCCATGAAAGCCAAGTCTGCCACGACACCCCGGTGTGCCATGACACACAATACAGGGTTGACATCCAAGGAAACTTTGACAGCCATGACACCCAAGGCAGCATTGAGACCCAAGACAGGAGGAGTATGAGTAGGAGCTGGACGTCTACAGCCACTGAGGTTTCTTGGCCAACTGAAGGTCTACAACCCTGCAGTGTCCTTTCACACCTCCATGATGAAACCCAAATCAGCAATTATACTCAGGAAAGCCATAACAGCCAAGACAACCCAGTGTGCCATAACACCAAGGACAGCCATGACATCCAAGACAGCCATGACACCCCAATCACTCTTTTCCAGATCTCAGTCTCTGCTGTTAGCCAGCAGATTATCTCCAGCAGCTCCCTGCCCCAGCAGGCCCTAGATGAGCCCTCGTCCTGGGCAGTCGCTCTGTCTCAGCTCCCTCTCCAGGCTCCAGAGGCTCCCCACCTACCAACTCCAGATCAAGACCCAGATGTGAGTCGACCCCTGTCTGTCTGGGAGGCCATTTGTCCCATCCCAGGGATAAGTGAATGCCATGAAACCCAAGACTGCCACGATTCCCAAGGCAGCCATGACACCCAAGACAGCTATGACACATCGATCTTTGACAGTCATGACACGCAAGAGAGCGTTGAGATCCAAAATAGGATGAGTATGTGTTGGAGTACAAGGTCTACAGCCGCTATGGTCTCCCGGCCAACTGAAGGTCTACAACCATGCCGTGTCCTCCCTCACCACCATGATAGCCAAGGCAGCCATGACATACAATGCAGCCATGATGAAGTCAGCCATGATGCCCAAGTCAGCCATGACACCCAATACAGCCATGACACCCAAGTCTACCACGATACACAGGGCAGCCAAGACGGCCTTGACAAGCAAGACAGCCATTACACCCAGGACAGCTATGACACCCCAGTGTGCCATGACACACAATACAGTGATGACACCCAAGGCAGCTATAACACCCAAGGAAGCTATGACACCCAAGACAGCCATGGCACCCAAGATTGCCATGAATCCCCAATCACTCTTTTCCAGAGCTCAGTCTCTGGTGTTGGCCAACAGATGATTTCCAGCAGCTCCCTGCCCCATCAGGCCCTAGATGAGCCCTCATCCTGGGCAGATGCTCTGTCTCAGCTCCCTCTCCAGGCACCAGAGCCTTCCCACCTACCAACTCCAAACCACGACCAACATGTATGTCGACCCCTGTTTGTCCATGAGGCCATCGGTCTCATCCCAGTGATAAGTGAAAACAATGAGACCAAAGTCTGCCACGACACCCCAGTGTGCCATGACACACAATACAGGGTTGACATCCAAGGAAACTTTGACAGCCATGACACCCAAGGCAGCATTGAGACCCAAGACAGGAGGAGTATGAGTAGGAGCTGGACGTCTACAGCCACTGAGGTTTCCTGGCCAACTGAAGGTGTACAACCCTGCAGTGTCCTCTCACACCTCCATGATGAAACCCAAATCAGCAATTATACTCAGGAAAGCCATGACAGCCAAGACAACCCAGTGTGCCATGACACCAAGGACAGCCATGACATCCAAGACAGCCATGACATCCAAGACAGCCATGACACCCAAGTCTGCCACGACACCCAAGGCATCTATGACACACAAGATGGCCATGACACTCAATACAGCTTTGGCATGCAAGCCAGCCATGAAAACCAAGGCAGCCATGAATCCCCAATCACTCTTTTCCAGAGCTCAGTCTCTGCTGTTAGCCAGCAGATTATCTCCAGCAGCTCCCTGGCCCAGCAGGCCCTAGATGAGCCCTCGTCCTGGGCAGTCGCTCTGTCTCAGCTCCCTCTACAGGCTCCAGAGGCTCCCCACCTACCAACTCCAGATCAGGACCCAGATGTGAGTCGACCCCTGTCTGTCTGGGAGGCCATTTGTCCCATCCCAGGGATAAGTGAATGCCATGAAACCCAAAACTGCCACGATTCCCAAGGCAGCCATGACACCCAAGACAGCTATGACACATCGATCTTTGACAGTCATGAAGAGCAAGAGAGCTTTGAGACCCAAAATAGGATGAGTATGTGTTGGAGCACAAGGTCTACAGCCGCTAAGGTCTCCCGGCCAACTGAAGGTCAACAACTCTGCAGTGTCCTCCCTCACCACCATGATGATAGCCAAGGCAGCCATGACACACAATACAGCCATGATGAAGTCAGCCATGATGCCCAAGTCAGCCATGACACCCAAGTCTACCACGATACACAGGGCAGCCAAGACGGCCTTGACAAGCAAGACAGCCATTACACCCAGGACAGCTATGACACCCCAGTGTGCCATGACACACAACACAGTGATGACACCCTAGGCAGCTATGACACCCAAGGAAGCTTTGAGACCCAAGGCAGCCATGACACCCAAGACATCCATGGCACCCAAGATTGCCATGAATCCCCAATCACTCTTTTCCAGAGCTCAGTCTCTGGTGTTGGCCAACAGATGATTTCCAGCAGCCCCCTGCCCCATCAGGCCCTAGATGAGCCCTCATCCTGGGCAGACGCTCTGTCTCAGCTCCCTCTCCAGGCACCAGAGCCTTCCCACCTTCCAACTCTAGACCAGGACCCAGATATTTGTCGACCCCTGTCTGTCCGGGAGGCCATCTGTCTCATCCCAGTGATACAGGGGCCTCCTTTGCCTCATCCCGAGCCCCCAGCAGAGAGGCTCCCCCAGGGAAAGAGCTCTAAGGCTGGCCTTCCTGGTGTCAGCAGGCCCCTGTCTAAAGCCGGCTTAATGGAGAACTCTGAACTCACCCTGGAGCTGGAGGTGTCTGGACTACATGAGACCACCCTCACCTGGTGGGTAGTCTACAACCAGCCACACCACCCTATATAGTACAACATATAGCAACATATAACTACATCACCCCATATAGTACTACACCTAATACTGCATATGATGCTGTCTCCAATTCTTTAATAACTGACTGAGAGAAACAGCTACCGGTATTTTAACTTCACCCAAACATATGCATATATCTGGATATCTCTGCAAAGGGCTAGAGATGACAGCTGCATAAACACATCATCACATAGCTGACAGAAATGTTTCATAACAAGTTCAACATGTCATGTCTTTCTAACGTGTGTGTGTGGTTTGAGTTTTAATCGACCATAAACTAGCCTAATTTGCAATATCAGCAACACATGAGTTTTGTTCCAACAGGCTTTCTTTGTTTCAGTACTTTAACCCAACAGAGTTAATGCTTACATCGGAGTCTGGCTGTAGCTGTAATCAGTCCACCAATAATTTCAGGCCTCTAGTTATTCAACAGCTCAGCATGGTTAGGTTAGCATGTTAACATGTTTCTGCAGACTAGCGTAGTTCATCAGGTTAGCATATTTCAAGATGTTAGCATGTTTCAGCAGAGTAGCATGTCTCGGTTGGCTAGGATGTTTCAGGAGGCTAGCGTGTTTCAGGATTTTAGCATGTTTTAGAAGGTTAGTGTCTCCCATCAGGCTAATGTGTCTCAACAGGGTAGCATGGTTCGCCAAGTTAGCAAAGTTCACCAGGTTAGCATGTTTCACCAGGTTAGTATTGTTCAGTAAGCACCACTGCACAGAGCACCATGCAAGGGTGTGGCTTCAGGGCTCTGATGAGTGTGGACTGACTCGAGCATGTCTTCACCTACATCCGCAGCTGCCCTTTTCAGGCACATTACAACCATACTGAAGCAAACAACCTTCATACTCCACCGGGAGCGTTTCAGAAGCGGAGCGTTTTGCCTGCCCGATTTACTCACATTTTCCTTATTATACTGGACACTGTTCCAAACCGGCATGTTCAGAGATCTGGATTTGCATGTTTATTTGTTTAACAACCTAGGCAACAGCTTTTCGGCATTTTCCTGTTTCTCTCCTGATGTAAAGGCGTAATTTCTTCTCCCAAGCGCAGCCTTGGTGCTTGATGACGACACCGGTCTGGTCTATCTCTGCTAAGTCTATGGAGGTGCTAGGCTATGCTGCTAGCTATGATAAGTGTATGGAGGTGCTAGGCTATGCTGCTAGCTATGATAAGTGTATGGAGGTGCTAGGCTATAGTGCTAGATATGCTAGCTGTATATAGATGCTAGGCTTTACTGATTATCTGCAAAGTGTATGGATGTGCTAAGGTATGCTGTTAGCTCTGCTGAGTGTATGGAGGTGCTAGGCTATGCTGCTAGTTCTGCTAAGTGTATGGAGGTGCTAGGAGGCTTTACTGCTAGATATTAGCTGTGTTTGGATACTAGGCTATACTGCTAGCTCTGCTAACTATATGGAGATGCTAGGCTATACTGCTAGCTCTGCTAAGTGTATGGACATAATATGAAGATGAATTAGCCACTGAGATCCTAACCGAACAAAGAAAAAACATTTGCTTTGTATTATGAGAATGAAATGACATTTTACCCATTAACTTTGTGAATGGTGACTGGTCTTTTTGCATCCAACCACCGCAAGCCACCTATAGGCCGTTAGAGGAACTACATGTTAGTCGCATCTGCCAGGGCTTCACAAACAGGCCGTCATGGCTGCCGCTTGTATGCTGCTAGATATGCTATCTGTATTTAGATGCTATACTGCTAGCTCTGCTAAGTGTATGGAGATGCTAGGCTGTGCTGATGGCTGTCATCGTCGCTTCAGGTTGACAGAAGGCCAGCCGCTGAGCTCAGAGGACAACAACCCCTCTGGTCTGGAACAGGTCCAGACCTCCGACCAACACGCCACCCTGCACTCTGCTGCCACGCTGCAGGCCACACACGTCAAACACAGAATTGAAAAGTGGTTGGTTGGTGAGGTATATGACATCATCAGCCTGGACTGGAACACCTGGTTTGGGACACTTTGTGTGATATTGTGGCTGTTGTACCTGGTGCTACTCTAAACACACACACTCACTCACTCACTCACACACACACACACACACACACACACACACACACACACACACACACACACACACACACACACACACACACACACACACACACACACACACACTTCAATGCAAAACAATTGATGGACATTATATTATCGTCAATAAGATATGTATTATAGTATATAGTATTTATAGGTGTCAATATGTTTTCTATGTAGTATTTCGGTTTAGGTACTTTAGGTTTTAGGTTTAGCTTTAGGTGGTATTTCAATTTATTTAGGTGGAGTTTACTGAATAAAGTACATGGTCTTCCTACCATCTAGTCAAGTGGCCTGTTATTGATCCTTAAAGCGTTAGGTCTGGTGGCACCCTCTAGTGTTGGAGCCAACCAACACCTCTGAATGTGTTAAATGGTGAATGTAAAAGCTTGTTTGTTTTTGTGGTCAGATTGTTAAGATGTCTGGACTCCTCGTTTTCTTGAAATTGTTTTGGGGGGTTTTTGGGTCCGAAATAAGTCACGATCCTAGACTTTTTAAAATATATTAAATATTTTAAATAAATGTTGCACATAATTATAATCATCCAGTTTTCCACTTCATAACACAGGAGAGCTTTCACTGTTAATAAACATGTTATTAACAACATAAGATGTTATTTATAAGATCATAACCCCTATAATAATGCATACATTATTACTTAACTGCATTACATTATTTCTTAAAATTCAAAACTTCATGCGTAGCCTGATGACACACCTCATCAATTTTAGACATTTGTTCCTAATGTTCACATATGCTTTATTATAGGCTATATTTCAGTGATCTAACATTTCTCTTAGAAACCTACAACAGCTTGCAGTTACCTGAACATACATTAAAGCTGCCTTAGGTCAAATGTGTCAAAATTGTCCCCATACTCTGTCAGATATGAGGGAGTCAAGTGGCCTGTAAGAATATCTCGCACTGGTGTCCGTCCCTGCCTCTGTGACTAAATGGGAGATTAAGGCTGTGTACGTACTAGTCATACTAAGTATGACTAGTCATACTACTAGTCATACTACTAGTCATACTAAGTATGACTAGTATCAAATTGAGTATGTAGTGCGTTCTCACATTTTTTTGATACCAGTAATGCCCGGATGTACACTAGATTATCAAGAATTTCCGAGTATGCCACGTGAGTTAATTGGTAATACTCAACTGCCCCACAATGCATTGCGTCTCTTTAGACATCATATCTCGGGAAAAGCCAATTTCCAAACAGACGTCATTTAGATAAACTGACCACACAATCTACAGGGTGACATGGTCAACCAAACTAATAGGCCTATTAAAACTCAATAAAGTGACATAGCGATAAGTGTGACAAGCTCTGAGGCTGTGACCACTCAGACAAGCGCTGAGGCTGTGACCAATCACGGGAAACGGGACTGGGGGGTGGGCGGTGACGTCAAGGAGGAGGCGGAGTTTGTTGGATACGTTCAAATCCATGGGAGGCTGAACAGATTTGCGTGATGCTTTTAATCAAATAATTCTGTTTATTAAAGTTGGTATGAAATAAACAAAGTGTAGGCCTGCAATTTGGTGGCTGATACAATGCAATAGTTGGCAGGAGAAATCCACACGACAATTTGATCGAACACAGCTCAGCTTCGTCCTTTGGATACATCGATATTGTTCTGATTGTAAAAGGCAGTTGGTGACCTAACCTAGAGGAAGGTGGACCATCACTGACGTCTTCCTAGACCAGATCTGTTGCTCCCAATACCAAGTGTGTTTACGGTATGTTTATCACATTTCACACAATGCTGTCTGTGGAATCAAAGCCAAGACAACAAATAAACTCTCTATTTAAGCTCTCTTGCTCTCTATACATAGGGTCTAAGCCATTTTTCCCCCTATTTTTGGTCCTCCTGGTCTCCTTGTGTAATAATGCTTGTATAACCTCAACCCTGTAATGCACAATCAAATTATATACATCTTTTCTTTGGTGTGATGTTTGGTGCAGTGATGTCACAGGAATGTATAAATAGTTACATGACCATAAAGACAAAATAAAAAAACAAAACGGAAATCTCACAGAAATGTATTCAGATGACAGCGAACAATAATGAATAACATTTTGGGGTTGTGGAAATTGTTCTCCCATGTCCCATGTAATCAGGGAAAAAAGAAACAAAAACACATCAAAAAATATACAAGTCCTTTCACTTTTCAATCAGTTTTTCTCCAAAAAGTCAGTTGTGCCATGCCATAAAGCAGTTCCTGACTGCAATGAGACAGAGGGCCACTTCACACTCCTTATTACACTTTGTGGGGGTGCGTGGTGCATCAGCCGCAAGGGGGAGCTGTGGAGGGGGCTCTGGAGAGCCGCGCCAGGTGAGAGTGATTGGCACACCTGTGTTCCATTGAAGCTAATCACTCTCTCCCTTTATAACGCAGTAGCGTGCTGGACCCGGGAGGACCGGACCCGGACACACGGGTTGCCGACGGAGCCAGAGCTGGGCCCGCGGCGATGCTAGTGTGCCCGATTACAATTGCGTATACAAATGAACGTGTTGAACCCCCCAGTGGCATCATACAACGCCACACACTTCTAGGGGGTAGAAAAGCAGAAATAACTTATCAGACTCCTTCAGAGAAATGTACTTTTCAAAACAGCCTGTGTGAAAAAAATAACTTCTCAAACACAGCTAATATGTGTCTCTGTGCCTTTCTTCTGACATCACTTCGATTGCATTTCTATGGCAACGCAACGGAATAGCAACTCCATGCTCAATGCACCCTGCGGGCGCACCTTACAATGCTGTCCAAATGAGCGAAAGGGAATCTACACATTATTTCGTTATTTATTACATTTACGTTGTTCTGGTCATTACTTCTGGTGCTGCCCTAATTGATCTATTGATAGGAGGATGGGGTTTATCTCATGTTATACTATGGCCCGGGTGAATACTCGATTCTGATTGGCTGGAGAGGTGTGCATTTTTTTGTGATAACATGCACGGTCATGACGCAAGCAGCCTCATCACCGGTCTAAAGATTAATGCGCTAACTAAACTTGGACGGGACTACGTTTAGAAAGCTTCCCCGTTGCCATGTCGTTGCTAAGATCGTCTCTATTTACTGGAGTAATAAGGTAACGTTGCCATGTCGTTGCTAAGGTCGTCTCTATTTACTGGAGTAATAAGGTAACGTTGCCATGTCGTTACTAAGGTCGTCTCTATGTACTGGAGTAATAAGGTAACGTTGCCATGTCGTTACTAAGATCGTCTCTATTTACTGGAGTAATAAGGTAACGTTGCCATGTCGTTACTAAGATCGTCTCTATTTACTGGAGTAATAAGGTAATGTTGCCATGTCGTTACTAAGGTCGTCTCTATTTACTGGAGTCATAAGGTAACGTTGCCATGTCGTTGCTAATGGTGCGTTCTATTTGTCTCGTAATCGCGACTTGCAGCTCGGGTGTGTCGTCACATCCGTCTCGGAAAATGCTATGTATGTAAAATTCTATTTTTTTCATGTCCAGTTTTGTATTTTGTGTAGGCCTATTATATTACATCTTTGTCTGATTTTGTTTTGTTCACATTCCCACAAATATTGTATTGTGAGACCCTGTTTTAAGCAAGGAGGATGTTTTTCTCATTCATAAGCCAGTTTATTTTGTACAATCTGGTGATACTTAGGTATAAATATCTGTGTCATCTACTCTAACATTGCTGAGGAGAAGCAGGCTTTGTATGAATTCACTTGATAAAGTTGTTATTCAAAATTTCCGGTTGACTCGAACGGGGTGCCTATAACATTTCTTTCAAAGTGTTCATCTATCCTATTCAGTGAGCTCTGACTTAATTTCTCATATCATATGACTTGTCTGATCTGTCACATGATCCTGTTATATTTAATAATTCTGTAGTGAGCTTTCTTGCTGTTGCACATGTCATTTGGGCATTGATTGTTTTGGCCCCTAGAAAACGTTGTCAGCTGACCTATGTCACGAGAAAAAATGATTCAGCATAGTACTAATGTATTGTTCAATCTTAACTTGTAGATTATGTACCTGAAAGTAGCTGACAACAACCGGTCTGACACCCACTTGGACTTCTTCAATGAAGCTGTGAACAAGCATGGGTTTCCTCTGAGGTATTCACGTTATTTAAAATGCAATTATTTGTGTGATTGCTGACCTATCCAGAGAATTCCGATGCTAACCATCAAATAGCTTCCAGACCACTTAAATGCACTCTGAAACTTGTAGTAGTTATTTTGATGCAGCTATAGACATTGTTAAAGATGACAACACAATTCGCCACAGCAGGGGTTATCAAAGTCTTTCTTTATACTGTGGGCAGTGTGCGAAATACGGGGGGGTCCGGGGGGGCTGGGCCCCCCCAATTAACCCATGATACCCCCTGAAAGCCTCAAAAGCAAAATTTGAAAGGGGTCTCAAATTTCGTCAAAAGAAAAATAGGCCAATATTTTTTTTTATTGTCACTAATGGCCATTTAAATGTGTTTAAGCTCACCATGTCCAATATTCAGAATTTTAAACATTTATTCACAAATATGTTATATTTTTTGCCAAGCGGAGCCAGCCAGTCCTGTGCGCGTATGCATATTAGCCATGTGCGCCAAACAGAAGAAGGGCCCTTATCTTGCGCCCGGTGCAATAGGCTCTATGCACGCAACACTTCCGCATTGGTCTCAGAATGCTTCTATAAATCCGGTTCCGGTTCGTAAGTCAAGATTCTACAACGTAAGTAAACAAACCAGCATGGCTTGCAAACGAACGAAAGTGTGTTTTCAACGACGAGAGGACAGCACTAGCAGCTACCACTGTTGTGTTCCGCAATGTGCAGCATCTGCTAAATGCAATTCGTTCCTTAGTTTTTTTACTTTCCCCAAAGAAATGGAATCACGTAAACGGTGGGAAATGAACACTGGGTTGTTTACTTCCGTTGTAGAATCTTGGCTTCCGAACCGGAACCGGATTTATAGAAGCATTCTGAGACCAATGCGGAAGTGCTGCGTGCATAGAGCCTATTGACTTTCTACACCGACGCATGTGTCGTTGCTAGTTTGCACCCGGGCCAAAGCTGACTTTCCCCCGCAGCAACCAGGCACCACTACACTTATGCCTGGAGAGGCATGTCGGCGAAAAGCAGGGGCATGTTCCGGCGCAAATGATACTTGGTGCTATTTTAGTGATCTAAAAAATGCGCCAATGCAATTGCGCCACTGACTGAAAAATACCTGGTCTATAGCGGATAGCGCAGTTGTTGTTGCTATTCTGACGTGCCATGGCAGGTCGGAACTACAACATAGCCTACGCTTACACACACACAGGCTATACACAGCACAAACATGCAAACTATTAACCTGATTTAAATATTATGATGTCAAAGATTATTCATACATGTAAAACTGCATAGAAATAGTGTGTGGATTGTGGAAACATTTTTTTTCCATAGGGCTGCATGAATGAACATGAATGAAGTATAGTAGGCTATGCCATGCGTTAAAATAATAATAATAACAATAATACATTCGAGCAAATTATATTCCAGGCTTCCAAAACAAAATCTAGTTTTAGGGTAAATGATTGGTTAAATTATTTGGGAAAGAACAGCTGATACAGTGGTAAGTTGTACTTTTAAATCAATGCATCTGCAAACACCGTACAGCAAACACATATGTTCTTGACCCAGACATCGTGTACAAGCCCATTACTTTTAGGATTGATGAGTATTTGATCGTGAGAAAACAGTTTTACTGCGAGTGAGTGTTTAAAAGAATGAATGAATGCAGGTGATGCTTGGTGCGTGTGTGTGTGCGCACCCATCTGTCTAAACACACGCAAATTAAACACGTAACGCATAATGCAGGAGCTGGTGGGGGACCAGGGACAAGACGAGTTGCAAGGAGACCAGGAGCAGCAGGATGAGGAGCTGGTGGGGGACCAGGGACAGGAGGAGGTGCAAGGAGGCCAGGAGCAGCAGGATGAGGAGGTGGTGGGGGACCAGGGACAGGAGGAGGAGGTGCAGGGTGGTGGCGGGCAGGGCTGCAATGATGAGTGCTGTCAGGGAGTAGAGACTGGTCGGATAGTTCAACTGCTCACCGTGCCGAGGACGGAGACTGCTAGGGCTTACGGGGATGGAGAGAGGTGTTTCAATGTCAGCTGGTATCAGGCAAGAGAATGGCTGTCTCTCTGCAGAATGCAGAAAAAGGCATTCTGCACAATCTCCATGAAGATTTCATCGGGATGTACGACTGCCCAAGGGCCGATGCGGAATCCATCACCAGCACGATTTTGGACATGTTGGCCAGATGCGGTCTCAAAGTTGAGCACATGAGAGGGCAGACGTACGACGGGGCAGCTGTCCTACAAGGAAGATTGACAGGTGTTGCCAAAAGGATTAGGGACATCAACCCCCGCGCTCTCTCCATCCACTGTGTGAGCCACAGTCTAAACCTCATTCTCCAGGAGGTAGGTAAAGACTGTCCCATTGCCCGCAATGCCCTAAACATGGGTCACGATGTCCATGAAATAATAACATCCTCGCCAAAACGTCTGGATATCTTCGAGCGCATTCGTGCCTCTTTTGAATGCACATCGCCTGGCCTCAAACAGCTGTGTCCGACGCGCTGGACAGCACGCACGACTGCCATCAAGGCACTGCTCCTTAATTACGAGGTAGTGTATGACACTCTGTAGGAGGTGGCTTTTTCAAATGGCAGCTCGCTACACAGTGGCAGCACGGAAAGCACCGGGCCTCTGTACTCAGATGACCAAATTCGATCTGTTTTTCGGCTTGCAGATTTCCTTGCGGCTGTTCTCCTCTGCTGAAGAAATGGCACGGAAGACCTTACGTCAGAGGCAGTCTCAGTTTCTGTCCAAATGCTGAAAATCCATCTCAGCAGCTTCCGCAGCTCAGAGGCATTTGCACAGCTGTTTCAGCAGATACAGCAAGCTGCGCCAGACATGGTGCAGCCCCCGGTTGCTCCTACAAGACGGAGAGCACCTGTGCGGTATGATGATGGTGGTCAATCTCATCAGTGAGAGACAGCAGAGGAGTATTTCCGATGCGGCACCTTTGAAATGATTGACCTCATCAATGCTGAGTTGGCCCGTCGATTTGAGCAGCCCACTCTGGTTCTTCTCAGCACCATCGAGAAGCTGGTCCACTCCGCATTCAATTCTGCTCCAGCCTCCTCTCTCGACGACATCAGCATCCCTGAGGTGGAAGCAGAGGTCTACGGGGGTGAGGACCTGGACTTAGGGCGGCTGAGTACTCAGCTTGGGATGTTGCCTTCTTTGATGGCAGTGCACAACAGCTGTGAGGCAATAAAAATCAAGCGGGTGACACAGATGTCTATTGCTGTCCACATCCTGAGCAAGCACCCCGCAATGCACGCTACCATGTTGGAGGTTCGCCAGCTACTTCGAATATATCTGACCATACCCCTCAGCAATGCCACCGCGGAGAGAAGTTTTTCCTGCCTCCGCCGCATAAAAACATATCTCCGGTCTTCCATGACCGAGAAGCGCCTCAATTACTTGCTCTTCTTTAACATCCACAAGGACTTGACCGATTCCCTAAATCTTAAAGCCGTGTTCAGGCAATTCTGTTTGGCAAATGAACGGCGGGTTGCGTTCTTTCGGAAAAGAAAACTTAAAAAAACACAAAAAACTTTCAGCCTTCCTCCTCTGTTTAAAGCAGGCTATGTTTTAGAGTCTGAGTCTGTTTAAAATGAAGCTAGGCCTACTTCACTCCATATGCAACTGCACTCGAGCACTGTTCAAAATGAAAAGATTAAACTGTTCACTTGATTCAACTGTCATCCGTTGTCTGCCCTCGTGATTTTTAATTGCCTATCCAATAGAAATTATTCTAGCAGTATGACGTAGTTTCAGAACCTGGTGGGCTGCTTGTGGGCCAAATTTATTATTCACAAAGCTGAGGAGGTCAACAAGAGTTCATGAGCCGCTGGCCTCCTCCATCTATGACAGGGCTCCAGAGTGCAACCATTTTGGTCGCACATGCGACCAAAAATCTGTCGAGTGCGACTAAACATTTTAATTGGTCGCACCGGTGCGCCTGACATTAAGCAGGTCCGTCTGTGTGGAGCGTTATTTTGTTTTCCCACCCGCGTTCTGTGAAGACGTGCCCCTACTCTGCCTCAGATTGGCTCTGACCCTGATATTGTTTTTCGGTGAATGCGGTCCCGATCCGATCTCAAAGACTGGGATTCGGGCCGTTCAAGGCATTTTTTTTACCGATCGGTAACGGCTATATTGAGCATGAACCTAAGCCTGATCCTTCGTTTTGTCAGCTGTCACACGTGTCGTAAACAGAGAGCACACTTTGCGGCAGGACGCGATGTCTGCAATGTAACTAACTATAAGGCAGGACTCGCCGTCTGCGATAATCTCGTCCATTATCTAGACGGCCGTTCGTCGCTCTCTGCGGATGTATCAGGACCCAGAAAAGTGCAGTGTTGAATTTGGACACACGACACATTCAATATATTAAAAATACACTTTGAATAGAAAACTAGCGAACACCGGCAGTTGACGTCACACCGTGTGGACTGTAGGTAATGTAGTCTTCTACATACGCAACAGCCAGCAGAGCAGCGGCAAACAGAAGCAGTGGGAGGAGTCAGAAAGGATAATAAAATGTAACACTGCTTATAATATATATATATATATATATATATATATATATATATATATATATATAACAAGAGCTACCTTTTACTAAATTTTAAATTTAAGTCCCAGATCATCCTTATGAAAAAGAACGGGTCTGTTCAAGGCAGTGCACACTTTTGTTAAGTTATTTGAGTTTGATTTATTTATTTGAGTTTGTCAAGCACTTTAAACATCACAATTGAGGTTATTGTGATTTCTTGTTTGTACAGTGATTTAAATTTTAAAAAAAACACTTATTTGCACCTTTATTCCTGTTTACAATAATTTACATAATGTGTTAAGAAACTACCAATGTGTATGGAACTGACAAAACACTTCAAATGTATTATTGCGGAGGCAAAAGGCGTGGTGAACATTTTTGGGTGAACCTAAATTATGTGCTGGTGCACCTAAATGAAAAAGTTAGGCGCACCAGTGCAACCAATGTAAAAAGTTAGTCTGGAGCCCTGTATGAGCATCCTTGAAGTATGCTAGATCTATTGCTGTTTGAGTACGTGGTGAAGCACAAGATTGTTTCAATGTTTTTGATCGTTTCGATGTTATAGGGCTCTTGTAAAATGCAATGAAATTATAATACGTCAGTGATTCACAGGCCAAAATATGCGGGTGCGTCTTGGCACTGCGTTGGAGAATGGGAATGACCTTGGCTGCGTGCACAGGACAGAAAATGGAGATTGTGATCATTATTATTGTATAGACTACCTCCTAATTCCTTGAATGGAAATTCAGGTTATGCTGGTGTGTCTGTGTCTGTCAATATCAGGCGCAGTTTATTTTAGCAGATTATTAATTTAGAACTTGTAGCCTAGACTAAATCAATCTGTGCGTAAAAAGACGCTACTTGCAGTCCAATCAGCTTGAATGAAACCACCCGAAAATCACTACACAGCACCTAACCACGCACCTAACAATGACAGTTTTTGTTAGACTTTTTTTTATTATTATTAGCCTATCTTATATCGTAATATCCCACGTGAAAACGTGCGTGAATGCTAGTTGGCCTCTGGAATTTTCAAAATTGTCTCGGGGAACCCAGCCCGAAACCAGCTCTTTTTTATTTATTTTTTTGCACCCCCACTTTCAAACTCGTTCCGGCGCCGCTGCTTTGCGCCTTGACGTCTGTTAAGTATGGTATAGGCCTACTGCATGAGAAAATTTAGATCAATATTGCGCAACAATTGGGAGATGGGGACCCCCCCGAATATTTAAGGGTATTTCGCACACTGACTGTGGTCCTACCCAAATTATTTCATGGGACAACACTCTTGCAAGTAGATGTTACCAATATACCTGAAGGTGAAATTGCTTTGCTTACCGATACAATTAGCAATGAAAGGTTTACAGTTCCACAAATTCATAAAGGTTTGTGATTTTTGTGAGGTTTGTGAGTGAGAGATCATGGAGGAGAAAATGTGGGAGTAGTGGAATTAATGTTCTCAGTTCGTGGAACTGACAGTAACAGCTTCATTGCCGGGAAAAGCGTACACAATCAATGGTGAGTAAACCCTAATTTTGGAAGCTTCAAGATAAAGTTGATTTTATGATTCCTATTGAGAAAGCTCGATTAACAGTTATTAAGGAGACCATTCCTTCAAGAAAATTGGAATTTTCACAGAAATTCACTGGCCATGATCATAAACATTTCAAAGCAAATAAAATGTAGTTTTTAAACTCATTTAATAATATTAAGAAACATTGCAGATGATTCAATGGGTTGGGCTGGGGCAAAGTGAACAGTTCTTGAAAGGATCTTAAGTATACTTGAAAATGTTTTTTTTTTTAATACAGCATTGAACGCCTCTGGCGTGATGTGTTCATGAGTGTTACAGGTGTTTATTATAACATCCTGCACTCTCTTGAGGATCAACACCAGCTTGACATCAGCAGCATCCTGCACATTTTCTGCTGCCACTACGTTTTTCTGCCACGCATCCAGGCTAGCCTGGATGTCTTCAGTGAGGCGTGGGACAACCATTCCATTAGGACAGAGCAAAACCTGACACCAAATCAGTTGTGGCATGTGGGCCAGTCCCTGAATCCTGTTGTTGATCCTGAACCTGAGGTAAATTATGCTTTTTTTAAAAATGTCTCGACAATCTTTTGTTGATCCTTAATCAGTAAAAAAGTCAAACATTCTAAAATGTAGGTTCTGATCAGCGTTAACCATAAGCGCACCCCCCTTCTTGGATTCATACAGCCTTGGCTTTGTGCAAGAAACAAAAGGGTTCTTTCTACCACAACTGTACAATACATTAGGAGTGTATTTAGAACATGTGTTTGAGATGTATTGGAGTATATGATATGGGCCAGTAGCGCCCAAGTAGTCAGTACATGAAGAGCCAAGCCAATGTATTACACTGGCAAGAGAGCTTAACGTTAATTTGAACTGTTTTTTATATTTCCACAGGAAGTAAATGTGTTGCGAAAAGATGGAACATAACTTAATTCTTATACTTGTAACACACCTTTCATATTCTTCCACGATCATTCCTTATATTTTTAGATTGTTGCATCAAACTATAACCTATAACTATAACTATAACCTAAAAAATAAACAGTGCTTGTTTACGGGGGCTATGATAAATGGATATTGAATAACGTTTATACACACTATTTCTTTGACAGGGTATACTCATACCAGAGATTGAATGGGAGGAGAGTGGATTCACAAATGAGCCTCATCCAGGCGTCATTGTCCCTACACTGGACATTCCTCTCTTGAATCCTGAAATAATGCAGCTGCAAGAAAACATTGATCCATTGCAAGTCTGAATGTTTCGGAGTGGACATACACTCACCGGCCACTTTATTAGGTACACCTGTCCAACTGCTCGTTAACGCAAATTTCTAATCAGCCAATCACATGGCAGCTACTCAATGCATTTAGGCATGTAGACATGGTCAGGACGATCTGCTGCAGTTCAAACCGAGCATCAGAATGGGGAAGAAAGGTGATTTAAGTGACTTTGAACGTGGCATGGTTGTTGGTGCCAGACGGGCTGGTCTGAGTATTTCAGAGACTGCTGATCTACTGGGATTTTCACGCACAACCATCTCTAGGGTTTACAGAGAATGGTCCGAAAAAGAGAAAATATCCAGTGAGCGGCAGTTCTGTGGGCGCAAATGCCTTGTTGATGCTAGAGGTCAGAGGAGAATGGCCAGACTGGTTCGAGCTGATAGAAAGGCAACTGTAACTCAAATAACCACTCGTTACAACAGAGGTATGCAGAAGAGCATCTCTGAACGCACAACACGTCGAACCTTGAGGCGGATGGGCTACAGCAGCAGAAGACCACACCGGGTGCCACTCCTGTCAGCTAAGAACAGGAAACTGAGGCTACAATTCGCACAGGCTCACCAAAATTGGACAATCGAAGATTGGAAAAACGTTGCCTGGTCTGATGAGTCTCGATTTCTGCTGCGACATTCGGATGGTAGGGTCAGAATTTGGCGTCAACAACATGAAAGCATGGATCCATCCTGCCTTGTATCAACGGTTCAGGCTGGTGGTGGTGGTGTAATGGTGTGGGGGATATTTTCCTGGCACACTTTGGGCTTATTAGTACCAATTGAGCATCGTGTCAAAGCCACAGACTACCTGAGTATTGTTGCTGACCATGTCCATCCCTTTATGACCACAGTGTACCCATCTTCTGATGGCTACTTCCAGCAGGATAACGCGCCATGTCATAAAGCGTGAATCATCTCAGACTGGTTTCTTGAACATGACAATGAGTTCACTGTACTCAAATGGCCTCCACAGTCACCAGATCTCAATCCAATAGAGCACTGTGGCAGGGTTGGTCCTCACCACACGCCACCTAAGTGGCTTTCCTTTGGGGCCCTCCGACACAGGACACGGGTAGATGTAGTTCAAGGTGTTTATTGGGAGATTAAGGCAAGATGGTATTCGCCGAGCTGATAGTACAACCTGTCATGACGGTGCTCCTCCTCGAGTGTGTGTGTTGATGGCTGGTTTATCCTGGGTGCCATGATTGCTCATGCACCACAGGTGTGCAGCCCCACCCAGCCAGAGTCCAATTAGTCCAACTCAGGCCAGGTGAGGCTGTAAACCAGCCATCAACAACACACACTCCACATAAACCCTCCACATATCCCCAACACCAGATTGAGGCCGGGGAGAATCCCCGGCCTCGCCTACTCCCCCCCCCCCCCCCCCCCCATCCCCCATCCAAGCAAACAGAAAAAAAAACACATACCGGACTCTGAACAGGGTTACCATACCTACAAAAAACCTGGACTCTTTTCAGGGTTGCCATACCTAAACAAAAAATAAACACAGCCCCCCAAACCCCACTACCTCCACACCTCCCCAGGGTCACACGCCCACCCCACCCTCCCCCTTCCGTCCCGGAGACCGGAGGCCTGGGGCTGCTGCTCCAGCTGGCGGAGGTGTCTCTGGGGGTAGCTGGCTGCAGGGGCTGGCTGGATGGGTTCTGGAGGAGGCCCGGCAGCTGGGCCGCGGAGGTAGCTTCTCGGAGGGCCTGGAACAGTCTTTAGTCACCCCCCTCCACCAGGGCGACGAGGCACGATCCCTCCCATCTCCTCCTGGAGCATGGGGCCTTGGGCTCCTGGTCCCCTGGCAGAGGGGCGGCTGGCCTGGGCTGCTCCAGGCTGGATCCGGGGGAGGCTAGCGACAGACGGTTGCCGGTGGCGGTCGCTGCGCTGCCTCCCCGCTCCTCCGCTGGCCGTCGCTGCCGTTCAGGGGGAGCTGGTGCTGGGGTGGCTGTCTTCGCCGCGGCTGGTGGCTCCAGTGCAGCTTGGACAGCCCTTCCGTGTCCCGTCCTGGTCGGAGGAGCCCCACGTTGGGCGCCAGTGTGGCAGGGTTGGTCCTCACCACACGCCACCTAAGTGGCTTTCCTTTGGGGCCCTCCGACACAGGACACGGGTAGATGTAGTTCAAGGTGTTTATTGGGAGATTAAGGCAAGATGGTATTCGCCGAGCTGATGGTACAACTTGTCATGACGGTGCTCCTCCTGGAGTGTGTGTGTTGATGGCTGGTTTATCCTGGGTGCCATGATTGCTCATGCACCACAGGTGTGCAGCCCCACCCAGCCAGAGTCCAATTAGTCCGACTCAGGCCAGATGAGGCTGTAAACCAGCCATCAACAACACACACTCCACATAAACCCTCCACAAGCACCTTTGGGATGTGGTGGAACGGGAGATTCGCATCATGGATGTGCAGCCGACAAATCTGCAGCAACTGCGTGATGCTATCATGTCAATATGGACCAAACTCTCTGAGGAATGTTTCCAGTACCTTGTTGAATCTGTGCCACGAAGGATTAAGGCAGTTCTGAAGGCAAAAGGGGGTCCAACCCGGTACTAGCAAGGTGTACCTAATAAAGTGGCCGGTGAGTGTATATCTCAACACTGTCCGATATGTTGAGAACTTGTTGGAGGCTAGGTAATTATTACATGCTTGGCGTTGTACGATTTAAGGTCTCTGCCACAGACTGGAAAGTGGTTGACAAAATTATGCTGACTTGGTCATATTATTGGAAATTATTATTGTACGTTTTTATATAAAATGGATTTTTCTTCAGTAGCTTCCATGCCATGTGACTCACTCAAAATCAGCTGCAGAAATTACTACATTACCCCATTTTCTAGTTCAAATTAATATTTTTATGGAAAGTTTATTTGGTGATTGTCAATATACAACAGCCTTCCATTTTATAAAATTCTAAGCATTTTTCTCAAAATGTCAGAAAAAGTTCAAGTGCTGTAATATCTGTAAAATCCTATAAAAGTTTAACTGTCCAATATCACTGTTTAACCTTACAATGAACGACGGTAAAGCAAAACATTGATTTTCTTTTATTTATGAATTGTATGCAAGAAAGGCACAATTAAATACAATGTACATCTCAAACTGCTATTGGTCTTCACTTCAAACATGTTTAAACCTTTCTTGGTAGTTCAGGAGGGCTGTGCACACATTAGGCAACATTCAAGAGGAAGCCAGAATTGTACCTTCTGTGTGAGCACAAAAGGGTAATCTTTGCCACATTTGCTTGAGTCTTGAGAACATCTGAAAAATTAACTCTTTAACTCAACAAAACAATGTCTAGATTCTATATAATCTGTAACGTCACTTAGAAAAGGGACCTTGTTTTTAATTTGGAAAGTGCTGTAATATCTGTAAAATGCTGTAAAAGTTTAACTGTTTAACTGTAGAAAAGGGACCTTGTTTTTAAATTACACAAGACCAAATCTGGAACTAACAGAACTGATGGCCATCATCATTTCCTTGTGAAAGATCGGGTAGGTCTGGTAGTGGCCGGGGAGCTTCAATTTGTAGAAGCAGGTAAAAGCCGTCGGGTAGGTCGAGGTTGCAACTTCAACAAATAGTTTTTTTGCTGGCAGCTCCCAGCCAACCCAGAACCTCATGAGGTCACGCAGCACCTCTGGTGACGCTATGGAAGAGAACATTTAATGTACGTGAAACCTCAAAAGCATTCCTTCCAAAAGATTAAATTTGAGCCTATGCAACTTGCTGCACTAAAAGCCCAAATTGTGTGCTAATTATTTTATATCAGAACTGGCACCTCTTCAGCTGCACTGCACTTGCTATATTTTGGTCCATTCTTAACAGTCCTAGCTCCCTCAACAACTAGGTGCAAATAGAGATGGCAGATGCACCATTTAGAGGAATTGGAAAAAAGACAAGTGTTATGTTCTGGATGACAGCCTACAGTGGATCAAATCCAAGTGTGTTTCATCAAGACTAAAACTTGATACTAGATGCTGCAGAACAACCTTAATAGTAAAGCATTGTTTTTACACTGACTAACAAGTACAATTACAGGAATACTTATAGCTTAATATAAATCCAATTAAGACACGAAGGCAGCAAACCTGTGGGTTAAGCTCCTCATTCGACTCCCTTGGAAAGATTATGGGTCCGACATCTGGTCTACTTGAAAGAAGCGGCCAGATTCCTGTCTCTTTAAGACCTTTGCGGATCTGCTTGATAGGCAGTCTAGTCAATGAGAGCATTTCCACCGGGTGCGCTGCGGAACATCTCAGCAGCGTCCCAGGAGTGTCGCGCCGCAGTATACTCGCCGTTCCCTGGCCCGTTCGCGCCGTGTCGCGCACCTCTCTTTTTTTTTTCAGCGGCGCGCGACAAAGCGGAAACAAACACGGACGAGTTCGAAGGCACATTTTAATGTGCCTTATTGCTAAGGCTTCTTCCTTTATATGTTCTATGTTATTGTGTGGCATAGGCCTATATTCTTTCGCTAATAAACCGTGGTTTTATGTAAGTGCTGTCTACTGTTGTTGTGGTCAAAGACGAGTGGAATTACGTGGCTGAAAAACTATCTCAAAGCGGCATTAAGTTATAAAATAAAAGTATATAAGATAATCACTAAGTTATTAAGATGGATGCTTACAAACACTATTCATATGAGAACTGCTGCCATACACTGGACTGTTGATAGCTGACCAGGTGTGGCAGTGATGTAGAATAATAGCAATGTAAAGTAATAGACATAATGCTGTATAGTGAGAGACATCCCGGTGAACTAAACCTTAACTCCATGTGCCAGTATTAGCATATCTCTTCTTCTACTGCGTAGAAATAGCAGAGTCGGTAGCCTTTACTCAGTGGCGCCACCTCTGTTCAGGAGAAGACTGCAACTACTGTCGCGGCCACCAGCACGAGTATAAATAGTTACCGTGCTCCCGTGACGTCACATTGTCGCGCAACAGCTTGGGAACGGCGAGTATACTGCGGCCTTAACGCTATCATTACGCAGCGTTCTATTTTTGACGCGAGCCGCTGCTGAGACGCGTCAATTTAAATAGAGCAGACCGACCGGGCAGGAAGTGAAATAGTAAAAGCCATAGAGCATCCGGTCAATTTTCAAAATAAAAACACCCTCCCGATCGAACACGGCCACAAATCGTTGTCGTTTATAACTGACTTTGTCTATAGGCTACAGCACAACACATTAGGACATAACAACAATACCTTCCGTAACATCAAGTCCATCAACCCCTCAGTTTGCTCTGATTTGCTGGCCAATACTCTGTCCGCATCCACCCCTCCTTCAACTATATGCCCCTCTGACCTGGTCTCATACTACAACAACACATTGTCCCTCTGTCTTGATAAACTGGCTCCCCTAAAAACTAAAACTGTCTCATTCACCCACACAGCTCCCTGGTACACTCCTGAGCTCCGTCAAATGAAAACCCGCAAACGTCAGCTTGAGCGACGATACAAGAAAACCACTCTCACAGTTCATCTCCATGAATACACAGATCACCTCTCTGACTACAAAAACGCCCTTAACAATGCCCGGTCCACCTACTATTCACAACTCATACACTCTGGCTCCGACAACCCCAAGACTCTATTTTCCACTGTCCACAAACTCCTCAAACCCTGCAACAACATCCACTCCTCCATCACAGTTGATAAATGCAACTCCTTCCTGTCATTCTTTCAGTCCAAAATCAACACCATCTACAGTCAACTAAACAACCCCCCCGCCACCTCTGACTCTCAACCTCATGCCGCCCCGACCACTCCCCCCTTTTCTCAGTTCACTCCCGTCTCCACCCTGGAACTCCTCCACATCATCAGTAACATGAAAAGCTCCACATCCGTCCTGGACCCCATACCGTCCTCCATCATCAAACTCTGCCTCCCGGAAATCTCCCCACTCATTGTTACCATCATTAACTCCTCCCTCACTTCTGGTTATGTCCCCCCATCCCTGAAACTGGCTGCTGTCACCCCCATCCTTAAAAAACCCGGCCTGGATCCTGACACCATCTCAAACTTTCGTCCCATCTCAAACCTCCCTTTTCTGTCAAAAATTCTGGAACGCGTTGTCGCCGCACAAATCAAAGCCCACCTCCGCTCTCATGAACTGTATGAACCCTTCCAATCAGGATTCCGCACACAACACAGCACCGAAACCACTCTCCTGAAAATCACAAATGATCTCCACCTCTCAACAGACTCTGGGCACCTCAACATACTGATCCTCCTTGACCTCACTGCAACCTTCGACACCATCAACCACTCCATTCTCTTGTCCAGCCTGCAAACAACACTCAACATCACTGGCTCTGCACTTTCCTGGCTCAAATCATACCTCACCAACAGACATCACTTCATCCACATCAACAACTGCACCTCCTCCACTGTCCCCCTCCCCCAAGGCGTCCCCCAGGGCTCGGTGCTGGGTCCTCTCCTATTCATCCTCTACTTACTCCCCATTGGTTCCATCATCCGCCGCCATGGTCTCCGTTTCCACTGCTACGCCGACGACTATGAAGGTATATTTGGTGCAAAAGTCACGAGCACATTTAACTACAGATTTCGCATGCGCACACTAAAGTCACAAACGTGTAACTGTAAATTTGAAGTTGTATTTTTTTTTTTTCTATACCTTGTTAACACAAATCCTTGTTACGGGTTCACAAATCCTTGTTACGGGTTCACAAATCCTTGTTACAGGTACACAAATCCTATCCTGTGCATCACAACTTCCTGGCCTTATGCACTCAAGACTTTTGCCCCAAATGCACTGCAACGATTGGGGCAAAACACATTTGCACATCCGTGTTTCATAATCTGAGAACATGCACAACATTCGTGCATTTGTAAACCGTAAATTTGAAGTTGTACATATTTTCGTTTTACCTTGTTAACACAAAATAGGGCTACGGGTTCACAAATCCTTGTTACAGGTACACAAATCCTATCCTGTGCATCACAACTTTCAAGTGTCATGCCCTCAACACTTTCGCCCCAAATACACTGCAACGATTGGGGCAAAACACATTCGCACATCCGTGTTTCATAATCTGAGAACATGCACAACATTTGTGCATTTGTAAACCCAAATGTGAACTAATGCATCAGAAGTTGTGCATCTGTGAAATATTTTCTCATTATAAAATGGTATTAGATCGCTGTGGTCATTGAGCATTTTCTTGCACAACTACAAGTCAATTGATACAAGTGTTCGAATCTGCTTCTACGAGTTTGCAGCTGTTGTTTTCCGTACGGATACTTTTGCACCATATACACCACCTAGCGAGGTGCAAAACAGAGTTGTACTTGTGCACGCCGAGCGAATCGATCGATCGAAAAGAAAACAAGGCGGCCGGATCTGGATCCTGGATCGCGCCCAGGCATCCCTGCTCATATCAAAGTAAGTAACCTCCGCTTGTTTCCTCATCAATAAAGGACAAGGACGCACGATTTATAGATTTTCTTTTCACAAAGTGAGACAGATATTTGTTGTGGTGTTAAGTTAAATTACGACCTTATTATTCACATATTCTTGAATTTCCCCTTGGGGATCAACAAAGTATTAGCCAGCGTCAGAGGCAATCGTTGTAATTACACCTTTCGCCGGCGGGGGACGCATTTTTCGGCGCGATACTTGGACCCAACCAGACCCAACCTAGAGCGCGCGGCAGATCTCTGGAGAGGAGAAGAAAGGAGAAATGAAGCCAGAGAAGATCCTACCAGGTGGAGGTGGGTATGTTATGTAATGTTACATGAAGGATTGCAGTAACATATGCCGCAAGTGTCCTGCAATATATTCTAATATTCGCCATAATATAAGTTCAGAAATGTCATGGATATGTACCCCATTATTCGTTCAGAAAGTAAATACGTTAGTGTAATGCTGACATGACTTAAATCAAAACATAGCCAGAGAGTTAGAATTAACTTTGTTGGAGGCTAGTTGTAGGCCTAGGTCTATTAATTAAGAGGGAGCAGTCCATGGCACATTGTGTTTGAACTTGATTAAATAAGTGTAGGCCTATGTATTTTGATTGAAATATCTTCATTTCGCCTGCAATGTCTGATATTTGCTAACCAGCTAGCAGTGGCGCCGGAACGAGTTTGAAAGTGGGGGTGCAAAAAAAAAAAAAAGCGCTGGTTTCGGGCTCTGGGTTCCCCGAGACAATTTTGAAAATTCTAGAGGCCAACTAGCATTCACGCACGTTTTCACGTGGGATATTACGATATAAGGGCGTGTTCACACCTGGCGTTTTTTGTGATAGGGAAAAGTTGAGCCGACCGCTTTTTCAACAAAAAAAAAAAGCTGGCAGCGCTTTTTGTCCTAAAAGCGGCGAGAGCGTTTTTTCTATCGCCTAGCAACGAACCCACTCTAGACCCCAACGTTACTAGCCTACTACGCATCCAGGCTACCCTTACATCGTTGTTACACAATGGCTAGAAACAGGCGATTGGCACTTGCATTGGCCCTAACTGACGAGGAGGAGAACCGTGTACCTGCACGTTTGTGGGTGCACGATATCACCCAGGGAAGGCAGCAGCAATGCCGACCATCATGTAGTCCAGGAGCTTCGTTTCGATGATGCGGGATTTGCGGCGTACTGGTCAGCTGTCAAAAAAGCGCCTGACGTCGGGCGCTTTTTTTCTGACAGTCAAACTTTTTTCAACTTTTTTTTACGCTCGGTGCGGGAGAAGAAAGCGCCGAGTGGCGTTTAAAAAAACGCCGGGGCGGTTTTCCAAAAGCGCTCTGCTACACAGGAATGCAATGTAGAAAGAGCGCTGGCAGAAAAAATAAAACGCCAGGTGTGAACACGGCCTAATAAGAGGCTAATAATAATTTCAAAAAGCCTAACAAATAAACAATAGGTCTACAAATACATTAATTATTGAAAATCCTTTCCCACCACATCATCTTGTTTCTTGTGTCTCATGTGTTCACCTGGTCTGTATTTGGAACCCCACACCTGATAGCCTGATAAGAGATGCCTACCTACTGTTAATAACATATAACCACACAGCGATATGACAACATTGTTTTTATTGAATCGATTAAAAATGACATCTCATTCTCTCAAACTGTATACTCTAACATGTACCTTAGCCTGTCGGATCATTGTTTACACATTTGTGTAAAGACCCCATGCAACTTTGCTGATGGGGTATGCTGTGGCGATCGGCAAATGGCTAGCACTGTATCGTTTTGCTTGCTTGAACTGAAGGCCTTTCCAAAGAGGTCAAGCATTTGATTATAGGGCTCTTAAGCAGGAGCTGTACAAGTTAAGGCAAAAACTTGAAATATTGAGGACGAAGTGTTTTTAATGGTTAATTTCTCTCATTTTTGCATAGATAATGGCCGATAAACCATCAACTTCTCGTGTAAGTACTTATCCTGAGCGCATAATGAGGACTATTTTGGTGCTAGTACCCTGAGACAATCTTTGCTAGTACTTTATAGAAATATTATACATTTCTTGACAATGCAAGTAGAACGCTCCATTGACTTGAATGTGATTTCCCAACGTTCCTACCGGTCATTATTTTTCGAATTTGGAAAATGGAAACGGAATTTCATTGAAAGTGAAAGTCAGAGCTAGGCTGGGTGAACCCTGCCTGAACTTCCGGGGAATTTGAATTTCGCCTGGCAGCTCAGGCCGGAAACCAGCAGATCTATCTCCTCTGTTCACTGCCAGAACCTTTGGCACCAATCAGAAACTAGCTTATCCAAAAGACGCACCGGATCGTTGGTCTGATTGGTTGAAGGACTATACGGAGTCATTTCAACGATGCCCATTGATCACGCCGCTTGTGCAGTAGAAACAAAGCGCAGACTCCCAGACTAATGTTCAATCTTAAATGATTGAGCTTAGTATGGTGATAACCAGACTAAGTCAGAGCCATATGGCTTTCAATGATTCCATTTCAAGTCAATGGGGCGTTTTACTTGCATACCTCCAGTAACTGTGTAGTTGTTTGCATCACTTTAGACCTTGGACTTTTTGGCTTTCTTGAAAGTCATATGGCAGTTTACACAACGATTTGGTTTTGTAATTCTTTATTTGTGTGTGAGAGATGTTCCATGACTGGAAATCTCACAGGACATACCCATTCTCATTTTTCCATCAAATAATGGAAGGATAAAAGCAATAGTGGCTACGGTCTAATCCATTACCAACCAAAATGTGCATGTCTATCTAACCATATCTCTGAAAAAAATAGGTTGACGAACCTATGATTGAGGCAGCAGTGAGAAATTTGCTCACCTGCATTAGGAGGGAGAGGGCAAATGCTGTTGCCCCATCGTTACCTCCTGCTGCCCATGCAGTTGCCCCACCAGTACCTCCTGATGCCCCACCGGCACCTCCTGCTGCCCCACCGGTACCTCATACTGGTCTGCCAGTTCGGCAGACCACACAGATGGATCTGCAAAGGTAATTTCAATGCCTTGTGTTAAGTGGTAGCCTATTATTTAACCTGGGTCCTGCAAGACTTGTATTGTCTTTTGTTTGTAATGTTGAACCTTTACTTGGTTCTGTTGACAGTGCAGACATCATATATAACTTTGGGCCTAGTTGCAGTGAGTGTGTTTGGGAGCGAGACTTAAATATATCAAGCCTGCTTTTTTTGTTTTGTTTAGTTTGTTTGTTTTTAAAGCAGTCTTAGTTCTTGTAAAGCAGGGCTATTCAATTGGTGAAAATCTGGCCCAACTTAATTTTGAATTGAATAACCCTGTTGTTAAGTATTATATTCCAATACCAGCCAAATGTCTATGCTTTATTAAAGAAATGTCCCTGCCTTCTATGGCGGCGGAAAAAGGAAGCGCAAGTCCAGCCCTGTTCCTGTATCGGTGAGGTACATGGAGTTGCAGTTCTGCCTTTTGTCCTCAAATGACGAGCACACACCCAAAGATGAGGTCCTGCTCCTGCAAGCTGGTCTAGGCAGGAGGACAATTAATGTCCCCGAAAATGCTGACCACAACGATGTAAGCTTTCAGTGACTGTCTATCATAGATATTTTTATTGTTCTATCTATCTATATGCTATACCATTGTATCTAATCTTTGTTGTGATTTCATCGCACTATGATATGAAAAAAATATTATTGAGTGTCTTAACAATGGCTACAATGACCACTTTAAACTTGTACAGATAAGCAGAGCTCTGCTCGACGACTATCCGAAGTTGAGGGGACTTTGTGGAGGATGGCTACTTAAAAAGGCTGCAGGTGAGATAATAATTTCCTTACTATGTAATTACATACTCCGTATAATAGGGCTCTTCTTTAGCTCCTCTTATACTAGTAGAATGCTACATTGTAGTCACCCCACCTAAAATCGAACCTGGTTTTCCAGTGTACCAAACCTGACACTTGATCACAGTGCCAGTGTGCTAGGCTCAGTTTGGCAGCCAGACAGCATATACAAATGGACACTTCCAATCTTTAGACATTCTAATATTTGATGTGCTTACTGTGTTCACTGTTCAAAGGTTTTATGCCTCTAATTCACATCTTTCATATCGCTTGGCAACAAGTCCTTTGAGTTTTCACCATGTAACTTAATTCAAAGTGAAAGCACATAGCCATGTTCTAAAGAATGTTTGGTAACACTTTCATTGAAGGAACCTACACAAGGATGACATTACACTGTCTTAACTATGACATGACATCTGTAATGAACATCAAACACTTTATTACTGTTATGACTTGTCATTAAGTGTCTTTAAAAAATAAAATAAAAATTATCCAACAGTCACAAGGATTAATAAAGTGTATTTGATGTTCATGAAAGACATCAAGACAGTGTCATGTCACCCTTATGTAGGTACTTTAAAGTAAAGTATAACCAATTTTTTTAATTTAAGTTTAATGTCTCTGGTAAAGTATAGCCAGAAAAATCCAGACCCTGGTAATCTAGAAAGATGAAGGGTCTAGCCACACATAATGAAAATGGCCCAACTTGATAACACTACGACCAATGTTTACTGACTGATTCGTTGCAGCGCTGTCATCATCTTTTAAGCTCGCCTCATGGCCTGCCTATATCAGATACACTGATGTGATTGGTTCTTTGCGATGCGATCTTTCGCGAGAACTCTGGATTTCCAGGGTAGGTGAAGTATGCATTTTCTTTAGAAATTATGAAAAAAATATTTTAGTTTTCTCTCCTTGTTTTGGTGATATCGCAAAGCTGGGATCACCTCGCATACGTTTCCGAACTTTGTGTATTCACACAGCAGTGGTCACATGAGCATACTCCTGACTAATGTGTCCTCTGTAGGATTGGGTTAGCCCTCGATGGTAAAAGCACATAAATTATAACGATCCCTATAGCACATATGAGATTTTTTGCCAAACCGTAGGAACGGCTAGCATTCATAGGAGACGCGATATAAAACTAATTTATTGTTCGGATGCGAACCTCCCTGGATGCAGATCAAATCTTTTCTTCTTCTTTTTTTGGGGGGGGGGGGGGGGGGGTTGCCTTTATTCTTACAGGATAGTAGAGAGAGATAGGAAGTGAGTGGGAGAGAGAGATGGGGTGGGATCGGGAAATGACCACAAGTCAGAGTCGAACCTGGGTCCCCGTGGGCACTCGGACCCGTACATGGCACGAGCGCTGTAGCCTGTTGCGCCACAGACGCAGATCAAATCTGGCAAGGCTGGTTGTCCGTGAGTAGACAGCAGGAGGGGTACCCTGGATATCCAGAGTTCTCGCAAGAACACAATTTCAATTGTGTCTGCAAGATACTCTGGCCACGAGCAATGATGCACGTTACGTTTACCCCAACGATCTGGGGTGACAATCAAATCGGTGTATCTGATATAGGTGGGCCAAAGGCGAGCTAAACTGATGACAACAACGCTGCAGAGCATTCAGAGTCGGTAAATATTGCTTGTACTGTTATCCAATTGCGTGCAGTGAGATTTTCAAATGTATGCTTGGTGCATCCGCTCGAGTTGGGCCATTACATTATTCGTGGCCAGACCCTTAATCTGAAAGATTCCAGGGTCTGGTTTACAACCAGGCTACAGGAGGGGCAGGGAAGGCCGACAATTTACTCCGTAATAGGTCATGTTCTCATTACAATGATTTCTAAACTGTAGAAAATGCAGCATAGATCCACTTTAAGGTTACTGTTGTTGCTGACAAGTAACTATTTAATATTTTCCAAATATTAATTTGCACCACCTACATTCTTCAGTAGCTGCATTATACTTGTTATGTTAAGTCCTGTATAGTGTTGCACAGCCTGATTTTTTTTAATTCAGTCACCTGTAATGCTTTTTTGTACCCTGTTAATCAGCCCCCTTACAAGTAAAATTATTTCTATTTTGTCAAGGTGGCAGTGGCAGAAGGCGTACCACACCATTGCCGCAGGGGGCACAAGGATACACTGCCAAAATGCTTAAAACATCCACCAACAATGGCAAATATGCTATTTACATTGTCCCCCTCCAGGAGAACTTAGATATGACTCCATTGCCCCATAACGCTTTGGAATTTGAGAAGATGCCTAAGCATCCCTGTATGGCCTGTGGGGATGACATTCCCCTCCCACTCCTCCCACACCATATAACATCATGCCGTGTAAGTAGTTGTGCTTGTTTTTGTTTAATTATATACTATCAGCAGCGTTTTTAAATCCTCATACATTTTAGGTGTGTTCTATTGTACAGCGCGATACACTGGTATTAACTTTGTGTTCTGTATTAATTTAGAAAGATGAGCCCGACATTGATGACGAGGATGACGTCATCCCCGTGGTAAGCTACCGTAATTTCCCGACTATTAGCCGCGGCTTATACATTGATTTTGCAAAATTTATTCAGCTATGAGGTTAATACACGGGGACAGTTAATATGGCATTAATATGGTTTTGTTTCTGTTAACTTGCATAAAATACTACCCTGTGGCTTATACACAATGCGGCTTATAAATGGGAAATTACTGTATCACTGACGATTTGATTTTTGTCAGTCATTTCAGTAATGATACAATCCAGGAAAATAATACCAATTGTTGTTTGATTACAATGCATATCAGCATTATTGGCAACATTACTCTTGTAATGGGGTGGTGGTGGAGCAGGAGGTTGAGGAGTCGTCTAGTAACCGTAGAGTTGCTGGGTTGAGTCCCTGCTCTCTTTGACCCCACCGAGGTGTCTTTGAACAAGATACTGAACCCCAAACTGTTGGAGTTGGCACCTTGCATGGCAGCCTCCGCCATCGGTGTGCGAATTTGTGAGTGTGTGATTGAGTGAATGTGAGGCATGTCATTGCAAAGCACTTTTTGTTTTTATAGTTAGAAAAGCGCTGCATAAGACTCATTTACCATTTACCATCTTGTTTAATCAGACACTTATTCATGACCCTTTCTGTCTTAGCAATCCTGTCCAATATGTGGAAAGGACTTTCCAGTTGAGGTCCTATTGACTCATGCGCCATGGTGTCTTGAAAGGTAATGAATGCTTGAGTATGAGAAATGTCATGATACAGTGTATGGCTTTGAACATATAAATGTACATTTAAGTGTATTTTTTCCCCTTGCTTGTTGTGTTGTTTAATTAAAGGTGCAATGAAGCATTATTATTATGAAGTGGTTCTCCTGGTTTGCGTGTTTCCTCCCTACATGGAGTTTGTACAAGGGATGTTACAATACCAGAAAATAAATAATCAATAGCAATGAATTCCACTTTTTTCAATACCTAATCGACATCTCAGCTAAAAGTGAAGGAAAAGCACTTATTTTTGTGTCAAGTTTCAAGTAAATTTGGTGTTGATATTGGTACTTTTCGTTAGTAGCGGGTCTTGTGTCATCCAGAGTGCACATGTATTTATACTTTTGCATTGATCTCTTCATGATAAGCCCCAACAAACCAGTGCCTTCAACCTCCGCCCAGCCACCTGAGGGATTGCAGGACAGAGCTGAAGCACTGGATGATAGTGGTGATGATAATTTTCTACAATTTACAGTCAATATGATTTCCCTCAATTTAGAATTCCTATTAATCAGAAGTTCCTTTTTTTTTCCATTTTCAGCCTGGAGGAACATTGCTGACCCTGGCCTGGCGGCAGATAGCTATAGAGAGGCACTTTTGCTGGGAAAAGGAGACGAGAGAATGTTAAGGGTCAAACTGGACATGGCCGATGATGAGGAGGACAGGGAGGGCCAGATCATAAGTTTTTACAAGGCCCCAAATGTAGACTGGGCCAGACCTTTTCAGGCCAAATTCCAAGGTACATTCAGAATCGGAATGTTTTTGTTTTTTTGAAATTGTATCTAAAATACAACGAAAATGGAGCACTACATTGAAAACTCATGATATGTGATGTCTCCAAAGTTACACCTATCCCAATGGCTGAAAAGAGGGATAACAATAAATGAGCAATGTAACCATTTCCGTAAGCAGGGCACACGAGAATCACTCATGAAACCAGTGAAAATGACATAATTAACAGACTTTAGAAGAATAGTAGATGTCCATGGCTTGCAGACAAGCTCACTACTAACTACATTTGTCGCCAATGACTGTTCTATGTATAAAAATACTCGTCGTGTTTTCAGGGGATGTAGCTATTGGAGATGGGGTGACCAGACACTTCCTGAGCCTGGTCAACCATAAGCTGCAGCATGGCTTCAGTGTCGATGTTGGTATGTTCTCTACTTAAGTTTGCATTTGTTGGTGTCTTGCAATGATTTCATTGTTGTGACTCAGTAATTGCTAGTTTTAAAGTGTAGTTTATTACATGCATTAATTCAATTTGTTCATTTGAAATGTATTTTTTTCCCCCCATATTTTCCTTATGCCAGACAAAAAAAAATAAGAACATCAATATGGGTTTCACATTTTCTTAGCAATAATTAATGTTTTGCCGTTCTGGATTGACCCAATGATATTTAGAGGTATCAATAAACAGCTTCTGTATGCTTTTCATTTTATTTTCCACTTAGGAAATTCATGTGGTGCCATGCTTTTTGAGGGCCAGCCAGATCACCTGGTCCCCTCTACATCAAAAATCTTTATTCAAAATGACATGTTCGTCATGGCTGGGCGGATGATAGGCCATGCCTTCCTTCATAGTGGCCCACGCCTGACTGGACTTAGCCCCGCTGTATTGCATGTCCTGGCTGGTGGCACCCCACAAACGGCCACCATTGTCCTTGAGGACATTACAGACATAGATGTGCGAAACACGATAACACCAGTAAGTATAGTATAGGAGAGTGCACAATACATTGGTTTACTGTTGTAATTCCAATGCTGTGCTTGCAAATGTAAATCTCATTTGAGGTAAACAATGTGTCTGGTGACATTAAGTGAACTTCCAGGGACCACTTTGTAATATTACACTTGGATAAAACTGCTGATTTTATACTTTTCTGTCAAAGCTTTATGAAGTCTGTGAGAGGGAAAATGCCAACATTGGCAGTCTATCTGCGGAGCAGAGGGATGCCATCAACAAACTCGCCGTGGACATGGACTATGCCATTCTGAAGGATGCAAACAGCAAATGGCTTCTCCACAACATCCTACAGGATGCAGTAAGTCCACAGTTACAGCAATGTTGTACAGCAGCACTGTTATCCAATGTGACACCTTATCTAGACTAGTGTATGTTTCTACAGACATAAATCTTTGATACGTTTGCACAGTTGTCTGGAGTATACCACTACGTATCTGATGTATCTGACAAGCATAATCACGGTATCCATATACTCTACCCGGCAAGCAAACTGATACTGTATTTGCAGTTAATCAAAATGTTTTTTTAATGAAGACCTGCTCACAGTCACACTCTATCCTCAAGCAAGTGTGGCAAAACATGAATGCACATGCAGTCCTTATGGAAATGCCATTATGGAAAGAAATCCTAGGTGCAGCACATGGATTTACAATATCCCTTTATGATACAGCAATGAACCAGTCTACGTTCAGTTCAGTCAAACACATTACGTTCAAACCAATAGCCATTCGATTTATCTCGATTAAATCATGTATGGTAGTGTTTAATAAGCTTTCCCTTAGTAATTGGGAGGGGTGTGGTGCATTGTAAGGCCATGTAGCTCACAGCCTATAAAAATTGGTTTATGGTACTGCATAAAGTTGCCACGGAGAGCGCGTTCTGTCATCGAAAACCCTCTTACAGACCCTTTCTGATGTAGCCGTAGCATGCATGCATGGTTGTAGAAGCATTTCCAAACCTGAATCCTTTACAAACACACCAAGATGGAGAAGCCGCTATCACTGTAGCAGAAACTTATCAAATGTTAAATGTCAATGTATTTTTTCAGTGACCATCAGGATTGTCATGCTGTGTTGTATTTTATGTTATGTTATGATCCATGATTTGATCCCACTATGTGTTTTACCAGTTCAGCATGCAAAACATGCTAGTGGTTCAAAGTTAGATGCTCCAAACTGTTGAATATGTAGGGAATATGTCTGAACCTACAGTTCTTCTCGTACTGAGCAGGATTTCCATTGCAACAACACATAAGTAGTGTAAAACTAACCTGTCTAGAAGCGGTTTAGGGTGAGTGTGTTTCATCCAAAAGCATTAAGCCTTCACACACTCTAATCTTTTAAGGTTTTTGGACGCATCAAACAACAAATAAAACAACTGAAGCAAGGACTTAAAGAGTCCTATGTGATGGAGTTCTTGAACACTAGACCGGACGCCATCACAATGGTCTTCCCATCACATGCGGAGGGTTGTTGCAGTCCCGAGGTATTAACTGTTAATTCCCTACTGATATGTAATATAACAATTACTATTTAATCATAACAGATGTAAAAAAGTGCTAATAAATGAATTGTATGAACAACAAAAACTGAACAGTAGTAAGTATTTCTCATTCTGTTTTCTTGGGTTGTAGATTGTTCTAGACTTTATTCAGTGGCCCCAGGAGGGTGATGACCAAATCAAGGATTTTCTAACGCATTTCATCAGCACAGGTTTGTTGACGGCATGTTGATGTTCTAACCACATTATAAAGTTAACTGCCACAACAGGAGCAATATCTGTAGAGTACTGTTATTGGTATGTGGCATTATACTGTCTCCTGCCACACCGTCCAGTGTTTCCTGCAACACTGCCTCATCTTACTTGTCAGCTGTCCCTAAACACTGCCCTGTGCCACTCACTGGCTCTGCCTGCTACACAGTAGCCAAGTGGAACAAGACAGTAAGCAAGAGTTGTAAAACAATATTTTCTGTCTTGTGCCATGTTTTGTTTTTGTTTCATATCAATTTCTAGCAACAATGTAAATGGAAAAAGGTGAACATTTACACAACTGAAAAAACATAAATGATCTTGTCTATAAAGTGACCAGTTCACATGCTGCAATAATCATGCTTTGTAAACGACATTCCCCCGCCCACAGTTTCATTTTTTGGTGTTGCAACACAGAAATGACTGGGATTCGGTATTTGGCAGAACCTTAAAAAACTTTTAATCATATTTGTGTGTCCTGACATATTTAGTTGGCTCCTCAGAGTAGTTGGGTTGACTGGTGGCAGCACAGACCCCCTCACCTGGTGATAGAAGGGTGGCGGAACTACACAAAAGTGGATGCAGTGCAATGAGTTGTTAATGAATTTGTTTTTTTTCTTCTCTTTTTAAAATGCAGCCTCACAAGAGGAGCTGAAAAAGCTCATAAAGTTCTGGTGGGCTGGGAGATCCCTATGGTTGATATGAAGGTGGAGGTGGTGGATGCCTACCCAACTGCCTATCCAACTGCCTCCACGTGCTTCCGCACAATAAGAATTCCAAATTACCAGACCTTTGAACAGTTCAGGAAAGGTCTTGACATTTGCCTCAACTCCAGTGAGTTTGGGTTTGGGTTGCTGTGATGGCCTATTTTATCTTTGTCATGTTCTATTGTCAAATCTGCCCTTTTCTGTGTTTGTTTCGCTTGAGTCAATGAGTTCATTTTTCTACAAGAATAAAGGTTAAAAAGTGTGAAACTGCAGTGTAACTGTGGTTCTTTAATGGGAAGTATGTACTGTATAAACAACTACAGTCTTGGACTAACTTATTAAGCAAGTAAATCAGTACCTCATCCTGGGTGAAACATTTAATATTAACCTTCTTAGTGAGCTCAAGGACATTTTTGAAATGATACTCTGTCATCCTGTGAAATACAGCGTTTTTTTAAATTTTTTATCCTTTTATCCTACTCGTAGCCTATGCTGTGCATGTAATGAACGGCAGCCACGTACAGGTCAACCCCCATGCATGGTGACTGTCCCAGTGGGTCCACAGCTGCACGAAGTCCAGCAAGTTCATGAGGCCTGAGAGGGTAGTCAGTCTCGGGCACATGGACTCCATAGTTTTGATCAGGTATGAGGCCGCTGTCCTCCCAATCGATAGGCGGAATGTGTAAATCCTGCAGGAGAAGTGGTATATTATCTTAGGTGAACCGAATCAAATTTGCTAGGGATTAGATTTCGCTATGCAGGCCAGTGTGTTTGACAAACTTTCGTAAGCAACCTGTCCAGAATATCAGTGTACCAATCACAATCTGTTATCTGGCATGGGGCATGGTGTTAGCCAGGCTAATATTGGCACAATTATTATAACCACAAGACAATTTTGAAGTGCATTTGACAAACATGCATGTACCTCATCAATGTGGTCTGCGGAGTTGTGGTATTGCCCTAAGAACCACAGTTGATTGGGAGTCCGATTTCTCTCTGTTGACAGAGGGTGATTGTCCCAGCCATCCTTGAATTCCTCAAGTCTGGCTTGCAAACGAGGAATGAACACATAGTGACAACAGAAGAGGTGAAGATTGCTAGATAACTCCAGAAGGCCATCCTCCTCTGCCTGGTGCAGGGCACTGTAGAAAAAGCACGTCACTGCGGTGTAGACATCCCGCCACAGCCTTTCAATTCTGTTTAAAGCCAAAGTAAAAGTCATGTTGAGTTTTAAATAACAGCATAATTCCCCAGTATCACAGCATACTGATAAAAGAGCAGTTGGCTTGACCAATAAGGTTTAGACAATTAATTCACACAGACTTTTAAACTCTAACAATTGCCCACTACCCTCATGGACATTAAATGCACATGGACTGGACTGTACTGTACTCTGTGTGCGTGCTGGCATGCATATGCTTTTGCACATAAGGTGTCTGGTGTACCGCTGATTATGGACACTTTTCCCAGCAATAAAGCTGCCTCTTCCAGCTCCTCGTACATCAAACATCAGTCGGGCCACATCAACGTTTTCGACCCCTTGGTCTCCCCTCACCCTAGGGTAATGAATGGGACAGAGGAGTATCTTCAATAAAGCCATTCATGCCATATAAATGGAGGAGGATGTGAATCTGTATCAACAAGGACGACCTACCTTTGAGGCCAACCATATTTCTCTACAGCTTCTGAGAAAAAGGCCAGGTTTGTTGATGCCTTGTTGTTATTTGCAGCACTCAAGTACATGATCTATGAGTAGGATAAACATAGGCTACAATCAATCATTACATCTCTACAATCAATCTCTTGGTCCCAGTCAATGGGAATGAATTTTCTGAACAACTTTTCTTTGCTTGTCTTTGGCACTACATATTTCAAGAATAGTGACACAATATCAATAATTACAATCTAATAGTTGTGAATTTCTATCATTAATGTGCTAATGTTAATAAACCGGCATAATCAAAAATAAAATAAAATGATAATGACCTTCCTTGAGTAGCCATCAATACCCCCAAAAATGACAATGTTGTATCTATATTGAGAGGGAAAGAAAAGGGACCATCATATGTCATACATTGTGAATCACAACAACAAAGGGGCTGTATTTTAAAACACAACTAACCTGATTAGCTTGTGGTTGGTGTCTATATGCATCAGTGATCTGGGCCCTGGGACAGAGTATGTCCTGCGGACCACACAACCCAACTGGGTTATGCGTGAGACAACCCCTGCTGTGTCCACTCGATGCATTGATGCACGCACCCTTGCCCACTGAACTCTATATCCCCTTGCCAATAGTAGGCCTATCATTGATCTGTAGCCAGCATTGGGGTTCCTGGAGATTAACTCACACACAACATCATCAAGTTCAGGATCAGAATGCTGACTGTACATTTGTCTCACAGATAGGTTCCAGGCTTGCATTCGCCTTTGTAAGGTCCACCTGGAAATCCCGAACTCCCTCGCGATGCAAGATAATGGCTGCCCCATTTCCAACAGTTCCACCACATGGTCCCTGTCAATGATAAAACGGGGGCGTCCATTTCCCGTCTCCATATGAACTTGCCTCTGTAATTGTCCGTGATTTCTGTTGGACACCAGCCGGTGTATATCAACAATGGCATCATACAGCGCCTGAGGAACTTGAATTTGGCTTGACAATGTCGAGAGTATGACCATCTCCTGGGTACATATGAACTCAAGATAATCACAATCAAGAGGGGCCCGATTTAGGCAACTGACAAGTTTTTCTTCCAATCTGTCCGCTAAATGATTGACAATAACGTCCTAGGGAGGAAAACAAAAAAAGTGTTACAAAAGTTACAATTACATTGCCCTATTTTTTGTATTATTATTATCTTTATTTTCAGCAGATTTATCTTATTACAATTTACGGGAAACCTGGTAGTGGTGTTTTGATCAAGCAAGACAAGGCTAATTAAAAACTAACTTTATTTTGTAACCAACAACAATCAACCACAGTCAAATCCAGATGAGTACTTACATGTGAACTTCTGGACACTGGACCTGCCATTATCTATGCAAAGAAGTAGAGAAAACAACAATACAATTAATTAATTAATATAGTCAATCATGCAGCTTGTCTTCCGCTCAGGGATTTTGTTTTATGTTGAGTGAGTATGCTTTAGTTTTCTAATTCTGTCTAGCACAATGTAGCCTACTTACTTGCTTGGTGAGTCAGCTAGCAACACAAACGACAATAAACACAAAAGAGAGAGAGAGAGAGAGAGAGGACGGGGAAAGAGATGAGAGGGCAAGAGAGGGACAATAAAGAGACAGATGTGGCTCTTAAAAGTGCCTTTTTTGATGAAGTAGGCCTAGAAGTCTTTGTTGAGAAGATGTTGCAAATATCAAGGGTGAAATAGGGACAAAGGGACCTGTTGAGAGAGGACAAAACAAATTGACATTGTAAAATCAACAAAACAAACAAACTTGTAAAATGCCCTATGGAAACTCCAAAATAAAAGCTAACACTGAAGTTTCTTGTAGACTATTTGGATTGTATGTCAGGGGTTCTAGAAGAGAATAGAATAGAATAGAATGACTACACAAAATATGGCATAATTACACAAACGTCACTATTATTGCATTTTCTTTGTTGGTTCAATGGGTACATATAAGATGGACCATACATCTGCACAACTAATATTGGATAGCCTAAAACAACATGAATATTTTCTATAGATTCCTGGGTAGGTGTGACACCTAGTGGTGCTACAAATTAATGTTAGGACATGGTGTAGCCAGAAAACAATTTCACAACTAGAAAAGCACTCAGAGAGCGCAAACCTCCGCCTGTATTGTTAGGTTGTGATATTTGAACCTAAACTATTCAGAGTCCGAAATCCCGACGGTGAATAGGATCACTCCCAAAATTTAATGGTTATGGCTATGGCTATGGCTATGGCTAGATAAATACGGTAGCTAGTTTAGAAGAAGAGCCTACACTCAGAAATATTACACCGCCCGTCTGAACGCATTAGGAGCACCTGACATATCATGCATAAAAGCAAGACTAGTCAATATATTGGCTGATGCTAAGGCTTTGTTGCAAGCAGTGTTTGCTGTGCAGACATTAGATAGATCGATAGATAGATAGATAGATGGATAGATACTTCAAGAATATGTGAATAATAAGGTCGTAATTTAACTTAACACCACAACAAATATCTGTCTCACTTTGTGAAAAGAAAATCTATAAATCGTGCGTCCTTGTCCTTTATTGATGAGGAAACAAGCGGAGGTTACTTACTTTGATATGAGCAGGGATGCCTGGGCGCGATCCAGGATCCAGATCCGGCCGCCTTGTTTTCTTTTCGATCGATCGATTCGCTCGGCGTGCACAAGTACAACTCTGTTTTGCACCTCGCTAGGTGGTGTATATGGTGCAAAAGTATCCGTACGGAAAACAACAGCTGCAAACTCGTAGAAGCAGATTCGAACACTTGTATCAATTGACTTGTAGTTGTGCAAGAAAATGCTCAATGACCACAGCGATCTAATACCATTTTATAATGAGAAAATATTTCACAGATGCACAACTTCTGATGCATTAGTTCACATTTGGGTTTACAAATGCACGAATGTTGTGCATGTTCTCAGATTATGAAACACGGATGTGCGAATGTGTTTTGCCCCAATCGTTGCAGTGTATTTGGGGCGAAAGTGTTGAGGGCATGACACTTGAAAGTTGTGATGCACAGGATAGGATTTGTGTACCTGTAACAAGGATTTGTGAACCCGTAGCCCTATTTTGTGTTAACAAGGTAAAACGAAAATATGTACAACTTCAAATTTACGGTTTACAAATGCACGAATGTTGTGCATGTTCTCAGATTATGAAACACGGATGTGCAAATGTGTTTTGCCCCAATCGTTGCAGTGCATTTGGGGCAAAAGTCTTGAGTGCATAAGGCCAGGAAGTTGTGATGCACAGGATAGGATTTGTGTACCTGTAACAAGGATTTGTGAACCCGTAACAAGGATTTGTGAACCCGTAACAAGGATTTGTGTTAACAAGGTATAGAAAAAAAAAATACAACTTCAAATTTACAGTTACACGTTTGTGACTTTAGTGTGCGCATGCGAAATCTGTAGTTAAATGTGCTCGTGACTTTTGCACCAAATATACCTTCATAGACGACATCCAAATCTACATTTCTACAAAATCCATCACCCCTGCCACCCACTTAACCCTCACCAACTGTCTGACAGAACTGAAATCATGGCTGCAAACAAACTTTCTTCAACTGAACTGTGACAAATCTGAAATCATACTCATTGGCCCGAAATCCCTCACTACATCATCCCAGAACTTCTCCCTCAGCATTGGAAACAGTACCCTGTCACCCTCCCCGTTCATCCGTAACCTTGGTATCATCTTCGACAGTAACCTCTCATTTGAACATCACGTCAGCCACCTCACCCAAACTGCTTTCTTTCACCTAAAGAATATCGCTCGCCTTCGTCCATTACTCTCCTTCTCTGCCGCTGAAACTCTCATCCATGCTTTCATCACCTCACGACTCGACTACTGTAATAGCATCCTCTATGGCTCATCATCCAAGGTTCTCAACAAACTTCAGTACATTCAAAACTCAGCTGCCCGCCTCCTCACCCATACCCGCTCCCGCGAACACATCACCTCTGTATTGCAAAATTTACACTGGCTCCCTATCCCACACCGAATCAACTTCAAGCTCCTCCTCCTCACCCACAAAGCCCTCCATAACCAGGCCCCTTCCTACCTCACAGACATGCTCCACCATCACACCCCTTCCCGCAACCTCCGATCATCCGATGCAAACCTCCTCACACCCGCTCAGGACCAAGCACCGCACCTGGGGCGACAGAGCCTTCTCCATAGCCGCCCCCTCCCTCTGGAACGCCCTCCCCAAACACATCCGTGACTGTTCTAACCTATCCACCTTCAAATCACTTCTCAAGACCCACCTTTTTAAATCTGCGTTTAACCTGTAACAATAGCTGTCTCTCTCTGTGCCCCCTGAAATTACAATCACACATAGTTATTGCACATTGTTTGTCCTTCTATTCATTTATTTCTCTTTCTTCCTCTCTGCACTGAGTACTTTGTATATATATATATATATATTTTTTTTTTTTTTGTATTTTATTGGTTTTATGTAAAGCGTCTTTGAGAGCTGTAAAAGCGCTGTATAAATTAAATGTATTATTATTATTATTATTATTAACAACACTAAATACAATTAAACCAGACAAAAAAGTAAACATTTACTATATAGCCTACCAACTCATGGTAGAAGCACACAAATCTAGGAAAAATGACCAAATCAACAGCAAGTCAACTTCTGACAGACAAAGCAACTGCAAGTCAACTTCGGAAAGGCAAAGTAACCTTTTATTTGTTTGTTCTATTTTGACATCCACAAATTATCACGTGGTCTCCTGATTCTCGCGTGGTCTTGTAGTTCTCGCGTGATCCCGCGAATCCAGCCGCTACGCTGCCGTAACGCGTCCGGTGGAAATTGACGCAGGGCAGAGGACAAAGCCGTAACAGACATCCACAAAAGCAGTACAGAATTTCAGAATAGTTTGTTGTTTTGGGGGCAATCCAGTTGTTTTCTGGGCAATCCACAAAAAAGGGTAGATACAAATCACCTTTTGCTTAATATCTAGTTCTGAATCTATTTGTTGATGCGTTAGATGACAAAACAATGCATCATTGTGGTGCATTGGTGTACTGTATGTCCACTTTCAATAACATTGCTTACAAAACCAATTGTTTGATGGTCCCAATGGTCAAGACCAGGACAGTCCAGTAGGGTCAGAGCTGACACTGCGGTGTTTGTGCTCTCACCGGTCAACAGGGTCACCACAGGCAAACTGATTCCTGACACACCAAAACCACCATGCAAGGAACATTCTATATTTATGTACATATACAGTATATACACAAACCTAAATTGATACTGAAGCCAGACTTCAGTTTCTGCATTGCCATTGACAAAACATGTCGGTTGACACCATCACCGACTGCTGCATCTCCTATTAAAATAAAGATGAATACAGATGAAGAGTACAAGCAACCACATTATATACAATATACAAGAAAAACTTGGCTATTGTGCTACACACTTGAGATTCAACTACAACAAACGCAACAAGTTCTGTCTTCCATGGACAAAGTAACGTGCACTAAAACCTCATAATCGAATTTTAATTTTTAAGTCAAAATTCAGTTGATAATGCCTTGATAATGCCTCACGAAAATAAATAAGCTATGCTGTTTGTTTATACCTCTCAGCCTGCACCTGAATGGACTTGCCCAGTTAACATCAGTCCTTTTATAGAATGAAATAAATGAACTGTCCTGTTCTTCTTCTTCATCAAACATGTTGAGAGAGAGGTGGAGGCTTGGACATTCAGAGTTACGGTCCAGGAGATTCTCTCTGAACAACTGACAAGCTTTCTGGGGGTCTACTTCAGTGGCCCATGCTAAAAAAAATAAAATAAAATAAAAAGTGGTTGGTGCAAAGGAACTTTGAAAATGGTATGCATTTCAGTGACATTTTGGAAGCCCAGCATTTTAAAGCAATATATTAACTGCAGGAACTTGAAATCAATGTTCCTTTTGAAATGACTGGATCAAGCATTTTGTAGCAAGATTTATCATTTACGGCTAAAACGTTTTTCTAGTTTCATATTACACCACAGCAGTGATAGTTATGAAGAAACAACCTTCCGAAGAAGATGGCGCTACTCGTGGGCGTGTCACTGAAGGTCCTGGTAGTTCCTCTGTCGTTGGACCAGCTGCTCCACTGTGAAGAGCAATGTCCATTCTTAGGACAGACAACAACAAAAAAAAGTTACTCGCAAGAATGGCACAGAGACAAATCATGACTAGTGATTATTTTTCGCATATTCTTTTCTGCATATAGGCTCTACCATCATACAAAGTCATATCAAATTGGCGATTATAAATGTGCAGCACATGCTCTGATGCAGCCACTTTAAATGTTCTTCACCTTACTCAGAACATGAACCTGAACTATTCAATACGTCTTCCCCGTCACCACATGTGCTTGCATGAGATGGGAGGACACAAATTGGGAACGATGCAAGACAAATTGGGCAAACCTACAAAAAAAGAAAATCAATATTTTTAAAACATCAAATATTTTATGAAAAAAGCATCATGGTTAATGAACGTCTGTGATATTTGCTAGATACAGGAGCTATATTCCTATGCTAAATAATGAGTACATAAATGCGTGTGTCCCTGTACAAAAGGTACGTTTGGTGAGATATATTATACCCTACAGCTTCACACAACTGTAAGCATTATGTCATTATGTCCCAAAACATCCGCTACCTTGCTTCCCATGGTGAAAAAAGAATAAGGCTATATTACTGATTTGCAAAGTTACATGAAAATACAACATCAATTACCTCTGAGGATTCTCCCTGCCATGTGGTAGGCGACACTGGCTGCTCAATAATAGGAGAATCATCAAGAGGTGTCTCACATTCACTCTCCTTAAAAGAAAAAAAGAGTTGCACAAGCTTAATATTACATGTTAATTTGTAAAATAAGAGAAACATTTGAATAACAGCTTACAATCAATGTGCCATTGCATCCTTCCACATGTAGCGGCAAAAGCTGCAAAGGCATTTGACTGCCACATGTGATGCAGCTTGACTGAGGCATCATTGCAAACTCAGCTGAGACATAGGGGAGGGGTTCAGTTGAGAGCTGCTCCTGTAGAGGAACTATAAACACTGTTCTTCCCATTGTTGGAAGCGGATTTAAGCAACCTCGAGGAGTACCCCTCGGACTCAGTTGGAATGATGCTCAATTTACGACGTCCACTACCACCTATTTTGAAATGTAAAGAGGAACACAAATGTCCTTTAAAACCTTGTTAACATGAATACATTCATTTCAGGCAAACTTGAATATGTTGTTTACCACTTGGAGTGATATTAATGGTATTTCAAAGTAGGATGCCACATAACACATCTCTGGGGCTTTGAATGTGAAAAACATTAAAGGCTATATTTTCCCATCATTGGATATTGAGATTAAATGTTACCTGTAGTCTTGTAAAACATCCAGCCTCCTTTTAAGGTTTTAAGTTTGGGAAATTCCCCCTCAAGTAGAGCCACAATCTTTAAAACAAAGTGAAATATGATTCACTATATAGAAATGTATTTACATTTTTAATCATTGAACAATCTACAATATTGTATATATGATTACCTCACTGTATATGAGGTTGTCTGGTAAAGCATCCTCTTTCCCAGGCCAGCATATGCATCTTCAAGCTCTTCAGAGCCCTTTGGAGTGAACTGGCTGTGCCCCGAAAGGACTATCACATCTAGAGCAAGCTAAATAAGAGCATACAATACACTGGTGCTGTTTGGTAACTTTACAGTCCCCGGGTTCACGATATTCAAGAGACCAATACATCACAAGGTTAACTTAATACCAAAGTCTTGGTTGGACTGATTCATCTTTCGTGAAGCATTACTATATATATATATATATATATATATATATATATATATATACAGTTAAGCCCGAAATTATTCATACCCCTGGCAAATTTTGACTTAAAGTTCCTTTTATTCAACCAGCAAGTTTTTTCTTGATTGGAAATGACACAGGCGTCTCCCAGAAGATAATACGACGATTTACAAGAGGCATCATTGTGGAAAAAAATATTTCTCAGCTTTTATTTACATTTGAACAAAAAGTGGCATGTCCAACATTATTCATACCCTTCTTAATAATCAACAGAAAAGCCTTTATTGGCTATTACAGGAATCAAACGCTTCTTATAATTGCTGACCAGCTTTTTGCATGTCTCCACTGGTTGCCCATTCATCTTTAGAGATGAGCTCCAACTCTTTCAGGTTGGAGGGTCTCCTTGCCATCACCCTGATCTTTAGCTCCCTCCACAGATTCTCAATCGGATTCAAGTCAGGACTCTGGCTGGGCCACTGAAAAACGTTAATTTCTTGGTCCGCTAACCATTTCTTAACCACTTTTGCTGTGTGTTTTGGGTCATTGTCATGCTGAAATGTCCACTGGTGTCCTAGGCCAAGTTTCTCTGCAGACTGCCTGATGTTGTTTTTGAGAATCTTCAAGTATTGCTCTTTGTTCATGGTGCCGTTCACTGTGATTAAGTTCCCTGGTCCATTGGCTGAGAAACACCCCCAAAGCATTAGGTTCCCACCACCATGTTTGACAGTGGGGATGGTGTTCTTAGGGTTAAAGGCTTCTCCTTTTTAACGCCAAATGAAGGACACATCATTGTGGCCAAACAATTCCATTTTTGTTTCATCTGACCATAAAACAGAGGACCAGAAGGCTTCTTCTTTGTCCAGATGAGCTTTTGCAAAGGCCAAGCGGGCTTTTGTGTGCCTTATCTGGAGAAGGGGCGTCCTCCTTGGTCTGCGTCCGTGGAACCCTGCAGTGTGCAGTGTCCGTTGGACTGTCTGCCTTGAGATGTTGCCACCAGCAGAGCCCAGACTCACCAGGATGGCCTTGGTGGTGGTCCTCACCTCTCTGACTATCCTCCTGGCCAGCACAGGTGTCACTTTTGGCTTCCGACCACGTCCTCTGAGATTTTCCACAGTGTGGAACTTCTTGTATTTTTTAATAATACTTTGCACTGTAGACACTGGAACTTGAAAACATTTCGATATGGCCTTATAGCCCTTTCCTGACTTGTGAGAAGCCACAATGCGCAGCCGCAGGTCCTCAGAGAGCTCCTTTGTCTTAGTCATGACTGTCCACAAACCAACTGCAGAGACTGCTGCTTTTAACCTGTTGAGTTGATTAAAACAGCTGTTCCCAATGAATCAGGGTAATTAGGATGCTTTAGAACAGCAGTACTAATTGGAATGGTATAGCACTTTGGATTTTCCCATAGACTGTGACAGCTTGCAAAGGGTATGAATAATGTTGGACATGCCACTTTTTGTTCAAATGTAAATAAAAGCTGAGAAATATTTTTTTCCACAATGATGCCTCTTGTAAATCATCGTATTATCTTCTGGGAGACGCCTGTGTCATTTCCAATCAAGAAAAAACTTGCTGGTTGAATAAAAGGAACTTTAAGTCAAAATTTGCCAGGGGTATGAATAATTTCGGGCTTAACTGTATATATATATATATATATATATATATATATATATATATATATATATATACACACACATACGGGACCAACATGCTACTTCCTTAGTAAAGCATGGCAAGTCACGTGGTTTCCAGCACCTCAGAAATGGCGGCGATGCTTTACTTCCTGTTTCGCCGGATTAGTGTATAGAGTGGTGCAGGAATGAGTCCTAAAACCCAGAAATCTGTTAGCATTTTGGCACTTCCAGTTCCCTCGTCTCGAAGTCAACAGGTTTATTGAATGGGTTTTTGGTTTGATGCCTGAAATAAGGTATGTGTTTAACACAAGCTTAAGAGATTTACACGTTTTGTTCTATGACATAAAATACGTCAGTAAATACCCCACTCGTGAATTTTTAAGCTTTTACGTGTCTTAAAAAACTTCTGGTGATTGCATTTACGCTTCAAAAATCATAAAAGTAGTGTTCATTGGTGAAGATTATCTTGCTTAATCATCATAAACTTTTGTTTGCCACAAAGCTTATTTTCTGCAATAATGCAAAATCCAATGGGAAAAACCCATTGGCTTTTTGTTGAGGGAACCCAGTGCTAACTTCCGGGTTGGCCTGCAGAAATACGTCATCCCTGCACCGCTCTAGTTACTGGAGTAATAAGGTAACATTGCCAGGTTGTTGCTAAGGTCGTCTCTATTTACTGGAGTAATAAGTTAACGACTTTTGCCCTCTTTGTCGGCTTTGCGGTCACTGGGCATTCACTACCCACTAACTAACGTTAAGGGATTCCTACAAGATTAATAAAGTGTATGTATTGCTCATTTATGTTGTTTGTGCTGTACTAGACATTTTGCTGTTTTATTTAGTTTGGTGTGTGTGTGAGTGAAGTAAACAAACCAACAAAACATTTATTACAGCACAGACAACATATATGAGCAATATTTTCACTTTATTAATCTTGTAGGAATCCAGTAAAGTAGTGGGTAGTAAATGTCCAGTGCCGCTGTTTAGGGTGTCCCTGAACAAAGAACATAGAAAGAGGTAAGAGGTAACATGAATTACCCACCTTATTTAGGTAAACATGACTAATTACCCACCTTATTTGAGGCTAACATGAGTAGAATAAGTGACTTACAAGACAAGGGGTGCAATGGCACATACGCATGCTCAGTCTTTTCGACACCCCCGCCCCCAGATCCTTAATCAATACTTCATCTATACCAAAATAGCCATATGCATATTCACTAAGCTTAGCAATGTAGTGGTGAGTTAGTATGGCTTTTGGTGTGCAGGTTACTGGGCTATGGATGCTATTCTGTTGATCGCTATTGATGTTAGTATGTTCTTACTTACTAGGTGTGTGACTTACTGGGCTGCGGATACATTCTAGTCGGCTGAGCTGACTCAGTGACTAAAGAAGCAATTTTATAACAAAATGTGCGGAACTAGGCATTTATTTGGCAAACAAAAAGTGACAGAATTGTCTCCCATATTAATAGACAATTACTGTAAAAAAGACAATAGTACCCTTACAGCTTGCCATATACTGGCCTAATCTTAACTAGAATCAGAAATCAAGCATTATAAACTATCATGTATGCTATTGTAGTAGTGTGATGTTGTGCTATATAATAAACAGGGCATTGTACGTAACATGTTAAAAGAATGCTGTAGGGATCGAAGCACAGACTTTTATTCTAAAGGATGCGGGTTAGCATTTCCTCTATCATGTTTTCTATGTTCCTATGTTATGTTGTAGATGTCAATATGTTTTTATTAAATTGTGTTAATAAATATATTGGTTTTCATGTTAAGGTTAGACACCTTTCCATAAGGGGAAATGTTGGGGGTTGTTTTTATGTTCTTTTATTTTCTGAACTGCATTTGCTGCACTTCCGTTGACTTTACTTCTTCTGTCTTGAAACTTTTCACGGGAAGGCGCTGAGAGCATTTATGTGTACAGGAAACCCTGTGTTTGTTTCTTCACAACTACCGTTGCTGTTGCCGCTGGGTGAAAAATAAATTGCTCAAAGACAATTCCGGGAAGTGGGTTTTTGCTTTCTACACTACACAACGCAGAGTCAGACCCCCTACAAAATTGTTGCAGTGATCCTTCGACTGGTCAGCTGGAGCTGACCACCCTCATTGCTGCAATGTGAGCCATAGAAGGATTCTGCCTGAATGCGATGCACTTTAGCTAAATGTTTGGCCAGATTGCTCGTGTTTCCGCCCATGCATGCAAAAGACTTGAGAGAGCATTGTCAGTGTATTGTCACTTTCGAACGTTTGGTTCTCTCTGCCATTGTCGTCTCTGTGTCTCTCTGTGTGTATGTTGCACTGTGCTGCAGCATGTGAGAGAGAGAGAGCTGCCCCCCGCCCCTCACACACAGGCTCCGTGGGAGAGATCGCTCTTCTGGATTGGGAATAGCGAAAATGCATCATAGACAAATGTCTTAATCTTATTGCAAATTAGAAATGGAGTTGGTGAGATAAAATGTGCAAGATAACGTTTATGTAGCAATAATAAATAGGAATCTATTTTCTTAATTTCTCCAGTACCGAGAGCAGAACCAATAACGTCTGAGCTTATTGATACTACCAAGGGCGTCATTTTGTTTTTAGAAGTGGTGGGGATGGGGGGGCGCGATTGTCGAGGGGGGGGGGCGTGATTGTCGACGGGGGGTGGGGGGGGTGTGCGATTGTCGACGGGGGGGGCGATTGTCAATGGGGTGGGGGGGGAGATGTCATGTCATCGTGCGCGCCTATCGCATGATTTAGACTTTTTCGGTCGCAATTGGGTTAGGGTTAGGGTTAGGGTTAAAACTGGTGGGTACTCGTCCCCAGCGTAACTGACGCCTATGGATACTACGGTCTTTCATAATTTAGCCCCGGGGCCCGTTTAATACCGGGTTTTTCGGTACCCATCCCTGAACGCCAGCTGGCACGGTGTCTTGAGAACCTGGCTGAATATGACTACCAGGTGATCCACCGCCCAGGGCACAACCATATTAACGCCGATGCGTTATCCAGGAGACCCTGCCGGAAGTCTTGCCCATGTACCGGTCGCCCCTCATGGGGGAAAGTAGCAGCCTGTAGCCTGGCCACGTGCTCCTGCGACGTTTCTATGGCACAAACAAGACTGAATTGTACACACAGATCCTGTTACCCCGTGTGTACCACTCAGCCGTGATGGAGCAGATGTATGATGGCCCATGGTCACTTTGGGGTTGAGCGAACACTCACGCGGCTGCAAACCAAGTTCTACTGGTACAAAATGAAGACGTCAATCTCTGGTGTTGTAAATACACCTGCTGTGCAGCTAAGGCTTGCCCAAGAAAGACCCCTCAAGCCCCCAACAGTGTGTGTTGGTGCTCCATTTGAGAAGGTAGCCGACATCACACTGGTGATGCTGGGAAACTGTTAATAATGTCAACAACAATTAGTCATCAGAGTGATGTGCACGTCAGAGACACAGTTATGAACAATTAACACACCCGCCGTGTTTGCAATTATACGGGTGGATATAAACGCATGCGCAGTGTGATGAAGAAAATGGTATTACCGATGGCAGCGTTAGCGTTATTAGAGGACCTTGCAAATGGTGCAATCCGACGTGAGCGAGTATTTAGGGAACGCAAGGATTTACTTGCAAACGATGACAATTGGCTCATCAGCCGATTTCGAATGTGCTACGAAGTATGCGGGAGTTATAAACGTTACGGAATTTGCTCAAAAACAGCGCCACCTAGTGGTCTTCCAAGTGTGCGGCATGAAAGTGACGCATAGTAAGCGGTGGGCAGAAACCTTCCGCTTCACCTCCACCTTCAGATCCAACCACTTATTTTTCACCTGTGTGTGTGCGCTGCTCGGACCCCACGGCATTTACCGCCTCACACACACGCTCCCACTCATTTCCTTCCTCTTCATATTGATCCCTGCTGACAGGGGACCAGAGAGAATCTCCCTCCGCGGCTCCACGTCATTCACCACAATCTCCAACTCGGACTCTGTGAAATGTCTTTTCTTTCCTTAGTTCATGCTTGTGTTACACCCATAGAGTGCAAGCGGACTCAAGGGTTGGCATATTTTAGAAAAGATGTTATTCTGAAAGAATAAATTAAACAAAAAGACAAGTGAGTCGGCTGGTCTTCAGTGGCTTTACTGGTCCCGGTTAACTGCCAACTGAAGAACGCAGCGCAGCCCACCGTTTATATAGCCGCGGGTGGTCTCATGCCTTTAATACTTAATAATAATAATAATAATAATGCTTAAAATTGAATGGGGGGTGTCTGTAAAAATGCCAAATAAAGTGCATAATATAAAATAACACATTTAAGTAAGTGGCAATCATATATAAATATCCTCTGTGCCACACTTGCTTGTTTTATGTGATCGGATAGAGGTGAATCCCAGGTCCAGGGTCTATTTACATAGATTTGCATATTTAAATGGGGGCGTGGACAGGGAGGAGTTTGCCACCTCTGCATTTGCGCTCAGTTCCACGTTGGTCGGGATGTACAAAAGAAACGCGCTCGGATCCATGCGTACGCACACTTTGATACATCTGAATTTATTTGTGCGTACGACATTTTCTGGGTTTTGGCGTACGCCAAGTTTCAGTAGGAAATCCACGCAAGTCTTCGTACACGAGGCCGTATGTGGAGAAGTGGCCTGGCGGCCGGAGACACTGGAAGCATGTTTGGGATTGTGGAAGATCCCGCTGTAGATGCTTGAAGGAAATAAAAAATAAGTAGCCTACACAAATAAGAGTTCATTTAAAGGGATAGTTCTGATTTGGAACACATACACACATTTTAATAATGCCAGGCACCACTAATGAAAGAAGAATCATGGCTAACAAGTAATGTAACAGTACCGTTAAGCTAGCCGCTCGTTTCGTTCGTCTAACCCAAATAATGTTTACTCTTAACTCGCAAGAGTTAACAACAAGTTAACAAGGCTCACATACACGTTCAGTAGCTGCAAACGGATACGTTCAGTTCACCGTTCACCAAACATATGAGCAGTTCATGCATTGGTCGCATGTACTGTATATTACACATGTAAGATGATAAAGGTAATGTTTTGTGGTGTTTCATGTTAGTCACATTAGTCCTTTGTTAATGGTTTATTTAATGCTTTTTCTCTCTCGTTCACTCGCTCTCACTCTCTAGGTAATGGTGACGGAGTGAATCAAACTATTTCCTGGAACCGGGCCACAGAATGAGTCTTTACCCATCTCCATAGGCATTATGGACTGTACAATGTAGATGGACAATATAACACAGAGGTATAAAAGGTAAAAATATAAAATACTATGAAAAGGTTAAATATATACAGATAAAGTTGTTATGCAGGTTGTGCAATTTAGTATGCAGTAGTAGTGCAATAGTACTACTGCTCTTTCTCTTGCTATCTGTCTCTGTCTCTCTGTCCATCTCTCCCTCTCCCTCCCTCCAGTCTATGTCTATATGTGGATCTCTGTTGACATAACTGCCCAGGCATGTGTGAGACTGACAGGAACAGCCTGGTCTGGTCGCTATGGTGATGAGGGACAGGAAGAGCAGAGCTGGGGTTTCCCAGCCAGAGGAGGACCTGGAGAACCTCAGCTCAACCTGGAGAACCTTTAGATAAACCTGACCCATTAAACCCAACAATATCTAACCTTCATCCATTAACCCCATCTAACCCATTAACCCCAGCACAGTCTAGCAACAGTCTAACACCAACACAGCCTAACCCCAACACAGTAGTAGAGTAAACTGTATTGTCCCCAAGTTGAAATGTGTCTTGGGCACAGTGCTACAATCCGTTGCTTCACATAAAAACATCACAAAAACATGAACTTCACATAAAAAGCATCTTAAAACATAAAAGAGACATTTTACTATACATTTGACGTCTATTGGACTAAGATTTAGCATTAGAGTTCAGCAGCTTGGTGGAGGCTGGAACAAACGATAGCTTCAAGTGGTTTGATTTGCACTTTGGCACACAGAGTCCTCTTCCTGATGTCTAATCCCAACACAGTCTAACACTGTCTAAACCCAACACAGTCTAACCCCAACACAGTTTAACCCCAACACTGTCTAACCCCAACACAGTCTAACCCCAACACAGTCTAACCAAAACAGTAATTACAGAAATAAATAACACAAATCATTAAATGGGAAGAGTGAATTAATAAAAATGTATGTCATTTAAATATAGTCAGCGTTGGTCCATATTATTTAAACACAAGATAATTGTTACTTTGGTACTTCTCCACTGGATGATCGTCTCCTTTCTACATCAAAGCATGCTTTCTCAGTTTCACTGTGTGACGTGTGAAGTGGTGGTCTCCCCCGTCAGAGAGAAGTTCCCCACATGTCTGACTGGGTCTTTTTTTCTTTTTGCAGCCCACCAGTTCCCCCCTGGACTGGCCCTAGACCAGACCAGACCCTCTCCCATCCCTGGCCCTAGACCAGACCAGACCCTCTCCCATCCCTGGCCCTAGACCAGACCCTTTCCCAACTCTGGCCCTAGACCAGACCCCCTCCCAACCCTGGCCCTAGACCAGACCCTCTCGCAACCCTGGCCCTAGACCAGACCCTCTCCCATCCCTGGCCCTAGACCAGAAAGGGCCCTCTACCATTCCAGGCTGTAGACCAGAGCAAACCCTCTTCTAACCCTGGCCTTGGACCAGACCAGACCCTCTCCCAACCCTGGCCCTGGACCAGACCCTCCATACTGACACAAAACCTTCTACCTTCTGGCTGCAGAAGGTGTTGGAGGACTTAAAAGCAACAACATTAACGTAATATAGTTAAACTGAATAAACCACATTCAACATATGAGCTAAAAAAATTAAAAATGCTAAAGATAAGTTCACGAAGAAGAGGGTCTTCAGGTGATTTTTGCAGAAGGATTCTGTAGCTCTGTGTCTTAGCCTGTATGTCTCTCTGACATTTGACTGTTTCCCTGCCTGCCTGTCTATCTGTCTGTTTGCCTGCCTGTCAGGTCAGCCTGTCTCTGTCTGTCTGTCTGTCTGTCTGTAAGTCTGCCCGTCTGTCTTTCATCTTGCCTGTCTGTCTGTCAATCTGTTCAGACTGTATGTCTGCCTGTTTGTCTCTGTGTAAAGTGATTGACAGGTGTGAGCTTGCATTAAATGGCTACCAACCTCCCATGGTGCCTTGCACCAGCAGGCTGACCAATAGGGTATGAGGAGGGTGATGATGCGGGGACAGCCAGGGGTATAAAAAGTAACACAACCATATTGACACTTCTGAGCAGTTGGAGCATTCCCAGCCTTGCCTCGGGTGTAGGGATTGCGTCGGGAAAAAGCAAAACTACACGGCTTTGTCTCTGTGTAGTTTTGTTTTTTGGGTTCCTTTGAGGCTCAACTGTTCTCATTTGGATTTTCTGACAGCATCATTGGATAAGGAGATTGTTTTCTCACAGCTGGGCCTTGTCCCATATCACCAGGCAACCTTGTGGACACAAGTAAGTGGCTTATTCACTTCTTAACTTCATTATGATGCTCCTCACTATTTCATATCATCTGTGGAGTGGAACAAGGGTCCAGCTACATTACATTTTAACACCGTCAAAGTTTTCATCTTACCTGACCTTAAAACAGTTGGAACCAAGACTTCATATAAAGAAAATGTTTGTTTGTGAAATAATCAATCTAGTGGAAGAATGCAATGGTTGCTTTTTTTTCCATTTCCAAGGTTATAAAGTGGTGAAGCAATTTAGGAGCATCCCAGAATAGCCACTGATAGCATTAGAGTGGCGTCTCGGCTCGGTGGCCATGTCTTTTTAAGGGAATCAGCAGCAGGGCTATCAGTTGCACCTCCAGCTATGTGCCACATGGTGGCTGTCAATCAAGTAGGGGTGGGGGTATTTTTAGCCTCAGTGAGTTGTGGTATTGAGGCCTCCATCGGAAGTACTCCCTTTGTCTTGAAACCTGTTCTCTGCCTACTACTTTGATTGGGCTTTGGAGACTGAAAGAAAAGAGACTGAGACTGTTAGATGTTAATGTAGAAGTCTTCAGGTCATCTTTATTTCCATGGTTATGAAACGCTGCTCTGTCACCCAGGTCCTGGATCTCCCAAAAGAACAAGCCACATGATTCATCTGATTAGAGCTGAGAACATCAGTGTACATTTAGATCACTACATCAGTACTAGTTCTGAAATATGTACTATAGATTGTGTTTTTGTCTTTACATTACCACCAGTAGTTTACATTTGGCTTTAATATTTTATAAGAGGAAGAATTTGAAATGTAGGTATTGGTTCACTGTTTTATCTTTTAAGATTGAATACTTGGAATGGTTTGCCACAGCTGGTTACTGATTAGATGTGATGAGACATCTTGTCAGTGTGTTTGGTGTGGAGGTTTGCCATGCTGGTTACTGATTAGATGTTTTTATTTTCTGATGTGTTCCACAACTGCCAGGAATAGATCTCTTCCCCCACCAGAAGCTTTCTGAAGCTTCCTCACTGCTATTAATGTTTGGTTCTGTCATACCTGTTTTTAAACCTTGGTTTTCTGCATTTTGGCCCAGTGTAAGGTCAGTTTCTTCTCATAGAACTAATGAGATGAGTGTCTGGTATTTTCCAGCCTGTTTCAGCCGCAGAGAGATGAGGTGATTCAACTGTTGACAGAGGGCCAGCACAACAGCTGCTCAGTAATGGGGGGGGGGGAGGAGAGAGAGAGAGAGAGAGAGAGAGAGAGAGAGAGAGAGAGAGAGAGAGAGAGAGAGAGAGAGAGAGAGAGAGGGGGGTCTGGCTACCCCCCCTAGACATGACTCCCCCCCCCCCCCCCCCCCATGTCTGACAAAAAACCCCAGACCAGGCTTCCAGAACAGGCCAAATGGGCTTAATCACCTCTGCTGTTGGTCGCAACCTTTGACAAGCTGGTGATTGTTGTCCCACCTGGTGGCTGTCTCTGCTCTAAGCTGGCATTCAGCAGAACACTCATTCTTCAAAAGAAATGTTCTTTCATCGACATGCTATTCTCATCCTGGAATATATTTTTAAACAGAGTTGGCCCGTTCAAGACAGCTTGCATATCAAATATGGTTTATTAATGTTTCACTGAAGGGTGGGTAAGAGTCTATCCTAGCCCGGGTTAGACTCTATCCTAGCCCAGGTTAAAGTCTATCCTAGCCTGGGTAAGATGCTATCCTAGCCTGGGCTAGACTCTATCCTAGCCTGGGATAGACTATATCCTAGACTGGGTTAGATTATCCTAGCCTGGGTTAGACTCTATCCTAGCCTGTGTTAGACTATCCTAGACTGGGTTATACTATCCTAGCCTGGGTTAGACTCTATTCTAGCCTGGGTTAGACTATCCTAGACTGGGTTATACTATCCTAGCCTGGGTTAGACTCTATTCTAGCCTGGGTTAGACTATACTAGCCTGCTGGTCTGTGTCCAGGTTTAACAGACCCAGTGGAGAGGGTCAAGTGGCAGGTGGGAGGTTTCTGCTGTGATTAGAAACCTCATAACATCTATAAATAAATGTGTGGTGATTAAGCAGCCATGCTTCAACTTTCCCAAAGCAGCCGAGGTGTGGACCTCGGCTGCTTTGGGAGCCATGGTGTGGACCTCTCTGTGGGAGGTGTAGGATTCACTGGAGGGTAAAATTATATTAAATAAATAAATATATAATACACTTGGTTCAAGAATTCAGAAATGTATAGATTTAAAAAGGTTTTATAGGAACTATGGATTCTAAGTGTGTTTTCTTGGGTTGAAATTAAACGTTTAATCCTAGAAGAAAATAGTCTGAGAAATGTAGTGTGTGATTATGTCTACAATGACAATGATTAATGGCATTATTTGATAGTCAATAATCAATAATCATTCAGTGTTGATGTTTTCATTCCCCTTGGAAAAATACATCTTAAAACAGCCATCAGAAATGTAAGTTAGAGATTACAGGTTGTGTTACAAAACACAACATAACACAACACTACACAACACATTGCTACACAACACAATACGACACAACACATTGCTACACAACACAATGCTACACAACATAACACAACACATTGCTGCAGAACTTAACACGCAACATTGCACACAATATAACAACACACCAAATTGCTACACAACATCACATATTGACACACGACACATGTGGACTTGATGAATTTTGTAATATGTGTAATTTGTGTCAATAGATCATGTGTCGTCTCTATATTTTTCACTATTTTCACACGTTTTACTCACCATGTTGTTTCTTCTCTCTGCAGGGTGCCGAGAAACATGTCAACACAGGCGCCAACATTCACACAGCCGCTGCAAAGCGTTGTGGCACTTGAGGGTAGTGCTGCAACGTTTGAGGCTCAAGTTAGTGGTAAGAACAACCACTTTCTGTTCCGAATATATTTGTCAAATTAATCTTAAATCATCTTGAATTCAATTGAATCAAAATTGAGGATTACAGAAATCTCAACGCATACACATCTTTTGTCAAAGTTTATGCATGGTCTAATTTAAATAATATTTTCCTCTCCTCCATAATACTGATGATCTAGATATGTTCTGTAAGGTAGAGCTTTTGTTAAAAAATAATTTTGATCTGTCTACAAGGTTCTCGAGTTCCCAGTTCTGCCAGTCACATATGTGGTGTGTGATTTTGATACAGTGTATAAAGCTAACTGGTGGATTGTGCTAACTTCTGGATTGTGCGAACTGGTGGATTGCGCTAACTACGTCTGCTAACTGGTAGATTGTGCTAACTGCTCATACTAATGAATGCCTTATGTCCACCAGGTTCTCCAGTTCCAGAGGTGAGCTGGTTTCGTGATGGCCAGGTTCTTTCCGCTGCCGCTCTTCCCGGCATACAGATCTCGTTCAGCGATGGCCGCGCTGTTCTGACGATCCCTGCTGTGACAGCCGCACACAGCGGAAGATTTTCTGTGAGAGCCACCAATGGTGCTGGACAAGCCACCAGCACTGCTGAGCTACTAGTTACAGGTGAGACATGAGCAGGTACTTTAATCCAAGTAAAATAGTGTAGCTGATGGCAGTTGTGAAGGGGGGATTATGTGATAAATAGGTGTATCGCTGTGTGCTTTTGGAGCGTTCTTATAATACATCCATGTTTTGGAAATGTTATGTTTTTGAGGTTGAGTTATTTCCCTATTTTATAACTAAAAGTATCACTCTTTTGGAGAAAGTTGGTATCCAAAAAGAAACTGTTGAGATACAACTGCACACCTTCATGCAAATGTTTAAAAGCAACCTATCTTCACGTACCGCAGTGCAAGTAACCACCAACCACCTAGTGCTGACTACTGTGGAGATGAATGATTAATACAATTAATGGTTGCTTGTTCGGTAAACAAAAATGGCACTGTATGTTGTACTTACATACAGTTCCATGTTTTTGGATCGCGTGGACACGTTCAATGTAAAATAACCTTTACAGGAGAGACATGAGCAGGTAGCTGCTGAACTACTGGTCGCATGTGAGACATTCTCTCACCTGGTAGAATAGAACCATTTCCATGGGGAATTATTACTTACTTGTTGAGAGGATAAGAACAATCAAAGCATACAATGTAAATGTAAATGTAAATGTAATAGTTATAGTGAAGTCATATGTCAACATGGGCATTCAAAATGAAAGTAGATATTTAGCAGTTGTTTTCATTGTGGTTGAAGGGCCAGGGCCACTATATGAGCTCTGGTCTGGGTGGGTGGGTGGGGGATAAGGACCCCTGGCTAGTCTACAGACTGGTTGTGATTTGTAACTCTGGATCTGGGTGGGGTTCTTACCCTATTACTGGTCAGCAGCTGTCTGCCACATAGCTTCCCTTAACAAGACCCTAAAGGTCGTTAAGAAGGAATTAATGAGGATCGTATTTCTTCCCACCACAACTTTTCTAGGACATCAAAGTGTATAAGAGAAAGATTAAACCATGTTGAATATGTCCAAGCACAGATTCATATGTCCCATGTCATCCCTCCAACCTTCTGTGCCTTGTGCTATGTTGTTCATGTTTTTCATCAGAATAAAACTAAAACATAGGCTTATTTAAATCTCCGCTCTTTGTTGACAGCTGAGACTGCGCCACCCAACTTTATTCAGAGACTTCAGAGTTTGACCGTAAGACAAGGAAGCCAAGTGAGACTGGATGTTCGTGTGACAGGAATCCCTACACCTGTGGTGAAGTTCTACAGGGAGGGAGCTGAGATACAAAGCTCCCCCGATTTTAGGATTGTTCAAGAAGGAGACCTTTACAGTTTACTGATTGCTGAAGCCTTCCCAGAGGACTCTGGGACGTACTCTGTAAACGCCGCAAACAGCAGCGGAAGAGCGACCTCTACTGCTGAACTTCTGGTTCAGGGTAAGATCATGTGGATGTATTTGGCTTGCTAATGACCAAGGGTTTATAAAGGTGTCCAACCCCTCGCTGATCCTCTGTACTGTCTAACCCCTACCTGCTCCTTAATGACCTGTCTCTGTACTGTCTAACCCCTACCTGCTCCTTAATGACCTGTCTCTGTACTGTCTAATCCCTACCTGTTCCTTAATTACCTGTCTCTGTACTTTCTAATGACCCCTACCTGCTCCATGATGACCTGTCTCTGTATTTATCTAGAATGACTAGAATAGACTAGAATGATACTGTTGGTTAGCAGGAGGCTAACCTTGTAGACATACTGTTGGTTAGCATAAGGCTAGCCTTGTAGACATAGTGTTGGTTATCATGAGCTGATTGGAGATGTGTATGTGCTGCAGGGGAGGATGCTGTGCCCACTAAGAAAACCAAGATGGTGGTGTCCTCTTCTCAGATGGCCTCCTCCCAGACCAGAGTGGAAAAAGTAAGACCTTCTCTGCTTCTTCACAGTCACCAACACTTCTGGCGATGGACAGGACTTCTAGTCCAATAACTTCCCTAGATACTGGGACACTTGGCTCACCATTCTGTGTTTCGTCCCCAGAGAGTGGAGGCTAGTTTCCAGGCTAGTTCCACCATGATGGAGATGCAGGTAGAAGGAGGCGTCATGACTCAACGGTTAGCACACAAGACCCCCCCGAGGGTTCCTCCTAAACCCACCTCCAAATCCCCACCTTCGCTGGTCTCCAGGGTAACCGGAGGCCGCCGCCAGTCACCTTCACCTGTCCGACACGTGAAGGCACCTACACCTGCACCTGTCAGGTAACACCTGCCAATCAAACAAGCCACACCTAGTGTTCCTGGGATTAAAAGCTCTAGAGACTTTTCATTAAAATGGTATTTTGTCATGTGACTTAATGGTCAGGCATTTTGCTGATCGCTAACTTAATATTTACAGCTACAGCTGGCTGAGATATCAAAACAGTATTAGTATCTATTATAAATAAATTATTTACTGTCTCACAAGAATAACGTGGAAGAGCCATGATGGCCTATATTTCACCTCAGTTTGTAAATATGAGGCATTAAAATGATGTTAAAAGTAAACCAACTCTTCTTACATAAGCCACAAGGGCTGTGCTACTTGATGCCATGTTTATATGACAATGGCACCATGGTGCTAAGGGCAGGGAAACAGGAGCCCTGAGCTGCAGATATAGTCGTAGTATTGGTGTACCATGAGTGTGTGAACTAAACATGTGGTATCTCTGCAGACCTGTGTCTCCATCTGGTAGGCCGTCAGTATCTCCCATCCGACCAGTCAGATCTCCTCTCATGACCAGGAAACAGGTGAGAACTGCTTCCTGTAACTCCCAAACTCATCATTAATGAATTATCATGTCTGTCATCACTATCTAACTGGAATGTGTTTGGTCCTCTTCTCCATCCAGGTGTCCTCCTCACCGGAGGTCCTGCCCCCCTGGAAGCAGGGAGGCTGGGCAATGGGGGAGACCAGCTACACCAGTATCACCAGCACCTCCACCCACATGCAGGCCAGCTCTGCCCACATGCAGGCCGGCTCTGCCCACATGCAGGCCACCTCTGCCCACATGCAGGCAGGCTCTGCCCACATGCAGGCAGGCTCTGCCGCCATGCAGGCCGGCTCTGCCCACATGCAGGCAGGCTCTGCCGCCATGCAGGCCGGCTCTGCCCACATGCAGGCAGGCTCTGCCGTTATGCAGGCCGGCTCTGCTCACATGCAGGCCGGCTCTGCTCACATGCAGGCCGGTTCTGCCCACATGCAGGCCGGCTCTGCCCACATGCAGCTGGAGCAGCAGTGGCAGGGCTCGTATGGTGTCCAGCAGGTCCAGCAGGTTGCTTCACTACAAGAGGTGAGGGGAGCATGAAGGAATGAGTTCATGTGTGAGATAAACATGTACAGATATAGATATACTGTAGATACACATATTAATATCTCCCCAAAAAGGAGACAATCAATAGATATATAAGATTGATAATTAATAATATTAATATCAAAATCAAAGGAAGCTAACCTAGAAGGATCCAGATTCTGAAAGCAAAATATCTGCCGTCCTTTTCCCGCTGTCCATGTTCTGCCCTAACCTCAGCTCAGCCAGCATGGCTGGCCCAGCCTCTCCATCTTATATGAAGCATGTTTCAATACAGAGGGATATTTCTTCCTCTGTATTGAAACACTCAATGATGTATTGAAACACTCTCTATATTCTAGTAACAGCAAGCTCTAATTACAAGACATGCCATTTAAATAGTTTACTGTGCACCTACCCGAATAATTCCCTGTAAAACAGACAAGATTTAGTGATTGGTTTCCTGAGTCCGAGCAGACATGCTCTATATTTCAATCATACATCTTACTGGTGACCTTGGGGTGTCCTCTAAATACTGGTGAGTGTTAACATGTTAGGATTATGGTTGGGTGGTGATGGTGGTGAGTGTTAACAGGTTAGGGTTCAGGTTGGGTGGTGGTGGTGAGTGTTAATGGGTTAAAGCAGTGGCGAGCAGTCCATATAAGCTGTGAATGCGTTGCATGCCCAGGCGTTTTGAGTTATTGAAATTCACTTTCAATGTTTTGTGTCAAAACATTACATTTGTTGTAGACTACATGACTACAGTTGTGCTGCTACAATTTGATCTCTATGTGAATCCATATTTGCCAAACTTGAGCACTGAGAAATAGGGAGATTTCCAAAACCACTGTGGAGGGTCTGAGGGCCCTCCCCAAGAAAAAAAAATGTCTTAATGTCCTGCATTCTGATGACTTTTTGAGGGTCTGAATCACAAAATAAGCAGAAGCAGAAGCCCTCTTTTCGTTCATAAAAATATCTGTCGCTTGTGAACGTTTGAACACATTATGTCTGCTATTTAGTGGCTTTCCTCCCTTTTTAAAAGACTGGCTAGCAGCAAGCCTTGACATGAGCAAATATCCTTTTGGAGGCGGGCCTTGGGACTATTTAGGGCCATGTTGTTGGTTGGGAGAACTGAAACTAGCTATATCAAGTGAGTCCAACTCTGACCAAATGCTGTTTGAAGTGTGAACATTGAGGATGGTGCATCAGGGTCCAGGTCGTGACTCGTGAACAAATGGCCCTATTAATTCACTGATCCAAATGAGACACAGGCAAATGTATTTCAGGCTGCTCACAACAGTGAATATTCAACAATGTTGTTTTATGCTTTTGGACATTAGCTGGTCTTATCAATGGCCGTGGACATTGGTTTTGTTAAACATAAGCAGTAAGTCAAGACGCATAAAAAAATACAATAATAAATTAGGTATTTTTCTACTTGACCAAGTTGCAAAATAACACATAGTATGATTATTTATTGTTATTAACTACATCGCTGAAGAAGTTTTCTGGAAGTCAGTTCCTACTTTAGCAATAGGGAATATGATCTGGTTGCATATCGTTGTTTTGGGAAAACTGGAAATGTCACTGAACGACTTGGTGAACAAATCATTTTAACAAATCTTTTCCTTGAATGAATTGTAAATATTCAAATCGCTGAAAAGACTAATAACTGCCAACTCTGGTTAGTGTTGGGTGGAGGTGAAAGATGTTCCAGTGAGGGGAATATACTCCAGCTCCAGCTTTTACTTATATCGTCTTTTACCAGTGGCTGCAAAGTTAAATCCCAATTATTGGTGTGTTCAAAGCGTATAGAGCAATTCCATTATAATAAGTCGTAGAAGATTTGTACTGATTTAGAAAAAGTACTTTGGTTGAAGCTTGCCCCAATTTAGGGTGGGATCCATGTAGCACTTGTTCCTCACAACTTTCACCAAGAAATTGCTGATCATGTTATGTGTATGTAGACATATAGAAGTACAGTATGCTATTGTATTATAATGAATTCAAAACCTAACATTGACTTATGTACATACACTAATCAACACATTGCCATGGCTATACTAAGGTTGGGCCTGTGTCACATTTTTAAACCAGTTTGATAATTAGTCAAACACCAAATCGTACCAGTATATCGATTTGTATTTATTACCACCAGATGACGCACGTCCTCGATGCAGCTGCTGACAAGGGGACCATAATAAGTTACATGTAACCGCAGTTTGAGAAGGCTGTTTTTCGTCGCAGAAGTCAAGGAGACAAAGGGGACATTATTGATACTTTTATTTGCGCTGTACAGCATCGCTTAACGGGGGTTAGATGTGCAGTCTGACTGTATGGGATTTGTGTCTTGCGCCAGTTGCGCTGTTGCATGGATGTGTGTGATGCATTCGGGTGCATTGGCGATTAATAAATAGACAGACACAATTAGAATGAGAATATTTAACATTTTATCAGAATACAGGCTTATACTATTATATTCATTTGTTTATTAAAATGCGGGTAGGGCTGGCCCGAAATATTGGGTTTTAATAATGAATGTATTTAGCAGCTATTTCCATGTTTAAACAAAGGCAAAAGATACCAAAAAGCTCTACCTACTAATAATAATGGGTTGGTAATTTAATAATCATGAATAAAACAGGGAGCAATCTTATTTCTTTTTCTGGCGATTTTGTTTCGCTTAACTCAAACATTTCAAGCAATAGCGATGTAACTTTACGCTTTTGTTCCCGAAAATAGCCTGGTCCCAAATGGCTAAATAGCCTGGTCCCAAATAGCGAGCTGTTAGCAATGACAGCAGCCGTCGCTCTCTTTCACTCGCTACAGTACATTCAAGAACAGATGAAGAAAGAGAGACCAGAGAAGTTACATTGTAGCAAAGTTTTGAACGTCACTGCACTAGTAATGACACATACCAGTACAGTTGGTTTGCTCGCACACCGCACCGTACCGGTAAACTGGAAAACTGCCCAAACCTATGTTATATTGTGAGATGCTGTATGTGCTGTATCCATCCAGCTGATGATGATGTTGCCATGGATACACTAATATCTATGTGCTGTATCCATCCAGCTGATGATGATGTTGCCATGGATACCACTGATATCTATGTGCTGTGTCCATCCAGCTGATGATGTTGCCATGGATACGCTGAGATCTATGTGCTGTATCCAACAAGCTGCTTGTTCTGTCTCCAGGGGGAGGGAGGTGGAAGAGCGGGGGCAGTAGCCACCGTGGTGGCTGCTGTTGACCTCGCACGTGTTCGTCAGCCTGTGCATGTGGAGCGATGTGGAGCTGAAGAGGAGCCTGTAGACTTACAGCAGCAGGCTGCCACTGAGGCTACAGAGATGCGTGTTAGAATGACAGCACAGGCTGCCCAGTCAGCTGCTGTCAGTACGACATCAGAGCAACATAAATATAACATCTCCCAGGTGGGGGGCATCCTTCTCAAAGCTTTCCAGATGTTTCTTATGAGGTATGATCCTTCTTGACCACTTAACCCTGAACTCTGTTGGTCACTCTAGATTCAAAGAACCACAGAAACCAGCAGCCAGGTGGAAACTGCTCCAACACCGTCCCCACTTCCAAAGTTCACAGTTTCTAAAGTTACTGTTCCTAAACATGACTCTAGCTATGAGGTAAGGCGCTAAAGGCCAATGATTTTGACAAAATCACCATCCATCTTTAACAATTACAGTGTGGTGTGGATTTAAAATAGGACATCATACATAGGATATCATAAATAACACCTAATTCCATCCTATAATTTCCTATTACCACCTGACAATTCCTTTTAATGGGTTTACCAAAATATATTTTTTGCTTTTCGTCATTGACCATCAAACTGCCAGTGCTGTTGTCAGCTTCTGAAATTCAACCTACTCTGGAGTGATTTTCTCTCATTGACAGTAACACTGTTCTTCTCGGGTTGGTCAGGTCTCGAGGGCAGGTTCTGCTATCTCCTCTCTGCAGAAAGACTTATCTTCCCCCTCAACCACTAGAAAGATCATCAAGCCAGTCAAGTCTCCCAGTCCTTCTCGTAGGGTTGTGGAGACACGAGTGACCCCCGAGCCCACTCCTCCGCCATTTAGAGACCCCCGATACCACTCTGAGGTTCAGTTACAGACTGGCTTTACAGGAAGCCAGGAGGAGTTTGAGGACTGGGAGCCTCAGGTTGGTACTGTACTCCTCCCTCCCCACCACCCTTCTAACCCTGTGTGGACTCAGCTGTACACCCATTGGTCAACGCCTCCACTATAACGCCACAGCCAATCAGACAACACTTCTTCCTTCACAGATCATCTGCTTCATTAAAGACCTGTCTCCCATGACAACACTGTCTCCCATGACAACCTTTCTTCCATCTTCCCTCTCATCTTCCTCTGTTCTCGTCTTCGTCGTTGCTTCATTAGCTTCCATTCCGCTTCCATTCCGCTTCCATTCCGCTTCCCTCCTCCCTTCTGTACCCATTGACCTGAGACAAGCTAGTCATTGTGTTGAATTAACTAACCAGCTAACTCATTGGTCTGGTCTGTTCTGGTCTCTCTCCAGGAGGCTGCCCTGGTCCCCATTGCGACTCAGGAACCAGTCACTCCTCCTACAGTTGTTGCTGTGAGTTTCAATACAATCAGATTAAATATGTTATGACATATATGACACATATTGCTGAATAATGATCAATCAATGGCGTGAAAGCTGAAACCATTCCTCTGGTCTTAAACTGTAGGTCCTAAAGAACCTAACTGTTACGGAGGGGGAGTCTGTGACTCTGGAGTGCCAGATCACTGCTCATCCTAGCCCAGTCATCATGTGGTTCAGGGAGGACTACAAGATCGAGAGCTCCATTGACTTTCAGATCAGCTATGAGAATGGATTTGCCCGTTTGGTGATCCGTGAAGCCTTTGCTGAAGACAGCGGTCGCTTCACCTGCACGGCCACCAGCGAGGCTGGAACAGTTAGCACGTCCTGCTATCTGCTTGTCAAAGGTACTAGCCAGCACTTACTGATGTGAAATAGACTAGCTGAAGCTTTCATTTGAGCTTTCCTTATTTCTATAGTGCAAAATAAGTTGAAGGAATGTTGGAGATGTATATGAGATGATATTTGGCAATATGCTAATATAGGCAAAGTAATTGAAAACAACAACAGTTTGTTGTCAATTTCTTTCAGTGTCAGAAGATATTGAAAGCAGAGAAGAAACTACATCTGTCGTTTCTGAAATTGGAATCACACAAGAGAAAATGTGAGTCATGGCTTATGCTTCTGGTACTCTTAATTTACACATTTCCAAATAAACATATTACCTGAAGCAGCTTGTTTGACCTGACCTTAGTACTGGCTTTAACTTTAAAATGTTGTGGCAGCGTTGCGGTGGAGACAGACAGCACATCAGCTGCACCATTCTTCACCAAAAAGCCCAGTGTGCAGAAGTTGGTGGAGGGAGGAAGCGTTGTGTTTGAGTGCCAGGTCGGAGGAAGCCCCAAACCACACATTATCTGGAAGAAGAGTGGCGTGCCTCTCACTACTGGATACAGGTACAGACTCAAACACTTTACTTTTGTTTCCATCTGTGGGATTATGGAATTATTCATAAACAACTTGCCCCATGTCCACTTCAGATATAAAGTAGCCTACAAGAAGGAGACAGGAGAGTGCAGGTTGGAGATCTCCATGACCTTTGCTGATGATGCAGGAGAGTATTCAATTTATGCCAAGAACCAGCTTGGAGAAGCCTCAGCTTCAGCGGCTCTGCTGGAGGAAGGTAGGTCATGCTTCAATACCTTAACCACAGGTCGCAGGTAAACCCAGTGACTATCTCTAGAAGTTGAGTTGACAAAACAGATCCATTGTTTCTGTAGAGATGTTATGTTATGATGTTAGCTGTTTGAACAGCTGTCTTCTCTTGATGTCTGCAGAGGAATATGATGCCTACATGAAGCAGTATGACGTGACATACAAAGCTGAAGTGGTGCAGGAGCCCAAAGTGGTCGTGAGCCAATACGAGATAGAACAGAGGAGTGTGACCACCCCTATGAGCTTTGTCTCAGAAACGGTACTTCCTAATACTTCAGTTGTCTCTAATGTGCGTAAGAGTCTTTGCAATACTAGACTAAACCTATTTATATTTCAGGAATTCCATATTTCTGCATTTGAGGAGAGGATCATCCAGGAGATTGAGCTCCGGATCATGACAATTACCTACCGAGAGATTGTAACCCAGGATGGAGAGCTAATGGTATCTGCAGTAGAGCACGAGGCCGTTCAGCCAACATTTGCCACACCAGTCAAAAACTACAGGATCGTGGAGGGAATGGGAGTCACTTTCCACTGTAAAATGGCAGGAATCCCACTGCCCAAGGTAACAAACAACACAAATACACATTTTGATGAAGGCTTAATACGAATGTATCAGAATTCATATACTTTGTTTTCTTCTAACAGATTGCATGGTACAAAGATGGCAACCGTCTTCAACATGGCGGCCGTTGTCAGATGGAGGTTCTTCAGGATGGCAGAGCTAGCCTTCGTCTGCCTGTGGTGCTTCCAGAGGATGAGGGCGTTTACACCGCCTTCGCCAGCAACATGAAGGGTAATGCTGTCAGCTCTGGCAAGCTGTATGTGGAACCCTCTGGAGTAGCAACACCTCAGAGATACACCCCCCAGCCAGCGATGCAGAGAATCAGGTATGTTGCAACTTGCTATCCACCAGAGAAGAGGTGAATATTGTTAAAGCTTCTTTTCTTTGAATATAATGGTACTTATAAATGTCTAATATTTTCCCAGGTCTACATCCCCTCGTTCAATGAGTCGCTCCCCTGGCCGTTCTTCCAGCCGCTCTCCTGCTCGCTCTCCAGCTCGCAGGCTTGATGAGACAGATGAAGCTCAGCTGGAGAGACTCTACAAACCTGTCTTTGTCCTGAAGCCTTCCTCATGTAAATGCTCTGAGGGGCAGACTGCCAGATTTGACCTAAAGGTTGTCGGAAGGCCGATGCCTGAAACATACTGGTTCCACAATGGTAAGCACAACAAACTAACAATCAATATTCATCATGTCTGTTATACATCCCACTTTTAAATACATCCTCTTCTACACAGGTCATCAAGTTGTCAATGACTTTACCCACAAGATTGTTGTTAAAGAAGATGGAACACAGTCTCTGATCATCGTAGCAGCCATGCCTCACGACTCTGGAGAATGGACAGTTGTTGCTCAGAATAGAGCTGGAAAGTCCTCAGTCTCCATCACGCTGACTGTTGATGGTAGGATTGCAGGTCAATTACAGATTGAATACAAACATGAGAGACAAGACATTTGATGCCATGAATATTCTTTAACATCCACAGCTAAAGAAAGCCTGGCACGTCCCCAGTTCACTGAAAAGCTGAAGAATATCAGTGTGAAGCAGGGCACTCTTGTTGAGTTGGCTGTCAGGGCCATTGGAAACCCCATTCCTGATATTGTCTGGCTTAAAAACAGTGATATTATTTCCCCACACAAGTACCCACATATCAAGTAAGTGTTTTATTTAGCTCCACTTACACTCCATTGTTTTAGAATAATTCGAATTTAAGTTAACATTTAACAGGGAATATATGGATAAGGCAAATACGTTTTACTAATGAATTTGAATGTCTCTTAGGATCGAGGGTACTAAAGGAGAGGCCAAATTCCAGATCCCTTCACCGGTTGGGGCTGACAGTGCCTGGTACACAGCTACAGCGATCAATAAGGCGGGAAGGGATACCACTCGCTGTAGAGTCAATGTCGAGGTGGACTCTGCTATGCGTGAACCAGAGAGGAAACTGATTATTACCAAAGGAACCTACAAGGCTAAAGAGATTGCTGCTCCTGAATTGGAACCCCTTCATCAGCGTTATGGCCAAGAGCAGTGGGAGGAGGGAGACCTTTATGACAAAGAGAAGCAGCAGAAACCACAGTTCAAGAAGAAGCTGACTTCTGTCCGAATGAAGCGTTTTGGTCCAGCACATTTTGAGTGCAGACTGACTCCTATCGGTGACCCCACTATGGTAGTTGAGTGGCTGCACGATGGAAAACCTCTTGATGCTGCTAACAGGCTGCGCATGGTCAATGAGTTTGGCTATTGCAGTCTGGACTATGAAGTTGCTTATGCTAGAGACAGCGGTGTTGTTACATGCAGAGCTACGAACAAGTTTGGAGTTGACCAAACCTCTGCCACCCTCATTGTTAAGGATGAGAAAGGCCTTGTTGAAGAGACACAGCTCCCTGAGGGAAGGAAGGGAGCACACCGAATTGATGAGATTGAGCGCATGGCTCATGAGGGAGGACCCACTGGTGTCAGTGCTGATGAGGAGACAGAAAAGACTAAACCAGATATTGTCTTGGTTCCAGAATCAGCAAGAGTTCTGGAAGGAGAAACAGCAAGATTCCGTTGCAGAGTGACTGGTTATCCAACCCCGAAGGTTAACTGGTACCTCAACGGACAACTTATTCGCAAGAGTAAAAGATACAGACTGCGTTATGATGGCATTTACTACCTGGAGATAGTTGATGTCAAATCATATGATTCAGGAGAGGTCAAGGTGGTTGCTGATAGTCCTCTTGGCTCAACAGAACACGTTGTGAAGATAGAAATCCAGCAGAGAGAGGACTTCAGGTCCGTACTCAGACGTGCACCAGACACTAGAGCTTCAGAGTCCACTGAGTCTGGAAGAACAGGCTTTGACATTATGAAGGTGGATAGACCTGGTGAGAGTTCCCAGCTGAAAGAGGTCGTCAAACTGAAGAAGACCCAGAGAGTTGTCCACGAGAAAACCTCAGAGGAGTCAGATGAACTGAAGAGCAAGTTCAAGCGCAGGACAGAGGAAGGATTCTATGAGTCAATCTCTGCTGTGGAGTTGAAGTCTCGCAGGAAGGATGAGTCTTATGAGGACCTACTGAAGAAGACTAAGGAAGACCTGCTTCACCACTTGAAGGAGAAAGAAGAGGCAGAGAGGAAGCTACTAGAGGAACAGGGGAATGTGACCATACCCACCATCAAACCAGAGAGGATTCAGCTTTCTCCCAGCATGGAAGCTCCCAAGATCCTGGAGCGTATTACTAGCAAGACCGTTGCACCCATGGATGAGGTTCAATTCCGAGTCAGGGTTGTCGGAAGACCAGAACCAGAATGTCAGTGGTTCAAGAACGGCGTTCAGCTGGAGAAGTCTGATCGAATTTACTGGTACTGGCCTGAGGACCACGTATGTGAGCTGGTGATCAGGGATGTGACTGCAGAAGATTCGGCCAGTATCATGGTCAAAGCCATCAATGTAGCAGGGGAGGCTTCAAGCCATGCTTTTCTGCTTGTGCAAGGTATAGTGTTGTTTATTTTCACAAACAATAATGAGCAGTTTCTCACCGGAAACATGCTGTATCAGTACTTAATTGAAATTAAAAATAGATCTGTTTTGTATTCCTATTTACAGGCAAGGCAACAGTCAATTTCACTCAAAATCTAGAAGATGAAACTGCTAATGAGAAGGACACCATGGTGACCTTTGAGTGTGAGACCAACGAGCCTTTCGTCAAGGTGAAATGGATGAAGAACAACACGGATATCTTCTCTGGAGACAAATACAGGATGCACTCTGACAGAAAGGTCCACTTCCTGTCTGTGCTGGTCATTGAGATAAAAGACGATGCACAGTACAGCTGTGTTGTTATAGATGATGACAGCATCAGGACCAGTGCAAGACTCCATGTTGAAGGTATGCTTTGACTCTGGCTCTTTGTCCTTATTGTGGTAGAGTGATTTAAGAAACCAGTAGTTAATTAGAATGGCATTCCTTACGCTATCAACATCTGATGTTCAGATTCTGTATGTAAAGTGCCTTTGAGTATCTTTTAAAGTGCTATATAAAATAAATGTATTATTATTATTATTATTATTATTATTAGGTGCTGCCCTGGAGCTTACCAGGATGTTGGAGAACATTGAAGTTCCTGAAACCTACTCTGGAGAGTTTGAGGTTGAGCTGTCCCGTGAAGATGCTGAGGGCATGTGGTATTTTGGAGACAAAGAGATCTCTAGTAGCAGCAAATATGCCATGTCCTCCCGCCGTGGAAGACACTCTCTGTCGGTCAAGGATGTCAAGAAAGAGGACCAGGGAAAATACACCTTTGTCTGTGGAGATCTGAGGACCAGTGGCTCCCTGAAGATGAAATGTAAGCTGATCAATTTAATCTCCCAGTAGATAAGAGATTTGTGTTCAGATTCAGACTTCTCTGCGTTTAAGGACGCAGTTGTTTTTGATTAAATAGAGAATAATTAGTAGTATCCATGCCCTCTGTCCTCAGTGCGACCTGTGACGCTGATGCACCCCCTGAGCGACCTGACTGTCTGTGAAGGAGACATTGCTCAGCTGGAGGTCAAGTTCTCCCAGGAGAATGTTGAAGGAACCTGGATGAAGAACGACCAGGTCCTCTCAGCCTCAGACAGTGTCCACATGGTTATTGACAAACTGGTGCACAAGCTGCTGTTGGAGAATGTCACCAGAGATGATGCTGCCGTCTATTCCTTTGTGGTTCCTGCCCAGGACATCTCCACCTCTGGAAAACTGAGTGTTCAGAGTAAGGAATATAAATGTTCAAATCATACAATCTGTACATCCAAATTACATCACATACTTAATACTATCCCGAACCTTTATTTAATTAAATCTAATGATGCTTAATAGCATACACCAGCATGTTCTTCTTATATGTATGATAATCTCACAATAATAATCACTTCAACATGTGTTCTCTTGTCTTTACAGCCATTGATGTCCTGGTGCCACTGAAGGATGTATCATCTATTGAGGGAACCAAGGCTGTTCTGGAGACCAAGGTCTCTGCTCAGGACATCACTTCTGTCAAATGGTACCACAATGATAAACTGCTGACAGCCAGTGACAGAGTTCAGATGGTGACCAAGGGGGCCAAGCAGCGTCTGGTCTTCAACAGGACCTATGCCTCCGATGAGGGACAGTACAAACTGGTGGTGGGCAAGGTTGACACCAGCTGTAGCCTGACTGTCGAGGGTAGGCATATACATTTTTTTTTATAACTGCAACATTTAAGCATTAATAAAGTAGTAGTAAATAGTGAATTCCTCATTCATGATAAATTATTTCAAATCATAAATTATTAAGAAGATAATTAGATAATGGTTTATAAAATCATTTATAAAGCAGAAATTATATGATTTACAAACTATTTACAATGTGTTAATAATGCTTTGTAAAAAATTAATAATGCTGCAATTCATGATTAGTTTGGTAGTTAGAAAGCATTAGTTAAGTATTTTGTGAGTTTATCTAAACTGAGGACTATCTATGCCTTACTAAACATGTATAAATGACATGAAAAGGCTGGATTGATCAATTCACTTTAGATGAGCTCACACAAAAGTCTTAACTAATGGTTTATAACTACCTGAACTAATCACCAATGAATTGCAGCATTAATAGTTTATATAGCATTATTAACACATTGTAAATAGTTTATAAATCATCAACTTACGCTTTATAAATTATCTTATAAACCATTTTCTCAGTGTCTTATTAAGATTATAACTGATTATCAATTGCTTACTAATGAGTATTCATGTAGGAACAATGATTTATAAATGCTGAATTCACTATGAATTTACTATTTACTACTACTTTATTTATGCTTCAAAGTTGCAGTTATTCTAAAGTACTACCAACCTTACAATCATTAATAAAACATGGTTACATACAATTTAAAACCAAACCTGTTTGTCCATGTTGTTGATCCAGACTTATGAAATAAATTTGTGTATAATATTGACAGAGGGGTGTACTTGTAATATGTGTATGTATCAGTGTTCCAGAGGTGTGTTTATGTTTGGAAGGGTAAATGTGTAATATACTATTGACACAGTATTGACTATTTTTGTTTTTTAATACACAGAGGTGCACATCGTGAGACACCTGGAGGACAAGGTGTGCTCTGAATCCCAGAACGTCATGTTTGAGGTGGAGCTGTCTCACTCTGGGATTGATGCGGTCTGGAGCTTGAAGAACCAGCACCTCAAAGCCGGACCCAAGTACAAGATCGAGTCCCGGGGAAATGTGTACACGCTGACCATCGTAGACACCATGAAGGATGAGGAGGGCCAGTACACCTTCCACGCTGGTGAAAAGACATCCAGTGCCTCGCTCTGCGTCTCTGGTATGTTCTAACTTAATGAACAAGGTGTTCATTAGTAATGAGTCGGCATGCTTGTGATCTCTTCCTGATTAGAAAATGTAACAGGTGCATTTGTTTCCTCCACCACCAGGGGGAGCCATCACCAGACCCCTGCAGGACTTGACAGTGGCTGAGTCCCAGACAGCCCAACTGGAGTGTGAGGTGGCCAATGCCAGGGCCGAGGGGAGGTGGCTGAAGGAAGGCCAGCCTGTGGACTTCAGTGACAATGTTGTGAGTGAGGTGGAAGGAGCCGTCCGGCGCCTGTTGATCATTATCACCAGACCTCAGGATGTGGGAGAATACACCTACCAGGTGGCCAACTCCAAGACCACAGCGAACCTCAGAGTGGAGGGTAGGTTCCATCTGCTAAGGCAGTGAAGGCACAATCACACTTCTTCAACCAATAACTCGATGGGTCAGAGGCTACACTGACCTGCTACTGTCATGTTGAGGTGCAAAGGTGCAAAACTAAAGCTTTTCCACATCTCTTTAAATGTCTCAAACACACAAACAGGCCTCATGCTGCCACAATGCATAGTAAAAGGAGACATTTTGTTGATTTTTTTTTTTAATTGATGTTTATGCCAGACAAATACAAACAAATACATGCTACCTTGTTACAGTTACATGGATAAGAAAAACATCTTGTGAGCATTTATCAGTATCTGCCCAGTCTTATTTATTTATTTATTTTAAAACAAACAACCAAAAAAAAGAAATGCAGTCCAGCAACAATGTAAAAAACAAGCCAGATCTACACAAAACACAACACAAAACATAGATCCACAAAACAAGACAAAACAAAACACCCCAGGAAGTCTACATACTATACCAATCCTGTACCTGCATCTAATAAAATATAGGTAGATGGTGACAACCTTACATGTCCAGCAATTGAGCTAGGAATGGGCCCCACACCTCATTGAATAAGTCTTCCCTCCCAGCCACTCTATAGGTGACCCGCTCGTAGCTGGCCATTGAACTTAAAACCTGTATCCACTCCTTAAAAGTGGACTGAGTGGGAGATTTCCAGTGGCGTAAAGTTATCCTGCACCCTGTTGTCATAGCTAAACGACACCAATGTTTATGGTGTTTTGACATTTGAATGTTATCTGGAAGCAATCCCAACAGACATAATGCAGGGTTTTTGACCAAGTGTGTGCCCAGCACCTTATTTACAAACAAAATTATTGCATTCCACATGTCTTTAGTTTTGTCACACTCATATAACATATGCACCAGAGTTCCAAACTTTCCATTACATCTCCAACATAAATCACTCTTTCTGAGTTTCAGTCTTGCTAGTTTGGAAGGGGTCCAGTAGGATCTATTTAATATCTTATAACAAATGAGTTGTGATTGTGCTTCACGGGAATAACAGTGCCATGATGCACATATTTTTTCCAATCATTTTCTGGAATCTCTTGAGCCAGGTCCCTATCCCAACATGCTTTTAGACCACCCAGTTTTGGCACTTGCGTACTTCTAATAAGTTCATAGAATTTTGAAGCACCTCTGTTTTTCTCTCCAATCTTATGGGAAATTACCTGGATTTCTGTCCAACTGTGCTGAATATGTTTGTTTGAGAAAATGCAATGTCTGACTTGTAAATATCGCCAAAACTCTGCATTACACAAATTATATTTAGTCTTAATTTCATCAAATGATTTGAATCCCACCTCTCCTGTCACATCCTCAAGAATGTGAATCCCAGATCTAATCCATTTGTCCCAGAAGAAACTTTTCTTATCTATTAACAGTTTCTTGTTATACCATATGGAGGATCTGCTTGATGAATATGGATCATTTTTTGTTATTTGATGAGCAATTTTCCATGACTCTCTGGCAAAAGCCATTACCGGGTCTTGAGAGGGGACTGGTCTATCTGTTTGTGAGAGGAAGGCCTCCACCGAAAATGGATGTACCAGTTGCTCCTCTATCCTGACCCACAGAGGAATCCTTGTAGGCGGCAGGTGAATTTTAGATAGCTGCGATAAAGAAAAAGACAAGTGATACCAGTCTATTCGTGATAATGCTAAACCCCCCTTGACTTTTGCAGCATATAACTTAGTCCGATTAAACATGGTTTTTTTTCCTGCCCATATAAACTTCTCTATCATACTGTTGTATGTTTTAAGTAGTGAGGAAGGACATTTTAACGGTAACATGGAAGTGATGTAATTGATCTTGGGAGTTAAAATCATTTTAATTAAATTGAGTCTACCCAGCAGGGAAATATACAACTTATCTCAATTTTGTAACAAAATTTGAGTTTTCTGAATAACTGGAGATATATTGGCTTCCATTATTTTTTTCAGACCTGGTGTTAATTTGATGCCCAGATATGTTAATCCTTCCGGCATCCATCTGAATTTCCAGTTCTTTCTAATATCTGGGGGGCACAATTTTGATAACGGCATGGCTTCTGATTTTGACCAGTTAACAGTATAACCAGATATCTCTGAGAACAGATTTATCACTGAGCAAATTTCTGGGACTGAGGATTCAGGGTTACTAGATATCAATAACACATCATCCGCATACAGCAGGAGCTTGTGTTCTTCTTGACCCGCCTGCACACCCTGTATTTTTGAATTAGTCCGTAAGGCTATAGCCAGGGGTTCAAGAAACATAGCGAAGATTAGAGGTGATAAAGGTGAACCTTGTCGAACCCCACGATTTAGTCTGATTTGAGGTGACATAATCCCATTAGTTAAGACTGTGGCTGATGGATCAAAGTACATTAATTCCACCCACTTCCTAAATATTGGACCAAATCCAATTTTTTTCTAGCGTATAAAACAAAAAAGGGAACTCCACTTTATCAAACGCCTTTTCCGCGTCTAATGAAAAGGCAAACGTTGGTGTGTCATTATTTTCTGTCATCCACATAATGTGTAACAGTCTTCGAAGGTTGTCTGCAGAGCTCCTGCCCTGCATAAACCCCACCTGATCCTGATGAATGAGAAATTGGACCACTTCTTCCAATCTAGTCGCTAAGATTTTGGCGAGAATTTTTTCATCCACATTAATCAAAGATATAGGGCGATAATTAGCACACTGCTGTGGATCTCTACCCTTTTTATGCAGTAGTGTAATAACTGCTTCCCTCATGCTTCCAGGTAACCTACCTCTATGAAATGCATCTTGATATACAACTAGTAATCTAGGGGCAAGATCATCTATGAATTTCTGATAGAAATCTACTGAGAACCCATCGGGGGAAATAACTAAGTTGGCTCGGCCCGCTTCTCCTATGCAGCCATCTTGGGCGCGTCACCAACGGAAGTCCCATTTTGTTGATTCTTAATTATTTTGAAAGATAGTGACGAGAAGGAGTGTGGTTTGATTGTCTGGTTTGCATCTGTAGTGACTAGAATCTGAGTGGTGTCATTTGATTGACTGCAGCGGTGAAGATCAAGAAGACCCTGAGAAACCAGACAGTGACAGAGACCCAGGAGGCAGTGTTCTCCCTGGAGCTGACCCACGCCCATGTGAAGGGAGCCCAGTGGATCAAGAACGGCGTGGAGCTGCAGACCAGCGACAAATACGAGGTCACCTGTGAGGGCATGGTCCACACGATGAAGGTGAAGAACTGCAACACCCAGGATGAGTCGGTTTATTCTTTCAAACTGGGCAAGCTGTCTGCCAACTCCAGGCTCAATGTGGAAAGTAAGTCACCTTTTATATCTGCCTTGTGACCATTCTGGTGCTCCAAAGACCTGATCATATGTTGACATGTTTCAACTTGTTTTGAAGCTATCAAGATTGTGAAGAAGGTAAAGGATGTGACATCACTGCTGGATTCTACTGCTTCCTTTGAGATGAGTCTGTCACATGACGATATCCCTGTGAAGTGGATGTTCAACAATGTAGAGATCAGACCAAGCAACCAATGTAAGATTCTGACGGAGAAGAAGGCGCACAAGCTCATCATCCAAAACGTGAACTTAAGTAACACCGGCGAGTACACCGCCTTGGTGGGACACCTGCGCTGTAGTGCAAACCTCACCGTAGAGGGTAAGAACATCATCTATGGCCACTCTCCAAATTGTTGAGCAGAGGGTTGTAGCGTATGTAACGTGAATTCAACTTTTAAATGCATTCTGTTTTGAACTTTTCAGCTCTGCGTGTGACCAAGCCCTTGGAGAATGTGGAGGTACCAGAGACCCATGTGGCCACTTTGGAGTGTGAAGTTTCCCATTTCAATGTCCCCTCTACTTGGCTGAAGAATGGTGTGGAGATAGAGATGAGTGAGAAGTTCAGGATCGTGGTCCAGGGCAAACTTCACCAGCTCAAGATCATGAACACGAGCAATGAAGACTCTGCCGAGTACACATTTGTCTGTGGAAACGACAGAGTCTCTGCAACTGTTACTATCAACCGTGAGTTGAACAAAACAAACAATGACATGATATTTATTATGACTTGATAATTCGTTCGTAGATATGAGACTAATGTAAATAGACAATAAGCTATGGATGCAGTTTTGCTACAGTACTCATGATAAACTGTTGATAAACTGTTGTGTCCTCAGCTATTATGATCACATCCATGCTCAAAGACCTAAACGCCCAAGAGAGAGACACCATCACTTTTGAGGTCAATGTCAACTACGAGGGCATCACCTACAAGTGGCTGAAAAATGGAGTGGAGATCAAGTCGTCGGATAGATGCCAGGTCCGCAGCAAACAGCTGACACACACCCTCAGCATCCGCAACGTCCACTTTGGAGACGGGGGAGAGTACCAGTTTACTGCTGGATCAGCAGCCACGGCAGCAAATCTCTTTGTTGAAGGTATTCAATGCTCTTTCCAAGATCAAGAGTTGCTTCTTGGATTGGTTTTTGTCTCAGTGGGCTGATCAATGTGATTATTTCTTTTCAAGCTCGAGTGATTGAGTTCACTAAAAAAATCAAAGACCTAAAGATCACAGAGAAGAAGAGGGCTACTTTTGAATGTGAAGTTTCAGAGCCCAATATCCAGCCAATGTGGATGAAAGATGGGCAAGAGCTGGACTTGTCAGAAGAGAGGTATTTTTATTGCTTTTGTTTTGTTCATTACCCACTCTTCTATTTTCTTTCCATGTAGTTTACAGATAAGGTGTAATCGCTCTTCAATTTCCATCTTACAGATATGTTGTTCAGGCAGAAAAGTTTGTGCATCGCCTCATGATTCAGACGGTGCGTATGTCTGACGCTGGGGAGTATTCAGTAGTGGCCGGATCCAGCATGTCTAAGGCCCACCTCATCGTGGAGGGAAGAGACATCAGGATCACCTGAACCAGCTGACAAGGAGATCACGGTGAGGCACACACACAACTGCAACACAACAACGCCATCATAAATACAAATAATGCCGTCAGAAATACAGACAACCTGATACTCCTTAGTTGGAAGAAGGTTACGCCCCCCTCTCATAGGCGTTGGGTGGAGGAGGTGATGTCCCATCTCAAACTTGAACAACTTGAATACACGGCCCGGGGCACTACCCATAGATATTATAAAGTTTGGCAACCATTTCTATCGTATTTCGAGGATGAAGTGCCTTCCCTCAATAGTGTAGTTATGTGTGTATGCATATGTGTATGTAGGTATATATATATATATATATTGGGGATGGGCATTTTAAGAAATTTCCTTGATCGATCATCGCTATAATTATCGATCAATTATCGATTAATCGTTATTTTTCTATAGGCTATATTAAAATTCCTGTTGAAAATACAAAATGCAGCATGTTTTTATCAATGAAATCTTTATTCCAACAATAATGTATAGGCCAACAATAATACAAGACAGTTAACTTGATGACCTACAACTGTTAAAAATAATAAATACAGGCATTATAGGTTGTAGGCCTATGCGGCGCTCGTAAAAGCCGAACAATGCGCCTACAGGCGCTCTTAAAGGTTTGGAAACAATTCAACAAGACTAAATCTGTATTCCAATTACAATAAGTAGCCTACTTATCGGCCAACAATAATCAAACAAGGCAGTTAAAGTGGGCATTAAACTGTATAACTGTTTAAAAAAAAGGGGAAAAAGGCCGACATATGCCGATACAATATGCAGCCGGCGCTCGGAAAAGGCTTGCAACAAAAAGATGAGCCACACATTTAGAAACAATTGCATGAACTATCTAAAAGCAATACCTTAGTCAGAAAACAGATATGAGGCTGAACTCTTTGCTAAAATGTCACAGTTATGGAAATATTGAAAATGTTGGAGCGGCTGGCTTGACCACGCGAAACCGAGAGACGGCTGTCTTGACCGCAGTACGCGATCGGTCATTAATCAATAATCGTATTTACCGTATAACTGCACACAACTTTATTTAAAAGCAATCAAATGGAAAACATGTGTGATGGTATTTTGGTGTCCGGTGCGTGTGGATGTGCGGCTCCTCCGGCGGAGCGGTTCATGTTAACAGCGGAGTCCGGGAGGGTTCACCTTCACAGCGTAGTTACGAGGGATGTGCGACTATCGTCTTAAAAAATACTAAAGTGTTTTTTAAAGTTAGAAAGATATTAGATATTCAACCGATATTCACACTCCGAATTACAGCGATCAGACACGGCGAACTAAAGCCGCGATCACTGGGCACCGCTTCAAGACTTACAGTATGCAACACAACGTCCTTTTGATCGATAACAATATAAATTAATCGACACATTTCGTAACGATCAATGATCGATCATCGATTAATTATGCCCATCCCTAATATATATATATATATATATATATATATATATATATATATATACTGTATATATATATATATACTGTATATATATATATATATATATATATATATATATATATATATATATATATATTTAGTTTTTATTACTATTATTTTCTTTTCCCCTTGTCCGGGGTATTGAGTACTACTGTGAGTGTATAATGTGAAAATCAATAAAGATATTTGAATAATAATAAGAAATACAGACAACCTGATCCATTAGCTTATATCTGGACCAAGGCAAAGAACTTGTATGTGTAAATAGAGCATCCAGTAAATTCTAACTGCAACCTTCAAAGTCTAAACCTTGTGTTTTCCTTTCAAGGTTTTGGAAAAACAAAGGGCAACCTTTGAGTTTGAGGTGAATGAGGATGAAGTGGACGGCCGCTGGCTGAAGAATGGAGTTGAGATCCAGTTCTCAGTTGAGGAAAGGTTCAACTACGTGACAATCAGGAAGATCCACCGCCTCACCATCTCTGAGACCTACAGAAGTGATGCTGGGGAATATACTTTCATCGCTGGCAAAAACAGGAGCACCATGAACCTTCGCGTCAACAGTAATTCAAATATTATATAAATTATTATATAAATAAGGGTTTTTCATGTACATATTTTACTAATAATGCAGAGAATGCATTAATTATACAATACAATGTAATCTAGACTTGCATATACAGACACCTAAATATGAATGGATACATATTTAACCTTCAAATCACCTTCCACAGTTTGAACTTGTGTCTCATTTCTCTCCCTCTCTAGTCCCAGAGGCCCCTCAAATCATCAAGCACATAGAGCCCCAGTCGGTGGAGGCTGGTAAACCAGTTCGCTTCACAGTACAAGTGACTGGTGTTCCCCAGCCACAGGTCTTCTGGTACAAAAACTCCCAGGCTCTGTCTCCTGGCTTCAAGTGCAAGTTCCTTCGTGATGGAAACGAGCACACTCTGCTGCTAATCGAGGTGTTCCCAGAGGATGCAGCCGTGTACAACTGTGAAGCCAAGAATGACTATGGGACAGCCACAAGCACTGCACCACTCAACGTAGAAGGTAATAGCACCTCTGCATGAATCATTCAAGTAAATGCTGTGGAGGTAGTGATGTGGAGGTTGTGGTGGTGATGATTTGAAGTTTGTGATGAGGTGGTGATGGTGAGGAGGTGGAGGTGGTGATGGTGATGATGTGGAGATGGTGAGGAGGTGGAGGTGGCAATGGTGATGATGTGGAGGAGGTGGTGATGGTGATGTCAAAGTGGTGATGTGGAGGTGTTGATGTCTATGTGGAGGTTGCGATGGTGATGATGTGGAAGTTGTGATGGTGATGATGTGGAGGTTATGATGGTGGTGATGTGGAGGTTGTGATGATGTGGAGGTGGTGATAATGTGGAGGTGATGATGTGGAAGTGGTGATGATGTGGAGGTGGTGATGGTGATGATGATGTGGAGGTGGTGATGGTGATGATGTGGAGGAGGTGCTGATGATGATAATGTGGAAGTGGTGATGATATGGAGATGGTGATGATGTGAAGGTGGTGATGGTGATGATGTGGAGGTTAGGGTTGGGCCGTGTTAAAAAGTAAAAACCAGTTCGATATTAAGCCAAACACCAGACCTGACCGGTGTGCCGAATTTTACCACTAGGTGGTCCAGAGGTGGTGGCAGTAATGCACCTACACTGTGCTACACTAAATAAGAAGATCAACAATTGAGTGACACATTGTGTTTTTATATATTTTTATTTCTAAACATCAAAATAATAATAAATACAATTAACTTTTTTCTTGCAGTGTTTACATGTTGCCTCATCTGTGTTTTTCAGTTTACCTCTTTTGTCGGCTTCAAATACAAAATGTTGCCATATTGGCGCAGTTTTAGTTTTCCTTGAGACTAACACGTCTCGTCTTGTCACCCCAAAAAACACTTTTTAGTAAACAAACACAACGTGCGCCGTGTGTGTGCATCCCCCCCCCCCCCCCCCTTTACTGAAATTTGATCTCTTTCATGTTTATAAACAAACATAATATTATGTTAATCACGTTGTCATATTGCATGTTACTACTGCAATACAGCGCAGTAACACTGTCAGCACAGGTAGGCTACTTTATAATTTGCCAGAATGTCTTATCATGACAAATGCCGGTCCAGTCGGTTTGCATAAAATCGAACTGGTTTAGGCTCGTACACCGGACCGGACCGGCAAAAACGGAAATCGACCTAACCTTAGTGGAGGTGGTAATGGTGATGTGGAGATGGTGATGGTGATGATGTGGGTGTTTTGTCTCCAGTGTCTGAGGTGGTGTCTCCAGACTCTGCTGCCCCTGTCGCTCCTCCAGTGGTTCTGTCGCCCATCACTGACACCTCCACACCTGAGGGGGCGGCGGCGCGCTTCCAATGCCGTGTTCGCGGAGATGGTAGGCGGCCAACCAATATCTGGCATGCTTACTTTCAGTAATCGTACATATATTAATTTACAATTTAAATGTTTGACTGTGAGTCGTTCTCTTTCTGGCCAGACGTGAAGATCAGCTGGTACCACGGTGACAAGGAGATCAAACAGTCTGATTTCTTCCGGATGTCCCAGTTCGTTGACAGCTGCCAGCTGGAGATCTCTAGGGTCTACTCCGAGGACGAGGGACAGTACACCTGTGTGGTCAGGAACAGCGCAGGAACCGTGTCCTGCTCTGCAAGCCTCAAACTGGACGGTCAGTCATGAGAACCCTTACTGCTGATAGTCCTGACTGAGAATCCTGATTGATCTGTACTTTGTCTGCCCTTCCCATCATCGTACTGTTGTCTGCAGAGGAATTCCTTCAGCGTTTGAATACGTGCATAAAGTGGTGAACATGCTTCCTTTCAGGGCAAGGTCCTGCTGAACCGGAACAGCATGTCTCCACCTGCCTCACCAGTCTAAAGAAACATTCAGTTGGGCAAAAGCCCACCTTTATCCAACCAATAGCAAGCAGTACTGTGCTCCATGGGGAAGTGGCCAGGTTCCACGCTTGTGTGTCTGGCACCCCAAAGCCACACATCAGTTGGTTTCATAATCAGCAGCCCATTCAACCCACAAAGGACGTTGTCTTTCATTTTGATGATGTGACAAACACTGCCACACTGATTCTAGTTGATGCTTTCCCTGAGCATGCTGGGCAGTACACCTGCAGAGCAGCCAATAGTGCTGGGGAGGCGGTGTGCTCTGCTACTCTCACCATAACTAGAGAGGAAGGTAACTTGGTTCTACTCCAAATGGTTTCCCTCCCTTCAGATGAATTTGTTGCATCACCCTTCACCTTGAGAGCCTGAAGTCACTTCTCCTCCCTGTGCTCTGCCACCTCCTCCTGCATGATGCAGCCCCAGAAGATCCATCACACCTCCAGTCTCTTATTCCCCCGCTTCTCTTCTCTTAACTAACCACACAGAGAAACCTCTCTGCTCTGAGGTCATCAGCCTGAAGAAACATCTCACCTTTTTTTATACGAAACACCTTCTGGGGGTCTGCATGACATTTACCCTCAGTCTCTGTGTTATCCTTCTTCCAAAGATACCATCACTCTCCAGTCATAATTAATTTTTACTCTTTAAAACATGGTGTCTTTTACTAATCACTGTCATCATATTTTGTGTCATTCTTTTTTTTTCATTGTTAGCTATATCACTTTTGCCATATTTTATGTTCCATTCGTATTGTCTTCGTAACCTTGGATGCTCTGCCCTGATTGGGGTGTGGTGTTACTGTGTCAAGGCTCAGAACTAATGTCACATCTCCTCTACTCAACAGTGACTCAAGTTAAAGAGCAGATAGAAACCAAGACTGAACACAAAGTAAAAGGTAAGGCTGATTGACATTTGTTCCATAACGACACCAACGTTTTCACCACAGCATACAAGGAAAGGGACAGTTCAACAAGATCTTCACCAAACTAATTGTTTACTTTAAAAGTGGTTTAGAAAACCTGATTATGGTTTTACCCAACAGCCATTTTTAAAGTGTGTAAATATGTTATCACGTTGAACTATTCCTTTGAGTTTATTTTCCCTTCAAAATGCATGGACTCTTGCATTGTTCTTCAATAGAAATGTCCTCCAAGTTGTCATTCTCTATCTGCTGTTCTCATATTTTATTCCCGATAAATGTGCTTGATGTACCAGTCTTTGATCCGTGAGGTTTGCATCCATTGAGCCTCTTTTGGCATGAAGGTTCATGCGTCTTTTTATGATGCAGGATATGTCTCATGTAAAATTCCAGACTTGAATGTTTATTTAAAAGATATGGATAAATAACCACATCTTTTAATTGCCTTAAATTGTCTGGAACTGGTGACTTTCTCCTGCCAAATATCTCCTAGCCTGGCTTGCAGATAGTGGGATGTGATTCCTTTGGTTTGCCTTTAAATAACACCAGTAAACTATATTAGTTCGAATAAACGCCTTCTCAAACAATTCTACTGCTTCATTAAGCAAGTTTATTAGAGAGCTTTCTCATTGGTAAATTTCATCAGTCTGAGGAATAGAAAGGGCGTTTATTCTCCTGTCTGCAAGTCAGGTAAGGAATATTCTAGTGCAAACAAGCCCGTCAGTTTAACTTGGAAACATTTATGCCTTTTTAGTAATTTATGTTTTGAAGAAATTTCCACAGAAGAAGGATCAAAACCTCCTGCAGGTTTCTTTTAAAAAGAATCAAGTCTTGCGTTTATTCGAACAAATATGGTGAGTGAAACTGTTATTTCTTATGGCTTTGTGACTTGCAGCATGCATTTAATATTTTCATTAATGATTCCATTCAAATCTTTTTCCCGTTTATGCTTCAGAGGCTTGATTGTATTGACAGTTATTTGTGTCTTTTTTTCAGAACGGCCCTCTAATAAAGGGAGAGAGGAAGAAAGCGGTGTTGAACTCAGCACAAACCAGGAGCTCAGAGGAGCATTCTCAGACACAGAAGACGTCCTGGATCAAGGGCTGGTATCAGCCATCAGCTCAGAGAACATCAAACCCTCGTTCACTAAAAAGCTAAAGTTGCAGTCGCTTGTAGAGAGAGACCCAGCAGAGTTAAAATGTAAACTTGTTGCCTGTCCTACCCCAACTATCCTCTGGTTCCATAATAACAAACCGATTCAAAAAGAACACAGACGTAAGGTTCGTACAGAGAGTAAAATGCACATGCACACCACGCGTCTAGCTATTGAGAGCATCAAAGAGAAGGATGCTGGCAGCTACAAGGTCATGGCCATAAATTCAGAGGGGTCAGCAGAGTCCACAGCATCACTGCTAGTGTCTCTTAGGGAAGAGCAGTCTGCTAACTATCTAAGCTTAGCGAGGCGTTCTGCCAGAGCTCAGGAGAGCGATGATAAAGTAGCAGAGCAGAGAAAAGATAGGAAGTTTAGGGTCGACCTCAGGTGTGTTGGCTCACCATTTGATAAGACATCCAAAGGCCACCAGGGAAGGTCCAGATCAAAGAGTCTGGTGCGTACAGTCTACTTCAGGTCAACTTCTCCTACTAAAGCTGAAGCTTCAGCTAAAGAGTCCCAGCGTCTAGAGACTGGTTCTGAGCGCGCCCGGTCCCCGCCTACCATGTTTGAAAGATCTGAGCGTTTTAACGACCGGTTCAGTGATATCTACTGCGACAGGCGCACAGGAGCCAGGTTCAGTGATAAGTTTAGTGATCGGTGCAGTGACCGATACAGTGAAAGGTTCAGTGATACCGAAAGCCTTCACGAGGTTCGAACCAAACTGACCACGCTCCAAAAGGCTGTAAAATTAAAGAAGAGGATGTCTATATCCACTATGTCCTCCTCAGAGTTTGATGTGGAGTCTGTAGCGAGTGAATCTAGCTATGCTGACTATGTGGACAAGCTCAGGCTCAAGGGTCCCTCTTCCCTGCCAGATGTGCAGCATTTCCATAGGTCATCTGAGACAGGTCGCAGGGAATTTCAGGGCAGGAGTTTAGGTGTGGTTTCTCAGAGCAGGGAGGCTTCCCAGCATCGTGTTAGGCACTCATTTGAACCCCAATCCAGAACACGGGCCATCCAGATACTAACTGGTGACAAGACAGTGATGGGTGAGAAGAAAATCACCAGCACATTAACTGAGAAACATGCAGATGAAAAGGATGATATTTTAGCTGACTCTCAGGCAGAGTGTGGATTGAAAAGTGAACTTGATAAGAACAAGATGGAGGTGGGTGGATCTGAAGTGCCGTGCTCTGAAACAATTGGTACAGTGTCTTCATTAATCACAGAATCGCCTAAAGCTAAGATTAGTAAATCGACCGAGAGATTCCTTGGTGACAAGGTAACACCAGGAGACGGAGAGGAGGAATATGAGGAGTCTCTGAAGGCTCAGTATGAGAAGAGCCTGGAGGCCGACAGAATGGAGTGTGAGGAGAAACTCCTCGCTCTGCGCATCAGGAAATGGCAGCAAGGGATGCGGATGTCTCAGGAGGAACCTTTTGAACCTGAACATGACCTCCCTTTGCCAGCAGAGAAACCATACATGGAGCCCGAGGAGTGCATTTACAGCCAGGAAAGGACAATGGAACCAAGACCAGCTGTAGAGGCTGATACTCCACTCCCTTTTTCACAGAAATCCCCTAAAATTAAAAAGTACTTGGGAAGCCCTGAAACTGTGCTTTTGATGAAGCCTAAATCACCCGGGATGAAAAGACAACCAGAGGAAGCAGAATCTGCTTCATTGCAACCCACAATGAAAGCTAAAAGCGAAAAAATGTTGTTTGAAAAGAGCCGAGAGGAGCATGAGCTGCAGCTGTCCAGGGAGAACATCTCTGAGCTGAAAACAGAGAGCGAGTACTCCAGTGAACAGGAAGCCTTGAATGATAGAATCATGAAATGGCAGCAGGGGGTGCAGATTGAGCAGGAGCAGACCGTGGAGCTCCCACCAGACTGGGTGGAGGCCTACTCTCCATATGAGGGCACAGTTCACCAGTCTACTGATATACAGACAACCAGCCAGCCTGCAGCACTACAGCCCAGAAGGACATCTACTGAGAAGGGAACTATGGAGAAATCAACCTCGGGTGAGGCTGGTACTACTGGGCTACAGATGAAGCAAGATGAGAAAATTCGGGAGGTACTGGCCACCGAGGGGCGAGAGACCAGACTTCAGAGAGACAGTGAGTTCTTTGTCAGTGAGGAGGAGGCCCTAGCTCAGCGACTTCTAAAGTGGCAACAGGATGTCCTTGACCAAGAGGAAGTGGTGGAACTGGAGTCTGAATGGTCTATGGGTGAACAACACTACAAACAAACTCCCTCAGAACATTATGATTCCACTGTTTCAGGATATTCTAAAGATAAGACAGAACAGCATCATGCAGTCATGTCTCAGGAACTCTATGAGTTTGAACCTCCTGCTCCATACAGAGATGGAAGCTGTCAACAGTTCCAGGACCCAGCTCCTACTAAAGAACCATCACAGACTCAACTGCCAGCATATAGTCATACTAAACAGTTGTTTGAATCCTTACCTGACAGAAAACCAACAGATACTCCCCCAGCTGCAGCAGCGGCCTATATGTCCCATCCTCACAGGGTAACTGCAGAGTCTCCTGCTGATGGTAGCCTACATTACAGTTTGGATGTTCTCATCCAAGATCCCCAATATTCAGCCTCACCACCTGTAGTGGATAGAAGCCACAAGGACCCCTCCGTCCTCAGCTACTCTCCCACCAAGCTCCCTGGTGCATTGTTCCAGGTATTTGAACCAAGTTCTGCTCAGGCTCCCTCTAATGTGTTAAAGGAGTCCTCTCCAGTGAGGGGCCATCCTCCAAGCTGGAGCACACAGGAGGCTCTGGCAATGGATATGGGGAAGAGAAGCAGCGAGTATACATTCACTGTGGTGGACGGCCAGGTAGAACAAACAGAGGCCTTAAGAGCCCAATGTGACCAGGTGGATGTTAGAGAAGTAAGGAGGGAGAATATTGGGTCCAAAGAGACCGTTGAATGGAGGGATAAGAGCCTTAAGCCTGATGCAGCAAGTGGAAAGATAAGTGACTTGGAAGCCTTTTTTGAAACCAAGGAGTCCAAGCATGATAATAAAGAAGAGAAAGTTAGGAAAGGCTCACCCCCAGTATTTGTAAAAGAAATTACAACCATGAAAGTAAAAATTGGTGAAATGTCAGAATTTACCTGTTATTTCCAGGGCGACCCTGAGCCAACAGTCACATGGCTTAAAGACAGCCATCCCTTAACTCACAACCCAGATTATGACATCATGATCAAACCTTGCCAATCAAAACTGACTGTCTACTACCCAACCACAGAACACGAGGGTACCTTTGACTGCATAATAACCAACAGTCACGGCCAGTCCACCTGCTGCGCCAGCCTGGAGATCTCAGACGAGAAGCTGCTGAGAACCTCAGGAGCCACTCAGGCGTTGGTGACCGAGGAAGCCGCGGAGGAACACCAGGAATGCTCAATAGAGGAGGAGCTGCAAGCCTACATGAGTACAGGAGCAGCTACCCTCCAGGTGCCCCAGGCAGAAGTCTGCAGACCTCAGCGCTTGGATGACTCCTGCACCTCCTCCCCAGTGGAGATCAGAATCACCTCTGCCACACCACTCCCTGACATGAAGGAGGAAGGCAGTGAGAAGGCAGCTGCTATGGTTGGCTCTAAAGATCCCACCCCACAGAGTAAAGAGGGGGCCTCCCAGGCTGTGAAGCACAAGTTTACCTTCTCCTTCGATGTGGCCGGGGAGGCTCCAGAGGTGGTCACTGAGCTGGAGAGCATCCTCAGGTCAGCTCAGGAGGGAGACACTGCCTTGTCACAGTTTAAGGTTACTGGAGATCCAGCCAGTCAAAAGTCTCATGTTGCTTCATCTGAAAAAAAGCTCAGCAGTTCCCATCCAACCAAGCCTGGGGCTTCCAGAGAGCCAATGCCACCTATATCTGGCTGTGGTCTGCAGTCCTCTGCTGCTGTGATCAAAGTTTCTCAGATTAAGCAAGCTTTTGAGTCTGATTCACCTGTCACATTCACATCTCCCTTCCCTACCGAGGAACAAAGAAAGGAAAGCCTATTTCCTCAGGAGTTCATCCCTGTGCTGACGGAGGAAGCTCATGCCGGAGAGATTAGGGAGAGAAGTCCACTCAAACCTAAACATAATGTAGAAGAAGCTTTCTCTTCCCAAACTACAGCAATATTTGGGGAGCCTGAAACTGTTACAACATCAATGACATGTATACCATCTGAAACAGTATCTGTCCAAACTAAACCTGGATCAATAGCATTTATACCAGCTGGCACAGGGTCTTACCAAACTAAGACTGGCAGTCTTGAGACGTTTAAGCCAATCTTGGTGTCGGAGGATGACGGTGAGATCCGGCCTGGAGAAGGGGCTTCTTTGCTAGACAGCCACATGGAGATGCGTACATTTGTCCAGGAAGTGCAGAATAAAGCAGATGTGGTAAGACCGGAGCCTTTGCTGCCTGGGAAGGTTGCCGAATACACTGAGGCTGGTGAGGCAGAGGAAAGGGAGAGAGAGGCAACTGTTCATGCATTTGACAGAACGAGTAGCTTCATACCTTTCCAATATGATAAGATAGTGGCCAAGCGCTCCTCTAAAGTGTCTGCTCAAGTCAGTGAGGTCGCCACACATAAGGGAATTATTGCTACCACATCACCTCCTGTTGACATTGAGTCTAAATATCAGAGTCAGGAGGTCTCAGCTCTTATAGAGGAGGCAGCATATGGCCATCAGGAGGCGGGTCTTGATGTGGGTGAACAGATCACAGGAACCAGAGAGCATCTTTCTGTACCTGAGAATTTGGGAGAAGACATGTTGAGTAAAGGGTTTAAAATAAGAGAGGAGCTGATATCCATCCCAGAGCCCTCCATGGATAGTGGGGTCTTCCTCAGTATTCCAGATTCCCAGGCAGATCTCCAGGAAATATCAGAAGAGATTGCTGATACTGACATTCTTGCTGATGTTCAGAGGCCTATTGGGCTTCTTCAAGAGGGACCTACCAGTGAATCACAAATGCTGGCTGTGAAGTCCAGAGCAGACAGCATAGCATTTGGTCTAGCTGCCTATGTAGCAGAACAAGATGCTGAAAAGCAGACTGTATCTGAACAGGTTAGCAGTGACCTTGACACTGCTTCAGCTGAACTGGGAGCCTCTGCTGGGATCATGGAGGTAGAGGAAGTGACCTTCAATGCTGTATATGACTATTATAACCCTCCGACGGACTGGGGACGACCACTGTCCCCAGAGTCTGAGATGTCCATAGAGATAGGCAGCACATTCAGTGAGGATATAGCAGATGCTGCTGAGAGGTTCTTCACCCCTGCCTCATCTACTGAGATCTCACAGACGGTCGCAGAGTCCTTCCAAACTCCCATGTCTCCAGAATCTTTCCATACTCCCTCTACCGGCATGTCCGGTGGGTTTATGACCCCTCCAGAATACCCCTTCTCTTCTACAGAGCGGAAGAGAGCCTCAACGGCTGATTCCCCTGAACGATTCTTCTCTCCTTCTCAGTTTCTGAGGTCTCCTGTTGATGAGGGCATTGATATTGGACCTTCTGCATATAGTTTGGATGAAAGCCGATTCCTTGCTGAGAGTAAAGGGTCTCTTGGTCTTGGTTCGCTCCAGGAGAAGGTTCAAGGAATCCCTCCAGCCTTCCTCAAACCACTCACAAAGAAAAGGGTGTTTGAAAATGATTGTCTTGTCTTTTATGCTGAAGTCTTTGGTCTTCCATCTCCAGAGGTGAGATGGTTCCACAACAAATCCCAGTTGTTGGCTGACGACAGAGTCCGAATGCACAGAGATGGAGATAACATCACACTGACAATGAACAGTGTCACTAAAGCAGACCAGGGGGAGTATATTTGTGAAGCCCTGAACTATGTAGGGGAAGCGAGAAGCGTAGCTTTAGTAGTCGTTGTATCTCAGGAAGTGAGGTTCATGCCTGCTCCACCTGCGGTGACTCATCAACATATTATGGAGTTTGACGTAGAGGACGATGACTCATCTCGCTCTACATCCCCTCAGGAGATCCTGTTGGAGGTGGAGCTTGATGAGAACGAGGTCAAAGAGTTTGAGAAGCAGGTGAAAATCATTACCATTCCCGAGTATACCGCCGATAATAAGAGCATGATCATTTCCCTGGACGTGTTGCCTAGTCTGTATGAGGAGGGTGCTGTGGACTTTGTCACACAGGAGAATGATGATCTGAAAATAGCGTTTGAAGTAACTGAAATGCCCCCAAGGTTCATCAACCCTATCTGTGACATGGAGACCCCTGAGACCACCACTGTCTTGTTTGAGTGTTCTCTCATGGGGATACCATCGCCTATCATCTCCTGGTTCAAAGGCGACAAGAAAATTCCCCATGACAACAAGAAATATCTTCACTCCTCTGATGGAGACAACCATTTCCTGAAGATATATAAAGTCAGCACCCAGGACAGTGGCGTGTACACCTGCAGAGCTATTAATGTGGTAGGGGAGACAGTTTGCAGGGCTTTCCTCAAGGTGTTGAGCGCTAAAACCTTCTCTGGTCAGACCCGAGGCCGGGAGCTCACTGCTGTCTCCCTAGGAAGCGCCAAGGTCCAGCCACAGAAGTTTGACCTGATGGTGGGCAACACATCCCTGGAGGGAGAGCAGGCGTCGGAGATTGAGCTGGAGTTTGAGTTTGAGCACGAAGCTGACGAGTCCCAGCGTGCGGTCCGGCTGGTGGCCAATACCGATCATGAGATGAGCGAACAGGGAGAGAAATACGTCAGCATCAACTTTGATGTGTTCGCTGAGCCAGCCAAAGACGATAAAGTAGAATTCAAAGGGAAGTCATCAGATATGTGTAGCTTCCAGTTTCAGGTCACAGAAACAGCCCCTAAATGTATAATCCCACTGACAGCTGTTACAGCAGCGCATGGTACACCTGTGATCCTGCAGTGTTTGGTGAACGGCAAGCCCAACCCCACTGCTCAGTGGTACAAGGATGGACAGCTGGTGCAAGACAGCAGGTGTATCATTCAGGAGAAAAGCACGGGTCATTTTAATCTGCTCATCACTAATGTCACACAAAACGATGCTGGGGAGTACAAGTGTCTAATCCAAAACCAAGCCGGCCACACCGAAACTACTGCTTTCTTGAAGGTGTTGTAGAACAGAAAGAGTCAGGTGTTGTGAAATGTATGTTTTTGTGGAGTGTTTGAGTGTCTAAGTAGTCATCTCGACTAGATAAGGCTGAATTGAATCGTGAGGGTTAGAGTTGGGATGGTTTTATTTAGTGGAAGATCAATGTGAGGGTGTAGTGAAGCACACCAGTCAATCGTTTTTCTGTGGATTTGTAGATGGTTGTATGTTGTGCCATTTGAAATGGTCAGGGTTTACATTTGCTTTTCAAATTGATTGTCAGTTAATGTTGACACCGTGTGATAAGCTACCAGTGTATGTGTGTCAGTTATTTTGAAAAATAAATTTTAAGTAGGGGAGTGACAGGATTGTAAACATGCATACTTATGTGTTCACAAAATCAGAAAGTGCAGTTTAAGGTAAAAAATGTCATCAAATGGATTTTGCTACCTGCAGAAATAAATGATTTTCATACTAAAATGTAAAAAGCAATCCTACCTGGTCATTTCATATATAATACTGAAATAACCGTCTTATTGAAATATAAGAATAATGATAAAGAAGTAGCATCTCAGTAGATGTGATAAAATATATATTCGCATATTATACATTCAAATATCCATTCACATATACATTCACATACATGTGTACATATACATGAACACAAAAATCTGTTTTTTTGTCACAATAAGGTTTTGTGACCTCAGACTAAACACTACAAAAAACATATATAGTGACCTTGACATTTAATTCATCAACAGCGATACATCATTGAAGCATTGAATAGTTAACAAAGTAGTATATTAGTAGTAGTATGTTTGTTTTGTGAAAGGTATTTTATGTTTGTCTCCGATGCGGTATTCATATGAGCTGCTGGTTTAAATTGGTTTTGCTGATTGAAGATTTTAATTTTCTATATATATTTTCAAAATAAAATGATCTTTTTGTAAATATGTGTACTTTTAGAGATACTGTTGATAGAGGCTGAATATTATGAACCCAAACAATAATAACAATAATCAGCTACAAAGCCAAGAGCACACAGCTAAATATTTCAGATGTTTCAGATAAATATATAAAAGCGTGGTATAACTGTACAGAAATTGTGTTTGTCTGAGTTGGAGTTATATACATGATACATTAAAGAATTTGGTGTAAAAAGGACCAGTATGCTGTGTGTTTTTCTTTACTCTTTACACAGGTATGTCATTTAAATTCACAATAAAGAATTAAGAGATTTTGTACATGTATTGCTTCAGAACATGTATTGTTCTGAAGCCATCCTATAATAAATAACAGAACATATTGGTTTAATAGGTTTAAAATCTTACCACCTAACTACTATTGATTTTGAAACCATGACTCACAAATCACAATTTGTTAATAACATTTTAATATTTATATCTGATATGTCTATCAAAATAAAAAAAATGTTCTAATAGTAATATATAATACAAATCAAAGTAAAAAAAGAAACATTGAACCATTGTCAATTATACGTTAATTATTTAAGTTAAAAGCGTTTGATAATGGATTAATTGTTCCTCTGCTGGTGGTCCTCAACCTTCCTCATTATCTCCTAACAGAATATTCTAGCATCTCCATGGAGACCAAGCGAGAAGAAACCCACTCCACTTCTCTACAGCTCCCACAAAAAACAAGAACACTCCAACTCAAGCCGGAGCCCAAACGTTACTCTAGTTCTTTAGAGAAGAAAAAAGAAAAGCCAGTTTTCCTTAGTCAGCTGTCTCCAGCTGCTGTGACTGAAGGGGGAACGGCTAGGTTTACCATCACAGTGTCTGGCTTTCCCAAGCCCTCTGTTCAGTGGTTCCACAATGGAAAGGTGATACAAAACTCCACTGTTTATATGCTGATAGAGGAGAAGGAGGAATACACATTGGTAATCACCCAGCTTACTTCTGAATATGAAGGAGAGTATTCCTGTACTGCCACCAATAGACTTGGCCAAACCACCTGCTCCACACACCTGGAAGTTAAAAAGACTGATATTAGTAAGGCAGAGAAATGGGTTGAACAAATGTTCAAGGTTAAAGGTCAACCTCCTACTTTCACGGTAGAGTTTCAGTCTGAAAAATGCTCTGAGGGAGGAGAAGTCTCCTTTAAATACGAAGCTAGTGGACATCCAGTTCCAGATGTTAAATGGTTTAAAGGCGCTTTTCAGATCCAACCCAATAGGAACTGTATCATAGTCAACAACTCAGATGGCTCTGGTTTCATCCAAATCAAGAGCATCAAACAGGAGGACAGTGGCATCTACATTTGTAAGGCTTCCAACCAGTTTGGAGAGGCTTCTTGTAGTGCTGAGCTGGTGGTTTTCAGGGAGGCTGTTAAGCAGGAACAGCACACAGTCATTCAAGAAAGAGGCTACAAGGTAACCATGACTGAGCAAGCCACAGAGTCACGCTTGTACCAGGTCAGCCTTCCAGGACAGGGGAGATCTAGGTCAGATCAGATGGTTTACACTATTGGCACTGAGGACAGGCAGATAATTCCCAGTGAGCAGGTGGGAACCATTAGAGAGCTCAATATTTCTGCCGCAACTCTCCAGAGAGAACAGGTCACCCACCAGGCTGCTGTTCTGCAGTCCCATGAGGTGGAGGAGAGGGTGTCTGTGGCTCCTCCCCATCCACCCCACATTTCAGCAGTCCCTCTCAGACAGCTCCATATGGCAGCATTCACCTCCTCTGTTTTGGAGAGTCAGGACCTCACAGAGCAACACTGTGATCGCATCCTGAGTCCGGAGCTTTTCCAGCTGCAGGCCGCAGAGGAGAAGAAGACTAAGGTGATGTCAGCTTTATCTGAGGAGGTTGTTTCCCTCTCTACTGTTAGTACAGAGCCTCTGGGTGACAGAGTGTCAGCTAAGATCAAGCCCACCTCAGAACCAAAGCATGTGGTTAGCGGGCCACAGGTGGAGGCACAGCTGCCCCTCATGAGGGAGCCATCTCATGACATCCCCCAGCCCCAGCAGGAGAGGAGCTATCAGGTGAAGGAAGGTGTTAAGATCTTATACTCAGCCCAGTTAGCAGAGAAGCGTGTGCTGCTTGAGGGCCACACCACGCAGGTAGCCACTGCAGAATCTGCTGTCAAATCTTCAACCAGCAAAGAACAGCCCAGACCCATCTTGGCCTCAGTCAGTGAGACCAAGCAGGCTTTAACCAAAGAGAAAGTGTTCTCGATGCAGAGGCCTGAGCAGGAGATGGCTCGTCTGTGTAGAGATATAGTAATGAAGGAAGCCCTCACAGCAGAGGAGAGGCAGGCTCTTCAAGCGGAACACTCTCAACAGCTGCAGAGTCTGGATAGCACTGAGACCATTCAGTCCCAGGTCGAACCAGAGCAGGTGTTGCACCTGCAGGTCATCACAGACCAGGACCTCCTCCCCTTCGAGGAGAGGTTCACATGTGACAAGCCAGCTCCAGAGCAGGCTGGCAGCAGGAAAAGTCCAACCATTTTACACAGTGTCAGCCATGATGAGCAGAGGACAGTGGTGTGTGAACATAAAGCAGAGTTTGATGCTACCCCTAGCACCATCACTATCCAGCCCCAGAAAGAGGTCTTCGCTTCACTCCATCTTCACTCCACACAGCCTGTGCAGGAATTGGCTAAAGAGGGACTTCTTGTCATTGAGAAACCAAAGCAACAGCTGGCAGCACAGAAACAGGAGAAGGCCAGGAATCATGCAGCCACCTCCGAGGAGAGAAGGGCGATCACAGCAGATTATCACAAAGACCTTGATGTGTCTGTGACAGGAGTTAAATCACAGCTTAGAACTGAGCCTATACCTCAGAACATCATTCAGGTCTCCTCCCACCCCATGCAGCTCCCAAAGGAGACTCCTTTCACCAGTGACATGAAACAGCAGCGTGCCTTAGTTCAGAGGGAGGAACGTTGGAATGTGATGCATCTCACCAGCGTAGAAAGTAGCCAGGTTTTGGAGGAGGGCCATACTGAGAGTCTGACTGCTGTGGATAAATTCACTTGTCAGACAGCTGTAGAGCCTAAGGTTCCCACAGAGCCAGTCCAGGTTGAGGAGAAAGAGATCTCTACTGAGAGCAGCTTGTCTCTAGAGGCAGCAGAGCAGGACTTTGCAGTTCAGATCCAGGAGGGCCAGTCAGTCAGACAGTCCATAATGATGGATGAGAAGCATGTGTTGAAAGGGGAGTTTTCTCATGAGATTATCAAGTCAGAGTCCACTAAAAGCAGTGTTACCACACAGCCTAAACTTTTTCTAATGGCACCTCAATCTGAGGAGAGCACAGCCCTGCCCAAAGAGCTGACCTTTGTGATTCAGATTCCCAAACCATCCAGTGTGAATATTAGACGTCAGCTGAAAGATGCTCTTCAGTCTGCTGTGGCCCAGGAACAACCACTGCTACTGGCCGATGTAGTGGGGAAGTTAGAAGCTGCACGGGTCCAGGAAGTTAAGGTTCAGAAAGAGCCAAAACGGGCAATGTTTACATACCTTGTCACATCATCTCATGCTCCCATAGAAATCTCCCTGGCTTTTGACAGTGAGTACCCCCAGACTGCTGACATGAGGTCTGAACTGCAAGCAGCCTTCCATTCTATAGTTTGCCAGGAGTCCCAGGTCCTGACTTCAGAACAGCCCGGTACTATGCTACTAGATAGGCCTCAGAGAATGCAGGTTATCTCTGCACACCCAAAGGAAATGCTGTCATCAGTGGTTGAGTCCATCCATGTAGCGGAAAGTACGGTGGATTTTACTGCCACTCAGCCTCTGGCTGCTGCTCTTAAAACAGAATCTGGCATGGCACTAGAGTCCCTGACCGCAGAGCAGCAGGTGATCATTCACGAAGCCAAGGTGATGAAACAGTCGTCCCTCTCCCAGGGTGTCCAGGTCTCCAAGGAGGCCCATGTGGAGTTTGAGCAGTCAGTGCAGGTGAGCAGACAGGAGGTGAGGTCTGTGAAGAGCCAGCGAGACCTAGCTGCTGCCGATGTGGGCAGCATCCAACTCCCTAGCCCCAGCCCCACAGAGCAGTCTGTAGACATTACTATACAGAGGGAGAGCCGGGAGGAGACTTTTAAACAGGCGTTAACATTGTCTAACCCTGTCATAGTCATCTCTCTACAGGATATGCCTATTGATGAGGACAGTATGGTAACATTTAGCACCACCATAAAGTACGTCACCAAGGTGAACTGGTTTTTCAATGGTAAATTGGTTAAATCTGGCAATGAGTTCAAGTGTTCTAAAGACCATGACACATACACACTGGTTATCAACAAAGTTAACAAGGAGAAGCATCAAGGAGAATATATCTGTGAGGCTGAGAATGAAGCTGGCAAGACAACAACATCTTCAAGACTCACTGTGGCCTCAAGAGGTTTGAACCCAGGCCGTCAGAACATATCTCACTCCACATGCAACCAACTAACAGAACCATGCACACCAGTCACGTCAACATAATAACCTTTAACTTAGAAATTACTCATTTAGGAAGCTCCATTTTATTGACCTTTGTTAGATCATGGTTTTCATTTCACTCTTCAGAAGGTCACTGTACTAACTCACCATGGAAACATCTTGTTATGAGCCTGTAGACCAGATCTCTATAGCCTGGCAATCTGCTGAGTTCAGTAGTACTCCAGCATCTGGCTATAATGACTCTGGTCTGTTAAAGTCATTACGGCATGTCTTTAAGATCTCTTTGGTCTTCACCTCATCAACGTCTCATTCTCTCCACCAGCTCTTGGTTCATGCATGTTCCCAGGACTCCATCCTTTCAAGTGTATTTTTGTTTTTATTCTGGTCAGAACATAAGCCCCATGTTAATGCTTTTAAAATATTAAGATACATCATAACTCAACATTCAAAACACCATTGGTGCATTAAGGACACCATTATATCATTCAGGATGCCAATACATCATTCGGCAACCCATTCAGAACATCATTAGATCATAAAGCAGACCACTTATGTTTATTTAGCATGGGGTCACTGTTCTTCCTATCTTTCGTTTCAACCTCCATTCTCTTTCTTTTCCACAGTCATCTTTCTTTTCCACAGTCACCTTCTGGAATGACTACCTTCATCGCTGTGCATTCCACCATTCCTGTTCCAGAGCCTTACTTCTATCATGCTTTGTAAAACTGTGATTTATGTATTGATGTGATGACTAATTTGATCTTGTTTTGTGCCTCAGTACCACCAGTCTTCAAGCAGAAGATAAGCTCTCTGGAGATCAACGTGGGCAGCCACACCAAGCTGGAATGTGAGATTGAAGATGCTCCGAACGTGACCTTCAAATGGTACAAGTCTGGTGTGGAGATAAGGCAGAGCGACAAATACCGGATCCTCAGTCATCAAAGCAGCTCCACCCTGGAGTTCCAGAGCCCCACCAAGGCTGACAGTGGTGAATACAGCTGCAAGGCCTCCAACCAGCATGGCTCAGACAGCTGCTCTGCTACCCTCACCGTCACCGGTAAGAGAGCCACAGTGTGGTCTTTAAATACTGTTTCTATATGAGGTACGGAATTTGTATAAGTTGATAAGAAGTTGGTTTTATTTGTGTTTGTTACATCACCCATTTTACGTCCACATATATGCCAAGTTTATTTTTGACAAAGTTTGGAACATTGAAGTTGGTCCATATTGTTCATATTTATATCCTGCTTTTCTATATGTTCTACCTACTCTCCTTAGAAATGTACCCGCCAGTATTTGTATCAAAACCAGAGCCGATGACATTATATGTTGGTAAACAAGCCCTGTTCCAGTGCTCAGTCACTGGAACTTCACCAATGGAAGTTGTCTGGCACAAGGACAACATAGCTATCTCTTCTGAGGGGAACTATTCGATGAAAAGTGAAAAGAACAAATATTCCCTTCAGATTACATGTCTTGAGCTGTCCCACCAAGGGGTGTACCTCTGTAAAGCTTCCAACCCTGTTGGCACTACTACCTTCACCACAGAGCTCAGGGTTGTCAGTAAGCCCAGCTTTGTGAAGACGTTTGAGCCGGTGTCTGCAGCTGTCGATGAGGCACTGCACCTGGAGTGTCAGGTGGATGAAGACACTGGTGTGTCTGTCACCTGGACCAGGGATAGCAGAAAGGTCCACCAGACCATGGAATGTAAAATGTCCTTTGAGGACAAAGTGGCTGTTCTTGAGATCCCCAAGTCTAAACTGAAGGACTCTGGGAAATATGTCTGTACAGCCACAAACGAGGCAGGGAGTTCAACCTGCCAGGCTCAGGTTACAGTACAAGGTAAGATCTTAAGGGTGTGCTTTCCGTGTTTTCATGAACAGATGCACAATATCTTGGCCTCTTCCAACAAGCTGGTGGTGTATTGTTGAGCCCTTTTGTGCTGATGCTAACAAAATGTCTTGCTTTTCTTTAGTATTTCTTTCATGTACTCTTCTCTCTTGGTAGTAAAGCCATGTTTATCTATTTTCAATGATGAAATGAACTGAACACTTCTAGAGCCCCCTGCCTTTGTCAAGAAGATGGAGCCGAAGTTGACTTGGAAACAGGGCATAGCTGCCCGTTTACAGTGCACCATTAAAGGATCTCCAGAACTCCATGTCCACTGGTTCTGCAACGACAGAGAGCTTAGCCATGGAGATAAATATAAAATCTCCTTCAAGAATGGAGCAGCCACTTTGGAGATGGTGAATGTTCTTGTTACAGACAGTGGAACGTACATCTGTGAGGTATCAAATGATGCTGGCAGTGATAGCTGCAACACCCTGATTACAGTTAAAGGTTTGTCAAACTATTTGAAACGTCCTGGAGTCAACGTAGAATAAGACAAGTTAGAACAATAATGTTAATATCCTCTTGCCTCCCAGAACCACCCTCCATTAGGAAAGAGCTGCAGACAGTGGAGGCTGTGAAAGGAAGTCCAGCTCACCTTGAGTGTGAGATTACAGGAACAGGTCCTTTTGAAATCACCTGGTTCAAAAACAAGAAAGCTATTACCTCTGATCAAAGATACAAGGTGGTTTCCCAGGAGTCTCTTGCACGGCTGGAGATTCAAACATTTGAAAGTGCAGATGTCGGAGATTACCAGTGTGTTGCTTCCAATGATGTGGGTAAAATAAGCACTAAGGCACACGCTAAACTAAAAGGTTAGTACTTCCAGGTTTAGTGAAAGACACACATTGGTTATTAAGTTAAACTTGAATGGTGACATTTTACATGTTTTGTGTAGAACCACCATCATTCTCCAAGAGAATTGAGAGCATTGTGGCAGTGTTGGAAAACACAGTCAAACTTCAAGGCAGCATAAAAGGCTCAGCTCCCATCACTGTGAAATGGATGAAAGACTCTGAGATCCTAAGAGATGATGATCCCAATATCAGCATGCGGTTTGAGAACAATGTTGCCAGTCTTACAATTTCAACTGTCACAATCAGCCATGGTGGAAAGTATACATGCCAAGCAGAGAACGAGGCAGGGCAACAGAAATGTGACGCTACTTTGACTGTTCAAGGTCAGTATCAAAATATGAATCCTTGATGATATATACAAATTAAAATATTTAGGACATTTAGCCAGTTATGTCCCTACAACTAATTGAACTGTCTTACCTCAGAACCTGCCAGAGTCTTAGAACCTGCAGAGTCCATTAGTGTGACCGCAGGAGATTCAGCCACCTTGGAATGTTCAATCACTGGAAGCCCAGACCTCAAGGTGAAATGGTTTAAGGATGGAAAGGAGATGGCGAGTGGTCGTAAATACAAAATCACTCTGAAGGAGAAAACCGCCATGTTAAAAATTCTGGCAGCAGAAAAAGACGACACTTCTGAATACAGGATGGAGGTGTCCAACAAAGTGGGAAAGGACCAGTGCACATGCTCTGTTACTGTCCTAGGTTAGCTGCTTACCTCTTCTATGATGTGTAGTAACATTCTTTCACAGAATGGCAATACCTTACACATAATTTGTTCATGTTCTATTTATTTCACATGAAACATATTTCTATATCAATAATCTTTGAAATAATTTAACTCTTTAACTCCTAACTAGCTGAGATGTTTTCTCTTCACCAACCAGATCGGACGATGCCTCCATTTTTCACTAAGGCTCTGAAAAGGGTTGATGGTAGCCTCTCTGCAGAGGTCTCCATGGACTGTAAAGTGTCTGGTTCCCAACCAATGACCATTGTTTGGTTCAAGGATGATGCAGAGATTGAGTCTGGGGGGAGGTTCCTGTCAGAGTACAAAGATAGCTCTGCTACCCTGAGAATCGTGAAGCTGCAAAAAGCTGACTCAGGAGTTTATAAATGCAGAGCTACTAATTCTGCTGGCTTTAAAGAAACAAGTGGCACTCTCTATGTCAAAGGTTATGGATAATGCTGACTTTCTCCATTCATGTTGATCATTTGTCTTTTGCCTATATATCAATTTAATGCTAACATAAAATATACATGTCTTGGTTTCTAGAACCCCCAGCTTTCACAGTGAAACCAGATAACCTGGAAGTAATACCAGGCTCCAATGTTTCTTTGAAATCAGCCTTCACTGGAACGGCTCCTCTGGCTGTCAAGTGGTTCAGAGAAGAAAAGGAAATTTCCACTGGAGGCTCATATTTTATTAAGAAAGATGCCTCATCCAGCTCCTTGGATCTCCACTCAGTGAAACCCAGCGACTCTGCTAAGTTCACATGCCAAGTATCCAATGATGCTGGGAAGGTGGACTGTACTGCTGTCCTTTTTGTAAAAGGTGGCTTGTTTTGTACATAGTTTTGGCTGCATATTGAAATCCTCTGGTCTTCCATTTAGATATAATGAAATTGTATTTTTAACTGAAATCAATGTTCACTCTTGTCCCATCATGAACACAACCCTCTTCTCCCAGAACCACCCAAGTTTGAGAAGAAGCTGGAGGCTTCTAAGATGGCCACCAGTGGCAGCTCTGTGAAGATAGAGTGCAGAGCCACAGGAACCCCTGTTATCTCTTTTAAGTGGTTCAAGGATGAGATAGAAATCAGCAGTAACCATAAATACACCATGGCTGTGAATGACTCAGTCGCCTCTCTGGGGGTGGTAAACAGTGGTGTGGAGGACAGTGGAGATTATGTCTGTGTCGCGTCCAGCGAGGCAGGTAGCGACCGCTGCTGCTGTACCATAACAGTCAAAGGTTGGTTATATTTGGATTTCTTTGCTCAGTTTTACCAATAATTTATATGGATTTATTGGGTTTGACTCTGAGGAATATGTATTAAATAGTGTATTATCATTGTGTAGTGGAGTTTGCTCACAAAGCTTCCATCTTTTTTCAGAGCCCCCAGTATTTGTGCATTGTTTGGATTCCAAAGATGTAGTGAAAGGCTCTGAACTAGTTCTGGAGGGACAGCTGTCTGGCTCTGCTCCATTCACTGTATCCTTTTATAAAAATGCCAAACTGCTCAGGAACGACAAGAGACACAAAGTGACAGTGAATGACCACCAGGTGGTGCTGCAGGTGCTGTCAGTAGAGGCAGCAGATACAGGCAACTACATGTGTTGTGTTGAGAATGAGGTGGGAAACACCTCTAGTGAATGTCAAGTAACACTCAAAGGTATACCACTTTATATATTAATTGTTTTCCAGTAGCAAATCAAAAATCATTTAAATTTCCCTTTTGAAATAGTCACTATTGGGAGAGATTTATTCATGTCATGTTTTTTATGAACCTTGTAGAACCACCATCATTTGTTCAAAAGCTAGAGAACATGAGCTGCCTGGTGTCCAAGGAGGTGTCTCTACACTGTTCTCTGAAGGGGTCTGAACCCATGACCCTGTCTTGGCTTAAAGATGACCATGAGCTCAAAGAGACTGAACACATTCAGATTACATATGAGGATAAGATTTCTCTCCTCCACATTACCAGTGTACATGCTGACCATGCTGGCAAGTACACCTGCCTGGCTCACAACCAGGCAGGGCGCCAGAAGTGTTCTTCTGTTCTGACTGTTAAAGGTTGGTTCTTAAGTCTCTTGTGTATTAGCTAGCTCACATATTAGTATTTAATCACCTTATGACTATCCTGTTTAACATTCATAACAACCTGTTTTATTAGAACCGGCTAAGATCACAGAGGAGGCCAAGTCCATCAGTGTAACCCAGGGGGATCCAGCCACTCTTGAATGTAGGTTCTCAGGCACCAAACCTCTTAAGGCCATGTGGCTGAAGGGTGGAAATGAGCTGGCCTTGGGACAGAGATATAAGATTCAGAGCACAGACACCAGCTCCACACTGAAGATCCTGAAAACAGAGACAAATGATAATGGTGACTACACCTTTGAGGTGTCAAATGATGTTGGACACAGTTCTTGTGACGCTTCACTAACTATTCTAGGTTAGTTGATTATTAGCACTATTGAAATTGCATTCTAATTATTAGTACTGAATGTTGCCTTATGCAGTATAATATTCCCACTATATGTTTTTGTTGATGCCAGATCAAATACTTCCACCATCTTTCACAAGAAAATTGAAGCAGACGGAAAGTATCAAAGGATCATTTGCCCACCTGGAGTGTCTTGTGTCAGGCTCCCTGCCTATCACTCTACAGTGGTACAAAGATGAGAAAGAGATCCAGACTGATGAAAAACACAAATGTACATTCTTTGAAAATGTGGCTTTCTTGGAAATTGCTCGCCTTGACAGTAAAGACAGTGGCAGCTATACCTGCATAGCTAGAAACAAAGCTGGATCTGACCAGTGCTCTGGCACCCTTTTAGTCAAAGGTTAGAACACATTTCATGGTACCAGAATTCTATTTAACTTACATAACCAGAGCTTTTAAATTGTATATGTGAAATGTCATCTTTTATCCACCAACAGAACCACCATGTGTTCTTGAAAAGCCAGAATCCATGTCTGTTTTACCGGGTTCAAAGGTCAAGTTTAATGTCCTGATCTCCGGCACCCCACCTTTGACCATTAAATGGTTCAAAGACAGGAAGGAGATTTTATCCAGCTCTGACTGTTGTGTGGTCAAAGACAACAACTCCACCTTGCTGGAGATCTTCTTTGCTAAGACCTCAGACTCTGGAGACTATATCTGTGAGATCCAGAATGATGTCGGCTCCACTTCATGCCAGGCAGCACTCTTTGTCAAAGGTTACACATTTTCTCTTTAAGTTATTCTAAATTCTACATTCAGTGTGTCTCCCAGCCAATATTTACACCCTTTGTTTCATTATGTCCATAGAGCCCCCAAAATTCATTCGCAGCCCTGAACGCATGTCTGTGGTCCGTCCTGGTCAGAATAAAGTATTTGAATGCCAGGTGACTGGAACTCCAGAGATAGACATTTACTGGTTCAGAGGCAGCTCGGAGATCGTTCCCAGCGATAGATACAGGATGACCTTTATAAACTCTGTAGCCACCCTGGAGCTCAGTGGGGCGGAGGTCCGAGACAGTGGGCAGTTCTACTGCGAGGCCCGGAATGAGGCCGGCAGCGAGAGCTGTAGTATGGAACTCCAGGTCAAAGGTCAGTATGGTCGGAAAGCGTGTACTCAAGCTAATGCCTGTACAACTCAAACAAGTGTTGAACAAATGTTGTATCTCTCATCTCAGAACCTCCAACATTTGTTAGAGAACTTTCTCTGGCGGATGTAGTGAAGGGCTCCATCGCCAGCTTTGAGTGTGGAGTTGCAGGAACAGCTCCGTTTGAGATAACTTGGTTCAAAAACTCAAAGGAGATCAAGAGCAGCGCGAAGCACACAATCTCCCAGGTCAGCGGTACTCTGACCCTGGAGGTGCAGAAGTGTGATGCTGTAGATGTAGGGGAGTACCAGTGCACTGTTTCTAACGAGGTGGGAAGCACAACCTGTAAAACTACACTCAACATCAAAGGTTGGTATTTTCAAGCACATCAACATTTGGATTGTGATACAGATTTGAGGTACTTTCTGACCACATTTGTGCATCTCTCACTTGTTAAATGATAGAGCCACCAAGCTTTACCAAGAAGGTTGAGAACGCCGTCAACGTCTTGGGCACAATGGCAGAGTTTCAGTGTGCCGTAAAGGGTTCTCCAACCCTTTCTGTACAATGGCAAAAAGATGAGAGTTGGATCTTAGATGATTCTAAGATAGAGAGGACATTTGAGAACAATATAGCCATGCTCAGGATACCTGCCTGTGAGGCCAGTCACAGTGGAAAATACACCTGCCAGGTGGCCAATGAGGCTGGGCAGGACAGGTGCTTTGCCATCCTAACAGTACAAGGTATAAGCTTTGCATATATAACAACCCACTCATAAATGTTTGCCTTTTTGTCATTTTGAACAAAAGTAGAGAGATGTTTTTGTATGCCTTGTAGAACCCCCACAGATCCCAGAGAAGCCTGAGGTGATTAAGGTGACAGTTGGGGACCCAGTCAGTCTGGAATGCAAAGTAACTGGTTCTCCTCAGCTCAAAGTCAAATGGATGAAAAATGGCAAAGATCTGCAGTCAATCAGGCAACATAAACTGAGCTTCAACAACAATGTCAGTAGCCTGAAGATACATTCAGCCCAGAGGGAAGACGAGGGAGAATATTTCTTTGAAGTGGCCAACCACATCAGTAGCTGCAGCTGTAAAGTTAAAGTGATCGTTTTAGGTTAGTGCAAACACAAGCAAAAATAATCCTCTCATCTGTAAAATGTGTTTAGAATATGTAAAGATGTGTTTAATACTTTGCTAACCCTGTTGGCATTGTTCTTCTGGTAACAGAGCAAGTCATCCCACCAAGCTTCATCAAACCACTGTCAGAATTGCAGGAGATTTTGGGCTCCTTTGTGCAAATCTCTTGCAAAATTTCTGGATCTCTTCCCATCTCTGTGGAGTGGCAGAAAGATGGGAGACAAATATCCAGCGGTGTGAAACACAAGTTAATCCAGCAGGACAACTCTGTGTCCATAGAAATTGAACAGCTAGAGAAGTCTGATGCAGGCTCCTACTCTTGCAAACTGACCAACAAAGCTGGAAGCTGTGAAAGCAATGGAACCCTCAGAGTGAAAGGTTAGAGGACATTCAGTCATGGAACTCCATGGCACATTTTGTGGTGTGCTAAGGTGAGTACCTCTTTAACCCAATGCGTCTTGTTCTCTTCAGAACCTCCCAGCTTCACTGTGCTGCCTGAGTCTCAGGCTGCCTTGCCCAACGGTAATGTGCGCTTCAAAGGCACATTCACAGGGAGTGCTCCCTTCACTGTGAAATGGTTGAAGGATGACACAGAGCTCATGACTGGGCCCACATGCTTCACAGGGCTGGAGGGACAGTCCTGCTTCTTAGATCTTTACTTGGTGTCCCCGGCCCACAGCGGGGTCTACTCTTGTCAAGTCAGCAATGATGCTGGGTCTGCCCGCTGCAGTGCAGACTTAACAGTCAAAGGTTGGCTTGCCCTCCTCAGCTCTAGCTTGGCTTGTCATCACCAGAGCACTGTTATCTGTCACATCTTCCCCACTCTCCCTGCACTGCCTTCTGTCTTCAGCACTTTTCACACTCTGAGTGTTTTGTCTGTAATGTGATCTGCTGTATATATGTTCATATGTCTGTATGTCCTGCAGTCATCCTGTCTGCCACTACTAACAAATAGCTTTCAGGCTTTCCTTGTTTGTTTCATTAGTTGTCAAACTGCTTTCCATGTCTGTTTAATGGTGTTTGTGTCCAACAGCTAACATGTGTGTATTTTGGCTCTTCCAGAACCACCTGAGTTTGTGCTGAAACTCCCTGGCACAAAGTTTGTGAAACAGGGTGAGCCACTCCATCTGGAGTGCAAGATCAGTGGCACACCTCCTCTGAAAATGACCTGGTACAAAAATGACAGTCAGGTCACAGAGGGGAGCAACTATAGGATGTCCTTTGTTGACTCTGTAGCAGTCCTAGAACTGCTCACCACCAGCTTCCATGATGATGGAGTTTACACCTGTGAAGCTCAGAATGATGCTGGCAGTGTGAGCTGCAGCACCACCATTACTGTTAAAGGTCAGACACAGTCTGACTGACGACTCAGTCAGACTTCTCTCTATTATATGATGTCTTCTGCTGTTGCTCCGACTGTCTGATGCATTGGCTGTCCAGTTTGGACTCCAGTGTATCATTCAGATAGGAGAGAATTCATTGCAGTTTTTTTGAGACATTGGTCAAGAATTTCAGTCTGGCTACCTTGTCCTATATGCCTCTTAACAGTTGTTTGATGTTTTTGTAGACCCCCCCTCTTTCATCAAAGTACCTCAGCCAGTCGAAGGGCTGAAGGCCAAAGATGTGAGTCTGTACTGTGAGATCAGCGGCACCTCACCCTTTCAGATCACCTGGTTCAAAGACAGGAAGCCTCTCATGGAGAGCAGGAAGTATAAGATGGTGAGCGAGGGCAGTTCAGCCACTCTGCATATCATTGGACTAGAGCCTTCAGATGCTGGCGAATACGAGTGCAAAGTGTCGAACAGTGTAGGAAGTGAAACCTGCCAGACGTCAGTTAAACTCAGAGGTCAGTAGAAATGCGATGGTGTCAAATCAAACTCATAAATATTGGATTTGCGGATTACTTTGTCACCCTGCTGACTTTCCATCTCTGCGTTTTTCCTCTCTTCAGAGCCGCCATCGTTTGTGAAGAGACTGTCAAACATGACAGTTATATTGGGAGAGGAGGTGACCTTTGTGGCCACAGTTAAAGGCTCTGAACCCATTACTGTGTCCTGGGTTCAGGACAAGGATCACATTCTCAGGGATGGTGACAACAGGAAAATCACCTTTGAAAACAACCAGGTCACACTTAGAGTCTTTAAGGTTGATGCAACCACTGCAGGAAAATACACCTGCCAACTGACAAATGATGCTGGCAATGTGGAATGTTTTGCTAACTTGACTGTTCTAGGTTTGTAACTATCTAATTATCTTTTTCTCTTGCAGTTCTTTTTTCCTCTTTTCTTCCAGGTTTTATAAACAATCTCTCTGCTCTTCTCTTGTGAATTTCAGAACCAGCTAAGATAGTGGATAAGCCTGATGCACTGAGTGTAACTGCAGGTGACATTGCCGCCTTAGAGGTCAAAGTGTGTGGAACGCCACAGCTCTTTCCTAAATGGTTCAAGGATGGCGTAGAGCTGGCCTCTGGAAGGAAATACAAAATCTCCTTCTCCAAGATGATCTCCAGCCTCAAAGTCCTTTCTGCCGAGAGGCTAGACACTGGAGAATACACATTTGAGGTTGAGAATGAGGTCGGCAAAGACCTGAGCAAAATAAACCTCACTGTTCTAGGTTGGTGTTCCCTTTCTTCCTGCTGTTTGATGATTTGTGAATGTTTTTATATTTGTATGCATGCTTCACTACTGCTTTCCCTCCTACACAGATAAGATCATTCCTCCAAAATTCTCAAGGACATTAAAGGATTGTAATGCAGTTGTTGGAAATGCCGGAGACATGGAATGCAAAGTGTCTGGCTCCCCACCATTCGTAATTTCCTGGTACCACGATGGAGAGGAGATACAAAAAGGTCCTAATTATGAGATCGCATTCAGTGACAACAACTGCACATTGAAGGTTCCCACTCTTAAGTTGTCTGATTCTGGAGTGTATAAATGCACAGCTGTCAACAAGGCTGGATCGGCTGAAACCAGCGCGTCTTTCACTGTGAAAGGTTAGTAACTATAGACACTGCATGTCGTTGCTGTATGGATATGTGGTCACCAGTACTTAATGTTTGGTGAGTTATTGGCACTGGTTTGTGATCGTCTTCCACCATATTGAAAGTGTGATTTCTGTTTGTATCCAGAGCCACCAACCTTTGTGGTGCAGCCACAGCCTGCCGAGGCAATGCCAGGCACTAGTGTGACCTTCTCAGCCATTGTGAAAGGCAGTGCCCCACTAAAACTGAAGTGGTTCAGGGGAACCAAGGAGATAATAGCTGGGCAAGACTGTGAGATTTCCCTAAAGGATAACCAGGCTCGCATGGAGCTTTACAATGTCAATAAGTCTCATGCTGGTGAATATACGTGCCAGATCATTAATGATGCAGGAAAGGACAGTTGCCCGGTTAATCTGACTGTCAAAGGTTAGTCTCATATGACCCTTAATTTAACTTTGAAACAATCGTTTATTAAGGGTGTTATGGTTCCCGTTAAACAACTGACAATAAAAATAAGCTGCCATTAAAATACATCCCACATTTCCAAACTAACTCTGTGTTTGATTATGTCACTCAGAACCAGCTTGCTTCTCAAAGAAGCTGAAGGACGTGACGGTAGAGAAGGGCAAACCTCTGATGCTAGAGTGCACGTACACCGGGAGCCCAATGATCACAGTGAACTGGTATAAAGATGGCCAGCAGATCTTTGCCTCTTATAAGTACAACATCACCACCACAGAGAGCTCCTGTATCCTGGAGTGTCTGAGCACTGAGGAGAAAGAGGCTACCGGGAAGTTCTCGTGTCAAGTGTCCAATGATGCTGGAACAGACACCTGCGAGTCAACAGTGACTATTCTAGGTCAGTTCCTCCGTTTAGTTCTAGCTAAATGAAGTGTGTTTAGTTATGTTTTTTAATCTGTTCTGTTCTATCTAAATTAATTGTCTAGCATTGCTTCATTATCTGTTTGCTTGAGTCTAGCTGGCCTGCTTTTCTCAATGGCTCTTTTACCTGGTGTGTCTGATTCTGTAGAACCCCCCTATTTCATTGAGGCCTTGGAGCCTATGGAGGTGACTGCAGGAGATGCAGTGTGTCTGAAATGTCAGCTAGCAGGTACACCTGAGATCAAAGTGTCCTGGTTCAAGGCTGATGGCAAAGTCAGGTCCAGCCCCACCTGTAAGTTGGAGTACTCTAAAGGTGTGGCCTGCCTGAAGCTTAGCAAAGCTGGGAAGTCGGATGTCGGGGAATACACCTGCAAGGCAGAGAACCGTATAGGCTCTGCCTCATCTACATGCAGACTCAGTGTCCAAGGTGAACATCTTTCTGTGTGCCAGCTTTATCTTAGCATCTAGAAGACTTTTTCAATCAATATAGATCCGTGGTTGGTAGTCATGCTGCAAACCGCCGTTTTTACCTGACATTAGAGTTTAGTGAATTTTTGGTTTGGGATTTAAATTGCAAACTATTTCTAGAACATTCTTTAGTGAGTGTTTAGCCTCAGCTCTAGTCCTGAATCCCCCCTGGTGTCCTTTTATTACAGCGGCTAAGACGCCACCGTCCTTCCCTAAGAAGATCACCAGTCTGCAGCAGACTGAGGGCCAGGTAGTGAGGTTTGAGTGTCGTGTGGCCGGCTCCTCGCCCATTGAGGTGTCCTGGCTGAGGGACGGAGAGCCTCTGAAGGGACACGAGTTCTCCATGTTGTACGACGACAACACGGCCATGCTGGAGATAAGTCGTGGGGAGATGAGGCACTCTGGAGAGTACAGTTGTGTCGCCACCAACAGTGTCGGTAGCGCCTCCTGTAGAGCCAAGCTTACCCTGCAAGGTCTGTCCCTGGAGAACCTCACAGGCCATTAACAGAAACTCTTAGTGGTCATAAAATATACATCAGTGTTGTACTATTCTCAGGTAATCAATGCTCTCTCCTGTTCCTCCTAATGCCAACCCTGCAGAACCAAGATACGCACCCATCTTTGACAGGAAGCTGTCACCACAGGAAGTGACAGTTGGTGACAGTGTTGAGCTGGAGTGTCACATGACAGGCTCCGCCCCCATTAAGGTCACATGGTCAAAGGACCACAAGGACATCCGCTCCGGGGGCAACTATAAAATGACTTGTGTGGAGAACAACCCCCATCTGATCATCCTGAAAGCAGATAAGGGGGACACTGGGAAATACTTCTGCCATGCCACTAATGACATGGGGAAGGACTCTTGCAGCTCAGATATCACTGTGAAAGGTATTTGACCTGGGACACAATCATGTCTTCTGGGTGCTTGGACCCTCTCTTTTTTGCTGGCCATGATGTTGCTTTGCTCCAGCCTTTTGGGGCGCTCTTTGTGTGAGGATCCAAATACCCACTTAATAGAGTAGTAGTTCACAGTAGATAGTATAATCACTTGTTTCTTTTCACTTTCAGAGCGCAAAAACCCTCCGACATTCACTAAAAAGCCATCTGAAAGCATTGAGGACACAGAGGGTAAGCTGGTGAAGATCGAGGGCCGTGTGGCTGGCTCTCAGCCCATAGCTGTTAACTGGTACAAGGGGGACATGGAGATCCAGAGCTCTGAGAAATACGATATCAGTTTTAAGAGCAACGTAGCTGTGCTGTGCATCAAGAACAGCCAGGTGTCTGACAGTGGGAAGTACTCCTGCCGAGCATCCAACGAGGCAGGCAAGGCCAGCTGTGGCGTCTCCCTGGGTGTTACTGGTACGTCTACTGTGTCACAAGTTATGCTATTCCCTTTCTTTGTAAATTAAATATCAGACATATTTATTTGTATGTATGACCTAAAGTCTACAACTTTCAAATATATTCTTCTCTGCTACAGAGGCCAAGAAGCCACCTGTATTCGACGTCCCTCTCAAAGCAGTGACGGTGGACGAGGGCGACAAGCTGAGCCTTACCTGCCATGTCCGTGGGTCTCCTCCACTGAACATCCAGTGGATGAAGGACAGGAAGGAGCTCACCTCCTCTGCTGACACTAAAATCAGTTTTGGGGATGGGACGGCGAGCCTGGAGATCAATAAGGTGTCCAAGGTCCATGCTGGGGACTACCTCTGCAAGGCCAGCAACGACGCTGGCAGTGAATTCTGCAAGGCTAAAGTCACTGTGAAAGGTTAGAGTCAATCAAGCACACATTGGTGTTTTGGTTGTGTGAACTTGATATGTTGTGTGTTTTGGCTGTGTGAACTTCATGTTTTGTGTTGATGAATTGAAACATGTTGTGAATGTATGACCTTGGTGTGTTGCAGAGAGAACAGGTGCTAAGCCTACTCCTGCAGAGGCACCTACTGCGTCTCCAGCTAAGAAACTGGACAGCCTATTCTTCATCGAAGAGCCCAAGGCCATCCATGTCGCTGAGAGTAAGCATATATAGCTATAGTAAACTCCCTTTGGAGGGGTTCGTCTTTGGGGTCGTAGTCAATTCTGGGCCTCTACAGATCTCCATACAAATATAGCTCATGACCAATGACCAATCTAATGGTCACCTATGTAAACACATCTTGTTTTTTTTGCAGAGGGCACTGCTACATTCATCGCCAAGGTTGGAGGTGATCCCATTCCCAATGTGAAATGGATGAAGGGGAAGTGGAGGCAGATCACCCCTGGTGGTCGTATCTCTGTGGAACACAAAGGGCAGGAGGCCAAGCTGGAGATCAGAGAAGTGACCAAGTCTGACTCTGGCCAGTACAGATGTGTTGCCTCCAACAAGCATGGAGAGATTGAATGCAGTACAGACATGCATGTGGAGGAGAAGAAGGAGACAGCAGGATTAGAAGGAGACCTCAGAGCCAAACTGAAGAAGTATGATTGTGATCTATTTAGGATGTTAAATGTTTGATGATTCGTAAATAAAAAATTAAAATAGCACTGTTTTAGCCTCTAGGTGCATCACATTTACCAACTGATAAACACATTCACACACCAATGCTGGCCAACAGCAATGAAGGGTTAGTTCTTTCTCTAGGACTGAACCAGCAACAGTTTATAAAACACTTTTGTTAATGTTTCCTAGGACTCCCTCAAAGCAGAAGAGCCCACAGGAGGAGAAGGACATCGATATTGTTGAGTTGTTGAGGAATGTAGACCCTAAAGAGTATGAGAAATACGCTCGTATGTATGGCATCACCGACTACAGGGGTCTGCTCCAAGCCATTGAGCAGCTCAAGAAGGAGAAGGCTGAGGAAAGTGGAAGACCGGTAAGAATAAGTACTAAGTATTAACATACTTCATTAAGTATATAGTATGAAGTAAGTTGAACCAGCTGGTCTGCATTGATGGTCAGTCCAGATGCTCTGGGGTATGAAGTGGTTGTATATATGCTTCAACATGACATGGCTGTATTTGTGTTTACCAGGAAATGGAGCGAGGAGACAGAGAGTCTGATGAGGACATGGCTAAGCTGGTGGCTGACCTGCAGAAGAGGATGGAACGCACCGAGGTTGTTGATCTACTCCCTCCTGCACACATTCCATACAGTCCACTTTTGCCGTATTTCCACTGGTAGTACCAGCTCGTCTCGCCACGCCTTAGTGTGGCTCTACTTGGTTTGGTTTCAGACGTGTTGCGTTTCCATCTATAATTAGTATCTCTTCAAAGTGGGCGGGTCGTCATCAGTGACGTACTTATCCACGCGACACATAAACTGGGCTGGCTTGTCGCACCATCAAGCTCTTTCTGGATGCAGTCTTCAGCGACAACACTCAGGAGCGTCTCCACCTCTGCCACGGTCCACGGCGTGTTCTTGCATTGCGTTGTTCCTTCCATGTTGATCAGTAATCGTTGAACGCAGATGCTATTATTTAAAGGTAGCGGGTGTCAGGCTCGGACGTTGCGCTCATCATGAGTCGTCAAGTGACGTCACTCTCTGTCCAATCAGTGGCCGGCTGCCAGCTTATGTCACACAAAAGTATCAGCTCAGCTCGGTTGGAACTTATAGCAGTTAGCAGGTACCAGGTACCAGATATCGGCAATGGAAAGGCAAAAAAGCTGCGCTAAGTCGAGGCGAGACGAGCTGGTACTACCAGTGGAAAGACGGCATTATAACATAGCTATAGTAACACAACTCTAACCAACTCTCCAGTTTTAACATGGCAATAGTAACACAACTCCAAATAACTGTCTAGTTATTACATAACAATAGTAACACAACTCCAACTAACTGTCCAGTTATAACATAACAATAGTAACACAACTCCAACTGTCCAGTTATAACAACAATAGTAACACAACTCCAACTGACCGGTTATAACATAACAATAGTAACACAACTCCAACTAACTGTCCATTTCTAACAGTAATAGTAACACAACTCCAACTAACTGTCCAGTTATAACATAACAATGGTACCACAACTCCAACAAACTGTACAGTTATTACATAGCAATAGTTAATAGCTGATGTAGGGTAGTGTACCCTAAAGGTCATCTCGACAGCCCATGCTGTCATGATGGGAGTGACGCCAGCACATAATGAGCTGGAGGCTTAAGGTGTAGGACTAGGGTCTATCCCACACCTATGTTTCTTCAAATAAACTGACTCACAACCAATCAGTAATGGGTATAAAAGGGCTTATTTCTTGGAATCAGTTCATGTGATGACTTGTCATGAGTATTAAACATTACAGTTGATAGGTAGGTGATAAGGTCATGAATAAAAAATAGTTTCCTGTCTGTAGTGGAGAAGAATATTTTCATCTGTGATTTAATCTCTTAGACTCTTCTAGGACACCATCACCAATATCAAACATTGGAATAGAAAAAAGTGCAGACCTTAGATAGTTAGTAGTTCATCTCCTGACTATCCCTGGTGTTTCTTCTGCCCTGCAGCCTGTGACAGTTGTGAAAGACATTTGTGACCAGGCTACCTTCGTCAACAAGGAGGCTGTGTTTGAGTGTCAGGTCACCATCAACTACCCTGAGATCACCCTGTCCTGGTACAAGGGCACCCAGAAACTGGACAACAGTGACAAGTATGACATCAGCATCAGTGGCAACCGCCACCTTCTGAAGATCAAGGACTGCCAGTCTAGAGACCAAGGCAACTACCGGGTGGTGTGTGGTCCTCATATCTCCAGCGCTAAGCTCACCATTATGGGTAAGAGAACATTCACTACCTCACATGAACACAATCACAATCAGAGGAAAATATGGCTCATTAGGTCTTATTCGTATTCTACTCAGTACTAGATTGGCAATTATACTAGTAGTGTACTGGTAACTACTACAACTAGTAAAAGTAGTCTAATAGTAACTACTATGACTAGTAACAGACTACTTGTTTGTGTTTTTCAGTGGTGGAGGTTGAGGAGCACCTGCAGGACGTATCGGGTAAGGAAGGCCAGTCCTGTACTCTGTCATGTCAGTTGTCCGTCCCTAATGTGAAAACTCAGTGGTTTAAGAATGGCAAGCAGTTAGATGTGAAGGGCAGGTTCAGCTCTGAGGTGAAGCACAAGATCCAGAAGCTTGTGATTGAAGAGCTGAAGCCAGAAGACCAGGGAAGATACTCCTGCAGATACCAAAACCTGGAGTCCACCGCTGAATTGTGGGTGGAAGGTTTGTACCCTGGAACGCATCCTAAAATCTTCTAGAAGTGGTCGATTTTCCACCCTTTTACTAACCTCTTCAACCTCTCACATAAACATCAACTCTAACAATGAAGATGAAGGATGTTTTTTGTCTTGTTATTCCTGGACTCATCTTTATTTTTTCTTTATTTTCTTTTTGTATCTTCTTGAAGATCCTCTTGTATTTCTTTGTCCTCAGACCTTTTTTATTTGCATTCATCGCAACTCTAGATAATCATGACCTCACAGCATAAACATCCCATTCTAACCACTCATCCAGTGTTCAACAAGACTACACGACTGTGTTCAAATCACTTCATACATACAAGTTCTTATATAAACACCTTTATCATTCACATGTTTATCTGTTCTAGCTGAACAAATTCATTTCACCAAACGCATCCACAACATTGAGGTCAACGAACGGCAGGCGGCCACCTTTGAGTGTGAAGTCTCCTTTGACAATGCGATCGTGTCGTGGTACAAAGACACCTGGGAACTCAAGGAGAGTCCCAAATACAACTTCACAAGCGAAGGCAGAAGACATTTCATGGTTATCAGAAACGTGTCCATCGAAGACCAAGGTGTGTAGCACGCCGCCATCTCCCAGCAGCACCCCTTCTTTGGATTCTCTCGTGTTTCTAAGACTGAATGTTGAAATGTTGATCCCATCTAGGAGTTTACTCAGTGATTGTGAGGTTGGAGCCCCGAGGAGAGGCTAAGAGCACAGCTGAGCTTTATTTATCAGGCAAAGGTACAGTTCCCCTGTCAGGCCCTTTGTATCTCTGTTCAGTGTTGGTCCAGTCCTTAACACCACATTTAATCTTCTCCTTTTCACAGAAATTGAATTAGCAAGAGTTCCAATCGGTGAGTATGTCTTTACCAAACCCTCCCTACTTTAATGGGAAGTCAACAAGAGGTTATCTTACACTAATGACAATCGTTGTGTCTAACATGAGTACAAATGTTGGCTACCCTGTAGATATGCCCGACTCCTCAGTACAGAGGCCTGAACTACCGGCATCAATTGCTATTCAAGGTAAGACAGGCAGGGGGCAGCATTTATCACTCAGGAAAACAAATGTATTTGTGGTTAATTTCGAAATGATTATGGTTATAATCACATGGTTCTCCATCAAATCTGCTACCCTATATTTGATTTTTTTTGGTACATATTTATTGACCCAAAATGCAGTATTGTCTCATACAACAATGCTTGTCTATTTAGTAGCTGACATTTATTTAAGCTTAGTTCACACTACATGATTTTACCCTGGTTTTCCACTGGCTGACAATGTTTGGCTCAGAGGCATATCGCAGTGCACTCCTGTGAGTGATGATCGTGTAAACTGCTCGCCGATGCGGTGCAGAGGCCTGAGAGATATCTAGCAGGTTAAATATCTGGACCTGTCGGGGAAGTCCAAATCCTGTAGTGTGAAAGGTGTTGCGACGACCTACAGCCAATGAGAGTGCAAACCATGGGTGAAAACAAGGGGAGGAGTCGTAACAGAACAATATAGTTTCTATCGGAATAAATTGACATACATATAGTTTCCATTACAATAAATTGCCATACACACAAGCTTTTCAGGTATTTGTAACAAAAGCAAAGCACAAACATGTCCTTGTTGAGCCACGAGCCTACAAGACAGTCGTGTAATGTGTGCAGTACAGTGATCTGACGACTTTCAAAGTTATGTAGTGTCTAGAGGGCACTAATGTTATGTAAATAAGAAAGTAAACTTACTTTTTATGTCTTTAAGAATCTTCTGAGTTCTATCATTACGAAGAGGAGATGGAACAGAGAGGTAGATGTTTTTAAATGTTCCAATAACGCTGAAACTAAATTAACTAACCTGGTTTTGCAGACTCAAACATCTTAGCTTGTCGTTTTTTCAGTGTTTTTGCTTTTAATCTGTTTATCAGCTCTGCAGAGATTTAACAATTTAACTATCACAATACATAACAAATAAATACATGATAATACAATATTAAATACATCAATCACTTTAATTTGTCTTTCTAAGTCTCTGCGGAGGTTTCCTATCACTATGAAGAGGAGGTAGAGGTGGAGCAGAGAGGTACATCATATTCATCATCAATCCATCAACAGACTTGGACAAATACTCAATCTGAACAAATACAACCAGATCAAAAAATAATCAACAAGTTACATGAAGGAGATCATAAAATATTTAAAGTCACCTTTAACTTTAATATTAGTTATTTGTTTGGAAAGTCTTGTCTCAATATCTATCTGGATCAAGGCAAGATTGTTGTCCAAATCTGCTTTTAAAAATCATCACACCACTTAACTTCACCCATGTAACATTACCTGTCTACTGTTAGTTTACCTGTTGGTCAGTAACATCACCTGTCTATTAGTAGTACCTGTCTACTCTTTAGTCTCACAAATCAGACTTTACATTAACATCTAAAGTCTTTGCGCTCATCTGCTCATGGCAGATGAGTGCAAATCTGGGTGAACAGGGCGTTTCATTTTCTTTCGCTTCAAATGTATTTCAACCAATTATGTTGCTGGGAGCGGGGATCTGTAGACACACATTACATGGAATGGGTCTCTAATGGAAACAACCTGACCAGTGGAACCACAACAAATGTGATATGGCTGACCATTAATCTCGGATCCAGAAGAGGACTGATAACTAAAATGATAGCATCATCTTCCCATTGTCTTTATCCCTCCTTGGTCAACAGCGAACTCGGCCAGCACTGGTAAACTAAACTTTTCACATAGCGAGTGGGAAGACAAGTTAAAAAGTCCTATCTGGACACCAACGACCTTAAACAAAGTGTCTGTAAAGGTTTAAAATCAAACCTGGACTGGACTGGATCCGAGATTAACTCTTTAGTGGTACCTTTCCATTCATTAGATGTACGTGTTCAGTGTGTTTGCGAATGTTGTCTTTCTTCATGTTGACTAAACTCTTCACTGATTTCTCTCATCCTCCCATCCGCTTGTCTATACACCAAAAACCATCTGTCATGCTATACCAACTTGATACTGATAATGACCACACTGTTGACTGTGGTAAAATGTGAATTCTCCATTGTTGTCAACCATCTTTTCGATGTGATTATTGCTCCTTCAGTTGAATATGAAAGCTGGACAGAAGAGACAGTAACACAAAAGATGTCCACAGCTAAAGGTATCTGCCCAGTTCTAACAGGCAGGCCACAAATAACATGCAAATAGCATGCACAAGAAACCCACAAATAAGTCTTGTTTAAAGATCTGTGTATGTTTGTGTGTGTTTGAGCCATTCTTTGACCATACAGCATGGCTCTCTTTATATGTCCACGTGTCTTCTTTAGTTGGTTCTCTGTGGTTTATGTTGGGTTATATATTGTCAGTTTCTGAACGTGTGTCTGTTGCTCCACCAGCTGCCAGGATTGCGGTTGAGGAAACAGTGGACGCCAAGCAAGTAGGAATGAGAGAGAAGGTTCCAGACAAAGGTGAACAAAGTACTGCTTACGGCTTTCTGCTGGCAAACAGTTTCACAATATAATCTATAACCTTTCCAGTCCTTTGCTCTTTGGCCATTTGGTGCTTTGCTAACACTGCTGTCGTGTGTTGTTGTGTCATAACTCTTCTAAGAATTGCTCCATATCTTCTTCTTTGTGCGTTCATCCATAACTATTTACCTTCAACGTTACAATGATGACTTTCAGTTGCTCGAGCTTCTGTAGTTGTCTCTTTGCGTTTATGTGTTAAGGCTTCCTGTATGTGTAAATGCATGTGGCCAATGTGTACACAAGAATACCAGGCTAATGCAGTCAGTATTTTTATGTTCCGGAAGTTGCCAAGAAGCCCAAAGAGGAACTAGCTGCACCTGAGAAGGAGCCTTCCCCACCCAAAGGTACCTCCAGACCCTTGGGGTTGTCACTAGTCAGCCACACCTTACAATAAAGACACTCTGTCTCCATGTGTTTGTTTATGTTGATGTTATTTGCAGTACATTAACTGAACTTTACTTGTATTGTCAAGTACCTGTAGCCAAAAAGCCAGTAGAGGAGAAAGTTTTGGCAGTTTCACTTCCAGAAAAGAAAGAGAGCCCTGCTTCCAAAGGTATAGGCACTAAATACCACATTCTTTTATCTTTCATTTACATTAACATCTTTTATCCTTCTCCCAAACTTGTTTTCTTTACTTTTGGCTGATTGTGTTGTTTAATTTAGTTGTTGGTCTCCTGTACTAGACATGGTGTGAATATTTTTTTATATATCTATGTGCTGATGTGATTTCTGGCTTAAAAGAAGAACCAGCAGAGGTGAAGAAGGCTGTGCCAGCTCCCTCTCCCCCTGCAAGGGAACCAAAGGAGGTGCCAAAGAAAGGTACTTTTCCTCATTTAATGGTCTAACCAATGTTGTCTCACTAGCGTCTTGCTTCTCAGTTTCAATAGCATTTGTTATGTATGTCCTACTGCTACCACATGTGGATTATTTTTGAGTGCAGATGTCATTGTTAAATGTGCAGTATACATGTCACTCTTCAAATATTCTCTTAAACTGTGTGCTGTTATTCTTAAGATTTTAAACAGCCTTTATCTTCAGCATTTCTTGGATGATTCAGCTAAACTAATAGATAATGTATCAGCTAATGGTACTGTCTGTGTTACTTGAAGATGAACCCAAGCCTCGGGTTCCAGCAGAACCTAAAGTCTCAACTGCACCTGTAGATGAGCCTCAAGCCAAGCCTAAAGCTAAACCAGACCCTGGGGCTAAGCCTAAACCTAAAGAAGAAACTAAACCTGAGGGCAAGCTTAAACCTAAAGAAGACATTAAACCAGAACCTGAGGCCAAGATTAAACCTAAAGAAGAAAGTAAACCAGAACCTAAGGCCAAGATTAAACCTAAAGAAGAAACTAAACCAGAACCTGAGGCCAAACTTAAACCTAAAGAACCTGAGGCCAAGCTTAAACCTAAAGAAGAACTTAAACCTGAGGCCAAGCTTAAACCTAAAGCTGAGCCTGAGACCAAGCCTAAATCTAAAGCTGAGCCTGAAACCAAGCCTAAGCCTAAAGAGGAACCTCAAGCCAAACCGGCTCCAAAGGCAGAACCTGAGCCAGGATCCAAGGCTCCTATGAAGAAGCCAGTGACTCCACCATCCAAAGGTATTTGCATTTTACTTGGTGTGTGCTCATAGCACTTTTAATACTTGAAAGTCATAGCTTTCTGTTGGTTTGATGTTGTTGATGTTCTTGTCTTTACTGCTTCTGTAGTGGAAGTGTCTTTTAACTGCATTACTAATAAACTTTTAAACAGCTTTTACACACATCTTAATTGATGTTTCTTGCTTTAAGACCCTGGAGAAATCCAGAAAGCTAAGGATGCAAAACCAGAGCCCACAGAGGTGAAGCCAGTAGTTATCAAGCCAGAAACGGAGGGTCAAAGACCCGATCCAGCAGCAAAATTACAACCAGGTCTTTCTAAGCCAGAAGAAGTTCAGAAGCCAGGAATGGAACCAGTATCTAAGCCCAAACCAGTGATTAAACCGACTGACATTAAAAAAACTGCCATATCAAAACCAGAGCCTCCAAAACCAGAGCCCACAACTGAAGTGGCTCCAAAGGAGATCTCGAAGACAGGTATACAGGCTTTGCTATCTATACACGACTCCAGCATTTCCTAATATCTTAATTCTCCATTCAATGTCTTACTCACCCAGACTGACTGCCTATTAGACTAAACCACCAAGAATGGTTATTTTGTTTGGTTTTCACCAGAAACTCTCTTAACCCCTTTTGGCCATTGTTTAACTAAATATTTAGCTATTTCTTCACTTTTAGTTAAGTTCATTTTAGGTCATGTAGGTTGAGGTTAATTTTATCTGAAAGATAGATTTGTTTTTCTTATGGTTCTGTTGATTCTGCTTTTGCTTGTCTTCATCTTCTACCACATATCTGAATCCTGCATGTTTCTTTAAAATGCCAGAAGCACCAACAAAGAAGAAGGTTGTTAGTCCTGAACCACCAACCACAATCCCACAAACAGTGGACAGAGATGTACTTCAAAAGAAACCTGTGGCTGATGAAGGTACCACACCATCAACGCCTAGTAGCCTGACTGTGGTCTTAGTCATACTAAACCTATATATTCTCTCTTATTCTGATTTCTTGAATGTGTGCAATGTGTTGAATATGTTCTGACCTGTCTGATGTTTGGGTTGAACACTGTTCTTGTCTGTTCCATATTTATCGTCTTTTGCACTCGCTAGAGTGTAGACTTACACATCTTTAACTATTCATTTTCAAAGTTCCTGTGGAGAAAAAAACCCCAGTGGCTACTAAGGCACCCAGCAAACAAGAGCCAGTCATTGCTCCTCCCAAAGGAGAACCTATTAAGAAAGGTACACTCTTTTGTCCAGTGGATGTTTACCTGATCGCAACTCTGTTTTGTTCAAGAATGCTTCTGTCTTGCATGGTGTCATTTTTGTCAGTTTAGATTATTAACTGGGACATCCCTACTCAAATGACGGCCATGAACCTTCTTTCTATTGAACTGTTGAGCTCATTTGAGTGAGGGGTTTGTTGTTGTGTCTGATCTTTGTAGTCATGTTTTATGTTTTTATGTGTTTTATGTATTTACCCTCTTAAAGTGGAGAAGCCTGAACCAAAACATATAGAGATGGCTGACAGAGCCCCTGAACTTCAGAGGGTTTCTGAGCAAGCCTTTGTTGGTGTAGACAAGAAGATACAGGAATCCCCCGAGAGGCTGCCTAAGATAGAAACACCTGCAAAAACTCCAGAGAAACCACTGGAGAAGAAAGTTATAGCGAAAGTTACAGAGTGGAAACCAGAGGAACCTGAGAAGGTATTGATTTCTGAGGCGGAGCTACCTGAGAGGGGTGCTGACCCTCAGAAAGCAGTGAAGCCCCAGAAGGTTCCTGAGAGAGACACAGAATCTAAAAGGACTTCTCCTCATAAGATCCTGGTTAACGTGGCAGAGGTGATTCCTCAGTCGAAGCCTCAAACAGAAGTAAAGGAGGCCACTCTCAAAGGTACATCTGAGTCAGAACTCACCTCTTTATCATTCTTTCTTAGCTCTTTGTGTCCAGGATGGGCAACAGTCTAATAAGCTTGAGTCCACAGACTGAAAGTATTTTGAAATAGCACTCAATAAATGTTCTGTGAATTATTTTGATAGTCAAATAATGTCATATTATATATATTATGTTTGTTGTCTACAATGCATCTTGTTGGTAAAAATGGTAAATTCTTTAAAGAACCAGAAGCTAAGAAGACTCCAAAGATTCTGCCCGAGATCGAGAAAAAGCAAAAAGCACCTCTTCATAAGAAAGGTACTAACCATCTTAAAATGAGCATGGTCACATACCTCCATAATGAGATGATACCAGGATTTTCACTCCTACGTGTTTTGTCATTAACTCCAAACTTGTCTTGTTTTGTTCTAATCTCTTGGTACCGACCCATGGTGCCTTCTCTTAAATCTTAAACTCCAAGAAACCAGCAGTCTGGTGAAGATAGGAACCCAGACAGAAGCTCAGAAGATCCAGGAGGTTTATTATGTGACAGATGAAGCCTCTTCTTCAGAGGAGGTGCAAGAACATGAAGATCTGGAGCAGCAGCACATTACTGAGATATCATTAACACAGGTGGACATTTTAGGTAGACTTCAAATGTCTAGTGAACCCGGTCAAACGGCTGAGTCAAGAGATGAGACATTTTCTGATTTATCGAAGACTAAAGATACAAGGTCAATTAAACATCAAATAATCCCCAAAAAAGAAGCTGTCATAGAGAACATTGAAGCAAAGGAACATGTTGTCACTGTGAGTGATAAACAAAGCAAAGAGAAATCTCTGCTTGACGAAGGTGCTTTTGTCAGGCAAATTGAATTTATAACTGAGGCCATCCTAGATGAAAGGAAAGATATTGCATTAATAGGACATTTAAAGCAGGTTCCAAAATCCGTTCCTACTGGAACAGATGTATACCAGGAAACAGAAAAGGAAGGCTTTTGTATCCCAACAGAGACCCAAAGTAGAACCAAACCTCCTCAGGAGGTAGACATTATATTAGATACTGCAGAGGAACACAGTAGGATTAGGAAGGAAATTATTCAAATGAAAGATGATAAAATTCAGTTGGAAAAGATTGCAGTTATAGAAAAACCTGAAAAAGTAAAAACTGCAAAACAAAAATCAGTTGACAAGACAGCAGAACAGATCATAGTCAGAGATACAGTAACTACAGTCTCTGAAAAGCAAGGGGTAACTGTGGTGGTAGGAAGTCCATTAGAGGAACATATAAAAAAGGGCTTGATATCTGATGAAGTATTAAGTAGAGGTCAGAGGACAGGGTCAGTAGAGGTTAGTGATGATACACATCTTGTACCGAAGGTGACCTCCCCAATGAAGACTAGAACTATTGGAGAAAACCTAAAGCAGACCTTAGTAATACAAGAGTTAGCAGCAGATACCCTGCCCAAGGCCACCGGGACTGAGCTTGGATTAGTCACAGCAGAAATGTCTCCAGAAGATGAGGCAACTTCTACAACAAAAGGGAAATCAAAAATAGAAGATCTTGTGGAGTCTTCTCGAGCTGAAGGCCAGGTTGATGAAGTCTCTCTTCAGATCTTACAACAGGCAGACACTCAGATGTTTAAAGGAACAGTTGAAACTAAACCATTGACTTCAAATGCAGAAGAAAGGATGAAAAGACTTGCCACTGAAGTGTCTTCAAGAGGTACAAAGAACATTCCATGCCCTTCATATCTTCATTCACATACTTAACCCGCCATTTATCTTGTTCAGTATTTAGGTCTGCTCTTTGTGTTCCAATTTTGAATTCCTTCTTTCTATTAATTTGTGGGATTATTATTTGTCTGTTTTAATGTTTGTCTGCTGTGTATACATGTTGAGTTGAGAAGCTCTTCATATTTGAGCTATTCACTGTTTGTATTAAACATGAGTATTCTTTAAAGAAGCAGAAGCAGAGAAGGTCCCAGTGAGAGCTGCTCCGGAGCCTGTGCAGAAACCAAGAGAAGAACCTATGAGAGGTACATCACAGTAGAACACACCAGTATCTTCCCTTCTCCGACTTCTCTTATTCTGTCTTGTTTCTTTTAACCTTTTGTTCATATTTGTCTTGTTTTGTTCTAATCTCTTGGTACCGAATCATGGTGCCTTCTCTTAAATCTTAAACTCCAAGAAACCAAGACAGAAACGCAGACAGAAGCTCAGAAGATCCAGGAGGTTTATTATGTGACAGACAAATCCTCTTCTTCAGAGGAGGTGCGAGAACATGAGGATCTGGTGGAAGTACATGCCAATGTGTCTTATGAGGAGCAGCAGCACATTACTGAGATTTTAACAAAAGTGGACATTTCATCTTCACCAGAATTTTCTGTTGAACATGAAAATACAGTTGACATTAAGAGTAAGATGTCTGTTACTGATGTTTTAAAGAAAAAGGAACAGTCTATTAATAATATTGAAATTTCAACAGAGATTGCAGTAGTAGATTTAAGGGCTGAGGTCACCCCTAAAGAAACATCTCAAAAGGAAGTGACCACCAAAAGGCATGGTGCTGCTGATAATCTAGTCAAACATATTATATCAAGACAAGAGGAGATTCAGGAGTCAACTGATGTTCCTTTAAAAACCTTGCAGTCAACAAAAAAATCAGAGCAGGAGTTAGCCATAATCCCAGAAAATACAGTTGAAGAGGTTCAGTCCAAAGTGGTCACTGTAGAAGACCAAACTGGTAAAGTTAGACTCACAATAGAAGACCAAACTGGTAAAGAACTTACAACTATCAAAGCTATCACTGTCCAGGCAAAGCCATGGACAGATATTGATCAGGTTGTGGACATTGCTCCAAAGAAAGTTAAGTCTCTAAAACAGAGAGAACAAGAGTTACAAAAACTAAAAGAGGTCCCAGTGAAAACAATCCCATCCAAGAGAGAAACTGGTCAAATTAGACCCAATGTAGAAGACCAACCATCTGAACTTAGGCCCAGTGTAGACCAAACTCTTGTAGTTAGATTCCGTGTAGACCAAACTAGTAAAACTATAACCAGTGTAGTTGACCAAACTGACAAAGTTAAACCATGTCAAATTTCTCAAGTCAGACCAAACGTAGAAGGCCAAAATAGTGAGAGTAAACCCAGTGTAGAACAGCAAACGTCTGAATTTAGAACCAATGTAGAAGACCAAACTGGTGCAAATATACCCAGTTTAGAACAAAAAACATATATTGTTGCAACCACTGTAGAAGGCCAAACTGGTAATACACTGCTAAAAATGGCCAAAGTTATCAAAGTCCAGACAAAACCACATGAAGAATCTGATCAGGCTGAGAACATTTCTCCAAAGAAACTTGAACAAAGAGAGCAAGAGTCCAAACTAAAAGAGGACCTAGTGGAAACAATCCTATCAAAGACTGTAAAAGTTCAAAGCCTATTTGGCATCATCACTCCTATTGAAACAACAGAAACAGAACAGGAACAACTTGAAAGAAAAGTTTCAGTTCAAAGGTTTTCAGGTGCTCCTGATGATCTTGTTAAAGATATTGTATCAAAACCAGAGGAAGTTCAGGAGTCAACTGATGTTTCTCTAAAAATGTCCACAAAGCCAGAGTCGGAATTAGCAAACAGCTCAGAAAACACGGTTGAAGAGGTTCAGTCCGAAGTTGTCACCATAGAAGGCCAAACTGATAAAGAATTAAAACCTGCCAAAGTATATCAAGGTCAAAATATCAAGGTCCAGAGAAAAGCACAGGACATTTTCCCAAAGAAATTCAAGTCTCTAAAACAAAGAGAGCAAGAGTTGTCAAAACTAAAAGAGATCCCAGTGGAAACAGTGTCCAAAAGAGAAATTAAAACTGGTCAAATTGGAATCTGTGTCGAAGAACAACCTTCTGAATTTAGACCCAGTGTAGACCAACATTCTGAAGTTAGACCCAGTGTAGACCAAACTAGCAAAACTACGACGAGTGTAGAAGGGGAAACTGGTGAAATTAGCCCCACTGTAGTCCAAACTGCTAAAGTTAAACCCAGTGTAGTAGACCAAACTGGTGAAATTAGATCCGGTGTAGAACAGCAAACGTCTGAAGTTAGAACCTCTGTAGAAGACCAAACTTCTAAACTTAGATCAATTGTAGAAGGCCAAACTGGTAAAAAACTGCTGCAAACTGCTAAAGTTATGAAAGTCCATACAAAACCAGAATCTGACCAGGTGGAGGACATTTCTCAAAAGAAACTCAAGTCTCTAAAACAGAGAGAGCAAGAGTTGTCAAAACTGAAGAAGATCCCAGTAGAAACAGGCCAGTCAAAGAGAGAAACTAAAATTGACAAGATAAGGCCCAATGTTGAAGAGCAACCTTCTGAGGTTAGATCCAGTATAGACCAACCTCCCAAAGTTAGACCCAGTGTAGACCAAACTAGTAAAACTACAACCAGTGTGGATGACCAAACTGACAAAGTTAGACTGGCTGTAGACCAAGCGTATCAAATTAAACCCAATGGAGAAGGCCAAATTGGTTTAAATAGACCCAGTGTAGAACAGCAAACTTCTGACATTACAACCAATGGAGAAGACCAAATTGGTAAAGAACTGCTAAAAACTGCCAAAGTTATCAAAGTCCAGAGAAAACCACAGGAGGAATCTGACCAGGTTGAGGACATTTGTCCAAAGAAACTCAAGTCTCTAAAACAGAGAGAGAAAGAGTTGTCAACACTAAAAGAGGTCGCAGTGGAAACAATCAAGTCCAAGAGAGAAAATAAAACTGATCAAATTAGACTCAATGTTGAAGAACAACCTTCTGAAGTTAGACCCAGTGTAGACCAAACTAGTAAAACTATGAACAGTGTAGAATGCCAAACTGGCAAAATTAGCCCCACTGTAGTCCAAACTTCTCAAGTTAAACCCAGTGAGGTAGACCAAACTGGTGGAATTAGAGCCGTTGTAGAACAGCAAACGTCTGAAGTAAGAACTGCTGTAGAAGACCAAACTTCTAAACATAGACCAATTGTAGAAGGCCAAACTGGTAGAAAATTGCTGCAAACTGCCAAAGTGATGAAAGTCCATACAAGACCACAGGAAGAATCTGACCAGGTTGAGGACATTTCTCCAAAGAAACTTAAGTCTCTAAAACAGAGAGAGCATGAGTTGTCAAAACTGAAAAAGATCCCAGTAGAAACAGTCCAGTCCAAGAGAGAAACTAAAATTGATAAGATAAGGCCCAATGTTGAAGAGCAACCTTCTGAGGTTAGATCCTGTGTAGACCAACCTCCCAAAGTTAGATCCAGTGTAGACCAAACTAGTAAAATTACAACCGGTGTGGATAACCAAACTGACAAAGTTAGACTGGCTTTAGACAAAACGTATCAAGTTAAACCCAATGGAGAAGGCCACATTGGTGTAAATAGACCCAGTGTAGAACAGCAAACTTCTGACTTAACCACTGTAGAAGACCAAACTGGTAAAGAACTGCTAAAAACCGCCAAAGTCATCAAAGTCCAGAGAAAACCACAGGAAGAATCTGACCAGGTTGAGGACATTTTTCCAGAGAAACTCAAGTCTCTAAAACAGAGAGAACAAGAGGTCTATCTGAAAGAGGTCCCAGTGGAAACAATCCTGTACAAGAGAGAAACTAAAACCGGTCAAAGTAGACAGAATGTAGAAGAGCAACCTTCTGAATTTAGACCCAGTGTAGACAAAACTCCTGAAGTTAGACCCATTGTAGACCAAACTAGTAAAACTACAAGCAGTGTAGATGACCAAACCAGCAATTTTAGACCGGCTGTAGACCAAACTTCTCAAGTCAGACCAAGCGCAGAAGGCCACATTTGTGAGATTAAACCAAGTGGAGAACAGCAAACTTCTAAATTTAGAAACACTGTAAAAGATCAAACTCCTAAAGTAAGACCAATTGTGGAAGCCCAAAACGGTACAACAAGACCCAGTATAGAAGACCAAACTGATAAAGAACTAAAAATTGCCAAAGTTATCAAAGTCCAGACAAAACCACAGAAAGAACATGATCAGGTTGAGGACACCCAGTCCAAGAGAGAAACTAAAACTGGTAAAATTAGACTCAATATAGAAGACCAACCGTCTGAACTTAGACCCAGTGTAGAGAGAACTCCTGAAGCTAAACCCAGAGTAGACCAAACTAGTGAAAGTACAACCAGCGTTGAAAGCCAAACTGGCAAATTTAGCCCCACTGTAGTCCAAATTTCTCAAGTTAGAACCACTGTAGAAAACCAAACGTATAAACTACGACCAACTGTAGAAGGCCAAACTGATAAAGAGCTACATGTTGCTCCTGATGATCTTGTCAAATATGTATCAAAACAAGAGGAAGATTTGGAGGCATCTGACATTACTGTAAAGCTGTTAATGTCCACAAAAAGGCCAGCGCAGGAGTTGGCCAACATCCCAGAAAAAACAGTTGAAAGGGTTCAGTCCAAAGTTGTCACAATAGAAGACCAAACTGGTAAAACTATACCCAATGTAGACGGCCAAACTGGTAAAGATAAGAAAACTGCCAAAGTTATCAAAGTCCAGACAAAACCACAAGAACAATCTGATCAGGTTGAAGACATTTCTCTAACTAAACTCGAGTTTCTAAAACACAGAGAGCAAGAGTTGTCAAAACAAAAGGAGTTCCCAGTGGAAACACTCCAGTCCAAGACTGTGAAAGTTCAAAACATATTTGGCATGGTCAGTCCTATTGAAAAGGCAGAAACTAAACTTGAAAGAAAGGTTTCAGTGGCATCTGCCATGGAAATAGCAAATGAAAAACATTTGTTAGTGAAAGGAGAAGACGCTAAATCACATACTTCACAAATACTTGTTGCTCCTGACGATGTAGTCGAAAATAATATAGCAAAACAAGACAAAGTTCAGGAGTCAGTTGATGGTTTTGTAAAAAGGTCCACAAAGAAATCAGAGCAGGAGTTAGCCAACATCCCAGAAAATACTGTTGAAGAGGTTCAGTCCAAAGTTATCACAATAGAAGACCAAACTGGTAAAGAACTAAAAACTGCCAAAGTCAAAGTCCAGACAAAACCACCAAAAGAACCTGATCAGGTTGAGGACATTTCTCCAAATAAACTCAAGTCTGTAAAACAGAGAGAGCAACCGTTGTCAAAACTAAAAGAGGTCCTAGTGGAAACAATCCAGTCCAAGACTGTGGAAGTTCAAAACGTATTTGGCATCGTCACTCCTATTGAAAAGGCAGAAACAGGACAGGAACAACTTGAAAGAAGGGTTTCAGTGGCATCTGACATGGGAATAGCAAATGTAAAGTGTGTTTTAGTGAAAGAGGAAGAAGCTAAAACAGATACTTCACAAATACATGTTGCTCCTGATGATCTAGTCAAAGATATTGTAACAAAACAAGAGGAAGTTCAGGAAGCTTCTGACATTCCTCTAAAGACGTTAATGTCCACAAAAAGGCCAGAGCAGGAGTTAGCCAACATCCCAGAAAATACTGTTGAAGAGATTCAGTCCAAAGTTATCACAATAGAAGACCAAACTGATATAGTTAGACTTGCTGTAGGAGACCAAACTGGTAAAGAACTAAAAACTGCCAAAGTCAAAGTCCAGACAAAACCACTGAAAGAACCTGAACAGATTGAGGACATTTCTCCAAAGAAACTCAAGCCTGTAAAACAGAGAGAGCAACCATTGTCAAAACTAAAAGAGGTCCCAGTGGAAACAATCCAGTCCAAGACTGTGAAAGTTCAAAACGTATTTGGCATCGTCACTCCTATTGAAAAGGCAGAAACAGGACAGGAACAACTTGAAAGAAAGGTTTCAGTGGCATCTGACATGGGAATAGCAAATGTAAAGTGTGTGTTAGTGAAAGAGGAAGAAGCTAAAACAGATACTTCACAAATACACATTGCTCCTGATGATCTAGTCAAAGATATTGTAACAAAACAAGAGGAAGTTCGGGAAGCTTCTGACATTTCTCTAAAGATGTTAATGTCCACAAAAAGGCCAGAGCAGGAGTTAGCCAACATCCCAGAAAATACTGTTGAAGAGGTTCAGTCCAAAGTTATCACAATAGAAGACCAAACTGATATAGTTAGACTTGCTGTAGGAGACCAAACTGGTAAAGAACTAAAAACTGCCAAAGTCAAAGTCCAGACAAAACCACTGAAAGAACCTGATCAGGTTGAGGACATTTCTCCAAAGAAACTCAAGCCTGTAAAACAGAGAGAGCAACTATTGTCAAAACTAAAAGAGGTCCCAGTGGAAACAATCGAGTCTAAGACTGTGAAAGTTCAAAACGTATTTGGCATCATCACTCCTATTGAAAAGGCAGAAACAGGACAGGAACAACTTGAAAGAAAGGTTTCAGTGGCATCTGATATGGGAATAGCAAATGTAAAGTGTGTGTTAGTGAAAGAGGAAGAAGCTAAAACAGATACTTCACAGATACACATTGCTCCTGATGATCTAGTCAAAGATATTGTAACAAAACAAGAGGAAGTTCGGGAAGCTTCTGACATTTCTCTAAAGATGTTAATGTCCACAAAAAGGCCAGAGCAGGAGTTAGCCAACATCCCAGAAAATACTGTTGAAGAGGTTCAGTCCAAAGTTATCACAATAGAAGACCAAACTGATATAGTTAGACTTGCTGTAGGAGACCAAACTGGTAAAGAACTAAAAACTGCCAAAGTCAAAGTCCAGACAAAACCACTGAAGGAACCTGGTCAGGTTGAGGACATTTCTCCAAAGAAACTCAAGCCTGTAAAACAGAGAGAGCAACCATTGTCAAAACTAAAAGAGGTCCCAGTGGAAACAATCCAGTCCAAGACTGTGAAAGTTCAAAACGTATTTGGCATCGTCACTCCTATTGAAAAGGCAGAAACAGGACAGGAACAACTTGAAAGAAAGGTTTCAGTGGCATCTGACATGGGAATAGCAAATGTAAAGTGTGTGTTAGTGAAAGAGGAAGAAGCTAAAACAGATACTTCACAAATACACATTGCTCCTGATGATCTAGTCAAAGATATTGTAACAAAACAAGAGGAAGTTCGGGAAGCTTCTGACATTTCTCTCAAGATGTTAATGTCCACAAAAAGGCCAGAGCAGGAGTTAGCCAACATCCCAGAAAATACTGTTGAAGAGGTTCAGTCCAAAGTTATCACAATAGAAGACCAAACTGATAAAGTTAGACGTGCTGTAGAAGACCAAACTGGTAAAGAACTAAAAACTGCCAAAGTCAAAGTCCAGACAAAACCACTGAAAGAACCTGATCAGGTTGAGGACATTTCTCCAAAGAAACTGAAGTCTGTAAAACAGAGAGAGCAACCGTTGTCAAAACTAAAAGAGGTCCCATTGGAAACAATCGAGTCCAAGACTGTGAATGTTCAAAATGTATTTGGCATTGTCACTCCTATTGAAAGGACAGAAACAGGACAGGAACAACTTGAAAGAAAGGTTTCAGTGGCATCTGACATGGGAATAGCAAATGTAAAGTGTGTGTTAGTGAAAGAGGAAGAAGCTAAAACAGATACTTCACAAATACACATTGCTCCTGATGATCTAGTCAAAGATATTGTAACAAAACAAGAGGAAGTTCGGGAAGCTTCTGACATTCCTCTAAAGACGTTAATGTCCACAAAAAGGCCAGAGCAGGAGTTAGCCAACATCCCAGAAAATACTGTTGAAGAGGTTCAGTCCAAAGTTATCACAATAGAAGACCAAACTGATATAGTTAGACTTGCTGTAGGAGACCAAACTGGTAAAGAACTAAAAACTGCCAAAGTCAAAGTCCAGACAAAACCACTGAAAGAACCTGGTCAGGTTGAGGACATTTCTCCAAAGAAACTCAAGCCTGTAAAACAGAGAGAGCAACCATTGTCAAAACTAAAAGAGGTCCCAGTGGAAACAATCCAGTCCAAGACTGTGAAAGTTCAAAACGTATTTGGCATCGTCACTCCTATTGAAAAGGCAGAAACAGGACAGGAACAACTTGAAAGAAAGGTTTCAGTGGCATCTGACATGGGAATAGCAAATGTAAAGTGTGTGTTAGTGAAAGAGGAAGAAGCTAAAACAGATACTTCACAAATACACATTGCTCCTGATGATCTAGTAAAAGATATTGTAACAAAACAAGAGGAAGTTCGGGAAGCTTCTGACATTTCTCTCAAGATGTTAATGTCCACAAAAAGGCCAGAGCAGGAGTTAGCCAACATCCCAGAAAATACTGTTGAAGAGGTTCAGTCCAAAGTTATCACAATAGAAGACCAAACTGATAAAGTTAGACGTGCTGTAGGAGACCAAACTGGTAAAGAACTAAAAACTGCCAAAGTCAAAGTCCAGACAAAACCACTGAAAGAACCTGATCAGGTTGAGGACATTTCTCCAAAGAAACTCAAGCCTGTAAAACAGAGAGAGCAACCATTGTCAAAACTAAAAGAGGTCCCAGTGGAAACAATCCAGTCCAAGACTGTGAAAGTTCAAAACGTATTTGGCATCGTCACTCCTATTGAAAAGGCAGAAACAGGACAGGAACAACTTGAAAGAAAGGTTTCAGTGGCATCTGACATGGGAATAGCAAATGTAAAGTGTGTGTTAGTGAAAGAGGAAGAAGCTAAAACAGATACTTCACAAATACACATTGCTCCTGATGATCTAGTCAAAGATATTGTAACAAAACAAGAGGAAGTTCGGGAAGCTTCTGACATTTCTCTCAAGATGTTAATGTCCACAAAAAGGCCAGAGCAGGAGTTAGCCAACATCCCAGAAAATACTGTTGAAGAGGTTCAGTCCAAAGTTATCACAATAGAAGACCAAACTGATAAAGTTAGACGTGCTGTAGGAGACCAAACTGGTAAAGAACTAAAAACTGCCAAAGTCAAAGTCCAGACAAAACCACTGAAAGAACCTGATCAGGTTGAGGACATTTCTCCAAAGAAACTCAAGCCTGTAAAACAGAGAGAGCAACTATTGTCAAAACTAAAAGAGGTCCCAGTGGAAACAATCGAGTCTAAGACTGTGAAAGTTCAAAACGTATTTGGCATCATCACTCCTATTGAAAAGGCAGAAACAGGACAGGAACAACTTGAAAGAAAGGTTTCAGTGGCATCTGATATGGGAATAGCAAATGTAAAGTGTGTGTTAGTGAAAGAGGAAGAAGCTAAAACAGATACTTCACAAATACACATTGCTCCTGATGATCTAGTCAAAGATATTGTAACAAAACAAGAGGAAGTTCGGGAAGCTTCTGACATTTCTCTAAAGATGTTAATGTCCACAAAAAGGCCAGAGCAGGAGTTAGCCAACATCCCAGAAAATACTGTTGAAGAGGTTCAGTCCAAAGTTATCACAATAGAAGACCAAACTGATAAAGTTAGACGTGCTGTAGAAGACCAAACTGGTAAAGAACTAAAAACTGCCAAAGTCAAAGTCCAGACAAAACCACTGAAAGAACCTGATCAGGTTGAGGACATTTCTCCAAAGAAACTGAAGTCTGTAAAACAGAGAGAGCAACCGTTGTCAAAACTAAAAGAGGTCCCATTGGAAACAATCGAGTCCAAGACTGTGAATGTTCAAAATGTATTTGGCATTGTCACTCCTATTGAAAGGACAGAAACAGGACAGGAACAACTTGAAAGAAAGGTTTCAGTGGCATCTGACATGGGAATAGCAAATGTAAAGTGTGTGTTAGTGAAAGAGGAAGAAGCTAAAACAGATACTTCACAAATACACATTGCTCCTGATGATCTAGTCAAAGATATTGTAACAAAACAAGAGGAAGTTCGGGAAGCTTCTGACATTCCTCTAAAGACGTTAATGTCCACAAAAAGGCCAGAGCAGGAGTTAGCCAACATCCCAGAAAATACTGTTGAAGAGGTTCAGTCCAAAGTTATCACAATAGAAGACCAAACTGATATAGTTAGACTTGCTGTAGGAGACCAAACTGGTAAAGAACTAAAAACTGCCAAAGTCAAAGTCCAGACAAAACCACTGAAAGAACCTGGTCAGGTTGAGGACATTTCTCCAAAGAAACTCAAGCCTGTAAAACAGAGAGAGCAACCATTGTCAAAACTAAAAGAGGTCCCAGTGGAAACAATCCAGTCCAAGACTGTGAAAGTTCAAAACGTATTTGGCATCGTCACTCCTATTGAAAAGGCAGAAACAGGACAGGAACAACTTGAAAGAAAGGTTTCAGTGGCATCTGACATGGGAATAGCAAATGTAAAGTGTGTGTTAGTGAAAGAGGAAGAAGCTAAAACAGATACTTCACAAATACACATTGCTCCTGATGATCTAGTCAAAGATATTGTAACAAAACAAGAGGAAGTTCGGGAAGCTTCTGACATTTCTCTCAAGATGTTAATGTCCACAAAAAGGCCAGAGCAGGAGTTAGCCAACATCCCAGAAAATACTGTTGAAGAGGTTCAGTCCAAAGTTATCACAATAGAAGACCAAACTGATAAAGTTAGACGTGCTGTAGGAGACCAAACTGGTAAAGAACTAAAAACTGCCAAAGTCAAAGTCCAGACAAAACCACTGAAAGAACCTGATCAGGTTGAGGACATTTCTCCAAAGAAACTCAAGCCTGTAAAAAAGAGAGAGCAACTATTGTCAAAACTAAAAGAGGTCCCAGTGGAAACAATCGAGTCTAAGACTGTGAAAGTTCAAAACGTATTTGGCATCGTCACTCCTATTGAAAAGGCAGAAACAGGACAGGAACAACTTGAAAGAAAGGTTTCAGTGGCATCTGACATGGGAATAGCAAATGTAAAGTGTGTGTTAGTGAAAGAGGAAGAAGCTAAAACAGATACTTCACAAATACACATTGCTCCTGATGATCCAGTCAAAGATATTGTAACAAAACAAGAGGAAGTTCGGGAAGCTTCTGACATTTCTCTAAAGATGTTAATGTCCACAAAAAGGCCAGAGCAGGAGTTAGCCAACATCCCAGAAAATACTGTTGAAGAGGTTCAGTCCAAAGTTATCACAATAGAAGACCAAACTGATAAAGTTAAACGTGCTGTAGAAGACCAAACTGGTAAAGAACTAAAAACTGCCAAAGTCAAAGTCCAGACAAAACCACTGAAAGAACCTGATCAGGTTGAGGACATTTCTCCAAAGAAACTGAAGTCTGTAAAACAGAGAGAGCAACCGTTGTCAAAACTAAAAGAGGTCCCATTGGAAACAATCGAGTCCAAGACAGTGAATGTTCAAAATGTATTTGGCATTGTCACTCCTATTGAAAAGACAGAAACAGGACAGGAACAACTTGAAAGAAAGGTTTCAGTGGCATCTGACATGGGAATAGCAAATGTAAAGTGTGTGTTAGTGAAAGAGGAAGAAGCTAAAACAGATACTTCACAAATACACATTGCTCCTGATGATCTAGTCAAAGATATTGTAACAAAACAAGAGGAAGTTCGGGAAGCTTCTGACATTCCTCTAAAGACGTTAATGTCCACAAAAAGGCCAGAGCAGGAGTTAGCCAACATCCCAGAAAATACTGTTGAAGAGGTTCAGTCCAAAGTTATCACAATAGAAGACCAAACTGATATAGTTAGACTTGCTGTAGGAGACCAAACTGGTAAAGAACTAAAAACTGCCAAAGTCAAAGTCCAGACAAAACCACTGAAAGAACCTGATCAGGTTGAGGACATTTCTCCAAAGAAACTCAAGCCTGTAAAACAGAGAGAGCAACCATTGTCAAAACTAAAAGAGGTCCCAGTGGAAACAATCCAGTCCAAGACTGTGAAAGTTCAAAACGTATTTGGCATCGTCACTCCTATTGAAAAGGCAGAAACAGGACAGGAACAACTTGAAAGAAAGGTTTCAGTGGCATCTGACATGGGAATAACAAATGTAAAGTGTGTGTTAGTGAAAGAGGAAGAAGCTAAAACAGATACTTCACAAATACACATTGCTCCTGATGATCTAGTCAAAGATATTGTAACAAAACAAGAGGAAGTTCGGGAAGCTTCTGACATTTCTCTCAATATGTTAATGTCCACAAAAAGGCCAGAGCAGGAGTTAGCCAACATCCCAGAAAATACTGTTGAAGAGGTTCAGTCCAAAGTTATCACAATAGAAGACCAAACTGATAAAGTTAGACGTGCTTTAGGAGACCAAACTGGTAAAGAACTAAAAACTGCCAAAGTCAAAGTCCAGACAAAACCACTGAAAGAACCTGATCAGGTTGAGGACATTTCTCCAAAGAAACTCAAGCCTGTAAAACAGAGAGAGCAACTATTGTCAAAACTAAAAGAGGTCCCAGTGGAAACAATCGAGTCTAAGACTGTGAAAGTTCAAAACGTATTTGGCATCGTCACTCCTATTGAAAAGGCAGAAACAGGACAGGAACAACTTGAAAGAAAGGTTTCAGTGGCATCTGACATGGGAATAGCAAATGTAAAGTGTGTGTTAGTGAAAGAGGAAGAAGCTAAAACAGATACTTCACAAATACACATTGCTCCTGATGATCTAGTCAAAGATATTGTAACAAAACAAGAGGAAGTTCGGGAAGCTTCTGACATTTCTCTAAAGATGTTAATGTCCACAAAAAGGCCAGAGCAGGAGTTAGCCAATATCCCAGAAAATACTGTTGAAGAGGTTCAGTCCAAAGTTATCACAATAGAAGACCAAACTGATAAAGTTAGACGTGCTGTAGAAGACCAAACTGGTAAAGAACTAAAAACTGCCAAAGTCAAAGTCCAGACAAAACCACTGAAAGAACCGGATCAGGTTGAGGACATTTCTCCAAAGAAACTCAAGCCTGTAAAACAGAGAGAGCAACCATTGTCAAAACTAAAAGAGGTCCCATTGGAAACAATCGAGTCCAAGACTGTGAAAGTTCAAAACGTATTTGACATCGTCACTCCTATTGAAAAGGCAGAAACAGGACAGGAACAACTTGAAAGAAAGGTTTCAGTGGCATCTGACATGGGAATAGCAAATGTAAAGTGTGTGTTAGTGAAAGAGGAAGAAGCTAAAACAGATACTTCACAAATACACATTGCTCCTGATGATCTAGTCAAAGATATTGTAACAAAACAAGAGGACATTCGGGAAGCTTCTGACATTTCTCTAAAGATGTTAATGTCCACAAAAAGGCCAGAGCAGGAGTTAGCCAACATCCCAGAAAATACTGTTGAAGAGGTTCAGTCCAAAGTTGTCACAATAGAAGACCAAACTGATAAAGTTAGACTTGCTGTAGAAGACCAAACTGGTAAAGAACTAAAAACTGCCAAAGTCAAAGTCCAGACAAAACCACCGAAAAAACCTGATCAGGTTGAGGACATTTCTCCAAAGAAACTTAAGTCTGTAAAACAGAGAGAGCAACTGTTGTCAAAACTAAAAGAGGTCCCAGTGGAAACAATCCAGTCTAAGACTGTGAAAGTTCAAAATGTATTTGGCATTGTCACTCCTATTGAAAAGGCAGAAACAGGACAGGAACAACTTGAAAGAAAGGTTTCAGTGGCATCTGACATGGGAATAGCAAATGTAAAGTGTGTGTTAGTGAAAGAGGAAGAAGCTAAAACAGATACTTCACAAATACATGTTGCTCCTGATGATCTAGTCAAAGATATTGTAACAAAACAAGAGGAAGTTCGGGAAGCTTCTGACATTTCTCTAAAGATGTTAATGTCCACAAAAAGGCCAGAGCAGGAGTTAGCCAACATCCCAGAAAATACTGTTCAAGAGGTTCAGTCCAAAGTTGTCACAATAGAAGACCCAACTGATAACGTTAGACTTGCTGTAGAAGACCGAACTGGTAAAGAACTAAAAACTGCCAAAGTCAAAGTCCAGACAAAACCACCGAAAAAAACTGATCAGGTTGAGGACATTTCTCCAAAGAAACTTAAGTCTGTAAAACAGAGAGAGCAACCGTTGTTAAAACTAAAAGCGGTCCCAGTGGAAACAATCCAGTCTAAGACTGTGAAAGTTCAAAACGTATTTGGCATTGTCACTCCTATTGAAAAGGCAGAAACAGGACAGGAACAACTTGAAAGAAAGGTTTCAGTGGCATCTGACATGGGAATAGCAAATGTAAAGTGTGTGTTAGTGAAAGAGGAAGAAGCTAAAACAGATACTTCACAAATACACATTGCTCCTGATGATCTAGTCAAAGATATTGTAACAAAACAAGAGGAAGTTCGGGAAGCTTCTGACATTCCTCTAAAGATGTTAATGTCCACAAAAAGGCCAGAGCAGGAGTTAGCCAACATCCCAGAAAATACTGTTGAAGAGGTTCAGTCCGAAGTTGTCACAATAGAAGACCCAACTGATAACGTTATATTTGCTGTAGAAGACCGAACTGGTAAAGAACTAAGAACTGCCAAAGTCAAAGTCCAGACAAAACCACCGAAAGGACCTGATCAGGTTGAGGACATTTCTCCAAAGAAACTCAAGTCTGTAAAACAGAGAGAGCAACCGTTGTCAAAACTAAAAGAGGTCCCAGTGGAAACAATCCAGTCCAAGACTGTGAAAGTTCAAAACGTATTTGGTATCATCACTCCTATTGAAAAGGCAGAAACAGGACAGGAACAACTTGAAAGAAAGGTTTCAGTGGCATCTGACATGGGAATAGCAAATGTAAAGTGTGTGTTGGTGAACGAAGAAGAAGCTAAAACAGATACTTCACAAATACATGTTGCTCCTGATGATCTAGTCAAAGATATTGTAACAAAACAAGAGGAAGTTCGGGAAGCTTCTGACATTTCTCTAAAGATGTTAATGTCCACAAAAAGGCCAGAGCAGGAGTTAGTCAACATCCCAGAAAATACAGTTGAAGGTGTTCATTCCAAAGTTGTCACAATCGAAAACCAAACTGTTAAAATTATACCAAATGTAGAAAGCCAAATTGGTAAAATTATACCCAATGTAGACAGCCAAACGTGTAAAGAAGTAAAATCTTCCGGCGTTATCAAAGTCCAGACAAAACTACAGGGACAATCTGATCAGGTTGAGAACATTTCTCCAAAGAAACTCAAGTCTGTAAAACTGAGAGAGCAAGAGTCGTCAAAAATAAAAGAGGTCCCATTGGAAACAATCCAGTCCAAGACTGTGAATGTTCAAAACATATTTGGCATTATCACTCCTATTGATAAGGCAGAAACAGGACAGGAACAACTTGAAAGAAAGGTTTCAGTGGCATCTGACATGGGAATAGCAAATGTAAAGTGTGTGTTAGTGAAAGAGGAAGAAGCTAAAACAGATACTTCACAAATACATGTTGCTCCTGATGATCTAGTAACAAAACAAGAGGAAGTTCGGAAAGCTTCTGACATTTCTCTAAAGATGTTAATGTCCTCAAAAAGGCCAGAGCAGGAGTTAGTCAACATCCCAGAAAATACAGTTGAAGGTGTTCATTCCAAAGTTGTCACAATCGAAAACCAAACTGTTAAAATTATACCAAATGTAGAAAGCCAAATGGGTAAAATTATACCCAATGTAGACAGCCAAACGTGTAAAGAAGTAAAATCTTCCGACATTATCAAAGTCCAGACAAAACTACAGGGACAATCTGATCAGGTTGAGAACATTTCTCCAAAGAAACTCAAGTCTGTAAAACTGAGAGAGCAAGAGTTGTCAAAAATAAAAGAGGTCCCAGTGGAAACAATCCAGTCCAAGACTGTGAAAGTTCAGGAAACAAAAAAAATAGATCAGGAAACAGAAATCACTAAGAAGATAACTGATAACCAGAATTTGATAGAAAGTGTTGCATCAGTAACAGATATTGACACTGAACAAAAAGCAGTTCAGAAGAAATTGCAATATGAATCCAAAACAAAAGAGAACTATCCAGAATCTGGGATGAATATCACTCAAAGATCCTCTCTCGGAGCTGAGCTAGAAGAAGTCTACAGGGATGCCCCTCTCCAGAGGGCTCATTTCATATGCAAACAAGAAGAAAAAACGATATTTCCTTTGGAACAAGAAGAAAAGAAGAGTCTTCCCGTTGGTGCTTCTTCCAAAGGTATAGATGGAAACCATTTCTTGTCACCACTTGTTTTACCAGCGCACCTTTCTGCACTCCCGTCACTCTTTCAAGGACTTCTCACCGTCTTTTTCAGCAGTTCTTCCATCTCATATCACCCATTCTTGGCACAAAGTGTGTTTCTTCACTTGATTAAGAGCACCCATTGACACTACTTCTCTCAAAGGAGACACTTATTTTCATCTTGCTGATTGTTGCAAGCACCCCTCCTCAAAGTGGCTTGAATGTTTGGTGTATGATGAGTTTTTGTGTTTTATTCTCAATGTGTGTAAAAAAATGCAGCGCTAGCTGAAAAAACATTGACATCTTAAAGTGAAATTACAGTCGAAAACACTTAATACAGTACCTTATCGTCTGCTTCAGTGTGATATTTTTCCTATGTTACTCAGAATGACTTTCGCTACCCCCCTACTCCACACTTTGGGAGGCAACATTCTGTAAAAGTGAAACCCAAACCGAAAAAAAGAAAACCCTTCACAGAGTTGTAGCCAAGACTTTGGTGAACATTTGGGTATGCAGCTATCGCTTAGGCTAAAACATTTATGATCAAAGAAAAAATGGGATGTCCAATTGTCTGGTCCGGGACTGCATGTCGAAATCAAGATGCATTGGCCATATTGGCTCCCTGCCAGAACAGATTAAATCGCCTGGGTTAACAGTGACTATCAGGCTGTTTCCTCTCCGAACAAGGCCATGCCTCGGCAGCTGTATGAAGATCATAGCCACGCCCCAAGCCCGCAAGCCGAAGTGCATTCTGGAAGACAAACTGTCCTATTGAACTGTATTGTAACTACTGCAGCAGTGTGTGACAGAAATTGAGTTTAGCCGCGGCAAAGTACTACACAAAACAGGAAAAATAGGAACTGGGCTGGGGTGTGTTGTACATCATGAATAGACACTTATGATGTCAACGTGTTTTAGGCTGTAGTTTCACTTTCAGTTTAGTTAACATTGAACCTGAATGTTATTCACACTGGGTACATTCTCGTCCTCATGGTCCTCTTGATTTTACTTTAAGTGCCCACGAAGGAGGAGACATTTCCACAAGATAAAGAATCTCTGCCAAAGGCAGTTAGTCCCAAACAAGGTACTCCTTTGCTGTTTTAATATCTTGCGTGTGGTCTTATGATTTTGTGATTGTAAAAGGCATTCATCAACGAATGTCATTCTTGAGTAAATCTAAATCTTAAAAATTATCTTGAAGCACAAGATGTAAGCCAAGCTGTTGAAAAGACCAAGCTTCCTATCTCGGTCAAAGAAGAGATGGGAGAGAGGAAAGAAAAACAGCCAGGTACTTCATACCATCTAATAGTTTAAGAGCTGGAGGGCCTCAATAGAGGACAGCACTTTGGGTTTCTGTTTGCTTCTGTTGAATTCAACATGTGACTTGTATTTCAAGTGAGAAAACCACAAGATGCTGTACAAGTTGCTGAGGAAACCACAATGTATCCGGTCACTGAACAGACCAAACCCGTTGAGACGAGTAGTTTGGAAAAAACCAAGACAGGTATTCTTAATATAACATACATGCTACTTTAAATAGGCTTACTAATAACTTGGCGATCAAACAACTCTTACTTATCCCTTGTGTTGGACACAACACTTTGAATCTTTTTACACTTGAAGTGACCAAGCCTGAGTCCAAGGCTAAAGAAGCAGCCAAGAAACCAAGTGATGAAGATAAACCTGTGATGCTGAAGAAGACACCTCCTCCTGGGACAGGTAGAGATGATCACAGACCATGAAACAAAACCACTTCTTTCTTACAAGCACATACTCTCTTTGTATTTATTTACTTATTTCTTGTCTCTTTTTGTCTGTTTAACTTGACACAAGCTGTAATATGTGTACACGTGTCCATCATAAATTGGACAGCTAAGTCTAATTCACTAATGTCTCAATGCATAATAATTTGATTTAACCACCATATTCTTTTGCTTGTGAAACTACAGGTATCATTGTGGTCTTAAAAAAGCAGCATTTAGTTTACTTGAGCCGCTCTTTTAATGACGGATTCGCCTTCACTCAGCTTAGTTAGTAGTCCATTGTCTGACACCCATGTTAGATATTGTATTATAGTTCTGAAAACAAATTAACACATTGTGGATTTTACCTTTAAACCAGATGAAACCAAGGGGCCTGTACAAGCACCAGGAGGAGTGAAGAAAGGTAAGAGCACTCTACATTATATACCATGCCATATAGACATAGGTGTGTCAGTCTGTCCGTTTGGTTTAGTTTAGTGTTGTATCTTATTGTAGGTCTGTCTGTATGTCTGTGTTCAATCAAGCAGGGTTAAAGTCTGCTTTGGTATTTAGTTTTTTGTTGTTGTTGTATGTTTGTTTGTTTAATGGTATTTGTACAATGTGTGTGATGTGAAATCTTGAGAAATTGTTCTCCACAAAAAGGTAAAGTTCAAAAGGAGGACGATGGAATATTTGAGATTCCAACCTTGAGGAAAACATCCAAGGTCATGAAGGAGACAGAGGAAGAACAGGAGGTGATCACACTAAAGAAGATTCCATCAGTTCCAACCAAAGCAGAAGAAATCATGCTGCTGAAAGCCACAAAAACAACAGTTGTGGACGTTGAGATGGTGCACAGGAGGACGTCTATAGACCTGCCAGCTTCTACCCAGAAAACATCGCTAGAGAGAGAACCTAGAGAGAAGACAGCCACACAGACAGAGGCAGAACTTCCAAAACCTAAAGAAGTAAAAGAAACAGATTCAGCCAAAGACTCATTATGGTGCCATCAGAAAGAATCTCCTAAAGATAAGAAACCAGAAGATAAAATGTATCTTAAGAAAACTCCCAAATTAGCCAAAGCTGAAGAACCAGCTCCAGCAAGTGTGGCCATAAAGAAAGTTAAGAAGTTACCTTCAGATGAAGCAGAACAAGAAACAGTCAAGCTGAAACCATTTGACAGGCCTTCCAAACCCACAGAAGAGCCAGTGACAGACAAGAAGGAGAGACCAGAGAGAGAAGCTGTAACTTTTGAGAAAAAAGAGAGGCTCAGACCAGAGGATGAAACACAAACACCTACTAAGAAAGATGAAATATTTGGGAAGACAGAGGATCTACAAGCCAAGGTACAAAAACAAGCAGATAGAAAGAAAACACCTGAAGAAGAGAAGGATGCTGCCAAGGTACCACTCAAGGGAAAGAGAATCCCACCAAAGGAACAGGAAACAGAGGGTGTGAAACTGAAGCCATTCTCCAGACCACCTAAGGACGCTAAGGAGCCAGCTGCAGAAGAGAAGCCAGGGGGTGAGAAATTATCCATTTGTGCAAGCAGAGATCAACTGCCAAGGGAAGCAGAGACAGAGCCACACCTGAAGAAAACAGAGACGGCTAAACGTCCTGAGAAAGTGACACCTAAAGGTCATGAAGAGATGCCTGAGAAGGTGGTAGAGGCTGCTCCCACAACTGTGGAGAAGATAGTATCTCCTAAACCAACTGCTGATAAGGCAGTATCTCCTAAACCAACTGCTGATAAGACACTATCTCCTAAACCAACTGCTGATAAGGCAGTATCTCCTAAACCAACTGCTGATAAGGCAGTATCTCCTAAACCAATTGCTGATAAGACACCTGGGAAGACTCTAGATGAAGCCACACCATTGCAGTTGAAGAAGGGAGTTACGCCAAAAGAAAAAGAAGAATATGCAGAACCAGTTTTGAAGCCGGTTGACCAGCTCAAGAAGGTTGAACTGAAAAAGTCACCCTCTCCCCAAAGTTGATAAACCAAAGCCAAAAGAGCTGGAATCACTTCCAATTGAGAAGAAACCAAGTGTTGAAAAAGTCAAGAGGATACCGAAAACAGTTTCGCCAAAAGACTCAGTTGAGGCTGTGGCTCTGAAAAAGGTCCCCAAGAAACCTTCTCCAGAAGAGGAGAAGGCTGGAGAAGCAGTGAAGCCCAGCAAAGGGAAGGTCCCCGTGGTCAAGGAGGTTTCTCCTAGAGCTGTTCAGCTGAGGAAGGTCCCCACTCAGCTGGAGGAGGAGGTATTTGAAGAGGACTATGAGGTTGAGCCAGAAGAGGGGGAGGAGGAAGAAGAGGCTTGGGGCTGGGAGCTGGTTCCCAGTGAAAGCTACACCTCAGAAGACTGGCCAGCTGAAGGAGAAGATGCTGTGGAAGCTCCAGGTGTTACCAGGAGAGGTGAGGTGGTGACGTCACCAGACCACCTGGTGACCACTGACAACCTTCTCCTCATCGCCTCAATAACTTCCACCCATTATCTCATTAATGCCTACATCTGCATATGTCGACATCATCACCTCTTATGTCTGATTGAATGTACGCCATCGTGTCATTGTTGATGTTCAGCATTGTCAGCCATTCTGTCTGTCACATCTGTCTGTGTCTTGTTTTGTGTTTTTTCCACCAGTCTCCTAAACTCATCTGAAAAGTTTAAACCATGATCATTATCACATCATGCTGTGGGATTTATCTTTTTGTCACAATTTTCCATTTCCATCTATATGCTGTCTTTATTTTAAATGTTTCATAATTACATATCTAACTGTTAGGCAATATTATCGCTATGTTTCCTGGCTTTCATGTATATAAATATATACACATATCTTAAACATATCAGTACACTGTGTACTAATTAATTCCAACTATATTCAACAGAGGGACAACCTACGGAAGAAGCAGGAAGAGGAAGAGGGAGAGGGCTCAAACGTAAGAATGAGTGTGATATAACATATCTCGTTTATTATATAATACATATTTATTATATATTGACATCAAGATATAAGGGAACACCCATCTTAATAATCTATCAAAGCATATATAACTGAGAAGTCAAGTCACCAGTTCACTGGTGCAACTTTCTCTGTTTCATTTTAAAACCATTTTGTCTCGTCACAAATCATTGATATGAACCTGGCTTTAGAGTCTCTCTTTGTTAAATACAAGCAGCTTAAGAATGATCTGTATTTCAGCCAAGCAGACCCCATCTCCTGGTGATGGTGGTCGAGGCAGAGGCCTGAAGCCTGGGGGAAAGGGCCCATCCCCACCAGAGGAGCCCTTCGCAGGATTTAAGCTCAAAGCTGTTCCTCTAAAGTTCATCAAAAAACTTCAAGACATTGTGTTGACAGAGGCTGAGTCTATTGGTTCATCTGCTGTATTTGAGTGTGAAATTTCCCCCTCTACTGCCATAACTTCCTGGATGAAAGATGGAAGCAACCTCCGTGAGAGCCCCAAACACAAATTCACCTCAGATGGTAAAGACCGCAAGCTGAATATTATTGATGTCCAGCTGTCTGATACTGGTGAATACACGTGCGTGGCCAAGAATGCTGGAAAGGAAATATCATGCACAGCCAAGCTCATTGTTGAAGGTATTTACGTTAATAACTTGTGTCCTTTGTAATGGAAGTTGGTTCTAGAGGCAGAGTAGTTTAAATGTTGTTCCAATTCATACTGTTCTCTTCTGACAGAGCTGCCAGTGAAATGGATAAAGGAGTTGGAGGAAGAGACCTCACCCCTTAAAGGTCAGCCCCTGTACATGACCTGTGAGTTGAACAAAGAAAGGGACGTAGTCTGGAAGAGGAATGGACAGATCCTCAAGAACAAGGCTGGCAAAATCGCCATCAATGTCATTGGTCTGGGGCATGCCGTGACCATCCAGAACTCCACTGAGGAGGATGCTGGTCTTTACGTATGTCAAGTGGCCAATCAAGCAGATGTCCAAACTTCAACCAACGTTAAAGTGATTGGTGAGTAATGTTAAATGTACTTCACTTTATGAATTCACTTTTATTCATCACTGTAAAGATGTATTTATACCACTGTACACCCTTTCCCAGAATGGGAACACATAGCTTTAGCTTTCACTTTGTTCCAGAACAACTATTTCTTTGGTCTGATTTCTTCATGTTATTTACCCCAACAGAAATCATTAAAGACTGGCTGGTGAAGCCTCTGAGGGACCAGCATGTGAAACCCAAGGCAGCTGCAACATTTAAATGTGAGCTGTATAAGGACACACCTAACTGGAAGTGGCTTAAAGGAGAGACTGAGATACCTCCGTCTGATAAGATTGAGATGAAGAAGGATGGAAAGGAGCTGACGCTGACCATTAAGAACTGCCAACTTGACGATGTGGCCGAATATGCCATGGAGGTGGAGGGATGTGTCTACACCGCTAAACTCACACTAGGAGGTTGATCGATCAATCTATCTGTCTATCTATCAATCTTCCTATCCCCCTGTCTGTCTGTCTATATCTATCTATCCATGTATCATTCTGCCTATCTATATATCTTATCTATCCATCTATCTATCAGTATCTGTCTGTCTGTCTGTCAGTCCATCAACTAATGGAGGGTGTGTTTCAGAGCGTGAGGCTGAGATCCTGACGCCTCTGTCCAGCATGGAGGTGGTGGAGAAGGAGGATGTGACATTTGAGACGGAGATCTCTGAGGAAGATGTTCCAGGAGAATGGAAGCTGAAGGGAGTGGTCCTGACCAGATCACCGGTACCTACCTGTCTGCTATCTACCTATCTATTATTATAATACCTACCTGTCTAACGTAATCATTACATCTATTATTTATTCTATCTGAATATTCTGTTAATGTAATCTTCACCTGTCCCAGACGTGTGACATCCAAGCGGAGGGTACCAAGCGTAGACTCATCCTGAAGAATGTCCAGGTCGACCAGTCGGGCGAGGTGTCCTACCAAGCACTGAACGCCATCACCAACGCCATGCTCACAGTCACCGGTAAGACTTGCTCCTGGACACCAGGAACACACTTCCCGCTATGCTTCGTTGTTGTTCCCTATGAAATAAAGACTTGAGGTCCATAGGCAGATCCTGAAATGAAATGGAGGATGGACCTTATGTCTTTATTTCATGAAGTTCTGCTCTAGCTCAAAATGCAGCCTGGGAGGACGAGAAGATCAGAATGACCGTTCCCGAAGAAGATACATTTTTTTCTGTGTACTGTTTGTTGTTCGACATGTTTAATGTATGTAAACGTCTATTGTGTTGTGCTTGTTAAGACAATTCCAAGCACCATGAAGTACAGTTGGTTCTTTTTGGACCATCTGTTTGTGTTTTATGTGCTACATGTAGTATCCAGTTGATGTGCCCCACCAGACCCACCTTCTGTTTGTAGATAGCTGCCAGTCCATTGGTTCAGTTTGCTGCACATGTAAGACATGCCCTGCTTTTAGATTCAGTGTTAGAACAGAATTACCTGTCTCCAAAGAAGAAACTCCAGTTCAACCAACATGGAAGAACTGAGGCTGATCCTGAGTCCTGCTTGATACTAAAGGCCCTGACACAACAAACCAACGTCAAAGAACTAGCAGCGACGAAGGCCGAATTTTGCGTCTCCTTGCGTTGCCTGTGTCTTGGCCAAAAAATTGCACTTTAACACACCGCGAACACTACAGCCAACGGTCAACTAGCATGTACGTTCTGTGCCTGCATGAGAGGTAATAACTCTCCATACCAGCAGGTGGTGGTAGTCTGTATTCGTCATTCAAAAAGGGACACCGGAAGACCGAAGACTGTGGATATATACAAACATAAATCAAAGCAGAGTTTGCCTACCATTTCCACACCACTCTCACTCAGACGGTTTCTCAATATAGCTACTTCTAATCGAGAACAAGTCATTTCTCTTCTCATGCACTGATTCGCTTAAGCTGAACAGCCAATCAGAGTGATTTCTCTCACCGATGGCCTCCGTCCCTGTTTCAGCATATTGAATTGGGAATGGAGGCCGTCTGTGATAAACTGCAGACAAGCCACAGACAAACCACAGACAAGGGCCGACTAGTACCAATGGTGCAGGACACACCACAAAAACTAGGGCTACAGACACTCACCAACAGCCCAACTTTCGCCAACGGCCGACCATCGTCCCAGTGTGTCAGGGCCTTAAGACCACATGGACCTTCTTGTGGATCTGTAGTCACAAAGTTAGGCCATCCAATAAAGAACCAGGTCGACACCACGAAAGTCTGCTGAGTAGAAGTTGAAGAAGGCAGTTTGTCTAACTCAACACTCATGGGACAAAACAGGAGTAAACCCCTCACCCAAGACCCTACAGTGGACCCGGAAGAAGACTAGAGTACAACACTCCCACCATGCCAACAGGACTGGGGATAGCTGGAGGGTTCATGGGCCCTTAAGCAGTTTTAGACCAGAGGTTTTTACCACCACAGTGCAGACTCACTGAACCAATGTCCACAGCACTGGTGTGGTATGAAGTACCTAAACAGCTTTCTTCATCAACTGGCTACTGACTGTAGCATGGTGTTGTCTTGGTGTTTTGTTGGTGCAAAGTGATGTCTTGATGTCTGTTGTCATTCTTACCTACTGTTCATACCTCCCAGAAATCGAAATGGGCTTTGTTGTCCCACTGGAGGATGTTTCTGTGCATGAAAAGAAACAGGCTAAGTTTGAATGCGTCATCACAAAAGACGTGTCAAAGGTCATGTGGTACAGAGGGTCTGACATCATCACCCCCGACCAAAAGTATGACATCATTGATGATGGAAAAAAACACATGCTGATCATAAACAGCTGTGAGTTTGATGATGAGAATGAGTATACGATAGAAGTGTTGGGGAAAACCTCGATGGCGAGGCTCACAGTGGAGGGTAAGTTCTGGAGCGGCACCACCATGTTTCCTGGAGTTGCTTTACTTCCCTGTTAAACTAACTGGTATGAATATGCCCTACTAATTTGTTGTAGGTATAAGACTTAAATGTATCACGCCGATAAAGGACCAAACCGTGAAGGAAGGCCAAACAGCTCGCTTTGAGCTGGAGCTCTCTCATGAGAACATCCCAGTCACATGGTTCAGGAATGACCTGAAGATCCACCCCAGCAGAACCGTTCTCACACATGTGAACCGAAAGAAGCATGTTCTAGAAATGAAGGAGGTGACGCTAGATGACACATGCCAGATTAAAGCAGAAGCCAAGGGAATTCCTTCCATGGCAAATCTTACGGTCATAGGTAACAAGACCTCCATCCTTCTTTCCAAAGCCCTCCCCCTAAGTAACTTCGACAGTCTGTCACAAAGTCTTTATTGACCTGTGAAGTCCACAAACATCTTGTTTGTCTGCTGTCATGTTCCTGTTTGTCTATGTTGTTTTATCTGTACTCTTTATTTGTGTTGTTTGTCTATGTGTCGTATGTGCTGTATATTGAGACTGGTGTTGAAACAATATATGCAGTACATATTCAGAGTAACAAGTGTTTGGCCGTTTCAGAGGGCGATGCGTACTTCACGGTTAAGCTCCAGGATTACACGGCGGTGGAGAAAGACTTGGTGGTGCTGGAGTGTGAACTCAGCAAAGAGGTGGAGGTCATGTGGTACCATAATGAGAGAGAGCTCAAGGGCTCTAAGAAGGTGTCCATTATAGCCGAGGGCAAGCGGAGAAGCCTGAACATCAAGAGGGTGGAAGACCAGGACAAAGGACAGTACATGTGTGACTGTGGAACTGACAAGACGCTCGCTACCCTTAACATTGAAGGTAAAGAAAAGGCTGATTCGCTTTCCTGGTTTCCACCGCGCAACATCTGCTTGGCTTTTCTCTGCTCTTCTTCTCCCATGTCTGGACATCTCTTCTAACTGTCTTCGATCTCTTCTAACTCCAACATTGTAGAAACACACTACAAGATGTCTAACTCCAACATGGTAGAAACACACTACAAGACTTCTAACTCCAACATGGTAGAAACACACTACAAGACTTACATGTGCTAAGCTCTCTGGAAGAGTGATGGGTGAACTGTGGTTAAAAGTTAAGATGCTCATTTAGAGTCTTGTGGTGTCCTTCCACCATGACATGGGACTCTGTCTGTCTGTCTGTCTGTCTGTCTGTCTGTCTGTCTGTCTGTCAGTCTGACTTGTCATTGTGTCTGTATCTGTCATTCTTTAAAAAGCTACTTCTACAGTTTTTAACTCCAGTGCCAACAAATGAGCAGAACATGTCTTAGACTACTACTAGTAATGGAGTTTAAACCCATTAAACCCTGCAGTGTTGTGGATTTGCAGCCAACACATTCCCCTTTTCACTAAGGGTGATTTGACCGTATTGTCCACCTGTAACATGTTAATACGATTATGGCCTTAGTGTTTGTTTTATAATGAAAAGTTTTGTAAAGTATAATATTCCTGATTATTGTTGTTACTCCACTAGCCCAATACTATCCTGTAGCTCTGAATGGTCTTGTCTGGATTGTTTTTTCCATTCACATGTTGAGTTGGATATCTTGATTCTGTCCCTCTTCAAACGCCAGCACGCCATATCAAGGTGGTGCGTCCTCTGTATGGGGTGGAGGTGTTTGATGGAGAAACAGCTCGTTTTGAGGTGGAGATCTCGGAGGATGACGTCCACGGCCAGTGGAAACTGAACGGAGAAGTCCTCAGTCCCTCTGCTGTATGTCTTATCATCAACTATGTGTTCCTTTCCATTTGCTTCAATACACTTTCACTTCAACACATTCACAAAGTTTCCTTTCAAATCGACACCTTGAAACCCTCCCCAGGCAGTTCTAAACATATGATCAACAAATGATTGCGCTTTAATTGCATTCGATTTCATTTCAATGAAAGTGAATTGAGTGCAGCATTTTGTGATCCAATTCTGTGAGTTGTTTTGGTATAAAAACACTGAAATTGTGCTGGACGATCTGCAGGATGTTGAGATAGTGGAAGACGGAGCCAAGCACACTCTGATCTTGTACAACTGTAAGGTGCCCCTGACAGGTGAGGTGGCGTACAGTGCTGCCAACGCCAAGTGCTCTGCTAACCTGAAAGTGAAGGGTGAGCGTTCACAGTCCTTTATCTGTGCACTCTTACAAACATCCATGCACAATATGTGCTGACTCTTCACAACTCTAACTCCTGAGTTCACAGTTCACCCTTCTATTCTTATTTCTGTTACACTTTTGTGTCTTTTTTTTGCTTAAAAAAGATTTGTTTTAAATAACACAAAAATGCTATTGCTTTCCAATAAAACATTAGGTTAAACATGGTATTGGAATCACCCATTGCATTGAAAAGTAACAGCATTTTTGTGATGTTTGTGTATTTATATTCATATTGTGAAGAAAGCAAGATGTCGTCTCTACCACGTTGACAGACAACCAGGCTGTAAACCAGTTTCTAAACCAACTGGTTTTAATCAACTGGTGATAAACCAGTGACTCTCCATGTTCTGGTTGATGTTAACACTGTTTCTCTGAATTAACAGAAATGCCAGTGTCATTCATGACGCCGCTGAGCGATGTTCATGTGTATGAAAAAGACGAAGCCAGATTTGAGCTGGAAGTGTCCAGAGAGCCCAAAAGCTTCCGCTGGATGAAAGGATCGCAGGAGTTGTCCAGCGATGACAGATATGAGCTGGTGGTGGAGGGGAAGAGACACACATTGCTTGTGAAATCAGCCAAATACGAAGACGAAGGAAAATACATGTTTGAGGCTGAAGACAAGAGGACTTCTGGCAAGCTGATCATCCAAGGTACACAGCAATAACATTGATCAGCTATAGGATTAGTTTAAACTCATTATTAAATCAAATGAAAAATGTAAGATTTACGATAATAACTGTCTAAATTTTGTATTGGGCAGGAATTCGTCTGGAGTTCGTCAAGCCCATCAAAGATGTGACTGTGAAGGAACGAGAAACAGCAGAGTTCAGCGTAGAGCTTTCTCACGACAAGATCTCTGTGATCTGGTACAAGAACGATGTCCGTCTGCACCCCAGCAAGGTGGTCCACATGTCAGAGGATGGCAAGACCCACACCCTGGCCTTCAAGGAAGTGACCATCGATGACACCTCGATGATCAGGGTGGAGGCCATGGGAAAGACCTCCGAGGCCATGCTCACCGTCATCGGTTAGTAATGCTAATCAATCCACATATCCACACCAGTCTAACATCTGGTACATAATGATATTAGAGCATAAGGTACAAATATGGTAAATAAAGTATTTACAGTTTGTGTGTATGTTGTGGTTTCTTGCAGAGGGAGACTTGTACTTTACCACCAAGCTGCAGAACTACACAGCTGTAGAGAAGGATGAAGTGTCTCTGGTCTGTGAACTCAGCAAGTCTATAGCAGAGGTCAAATGGTTCAAGGATGGTAAAGAAATCATTCCTTCCAAGAACATTGTAATCCAAACTGATGGCAAGAAGCGCATGCTGACCATCAAGAAGGCAGCGAAGGCCAACATTGGAGAATACACCTGTGACTGTGGTACAGACAAGACAACTGCCAGTCTGAACATCGAAGGTAAACTCTCCAGAGAAGATGGGATTTCATACTTCCTGTGTAGACCACGCCTCCTTCCCAAACTCCACCCCCACCTAGCAATCTTCCACCTCCACCCGGCCATCCTCCACCTCCAACCGACCATCCTCCATCATGCCACTGTCTGTGTTCAGTTTGTCTCTACATGTTGCGTGTTTGTATTTCCACATGTAGATCTGGCTACACATGTTGTGTCTTTGTATCCACAGGTGTTGTGTCTTTGTATCTGCAGGTGTTGTGTCTTTATATCCACAGGTGTTGTGTCTTTTGTATTTACAGGTGTTATGTTGTGTTTGTACCTATTTGTATGTTTGTTCCTATATGTTTGTATCCACATGTGTAGTTGTATCTACACGTGTTGTGTGGTTGTGTCTTGTGTCTGTAGGTGTCTCTGCTTTCTGTCAGAGACATGTGGCACTGAAGTATTCCCCAAACCTATGAATGCTTTGTATTAGTTCTCCTCGTACTTAAGATATCCTCACAAGTATTTAAATTTCTTTTAACATTTTACCACATTTTATGTTCATATATGTTTTTGAGGACATTCAATGTATTTCTTAACGTTTTGATTTTGTTATAAGGGTTTAAATACCTTTTGAGGACATTTATAACGTCATCAGATTAGGTTTTAAAGGCTTTATGAGGAGTTATAATTATATATATGTATATATATGTATATATATATATATATATATATATATATATATATATATATATATATATATATATAGTTTATTATTTATTTAGACTATGTTTTTTAAATCACAAATCTATGATCTATATCTAAATTTCTATATTTTAAATAACATTATCACTGTAGCCAAATGGAAATCCTTGCAATGTGTTGTTTTATATCAACATACATAGAATCAGAATCAGTATTTCTTAACATCTAATGCCCTCATAAGTTTAGAACTACCCTAGGAGGCCATGTATAATGTCTAGTGATAAGGTATTAAATTAATAACATTTATAACGTCCTCATAGGTTTTAAAGGGTTTTAAAGGCTTTATAGGTTTGGGGGATTTTCAGCGTCTGCACATACTGTAAGTTGCTCTGGAACAGAGCGACAGCAAACTGCACAACTACCTCTTCATCAATATTATTATCATCACCTTGTATGTATGTGCTACAGGTCCGAGTACCTCATATTTGCGTGTGCTACTGGTCTCCACTGGTTTGTGTTCACCTTCCCAGTGAGAATGTTTCAAGGTACAGCTCTCTGGGTGATAACGCACATGTTTTCCTCTGGTTAACTCATGTGCTTTTGGCCTTCCTGCAGAGCGCGACATCAAGGTTGTGCGTCCGCTGTACAGCGTGGAGGTAACAGAGACGGAGACGGCTAAGTTTGAGACAGAGATCTCTGAGGGAGACCTCCATGGGAACTGGAAGCTCAAGGGAGACGCTCTCCACCAGTCTCCAGTAAGACCAAATGCTGGCTGGGACAGTTGCTTCGCCGTCTTACCCTAGAGTCATTATGATATCAAGAAATAATAAAATAACATGACAATAGCAAAGAAATTAAAACAAATAACAACAGCTAGTGATAATTCCAATCAAAAATCACATTGAACAGATTGACTGCTTGTTACAATGATGTGTAGACATAGGGCCTCCTTTCTGCAAGTCCTGGACAACCTCTGTGTGATCTCCTCAGGACGTGGAGATCAAGGAGGAAGGAACCAGACACATGCTGGTCCTCTACAACGTCCGCATGGACATGGCCGGAGGAGTGGACTTCTCTGCAGCTAACGCTAAATCTGCAGCCCAGCTCAGAGTCAAAGGTGTTGACAATAATATTATAGTAATAGTAATATAGTAATGATGTTTAATGTCTAGCAATATAGTAATGATGTTAACAATAATAATACTGATAATAATAATACTAATAATAATAATACTGATAATGAGATAAGTATCGTTATTTAGTAATGGTGTTAAAAAAAGGCTGTTATCTGAGAGCCCTCGCTCACACCCAACCACCTAAACCAGGAGATGTTTCTCTGAACGCACTTCTTACTCTGACAAACCTTCTGATGAATGACTGAGACATCTCAAACACAAATATCATTAATTGAAATCACATTAATATTGATCCCTTTGCAAAACTTTATAAACACTAATTAAGTTATTATTATATAATATAAATTCATTATAATTATATTATAGTTCTTATATATTATTATATTATTATATTCTGACGTATGGAAAAAAAAGTTTGGAACTGTTTGGAAGTTGATGTTTTGAATGTGAAAGTCCACTTCTACTGAAGCATGATGTGAATGTGTTGTGGGTAGGCTGAGCAGGGAGAATAGTGCTATATATCTCCAGAAGACAGCCAGTGTTTAACAAGCTGTTAGAGGGCTTTCCATCTGTCATGTTGGGATCCTGTCGTAAATACTTGAGGTTTCTAGCTAATCCTCATTCGCGTTCCATGTTTAATGGTCTGTCGGACTCATCTTTCTCTGCAAGGGGTAAAGTAAAGTGACAACACAGCTCTGCAAGATGTTGGCATCTTCAATATTAGGTAACTTGTGGAGCCTTTAGATCCTTTTCCTTTTCCTGGAATATTCTGAGCAGGTGATTGACAGGAACAGATTGAGCAGGTCTGGTGGTTTGGCATGGCTGGGCCCTCAGCCAATCAGAGGCTCTAGTTATTTTAGACGTCGCATGCCTTATCTAGATCTGGTGGTGGTGATTGGCAGGCTTTCTGCTGACCGTATCCATGTGATGTCAGGCCCTATGCTAATGAGCCCTAGCCTCTCCAGTTGTCCTGAGGCCAGTGGAGCTGCAGGCCTCCCAACCAACATGAGGATTAGCCACTAAGGATTTTACTTTTTCTCTTGGGATTTTGAGCACTTTCAGGGGGGACTAACCATGTCTTCTCCTGATCCCAAAGCCCGGGTGATCGGCCTGGCCAAGTCTCTGAAGGACGTGGTAGTGACGGCCGGGGAGACGGCCACCTTCGAGTGTGAGCTGTCTTTCGAAGGCATTGCTGTCGAGTGGTTCCTGGGGGGTACCAAGCTGGAATCAAGCGATAGAGTAAGTTTTTTAAGTTTGTCAACTTTGACACCACCAGCACAATGCTAACCACAGGCCAGTAGAATCCATTAATAGGATCAATTATTGCTAATAAATACATTCACTTCCTGGAATGGCACCTGAACCCGACCCCATACATTACAAAACATTCAAGATATGCTACTAACTATTCATTATATTTCTTTAAAGTAAGTATTGTACTGCAAATTATTGATGCTTGGTTTTCTCTTGTGTGGCTGCTGCTAAAGTGTTTTAATCACTATATAGTTGACATATATGGTTGTGTGGGGAACCAGATTCCAGCAGAGCATTTGATCTGGGTTTTGAGATAACGCAGGAGGCTATTCTGCCCAGCCAGCGTTCTGGAAGGTTATTTTTAACTGCTGTGGGAGTGGAGGGCACGGGGCAGGTGGCAACAACCCCTCTCCCAATATGTTTTTTAAATCACTACATGTGCTTTCTGGGCTTCTTCTGGATTTTGTGTTAAATTATGTCAACAAGGACCATTCGCTTTGGCCCTTCCGTATCCAATAATCGTTCAGTTGTTTTTTTTATTACTACGTTGATTGTAATCTGATAGCGGCGTTTCTAGGGTGAGAGGATCTTTTCTGGGATAGGGAGTTGTGCAACATGAGTTTTCTATATCGTGCATGAAGCATATAAACAAATACATCAGCAGGTTGTGCACTATATCATTTTAATGATGTCATTATAGCTTTTAGCTTTGCTTGAAATTACCTTTCTTCAAAGGTACACAGTAATGTTGATGGATATAAAGATAGTATTCGTTTTGATGGATATAAAGTTGTGTCCTTTAAAATTGAGTTGCGCTTGAGGTCCGGATGCTTCTTGTTGAGTGTTGGAAGGGATGTAGAGGGAAGGGATCTAGAATTGCAGGCTTCATTCCTGACCTTCTTTACTTCTGATGAAAGCACATGTTCCTGTGTTGTCTGTGTTTCTCTATGTTGCATTATTTGTATAGCAGTCTTCTCTATGTTACTGCAATAGTATTATAGCAGTCTTCTTTATGTTACTGCAGTAGTATTATAGCAGACTTCTCTATGTTACTGCAGTAGTATTATAGCAGTCTTTGTTATTTTACTGCAGTAGTATTATAACAGTCTTCTCTATATTACTGCAGTAGTATTGTAGCAGTCTTCTCTGTTACTTCAGTAGTATTATAACAGTCTTATCTATGTTACTGCAGTAGTATTATAACAGACCTCTCTATGTTACTGCAGTAGTATTATAGCAGTCTTTGTTATTTTACTGCAGTAGTATTATAACAGTCTTCTATATGTTACTGTAGTAGTATTATAGCAGTCTTCTCTATGTTACTGTAGTAGTATTATAGCAGTCTTCTCTATTTTACTGCAGTAGTATTATAAGTCTTCTCTATGTTACTGCAGTAGCATTATAGTAATCTTCTCTATGTTACTTAACTGCAGTAGTATTATAGCAGTCTTCTATATGTTACTGCAGTAATATTGTAGCAGTCTTCTCTATGTTACTGCAGTAATCTGTCCAAGGCGTGTGTAGAGACTTGAAGGTCTGCTGAAGAGGCGATGGGGAGTCAGGTGGCAGGGGGTTATATGGAGCTGTGGTGGATATGTGGAACCCAGCTGCCTCTGTTCGTAAGAAACACAGCTTGACCCCAAGCAAACTGCCAGGGCTGATTTACAGTGTGCTTCATTATATCACAGGTGGTCACAAGAGCTGAAGGCAAAATCCACACACTTACATTAAGAAATGTAACACTGGCTGAGGCTGGGGAGGTGAGGCTGGCAGCCAAGGACTTCAAGACACAAGCCAACCTGATAGTCAAAGGTATGTCTCTCCTCTCCTCTCCACCTTTCCTCTTCTTTCCTCTCCTCATCTCCCCCCCCTTTCCACCTCTCCTATTCTTTCCTCTCCTCATCTCTTGTCCCCTCTCCACCTCTCCTTTCCTCTCATCTCCTGTCTCATCCTCTCCACTTCTGCTCTCCTCTCTACCTCTACTTACCTTTCCTTTCATCTACTCTCCTCCTTTCCTCTCCTCTCCTCTCCCCCTCTCCTCTCCTCCCCTGTCCACCTCTCTGCTCTCTTCTCTCCTATCCTCTCCACCTCTCCTCTCCTCCCCTCTCCACCTCTTCTCTGCTCTCCTCCCTCCTCTCCTCTCCTACTCTCCACTCATTCCTTTTCCACCTCTCCTCTCATTTCCACTCATCTCTTCTCCCCCTCTCCTCTCATCATCTCTCTCCTCTCCCCCCTCTCCTCTCTAGTCCCTGTCTCTCTCCTTCTCCATCCTCCTCTCCTCTGTATGTTTCTATTATCAGCTGTGATTGAAGCCCCTAATAGTCACAATATGAAAATCAATGATGAGAGAAATATATGTATGTTTGTCTGTAAGTACAGACATTTAGAGGTGGGTGACATAATCTAAAGCTGGTTCTTGGAAAATATAGGTGGTTACTAGAAGGTAGAGATGGTTACTAGAAGGAAGAAATGGTTACTAGAAGGTAGAGATGGTTCATTAATAGAATGTCGATATGGTTACTAGAAGGTAGAGATGGTTACTAGAAGTTAGAGATGATTACTAGAAGATAGAGATGGTTAATTAATAGAATGTAGAGATGGTTACTAGAAGGTAGAGATGGTTACTGGAAGAAGATAGAGAAGATAGAGATTGTTTAGAAGATCGTTTAGAGAAGGTGAATGAAGATAGGTGTCTAAATGTCCTCCTGTCTGCTGTGCAGAGCCACCAGTAGAGTTCAGCAAACCTCTGGAGGACCAGACAGTTGAAGAAGAGGCCACTGCCACCCTTGAGTGTGAAGTGTCCAGGGAGAACGCTGAGGTCCAGTGGTTCAGAGATGGACAGGAGATTCGCAAGACTAAGAAATATGAAATGATTGTTGATGGCTATAAGAGAGCACTCATCATTCATGGATGCACTATGGATGATTCAAGAACATACACCTGCGACGCAAAGGACTTCAAAACCTCCTGCTTCCTCAGCGTTGAACGTAAGTACTGGAAACACAGCTCTTCATTTCCTAGCTCAATGCCAGAATGTGAGCCTGGCTCACAAGTAATAAACAAAACAGCTCACAGCTCATACAACTCATGGCTTCACTGGCCGCTGTGGAGTCAACAAGTTGATGTACATATTGTAAAAAGATTCCCTAACTAGTCAATAACACGTTACATAGACTGCTTTTATATAATAATAATAATAATAATAATAATAATAATAATAATAATAATACATTTGTATAAAATAATACACAGTCAGGATAAAAACAACAAAGACATAATTAAAGCATAGAACAGCTTTAACAGATTTACTATGAAGAAAAAAAAAAGCCTTCTTGTAAAAGTAAGTTTTGAGAAATGATATAAAAGAAGGATATATACTGAACTGGTAGCCAGTGTAGCATTGCAAGGATGGGAGTGATATGGTCTTGTCTCTTCTGGCAGCCGAGGTCTGCATGAGCTGGAGACAGGAGATGGCCTTTTGGCTGAACCCCTGAATAAATGGAATTATAATAATCCAGTCATGACTAAATTAATGCATGGATGACTTCTTCAAGGTCTACTTGGGATAAAAAATGTTGAACTTTCGCAATGTTCCTAATTCAGAGAAAGCATCATTGATTGTACTACCTTGGTGATTTGTATGTCAAAACAAAGCTCAGGGTCACACCCAAATTGTGGGCGGAGTGCTTAACGTTGGAGGACAGGTTCCCAAGATTCTTTTTTAAGTTACTGGTCAGGTTAAGGGGACCGAATAAAAGGACCTCAAATTTTGGCTCAAGTTTTGTGACATCCAGCTTTTAATATCAGAGAGACATATCAGAGAGACATGCTATAACATGAGTCTGTGTCACTACCAGTAAGTGGAACATAAAGTTAGGCGTCGTCCACATAACAGTGGAAATTAATATTATACTTACGGATGATCTGACCCAGAGGAAGCATATAAATAGAAAATAATATAGGACCAAGAATTGACCCCTGGGGAACACCACATGAGAGAGGGGCTGGGGATGAGGAAAATTCTCCCATTACAACAGAGAAAGATCTGTCAGTAAGGTAGGAGCCAAGCGGAGGGTTGTTTAAACTGCATTTATATCGTGTTCTTCTAACCTCTATGATTAAAGGTACATTTATTGCCTCACATTCACCCAATACCCAGCTGTTGAGCAGTTGGGTGCCTTGTTCAAACGTCCTCCCACCTCACACCAAGCCAGCACCCTAACCCCCCTCCCCGCTGCTCATGAGGATCCTAGATGCCTCCTATCTACTCTCCCCCGATGTTCCTTAGTGTGTTTTATTTGCTCCAGGTTGTAAAAATCCTGTATTCTCTGTTTTCGCAGCCCCTCATGTGGAGTTCTCTAAGCCTCTCCATGACGTGGAGGTCCGCGAGAAGGAGTCTGCCAGGTTTGAATGTGAAGTATCCAGACAGAATGTGAAGGTAAATAATGGTTACTAGCTTATTTCCTCACAGGTCAACACTGAATGCAGCTCCTCTTCTCTCCACTAGGGGGTGCAAGACAAGAGGGCCTAAAGGGCCTCTATCTTACCACCAGATGTGACATTGGTTATCCATTATATAATAATAATACATGCTATTTATATTTCCTGTAGCTTCTCTAAATACTCAAAGACACTTCAATGTTATAATCTATTTCAAAATGTCCACCCAGATGTGTGATGGATAGATCAACTATGTCTACAATATGTAGCCTGAAGATGATGGACACCCAGATTTAAGATCAGGGCAGGGAACAAGGAAAAGTATTTTTTGTCCAAATACCAGATCTTACAATTACATTACTAACTGTGGGGCATTGAAGTCTAGTAGTAGTATGTTGTTGTGGAAAATTCCCCATGATTATCTAAATATATTTTTCCATTCGCTCAACCATATTTGGTGTTTTTTTTACATGTGTTCTTATTTAAACATGGCTTCGATTCATGTTTATAGTTCACTGAAAGAGTGGAAGTGAGATTGTAGGGTTAATATTGTGTGTTTGTGTGCAGATTGGCTGGTTTAAGGATTGAAGATCGTAGGGTTAATATTGTGTGTTTGTGTGCAGGTTCGCTGGTTTAAGGATGGAAGTGAAATCAGGAAAGGGAAGAAATATGAGATCATTGCTCAAGGCGTCCAGCATGTCCTGGTGATCCACAAATCTGTGTTCGACGACGAGGCAGAATACGAATGTGACGCAAAGACTGTCAAGTCCTCCGGCATGCTGACCGTTGTTGGTAAGAAAACTATCACAACACTACCCATCTACTGTATATTGATATCATTATCTTATACCTTACACATTCCACTAGTTTATTGAATAAGACAGCTGTTTTATTTTCACTGTGCTGCAGAGGAGGAGGCTAGGTTCACCAAGAACCTGTCCAATGTGGAGGGAACTGAGACAGACAGTATCAAACTGATCTGTGAAGTGTCCAAGCCCAGTGCAGAAGTCACCTGGTACAAAGGAGAGAAGGAGCTGCCTGAGGGAGGTCGCTATGAGCAGATTGTGGATGGAAAGAGAAGGATCCTCATCATCCAGGCCCTGAAGATGGAGGATGTTGGGGAGTACAACTGTAGACTGAGTCCCTCCATCAAGACCTCTGGAAACCTCCAGATCAATGGTAACATGCCGATACCATCACCCTCTTGTTATTAAAGTGATATAGAATATATTGGACAGCAGTCTGCTGTCCAACCAACACCTCATAGCACCAAACATTTAGTTTCAATATCTGCTCATTTCTAAGATAAGCTACATCGTCAACGACAGAGAGAGATCATTGTTGACCGTCTTGGCTTTTCCTGATATTAAGATGTGTGTGTGTTTTGGTTTCCTTCATGTCTGTAGAACTAGCTGCTGAGTTCATCTCCAGGCCTCAGAGCCAGGAGGTGGTGGAGGGAGAGAAGGCCCAGTTCGTCTGCTCCGTCTCCAAGGAATCCTATGAGGTGAAGTGGTTTTGTGGTGACAAGCAGCTGGAGGCCGGAGACAAGTACCAGATGATCAGCGACGGCAAGAGGAGAACTCTGCTCATCAAGAGCTGTGAGCTCAAGGACCAGGGAGGATACGTGGTGGTGATCGGCAGCACTAGGTCCAGTGTTGACCTGACCGTACTCGGTATGATCCAACCCTCACATCGTCATGTCTTGTCTACAAAAGCAAGCTTCTGATAGAAATCATAGGTCATAACACAAACTGGAAAAAACGGTTGAATTATACATAGAAGCAAATGGACACTGACATGTAGAAGCAATCTAGGAGGACACATCCCACATGTATATTTATATTTGTTATTGTCTTACATATATTTAATTTTTTAATTGTTGTTATTGTTATTGCAAAACATATATAGAAATTCAGTATTTAAAAAGATACACAGGGTCATAAAGACATAGGTCATGAATACGTGATAAAAGACATAAGTGATAAAAACATGTTTGTTAGTTTGTAATCAACGTTGTCTCGCATCTGTCTTGCAGAGAAACTGAAAATCATCACCCCACTGAAAGACACGGAGGTGAAGGAAGGCCAGGAGTTCGTCCTGAACTGTGAGGTCAACACTGAAGGAGCCAAAGCTAAGTGGCTGAAGAACGACGAGACCATGTTTGAGAGCAGCAAGTTCATCATGGTCCAGAGAGACAATGTGTTCTCTCTCAGAATCAAAGATGCCCAGAAGGCAGACGAGGCCAGCTACTCCATCATCCTGACCAACCAGAGAGGAGAGCAGGCCAAGAGCACATGCAACCTCACCGTCAAAGGTCAGTACTGAACAAAAATAACATAATATTTAGTACATAATATACAGTATAATACTCTCAATCACAGTGTAATAACAATGATCTCACAGCCACAGTGTAATAATATTATGATCTAAAAGTCACAGTGTAATAACATAATGATTTCACAGCCACAGTGTAATAATAACATTATGATCTAACAGATGAGTCACAATGTAATAACACAATGATCTAACAGAGGAGTCACTTTGTAATAACATTAACTGTTCTGTTGTACAGAGGAGAGCCTGAGGATTGTGGTTCCTCTGGAGGATATAGACACCAAGGAGAAGAGTACAGCGAGCTTCTCCTGTAAAGTGAACCGAACGGGGGCCACCCTGCGTTGGATGAAGGGTGGCCAGGAGGTCTCCTTCAGCAAGCGCATCGTGTACCGGGTTGATAAGGACAAACACACCCTGACTATTAAAGACTGTACGTTGGCTGACGAGGGAGAGTACACCGCCATTGCTGGAGACCACAAGTCCACAGCAGAGCTGATCATCAGCGAGGCTCCCACAGACTTCACTGCTCAGCTCAAAGACCAGACCATCACAGAGTTTGATGATGCAGAGTTCATCCTGCAGGTTGTCCAAGGAGGCGGCTGAGGTGAAATGGTACAGAGACGGACGCGAAATCAGAGAAGGACCCAGGTACAGCTGTCACTGCCTCAGATTTTACTACAGCTGTCTCATGTTTAGTTTGATATATGTTTGCTTACACCTTCGACCCTTTCCTGTACCAGATATACTTTTGAAAAAGATGGAAAGACATGCAAACTGATAATCAAGGAGTGCAGACCGGATGATGAGTGTGAATACGCCTGCGGTGTGGATGACAAGAGATCCAGAGCCAGACTCTTTGTTGAAGGTAAGATACTCTGTCATATACAGGTATCTGCTGGTAACTTTACTGTAATGAATACTTGAATCACCTGGTCCCTCTTTTGGTCTTTAATTACAGAAACGGCGGTGGAGATCGTCAGACCTCCCCAGGATGTGTTTGAGCCTCCAGGCTCAGACGTCGTGTTTGAGGTGGAGCTCAACAAGGACAGAGTGGAAGTCAAGTGGTTGAGGAACAACATGTCTGTGGTGCAAGGAGATAAATTCCAGATGATGAGCGAGGGGAAGATCCACCGCCTGCAGGTGTGTGAGATCCGACCTCGTGACCAAGGAAAGTACAGAGTCATTGCAAAGGACAAGGATGCCAAAGCCAAGCTGGAGCTGGCAGGTATGGTCTCATTCTACAGTCTGTCTTCTCTACTATACTGCTATAACTATGTTGTTATCTCTGTTAACCTTGACCCTGTGCTCTGCAGCCAAGCCCCAGATAAAGACTACTGACCAGAGCTATGTGACCGATGCCGGCAAGCCCATCGTCATGGCGGTTCCCTACAGTGCTTACCCCAAGCCTGAGGCTGACTGGCTGTACGGCAGCAGCCCACTGCCCAAGGACGACATTCACACCTCAGCTGACAGGACAGAGTACAGACTCAAAGATCCCAAGAAGACGGACGAGGGACGCTACAAAGTCCTCATCAAGAACAAACACGGCGAGGGAGAGGCCTTTATCAACCTGGCTGTTGTTGGTAAGTCACATGGGGTCAACTTGTTTAAAACTAGTTAATTTTGATGTCATGTTTTCACACAGGGACCCATTTAGGGTTCATAATTCCAATTCATATTGCAGATCTTGATGTTGTTGAACTGAATTTGATGTTTAAGTTAAAACTCTAACTTTGATGTTAAAGTTAGAGTTTCTTTAAAGAAATAAACTTCAATTTTGAATATGCTTTGATTGTTTTCACCCTAACTTGGTATGGATAAAAGCATCTACTAAATAGCTGCTAAATGACTACATTTCAATTATCTGGGATTGGAAGGATGTATGTCTGTGGTCAGGTTTTTCACTTCTGACATTAAAACATTGTAAGAGATGATGTAATTATTTTTCTGCTGTTTTAATATAAGTCGCTCCTCTGTAACCTGCGGTGTGTCCTCCCAGACGTGCCCGGACCCGTGAAGGCCCTCCAGGTGACTGACACCGCTGATGGCGAGGTGAGTCTGGCCTGGGATGAGCCAGAGAGCGACGGCGGCAGCAAGATTGTTGCTTACGTGGTGGAGAGGCGAGATGTGAAGCGTAAGACATGGACCCTGGCCACAGACCATGCCGAGACCCCCGAGTTTACAGTGACCGGCCTCCAGAAGGACTCCATGTACCTGTTCAGAGTCTGTGCTCGCAACAGAGTAGGCAGCGGGCCCAACGTTGAGACAGACAAACCTGTGCAAGCCAAGAATAAATTTGGTGGGTAAAAACTAGAGTCAATGTTTGTTTGAATTCCCTGGGTTTGGATTGGTCTACCCTGGGTCATTCACTGTTCTGATTGGTCTACCCATGCAGATGTGCCCGAGGCGCCTCTCAACGTGCTCGTGGGCAACGTCAGTAAATTTGGCTGCACAGTGTCTTGGGAGCCCCCAGAGTCTGACGGAGGATCTCCCCTCACCGGATACATCATCGAGCTCCGCGATCGCACCTCCGTCAAGTGGTCCGCCGTCCAGGTGGCCAAGCCTGATGAGCTCAGCGCCGTCATCAACGACGTCATTGAGAACAAAGAGTACATCTTCAGGGTGAAGGCTGAGAACAAGGCAGGTGAAGGCAAACCCAGCGCCGCCTCTGCACCAGTCAAGATCATGGACCCCATCGGTGAGTGACAGCATGACATGTACAGTCTGGAACTAGTTGTGTTAGTGGAAAGCTCTATCAGCCGTGTGCCTCTCTGTCTACAGAACGCCCAAGCCCCCCTCAGAACCTCGTGTGGCAGGACCAGAACAAAAGCTCAGTGCAGCTCTCCTGGGAGACCCCCGCCAGTAGCGGAGGCAGCATGATCACCGGCTACATCATTGAGCGATGTGAGGACGGATCAGACAAGTGGCTGCGCTGTAATGCCAGACTCTGCCAGGACCTCTCCTACAAGGTAGAGTGGGGAAGGTGTTGTCCATCCTTCCTTTGTTGCTTTTTATTGTAATTAAAGTATTTAACTTTGAACAGAACAAAACCCTAGAGCATTCCATAGTCCCTTGGTTCTTCATTAGCCCTGCTGTATGTATCTAAGCTGGTTCTGGTGTTGATCTTTCAGGTGACTGGTCTGAAATATGCCGCCAAGTACAACTACCGTGTGTTCGCTGAAAATGCTGCTGGTATCTCCGAGCCCTCCAATATCATCGGACCTTTGTTAGCGGACGACATCCACGGTCAGAACCACAGACCACTGCCAACAACGTTTCATCACTAGAACTTAAACAGAAGTCAAGGCTGACTCTGACATGAACTAATACTGATATGAACAGAAGAGATATCACCCCTCCAGGGTTGAAAACATAAATCATATAGTATAATGATCAGTGTAATGTATGATGGGTAAGAGGAGAGTTGTAATGTTTTTGTTTAATGTCTCTCCAGTGGCTCCTACCTTAGACCTGAGTGCCTTCAGGAATGGACTGGAGGTGATCGTTCCTCAGCCCGTCACCATCCGTGTGCCCATCTCCGGATACCCCACCCCCACTGCCAAGTGGACCTTTGGAGACAAGGAGCTGACTTCTGCAGATGAACGAGTTACCATGGTCACCAAGTCAACCTTCACAGAGCTGGTGGTGACCCCTAGTGTGCGTCCAGACCAGGGCGCCTACTCCCTGACTCTGGAGAACGATGTCACCACCATCTCTGGAGACATTGAAGTGACCGTCATTGGTAAGGCCAGCTTCACGTCTTGGCACTTTCCAACCCTCTGCAGACCCTCAACCAGATCTCTCAAGATTTTCTTAAAGTAGAGGTTTCTCTTGTGTTTGGCTGCATACCAAAACCTGTTTTTGTAAAGGTCAGTCATGATTGTACTACAGAGAGGTGTACCAGGTATTCTCTACTGATCAAGGTGTTGTGGTTTGTGTGGCAGCCTCCCCTAGCGCCCCGAAGGACCTGAAGGTGCAGGAGGTGACCAGACAGCATGTGCACCTCACGTGGGAAACCCCTGAACACGACGGAGGAAGCCCCTTGACCGGATACCAGGTGGAGAAACGAGATATATCCCGCAAGACCTGGGTCAAGGTGAGCTCACTGCCTAACTAACTTACTAACTATCTGTTGGTAACTAGCACTTAATCTAACTAGCACTTAACCTGACTAGCATTTAACCTAACTCAGTTCAGTGTTTCCTACTTTCTTTTTTTTATTAAACCTTTATTTAACCAGGTAAGAGATTTAAAAAAAATGTTTTTTCCAAGAAATGTTTTAAATCTCAATGAGTTGAATGTTAAATATAGCTGCATGCAGCGATGTGGGGGTCAAGCTTAATGGGACTCTATAAACTAATTTTGGTGGACAAACGTAATCGACTAGGTAGGCTACATGATGACCATAGCCATTATAAAGAGTAGACAGCGCATTTGGTCAGGCAGGCGATGGGTCGGCAACAGGCGGGTAGTCCGGCAGGCAGGGGTCGGCAACAGGCGGGTAGTCCGGCAGGCAGGGGTCGGCAACAGGGTTCAGTAACAGGCGGGTAGTCAGGCAGGCAGGGTTCGGCAACAGGGGGGTAGTCAGGCAGGCAGGCAGGGTTCAGCAACAGGCAGGTAGTCAGGCAGGCAGGGTTCGGCAACAGGCGGGTAATCGGATCACTGGACCGAGGTTGGGGAAAGCAAAGCACGAACTGGCATCGGCTGGTTGGAGATCCCCGGCTTAAGTAGGGCATGGTGATTGCCGATTGCAAACAGGTGTGTTGGGGGAATGATCATCAGTAGCGACAATCGGCCACTAGATGGGGGTGTTGGACCGTGTAGCAGGACGTGGCATAACAGAAGTACAGTAGTGTTCTGATTGTATGCTGTATGTCAGATTGACATAATGATTGAATATTTTTGATATGTTATTAGTTTTATTTAACACACTGTCATGAGTCTATGTACTAAGTTTGGCTATGATATGTTAAAGAGTTGCTGAGAAACAGGCTTACTTCCTATTTGGCGGCTTTGCCGTCTTGTTGATTGGCTGTCACGGCCAAACGGTTTTGAATTTGAAAAAGCTGTTTGACACATGTGTTCAGCTTGGTCTGAAGATCATATATGGCAAGTTTCATGATGATTCGACAGAATTTGTGGCCTGTGGATAGGTACTATTGATTTTGACATCTTTCAACATGGTGGCCAAATTCTGATGTTTCCATGAAAAATAATGTATGAGCTATATGGGGTGGTCTGACAGTATCACGAGACATTGAACATTTGTTTGAAATATACTCATGTGAAGAGAGAGGAGTTAAAACACATATTGGTTAATAACAGCGCCCGCTAGAGGTCAAAGGTCACCAAATTCATTGAGCGTCCCCATGATGATGTCATGGGTCTATGTACCAAGTTTGGTTATGATATGTCAAAGGGCTGTTGAGAAATTGGCTTACTTCCTGTTTGGCGGCTTCGTGGTCAAATTTGATTGGCTGTTGCGGCCAAACGGTTTTGAATTTGAAAAATCTGTTCGATAGCTTTTGTGAGGCATGGTCTGATCAACATATGTGCCGAGTTTCGAGATGATTGGGCAAAATTTGTGGGGTGTGAAACATTTTGAAGGTTTTTAACATAAACCAAGATGACGGAAAATCCATCATGGCGCAAAATGACGTCATAGGGTGCGTTGAACTCGGCTTGGCCCAAGGATTCCATTGATACCTTGTTTGTGAATATTGGATGAATGGGTCAAAAGTTATAAACATGAATGCATGTCCAACTTTGACCTGTTGGTGGCGCTAGAGCTCATGGGCTAGCGACCTCAAATTTGCTGTGATGGCTTATGGGACTGTCCTGAATCAGTGTGCCAAATTTCACAACTCTAAACCATGGGGTTCTATGGGTCACCATCAGTGTTGTAATGTAACGAAGTACAAATACTTCGTTACTGTACTTAAGTAGAATTTTCACGTATCTGTACTTTACTTCGTTATTTATATTTCTGACAACTTTTACTTTTACTCCACTACATTTCCTCACTAAAATGTGTACTTTTACTCCGATACATTTCCCATAACCATCTTCGTTACTCGTTACTACAAAATAAAAATCGAGTTGGTGACCTACTTCCTGTTTATCAACCTCCAAGCGCGAAGGAAAAAAAAACACCGCGCGCGACGAAGAAGAAGATCTGCTTTGGCCAATCACGGAAGCGGTCTGCAGCTGCAGCAGGTTCTGCTAATTCTCCGGTCACAAATGACGAGATCAACAGTGGCGACATCAACCGGTATTTTAACCCAAACTGAAAGTGGCTGTTGTTTACTGTTGCCATGGCGACATGTCTTTTCCCAGACGAAGTGGTTTTTGTGCGTGTGTGTGTCTAAACGCCACGGCTACACCGGCATGCTGCCAATACTCTAGGGTGGCCATTCGTCCGGCTTTAGGCCGGACTGTCCGGACGCGTATTTGTCCTTTTTGAGACAACCCCGCCGGTCATAGGTCCGCCCGCGGGACATAGGTCCGTGGTGTGTTACGATCGCGCGCGCGCGTAGGTCCGCGGTGTGTTACTATTGCGCGCACCCCCCCCCCCCCCCCCCCCCGGGCTGAGGTGTCCTCCTTTTCAACAACTCATAAATGGTCACCCTACAATACTCTGGTTATACTTCTGATAGGACGTCACAGTGTGATTACGGTGTTTACATGTCTACAATAATGCCAATAAGACTGGAATACTCCACATGTCTTCATTCAGTATTGATTACTCCCACTATGGGAATGCTGTTTACATGGCAGTGTGTTAATCTGAGTATTACATCAGTATAACATCAGTCCAGTGTTGTCTTATGTGTACGACTTATATTTATTGTTATTTATTTAATTTTAATGTTGAACAAGTTGAAGCCTCTCCCCTGTACTGTACCTGGATATTACAGGAGCCAAAATACATTTCATAATCACAATTCTAACTGCTCACTTTGTTTAAATACTTTTACTTTTACTTCTAATACTTAAGTACATTTTATATCAGAAAATTACTTTTGGTACTTAAGTACAGTAAATGTCAGGTACTTTCAGACTTTTACTCAAGTAATATTCTAAAAGGTGACTTTTACTTCTACCAAAGTCATTTTCTGGTAAGATACTTGTACTTTGACTCAAGTATCGCTTTCAAGTACTTTATACAAGACTGGTCACCATAGACTCCAATGGCAGGATAATAATAATAATAGGAAACAGTACGAAAACAATGGGTGTCTGCAGCTTCGCTGCTTGACCCCCAAAAATATTCTATTTTTCCTTGAAAATATTTTTCAATATTCATCTGGATTGAGGGAGCAAACATTCAGCGTCAGAGTTAAAAAAAATAACATTACCTTTATCCACTTGCACGAGCAGTTGATATTGACTATCAGCTACGTATAGCGTGCTTTGAACACCCAGTTGTATTCTAACTTCAACTTATAGCTATCCTTACTAGCTAGGCTCCTTACATACATTTGGACCAAATAGTTGAAAAATAGAAAATCAATATGTGGCAGTCAATGTTTATATTGTGGCGGGCCACCACAAATAAATCAATGTATGGGAAACACTGCAGTTGGTAGCTAGGGCATGGCTCCAGACTCAACACCAAACAACATATGTTAACAGTGTCGACAGATCTCTGACCATTATGTGTGTGTCCCAGGTTGTTATGGGCATCCAGGACCAAGAATACACCGTGACGGATGTGGTGGAGGGCAAAGAGTACCTCTTCAGAGTCACAGCCTGCAACAAGTGTGGTCCAGGAGAACCAGCCTACATCGACGAGCCTGTCAATGTCTCTTCGCCTGCCAGTAAAGAAGTTTACTTACTCTACAGACTCTCTTCGTTCTCTACCAACAAAGACCACTAGGGCATCAGGACCTGCTGTGTCTCAGCTCCATGTCTCATCCCTCTACTCTGTGTCCCCTCAGCGGTGCCTGACCCCCCAGAGAACCTGAGGTGGAGAGACAAGTCTGCCAGTGGCATCTTCCTCACCTGGGAGCCCCCCAAGTACGACGGTGGCACTGGCATCAAAGGCTACAACGTGGACCGCTGCCAGAGAGGAACTGACAAGTGGGAACCCTGTGGAGACATGGTGCCCGAGCTCAAGTACGTAGTAAACACACCTTACTATAACACTAAGTCTGGGTCTATAGCTCTGTAGTGCTGAAGGTACTGTGTATTGTGTTCAGGTGCCAGGTGATTGGTCTGACGGAGGGACAGTGGTACTCCTACAGAGTCAGAGCTCTCAACCGTCTGGGAGCAAGCAGACCCTGCAAGGCCACAGATGAGATCCTGGCTGTGGATCCCAAAGGTATGCTGGAGAAGCATGGAAGCTGGAGACAGACTCCCCTAGGAAACTAGTCTGCTCTTTTCCTTCATATATTGGTCTGACATAAACATCTGTGACATTCTGTGTTAACTTGTTCCACACTGCCTGTCTCCTTTCCCACCAGAACCTCCAGAGATCCAGCTTGATGCCAAGCTTCTGGCCGGTCTAACCGCCAAGGCTGGCAGCAAGATCGAGCTTCCTGCTGAAGTTACCGGGAAGCCTGAACCCAAAGTGAAGTGGACCAAGGCTGACCTGGTCCTCATCACAGACGACAGAGTCTCAATCGACACCAAGCCAGGCCACTCGATGGTCACCATTGCTAAGACCACCAGAAACGACACCTCCACTTACATCATCGAAGCCACCAACAGCAGTGGACGCGCTACGGCCACGGTCCATGTTAACATTCTAGGTCAGCTAACAACACCACTGGAAGCTCCCATATTACAACAATACTTAGCAGGGACCGGTCCATCTGGAAACTGCTTTATCCTATAATATCTGTGTTCATATTCCTCCTGCAGATAAGCCTGGTCCTCCGGCTGCCTTTGACATCTCTGAGATCACCAACAAGTCCTGCTTCCTGGCCTGGAACCCCCCCAGAGACGACGGAGGCTCCAAGGTCACCAACTACATCGTAGAACGTCGTGCTGCAGAAAGCGAGATCTGGCACAAGCTTTCATCCACCATCAAACAGACGACCTACACGGCTGTGGGTCTGGTCAGTTTTAAAGAGTACATTTTCAGAGTGTTTGCTGAAAACCAGTTTGGTGTGGGTGTAGCAGCAGAGCATCCGTCTATCATCGCCAGATACCCCTTCGGTAGGTTAATCACTCTTAATCAGTAACATATGGTATAAATACAGAGAGCAGTATGTTAGATAGATGGCAGTGACATTACTCATACTTTCCCCAGAAACTCCTGGAGCTCCCTACAAGCTGGAGCACGCAGACATCGCCAAAGACTCCCTGAGCCTGTCGTGGTACGAGCCTGACGAGGACGGTGGCAGTCCCATTACTGGCTACTGGGTGGAGCGGTACGAACCAGACCGTGACAAGTGGATCCGATGCAACAAACTGCCCATTAAAGACACTAACTACAGGTCAGTATACAGCAGCCTGTATCCAAGCAACATGATCAAACTGTACGGTGTGTGTGCTCCTGCTGCATCTGAAGGCTGTTTGAAGGATGTGAACGGGTTTTGCGTCATGTTGTGTTCCTTCCTCTGCAGGGTGAAAGGTCTTCCCACCCGGAAGAAGTACAAGTTCAGAGTCCTGGCTGAGAACTTGGCTGGAACAGGGAAACCCAGCCAGGAGACCGATCCAATCCTGGTGAAAGATCCTATCGGTAAAACATCTGCTGAAGTATTTCCTCATAAAAACCTGCTGGTCAATACGAGAACCACAGACCCTTTGTAGCGCAGTCAATTAAGATGCTGACAACTCCACATACTGTTAATTATATTTCCTAATATTACTACTTATTAAACACAGAACCTCAACATTTATTCTTCCTATTGGTGTTGGTGTTTGAGGCCTTAGTTGGCTCTGACGTTCTGTGAGAAAATTGAAATGTTTCTCCTCCTCCTCTTCCAGATCCTCCATGGGCCCCGGGTAAGCCCACGGTGAAGGACGTGGCCAAGACCTCGTGTTTCCTCATGTGGACCAAACCAGAGCATGATGGAGGAGCCAAGATCGACAGCTACATCATTGAGATGCTGAAGAGTGGAACCACAGACTGGATCAGAGTTGCTGACAACATCAACCTCCTGGAGCACTCTCTCAGGGGTCTGATGGAGAAACAGGAGTACTCCTTCCGAGTAAAGGCCGTTAACGTGGCTGGAGAGAGTGAACCCAGCGAGCCCAGCGACCCTGTGCTCTGCAAGGACAGACTCTGTAAGTCACATTCACTCATTCAGTCATTCAACACTGTACAATACAAAATGTTGTTTTCCAAAGATGCTTACACCAGAGTATAAACCTAATGGTGGTGTGATTGTGGACATGAGGCTGGTAACTAACTGCTGTCTCTCCTTAGCACCCCCCATGGCTCCACGCTGGCTGGTGGTGCTTGGCATCAGCAGGAACAGTGCTGAGATGAAGTGGACGGCTCCTGAGAGAGACGGAGGCTCCCCCATCACCAATTACGTAGTGGAAAAGAGGGACGTGAGGAGGAAGGGCTGGCAAGCAGTGGACACCACGGTAAAGGAGCTCAAGTATTCGGTAACACCCCTCAATGAGGGCTCCCTCTATGTATTCAGAGTGGCAGCTGAGAACGCCATTGGAGTTGGACCCTTCTGTGAGCTGGAGGACTCTGTTCTGGCCAAGGACACTTTCAGTAAGTTGAAAATAACTGAATAAGTAAAATGTTGAGGAGATAATTCACACTTGGTAGTTTGATTGTTTCAAATAGGGACTAGGAACCTTGAAGCCCATGAAATTGAAGCTACTTGTCTTGGTAGGCCTGTGGTTTCGGCATATTATATTGTGTGTGTGTGTGTGTTCACAGCGACCCCTGGACCCCCATATGCGCTCTCGGTGTTCAGTGTCAGTAAGAGGCACGTGGACCTGCAGTGGGAGGCCCCTAAGAATGACGGAGGCAGACCCATCCTCAGGTAGGGCCTACCTTTACTCATTATGGACCTTAGTGGACTGTGGAACTGGAAGAGGATAGAATAAGCTGATGTGACCGATTGGTCTGTGACTCATGGTCCTCCTCAAAGATGATGTTGAACTGTATTGGTTCAATGTTTTCCAGATATTCCCTGGAAAAGAAGGAGAAGCTTGGAACACGCTGGGTGAAGTGTGGTAAGACCTCAGGGCCAGACTGTAAGTACCGAGTGACGGACATCATTGAGGGAACCGACGTCCAGTTCCTGGTGCGAGCTGAAAACGAGGCTGGAATTGGACACCCCAGCGAACCCACAGAGCTCATTACCATCGAAGACCCCACAGGTATCTCATCACTCTCTCTTCTATAGCCTTCAACTCTCTCTTCTATAGCCTTCAACTCTTCTATAGCCTTCAAACCTTCAAAGGGTAACTACACAGCATGGTGTAGTTACCCTTTAAGTATTTATTCATGTATTAGCAAGCCACAATATTTCCAAGTGCCTCATATCTCTCTACTACCCAGGAGCAGTAACTTAAAGCTACTCTAGGTAACTTGTGTAGGGTCAAATATGCCAAAACTGTCCCTACTCTGTCAGGTATATGTGAGTCAAGCGGTCTGTAAGAATATCTCACGCTGGTGTCCGTCCCTGCCTCTGTAGCTGGCTAAATAGGAGAAACTGTTTTTTTGCCGCTCCCTGTAGCCTGTGACCAATCAGGCAAGCTCTGAGGCTATGACCAATTAGGTGAGCTCTGAGGCTGTGAGACTACTTCCTGTTGGTGTAGATTGTGTACAGGCAACGGGACTGGGGGGTGGGCGGTGACGTCAAGGAGGAGGTGGAGTTTGTTTGTTGTATACGTTCAAATCCATGGGAGGCTGAACAGATTTATTTTTTAATTCAAGCTCTTGGTCAACTAGCAAGAGTTACCTAGAGCAGCTTTAATAATGGAGTAATAGTTGATTAAGTTGCTGGTGCTTTTATTAGTGATATTTAAAATACCTCACCCTAACGTCTCTCCCCAGGTGTTCCATCACCACCCATCGAGCTGCAGATAACCGGAGCCAGCCGGGACTTCCTGTCCATCGGCTGGAAGCCCCCAGAGAGGACTGGTGGAAGCCCCATCAGCGGCTACAACATTGAGATGTGTGAGGCCGGGACTGAAAAGTGGATGAGAGTCAACTCCAGGCCTGTGAAGGAACTTAAGTACGTCATCGATGAGGGAGTTGTGGCCGAGAAGGAGTACGTCCTGAGAGTTCGTGCCATTAACGCTGTGGGCGTGAGCGAGCCCTCGGACATTTCCGACAACGTGTTCGCCAAGGAGGTCGACTGTAAGAACCCCCTGTAACACTTACACACTTAAAAACACTTAAACAATTCTGCTAACCTCTTCACTCTGACCAGCGACGACTTGTTGTTTATCATTATTTTAAATTCTTCTAAATGTGATTCATTCAATGATGGGATCATCATTGACTTGGCTGTTATTTGAGTGTGTGTTGAAACCATGCTGTATTTGTCAAGGTGCTCCCACCCTGGAGTTCCAGACCCTGGACCTGGTGGTGGTGGAGACGGAGAAGATGCACATCCCAGTGCCCTTCAAGGCCGTCCCCTCACCCAAGATCACCTGGCACAAAGACGGCAAGGAGCTGAAGGCAGATGAGCGTCTGGGCTTCAGGTCTGGTCCTCCTCTCCTCCTGTTCTAGATCTCTTCAGGGGTCCAAGCAGTACACTAAACACATTCTACTGTTGTGGAGACGATAGTCATCTCCAAGGGGAACCTATTTAGTCCGAGAGGTCATACATACTGTTCAGGAATCAATACAGTACAGATAATAGTGCCAAACGATCCCTTCCATACAACATACATACACCCATATGATGAATACCACAAGAATCCCAAATATAAATATACAGTATAATACAGTTTTAGAAGTCATAGTAGGTTTAGTCACAGAGTTGTTGGTTGTGTATGTGAGTGTTGTCTACAGGAAGTAGTTTAGTTATTGGTTTGTTATTTGTTTATCTGAACAGGAAAGAGTACACCTCCTGCCACCTGGAGGTGGGCAGCAGTATCCATGGCGATGCTGGACAATACAAAGTTACTCTGGAGAACAAGCTGGGATCCGCCAGTGCTACCATCAATGTCAAAGTCATCGGTACGTCATGTTCACTAACACATGTTCACTAACACATGGTTCCACTCCAATTCCACCTGAGAACACAGTAGATCATCATGAGCTCCTTCTAAACGCATGATCATGTTTTGTGTACTTAGGTCTGCCTGGTCCTTGTAAGGCGATTGTTGCCTCAGAGATCACTAAGAGCTCCTGCAAGGTGTCCTGGGACCTCCCAGACTACGACGGAGGAAGCCCCGTCCTTCACTATGTCCTGCAGGTCAGATGGTGCCTCCTGGAGCCCTCGGGCTGGGAGTTGGGCCTGTCTTTCTGTCCTGACACCTTTCTGTCCTGACAAACTGTCTGTCTGTCCTGACAGCTGTCTGTCTGTCTGACACATGTCTGCCTGTCTGTTTATTCTGACACTTGTTTGTCTGTCTGTTTGTCTGTCTGTCTTGACACCTGTCCTCTCCAGCGCCGCGAGGCAGGCAGGAGGACATATGTCAACATGATGTCAGGGGAGAACAAGGTGAGCTGGCCCGTGAAGGACCTCATCCCCAACGGAGAGTACTACTTCAGGGTCCAAGCTGTGAACAAGATTGGAGGAGGAGAATACATCGAGCTGCGCAACCCAGTCATCGCAGAGGACCAGAAACGTAAAGATGCTAGCATGTAGTCCACTAGTATGTTGTTAATGTGACCACGCTCAGAATGAAGTACTTAAGATGCTTGGTATTTCCAGATGCTCCTGACCCACCAGTGGACGTAGAGACCCACAACCCTACATCCAAGACCATCACACTGACCTGGAAACCACCTATGTACGATGGCGGAGCAAAGATCATGGGATACGTCCTGGAAAAGCTCCAGAAGGGCGAGGACAAATGGGAGAGGTGCAACGACTTCCTGGTGCCTGTGCTCTCCTACACCGTGAGGGGCCTGACCGAAGGAAAGAACTACCAGTTCAGGGTCAAGGCTGAGAACGCAGCCGGGGTCAGCGAACCGTCTCGCAGCACGCCCTTCGTCAAGGCCTCCGACGCCGTGGGTCAGTAGTCCTCCATATATTCCACCAAGTCCTCCAAATAAATTTGGAGGACTTGGTTTTTAACAACATAGGTTGTATAGTATGTATTATTCTTTCTGCTACGTAACAACATAGGTTGTATAGTATATATTATCCTATCTGTTACGCAAGAACATACATTGTTAATCAAGTGTGGACAGCACACCATCAGGAAGGCTCCTGTTTCTAAGCTTCAACACATATAGGACCCAAAGGTGGGTCCCTGGAACCCAACCACAGCACCTCAGAAAACTCTGAGCACTTGAGCATTTGGTGTGCTGCGGTGTTTTTGTCCGAAATTGTCGCACGTTTAAAAATAAATACGACTTCACATTGTGTCAATCACGTTTACACACCGACTCGAAACTTTCGTCCGTCATTAAAGTTTTCGGAACAGGTTCGATTTTCTGTGTTTTTTCGCATAAATCACAGACTTTCGGGAAAAACAATCCTCCCTGCGCATTAACATTGAGTGTTCACAGAGAGGAGGGGCTGTGGTGTATCTGATCGGGCACTCGGTGCTCAACTATTAGACTGCGCACTCGAGGTGTGCAGAGTGTGATTACTTCGGTCTGTTGTCATCGAGTTGAACGCCGAGTAAAGAGTTTGTCAGTTACAGCCTCGCCTCCATGTGGATTATTAATTTAACACAACCAGAGACCCACGAATGTCACTAAGAGATAGTCAGACAATAATATATAACCACAACAGGGGCTATTCACAGACGGTCCGAGAGAGAGTGAGACAGAGCGAAAGCGGGGGGAGGGGCTGATGCGCTGTGCGCAGCTCTACAATTAAATGCGATTTTACCCATTTTAAATAGTTAGAAAAAATAAAATCAATATGTGGCGGTCAATGTTGATATTGTGGCGGGCCGCCACAAATAAATCAATGTATGGGAAACACTGCTAGGCTATTCGTTGACCTGGTGAACAAAGGTTTAAATGTGCAATGCATGTTTTAAATGCATATGACTCAGGGATGTCAGTTTTACGTAAGCCAATGAGGCTATGATTAAGCTACTCAAGATACCTTTTAGAATAAGTGGGTCGGGAAGCAGGTCGGCTACATTATTTTAATATTAATACTTGTGGTCCAAGTTGCAGTTGGGTTGGTTGGAAACGTTGGGCGAGTGCGGGTCTTTTATAAGTGTAACCCCACTGTCAAGTGTGCGTGTCTCTCTCTCTCTCTCTCTCTGTGCGTGTGTGTGTGAACGAGAATGACAGGGAGAAAGAGTGCTATGCGGAGATGAATGAACAGAACGATATTTATGTTTCCAAATCGTGTTGAAAAAAATAAAAATAATAATCAATTTGTGGCGCTCGATGTTGATTCTGTGGCGCTGCGCCACACATTGGTCTATGTATGGGAAACACTTCAGGTTGCGACCCACCTCCAACTGGATTGCTACCCATTTTGGTTTGTGAAACATAGTTTAAGAAACGCTGTTCAACATTGATTAGGGATTGAGGGATGAACATTTGATCATTAGAGTTGATTCCAAGGAACTAACTGTTGGTGTTGGTTTCAGATCCTCCCAAGGTCTTCCTCAGTGGCAACTTGCAGTCAGGTCTGAGCGTCAAAAGAGGCTGTGAGATCTGTCTGGACGCCAACATCTCCGGATATCCATACCCTCAGATCACCTGGTACTGGAATGACCAGGTCATCAGACCAGAGACCCTCAGGGTGAGACCCGACAAACCCATCAAGAAGAAGGTGGAGAAGAGCCAAGTGGAAGAGAAGAAAGAGGAAGGAGAGAAGAAAGAGGAAGAGAAGAAGGAAGGAGAGACCAAGGTGGAAGAGAAGAAAGAAGAGGAGAAGAAAGAGGAGGAGAAGAAGGAGGAGAAGAAGGAGGAGGAGGAACAGCCAGCAGAGGCTGAGCCAGAGGAGTCTGACTACCCCACCATCAATGAGCGTCTGAGCATCGATGACAGCAAGAGGGGAGAGTCCCGGATCGTCGTCAAGGACACCATCCGTGGAGACCACGGAGTCTACACCGTCAAGGTGAAGAACAACCTGGGAAAAGCTTCTGCTTCCTGTGAAGTTAACGTGCTTGGTAAGATCTTTTTCTTACAGTCTTTTCTTACAGTCTGCTAACATCCTGTTAACATCGTGTTTAACCACTCTGTTCTGCTCTGCACCAGACACCCCTGGACCTGCGGTGAACTTCCGCTTCGAGGAGGTGAGGAAGAACTCTGTGATCTGCAAGTGGGACACACCCCTGGACGACGGTGGCAGCGAGATCCTCAACTACACCCTGGAGAAGAAAGACAACTCCAAGCTGGAGATCGGCTGGAGCTCAGTCACCACCACCCTGCTTGGCTGTCGCTACCTGGTGCCCAAACTCATTGAGAAGAAGGAGTACATCTTCAGAGTGGTGGCCGAGAACAAGTTTGGTGCTGGACCGCCCTGCGTGTCCAAACCCCTCATAGCCAAGAATCCCTTCGGTATTAAACACTGAAACCCTGACATATAGATTCACTCATGTTATAATGTCTCATAGTTTAATACAGAGAGGAGTTGGAAGGACTGGGACCAAAAAATTGGCCAGGACGTTTTTTGACCCAGACCGGCCCACAACAGGCCGTCCTACAGATCTCCCCGCCCATTGTGGGGCAGAATTTTAAGTTTAACTTACAGTGCTACAGAGTCCCGTCTACCGTCAACTACAGTGTGGCCACAGGCCGATCACAGTGCACTCTGCTCTATCTGCGTACAGCCGTGGTCAGGTTCCAGTGTGCTCTGCACCATTCTAACCGAGCCAGGGGCAGAACATCGTATTGATGATTATATACAAGGTTATATTATTAAAACATTAAAAACATAATATTGTCCACTGGCCAGTTTGGCCTGGAATGGGGCGGCCGTTCGGGAATCTTCCCGAATCTCCTGATGGCCAGTCCGTCCCTGTGTTTTACTGATATAACTAATGGTATAATGTCACATAATTTAATATATAGAGGTGTTTTACTGATATAACTTGTGTTATAATGTCACAGAGTTTTATCTATGGAGATATTTTTACTGACCACCTTGTCTCCTCACCTGCTAGATCCTCCAGAGGTCCCGAACAAGCCAGAGATCGATGACATCACGGCCCACAGCATGCTGGTGTCATGGAATGAGCCTGGGGACAACGGCAGCCCTATCCTAGGCTACTGGGTGGAGCGCCGTGAGATCAACAGCTCCCACTGGGCACGCGTCAACAGGTCCGACACCACATACACACAGGAAAACAAGGAGGGATACATATGAGTTGATTGATTGATAGAGAAGGTTTAAATACATGAATGCTTTCCTCCTCTGTGAACACCAGGGACTTGATTGCAGACACAGAGGTGAACGTGGAAGGCCTGATAGAGGGTCTGACCTACATCTTCAGAGTAGCAGCAGAAAACCAGGCTGGACCCAGCAAGTTCAGCATCCCCTCAGACCCAAAAACTGCCCATGCCCCCACCCGTAAGTACCGGTCTGGTGGAACTCTAGTCTAACTACGGCCAAAGTTCTGCTGTAACTAAGTAGCTGATGCCTTTCCAGTCTTTCTGAACTTAATCCACCGGCCTATTTTCAAAAACACCATGCCCCATTGTGTGTGTGTGTGTGTGTGTGTGTGTGTGTGTGTGTGTGTGTGTGTGTGTGTGCGCATGCGTGTGTGTGTCTGCAGTTCCTCCTGGCCCTCCTGTGGCAAGGGTGATGGACACCACTGACCACTCCATTGATGTGGAGTGGGACGCTCCCCTGGACAACGGTGGAGGAGAGATCCTGGGGTACCATGTCGACAAGGTCAGTCTGACCCTAGCTCCTTACAGAACTCTAAGGACATAGGTTTGATATCTAAAGCAGGTTGATGCAGTGAAGAGCTGTGTTTAATATTGTCCCTTGTGCTTTAGAAGTTTAGAATGTGATTATTGGTAAGACTATATCAACAATACATATCATCCAACTAAACAGACTCAGGGAAATGGGAATGTATGGGTTTGACAAAGCTCTCCCTCTTCTCTCCTGGCCTTTAGGCCATGGTTGGAACCAAGGATTGGTCCAGGTCTACAGACCGGCCCTGGAAGACTCGAGCCTTCACGGTCTATGGGGTCCGTGAGGGAGCCAAGTACCTGGTCCGAGTTATCGCCTGCAACGCTGCTGGAGAGGGAACACCAGGCTTCACCGAGTCTGTGTTCGTCAGGAACCCTGCTGGTCAGTGTCTCCTATCACATCTTATAGCATATCTCCCATATGTTCTGTTCATTATAAGTGTTAGCTAATAAATAGCCCTTATCTCCAACGGATGCATCCTTATCCTCCACAGAGAAGCCAGTGATCGAGATGGACCTGTCTGTGAAGAACGGTGTGATCATCAGAGCCGGAGAGACTCTGAACCTCCCAGCCACCGTCACTGGGAAACCTAAACCATCCGTCACCTGGACGAAGGATGACGGCAAACCAGACAAGGACCGTGTGGAGATCCTGGAGGACGGCAACGAGAGCATCGTTCACATCAAGAATGTCCAGAGGAAGGACAGTGGAAAATACCTGATCTCCGTCTGCAACCCAAGTGGAATCAAGTCTGCCTGGGCCCGGGTGGATGTCATGGGTCCGTAGAGACGTCCATTCTATATATATTATTATTATTATACACACATCATATCATTAGAATTATACCATTAGGATATTGTTATTAGTTCCTTATCATTGGGATGTGTCTATAATCCATAGGTTCATCATAGTTTGGTAATTTCCTTTGCAGATGTCCCGGGCCTGGTCACAGACCTGAAGCCGGTTGTCGTCACTCGCAAGATGATCTTCCTGAACTGGGACGACCCCATTGACAACGGAGGAAGTGACATCACTGGCTTCCTCGTGGAGAGGAGGGATGGTAAGATGCACACGTGGAGGCAGCCCGTCGAGACAACCTCCTCCAAGTGCGAGTGTGTAGGTATCGTGGAGGGCCAAGAATACGTGTTCCGTGTCATCGCCAAGAACAAGTATGGCATGGGACCCCCCTTGGAACTGGGACCTATCCTTGCTGTGGACCCACAAGGTGAGCAGGACACTTATTTTAGAGACTCCTCAAGTTTGGCCTGTGTTAGAAGACTAGCACATTTTGTTTGTTTGTCTTCATGGAAAAATAATTTTGTTCCTAAACACAATTTTATTTAAAATAATATATGCCATTACTACAGCTGCACATGGCCATTTTTCAAACTCTTATGGTTGTTTGTTCTATGTGATGCAGGACCCCCCAGCTACCCTGAGAAGTTCCACTACACAGAGAGGACCAAGAAATCCATCACCCTGGCCTGGAAACCACCTCGTAATGATGGCGGCAGCCCCATCATTGGCTACTTCATAGAGAAGAAGAGACAGGACCAGCAGGCCTTTGAGCCCTGCAACGCAGAGATCTGCCCCAACCTGAGCATGACTGTGGAGGGTCTGGAGGAGGACTGGATGTACGAGTTTAGGATTAAATGTACCAACCTCATTGGAGAGAGCGAGCCCTCCATTCCTCTGACGGTTATGATTCAGGATGATGAAGGTAAGCCTGAAGTATCTCATGGTTCTGATAGATTCCTAGATCTGGAGAACGCTAGTAACTGGAGTATCGTTTCTGGTTATTAAAATGTCTTCATCTGGAGGAGGCTAGTAACTAACAGGAGTATATATCCTGGTTCTGATAGTCATCTGGAGGAGACAAGTAGCTGGAATATACTGTATCTCCTGGTTCTGATAGTTCCTTAATCTGGAGGAGGCTAGTAATTGGAGTATCTCATGCTTCTGATAGTTCCTTCTTCTGGAGGAGTCTTGTAAGTTATGTATCTGGGAGTTACTAAATAGCTACAGCTTGCATAGCTATAGCACTTAGTCAGATCCAGAACAGTATTCAACCCTAGTCCAGATATGAATGATTCAACACAGATGTTAGCACTGAACTTATACATTAATATAGTGCATCCTTCTTGGTGATATCCATCGATATGAGGACAAAATAAGCTTGAACTGTGTGGTTCTCCTCCCAGTGTCTCCTGAGATCCACATGCTGAAGGTCTTCAAGGGAGACTGCATCACGGTGAGGAAGGGTGAGCTCATCGAGATCCCGGCCGACGTGATTGGTCTGCCCATCCCCAAGGTGGAGTGGTTCATGGACGACGTTCTGATGAAGGAGTCCTCAGAGAGCGTGCTGATGGAGACGGTGGAGACCGGCAGGATGAACTGTAAGACCTGCGTCTCCATCCCTTCAGCCAACCGCAGGGACAAGGGCAGCTACACTGTCACTGCCTCCAACAACATGGGCTCCTGCCAACACACAGTCTTCGTCATGGTGCTGGGTGAGATTCCAACACATGACCAATGAATGAATCCTAATTTATGGTCACATATTGAATCATATTATTGATCAACATGTTAAAATGTGGTTGTGCAGACCGCCCGCTGCCCCCCAGGAATGTGAGAGTGTCAAACATCAAAGGAGAGTCTTGCTACCTGCACTGGGATGCCCCGCGTGACAATGGCGGCAGCGAGCTCACCAACTACATTGTGGAGAAGAAGGAGGTGTTGAGAGAGGAGCCAGAGCTGGAGGAGGGCGAGGAGCCTCCTGCTGAGCCCCAGTGGACTGAGGTCAACAACAGCATCATCGAGAGGAAATATGGGGTCAGTTCTGAAACCATCTTTCATTCACTGGACTGTTCTACCTCTTCAATTAGAATGATGGATGACAGGAGCTTTATTAGCAAAGCAGTGCGTTCTATGGGGTAGAATATGGTTAGATGTATTGACTGTATGGGTTCTGTGTCTTGTGCCAGTTGCTCTGGTGCATGGATGTTCGTGATGTGCTCAATACATTGGATGGTGATTCAAAAATAGACAAAATTATCTATCACAATTATTTATCACAATTAGAATGAGAATAGTTCACATTTTATCAGAATATAGGCCTTTACCATTAGACTATATGAATTAGTTAGTTTATTAGTGAGTTAAAATGCGGGTAGGGGTGGCCCATTAGCACCTATTTAGTATTTAGCACCTATTTCCATGTTTAAATGAAGGCAAAAATACCGAAAAGCTCTACCTACTAATAATAACGGGTTGGTTATTTAATAAACATGAAAAGAACAGGTAGCGATGTTATTTATTTTTCTAGCAATCTGTCACCTACTATATGTGTTCAGTGTGTTTTCTCTTCGGGTAAATAGCGCTAGTCCTGCCGTTCAATTTCATCAAAACTTTGCACAATGTTCAAACCACCTATTTGTACTCGCATACTATGGAAGCTGTGTGTTCTTAAACTTTTAGGCTATATTGAAGCTCTGCCGTAACAGAGTCGGACTGATGAGTGGATCTGAATGCCACTGATATCCATGCAGAAATCCTGATATTTTATTTACTTTCAGTGTAAAATAACAAATTTGTTTTAACAAATTGAACCGCTTTAGAAATGAAAAGGAACGATCAGTTGATAAAAATGCAATTCTGCAGCAGTGGTCTCCACCAGCTCCAATTTGCACAGGAAAAGAGACACACACCTTTTTTGGGGGGGAAACTACTGTGTTACACCAGAAATAGCCTAGTCCCAAATAGCTAAATAGCTAACTAGGCTGGTCCCAAATAGTTAAATAGCCTGGTCCCAAATAGCGAGCTGTTTTGTTACATTGATATTCTACCAAAGAGAAACTAATTTGCGCATTTGGATGTTTTCAGAAGGGCATTTTATTAAGTGTGTTTCTACAGTGGCCAGTCTACACCGTGTTGATTTGAAACCTTTACAGCCACTTTTTAAAAAGTTTACTAGTGCTTGCCGAGTGTGTTCGTTCCTCCAGCAACATGATTGGTCGAAGAAATGAAGTGAACAAAATTGAATTGATTATTACTCTAAAGTCTGATTTGTGAGACTAATATATTACATGTTTTATGTTGATCTAGGTGTGGAATAGATGAGATAATTTTGTGATGATCTCTAGGTGTGGAACTTGGAGACCAATAAGACCTACCTGTTCCAAGTCAAGGCTGAGAACCGCTACGGTAAGTCTGACCCCTGTGTCACAGAGGAAGTGGTCATCACGGATCCGTTTGGCCTTCCTGGGCCACCAGAGAAGCCAACCATTGCTGAGTACTCCAAGACCACCATGACCCTGACCTGGGAGCCCCCCAGGGAAACCGGCGGCTCCATGGTCAATGGCTACTGGCTGGAGAAGAGGGAGAAGGGCACCTCCTACTGGGCCAAGGTCAACAAGGTTCCCGTTACCAAGCGCGGCCTGAAGGGCTGGGAATACCAGGTGAGCTGAGGGTAGAGCTGGCCTCTCTCCAAAATCACCACATATCTTCAGCATTAGCAGGACAGGCCTGCTTAGTGGCAGGACATGGCTGCCTGATTAGTTGCACCACTTGAGTTATACTCCGAGTTGGAAACAGTCCTCTCACCCTGTGTGTCCTGGCTCCAGGTGACCCGTCTGAATGAAGGGACAGAGTATGAGTTCAGAGTAGCAGCCGCCAACTCCGCAGGAACCGGACCTTTCAGTGGACCATCAGACTCTGCCTTCGCTGTCGACCCTCTCAGTGAGTTAAACACGCTGCTGGTTACTGGTTCAGCTGAACGATGCTCACTTTCCATCCACAGTCAGGTGTACCCCAAGCTTCCTAATGTATTTGGTTGTACACATGAAGGTATTCAGTGATAAACTAACAGGTTGCATTTCACCCTACCAGCTCCCCCCAGCATGCCGGCAGCCCCGGTGGTTGCTGACAAGAACAAGCACAGCGTCACCCTGACCTGGACACCCCCGGAGCGGGACGGTGGAAGCCCCATCAAGGGCTACATCATCGAGATTCAGGACGAGGGCTCCTCGTCCTGGATGAGGATCAACGACCCGGATGATCTATGCCCCACCACCGAGTTCACCGTTCCCAGCCTCCGGGAGCTCAAACTCTACCGCTTCAGGATCATCGCTGTCAATGACATTGGGGAATCCGACCCCAGCCCCCGCACCACCGAGGTTCTGGTGGAGGAGGTCAACGGTACGCTGGTGGCATTATGTTATAGTAATAATAGTATAATATACATAATATATCATACATAATTACTAGAATAATAGTAATGTTTTAAAGTCCTGGAGTGCCTCTGAAATATTCTCTGCCCTTTGACCTCAACAGTTGAACCCAAGCTCATGCTGGACATGCTGGCAGATGACCTGCTTTGCATCAGAGCTGGAGACCCAATCAGGATCCCTGTCATCGTCAAGGGCCGCCCGGTTCCCAAAGTTACCTGGGACTTCTATGGCAAAGCCAAGTCACACAAGAAGAACAAACTGCACACACTGCCAGTGGACTCTGAGGTCTGACTGTCATCTCAACAGCTTTTTGTTAATGTATCTTCATGAATAAAGCAGCATGCACAAGGGCTTTTCTTAGATGATAGGAAACAGGAAATAGTTATCACTGCATGTTGCAAAAATATTTTATGATTATGTACCATACAACTAAAACCATCCTTCCGACAAGGTAGAGAAAAGAGGTTAAGTGTTGACTCTGTTGTTTGGTCATGTTTGCAGATTGAGTCTACAGACACAACATCTACAGTAACCATCCCTGTCAGTCTGAGGAGTCATTCTGGACGTTTCACCATCACCGCCAAGAACAAGTCTGCACAGAAACACATTAACGTCAGAGTTAATGTCCTTGGTATGTCTTAGTCTTCATACAGCATCGATATAGCCTCAGAACATTGACAGCTCTCTCTATCTCTAGCAGAACGTATCTGGATGAGTAAGCTAGGTTAGTAACTAGGTGAGTTAGTAACTAAGTGAGTTAGTAACTGGATGAGTTAGTAACTAGGTGAGTTAGTAACTGGATGAGTAAGTAACTGGATGAGTTAGTAACTAGGTAAGTTAGTAAGTAGGTAGGTGAGTTACTAGGTGAGTTAGTAACTGGATGAGTTAGTAACTAGGTGAGTTAGTAACTGGATGAGTTAGTTAATGGATGGTTAGTAACTAAGTGAGTTAGTAAGTAGGTAAGTGAGTTACTAGACAAGTTAGTAACTGGATGATTTACTAACTGGATGAGTTAGTTAATGTATGGTAAGTAACTAAGTGAGTTAGTAAATGGATGAGTTAGTAACTAAGTGAGTTAGTAAGTAGGTAAGTGAGTTACTAAACAAGTTATTAACTGGATGAGTTAGTAACTAAGTGAGTTAGTAAGTAGGTAAGTGAGTTACTAATCAAGTTAGTAACTGGATGAGTTAGTAACTGGATAAGTTAGCAACTAGGTGAGTTAGTAAGTAGGTAAGTGAGTTACTAGGCGAGTTAGTAACTGGATAAATTAGTAACTAGGTGAGTTAGTAAGTAGGTAAGTGAGTTACTAGGCAAGTTAGTAACTGGATGAGTTAGTAACTGGATGAGTTTGTAACTGGATGTGTCTCCAGACGTTCCTGGGGCTCCTAAGGATCTGAGGGTGACTGACATCACCAAGTCAACGATGAGGCTGATCTGGAAGCTTCCAGACAATGATGGAGGAGAGAGAATCAAGAGCTACTTCATAGAGAAGAGATGTGTCAACGACAAGGCCTGGACCACGGTACGACTCCTCCTACCTCTTTACTCCTTCCTCCCTCTGTCCCTCTGAGATTGGAAACATTGAGAGGAAGAATCACTTACTCAGCTTGAATCCACTTGCACAGCATCAGTCAGGAGTGCAATCATACGTGGGTTGTGCACTTGTGGTTTTTGCGTAATAAGTTGTGTACTTGTGGTTGTTGTGTATCAAATTGTGTACTTGTGTTATATGTGTATTAGGTTGTGTAGTCATGGTTGGGTTGTGTATCAAGTTTTGTACTTGTGGTTGTTGCAAATTTAATTAAGTTATGACGTGTTTGTGGTTGTTTTGTATCAAGTTGTATACTTGTGGTTGTGTTTCAAGTTGTATACTTGTGGTTGTTGCATATTAAGTTGTGTACTGGTGGTTGTTCAGTATTAAGTTGTGTACTCATGGTTAGGTTGTGTATTAAGCTGTGTACAGGGGCTCAGGTGGTAGAGCGGGTTGTCTAGCATGTCATGTCCTGTCTTTTTGATTCCCTGCTCCTCCTAGTCAAGTGTCGAGGTGTCCCTGAGCAAGAGACCTAACCCTAACTGTTCCCAATGAGCTGGCTGTCGCCATCCATGGTTGAAACCGCTGTCGGTGTATGAGTGTGTGTACGAATGGGTGAATGCGAGGCACAAATGGCCACTGGTGGCCACTGGTTAGAATGGCCACTGGTTAGAAAAGCGCTATATAAATTCAGTCCATTTAGGTACTTGTGGTTGAATTGCGTATTAAGTTGTGTACTTAATACACAAGTATTAAGGCATTAATTAAGTGTTGTGTGCAGGTGAACGCGGCATGCGCCAGCCAGGCGTATGTGGTCCCAGGTCTCCTGGAGGGCCAGGACTACCTGTTTAGGGTCCGTGCTGAGAATCGCCTCGGATTCAGCACTTTTGCTGTAACCAGTGAACCTGCAAGGGCCCGGGACCCCATCTGTAAGTATCACACATACACACACACACACAGATGTAGAGGAAGCCTCTATAACACTTGGACACCCCTCCCCAGACCCTCCTGACCCCCCGACCAAGGTCAAGGTGAACCTGGTTACCAAGACGACGGTGACCCTGAGCTGGGAGGCTCCCAAAAACAACGGCGGCTCTCCAGTGAAACATTACATCATCGAGCGTCTGAGTTGGGACACCAGCGGCAAGGAGAAGGAGACATGGAAACAGTGCAACAAGAGAGACGTGGAGGAGCTCACCTTTGTAGTGGAGGACCTAAAGGAGGTCAGCCCCAAACAAAACGCACTAACAAACACACCATCAAACACTTTAAACACACACCAGTGTGGGCTCCACGAGGGGGCACCACGGGGCAGTGCCCCTCCACTTCTTTCACGTGCCCCCTCACTTGACATTTTCGGTTAATGTAAAACATCCGTGTCCTTGCATTTATTTACTCCTAAGTGATTTCTCATTCTGTTTTTAGTCAGATTATCAGCAAAGCGATGAGAATGCACTATTTTGTTGTTTTTTTCTTAGATTTTTGCGTGAGTGAATAGGAAAATCACCAGAAAGAAATTGCAAACATGAACAGTTAATGCTTTTGACCAACTTATACAATTTCCCCCCAGAAAGTAACGTGATTTTTAATGATACAATCGATGTCATCCTACGCCTAAAGTCGGCCTATAAAATAATTGTATGTATGAATTGTAAGTATGATTCGACATAAGATAATTCGACTATGCTATGATAATTCGACAAATGGCTGATCTAGCGTTGTTAGAGGAAGTGGTGGGGGCTGATCTAGTGTTATTAGAGGACGTGGTGGGGGCTGATCTAGTGTTATTAGAGGACGTAATGGGGGCTGATCTAGTGTTATTAGAGGATGTGGTGGGGGCTGATCTAGTGTTATTAGAGGACGTGGTGGGGGCTGATCTAGTGTTATTAGAGGACGTGGTGGGGGCTGATCTAGTGTTATTAGAGGACGTGGTGGGGGCTGATCTAGTGTTATTAGAGGACGTGGTGGGGGCTGATCTAGTGTTATTAGAGGACGTGGTGGAGGCTGATCTAGTGTTATTAGAGGACGTGGTGGAGGCTGATCTAGTGTTATTAGAGGACGTGGTGGAGGCTGATCTAGCGTTATTAGAGGATGTGGTGGGGGCTGATCTAGCATTATTAGAGGACGTGGTGGGGGCTGTGGGCTGCATAAGAAGAAGGTAGTGTGTTTTCAGACAACGCACCAACTTATTGGCGGTATCCAAGTCCTTTCCACGTCTCAGCGAGAGTTAGGAGATAGCAGGAGTTTCACAGCCCTCGCTGAGTTGTATAATGCCTGGCAGCAGTTGTTGCCGGTATCATCACTTTATGCACACAGTACATTTAATTTGTTTCCATACACCGCTGCACAACAGTCTGTTGTGTCTGTTGTCTTTCTGAACCTATATAAAGAGGGACTTCCAATCTAACATTTCTAAACATTATAGGAGCGATAGACTGAAATCACCATCCAACAATGAATTTAATTACGTAAACAGTAATGCACTCGCCATTGACTCTGGCAATGTACATCTAGAGGATTCAGTCAGCCTCAGCCCCACCAGTTCGGCCAGTGTAGTGCTAATAAGCGAACACTCTTCTATAGCGCTTGATTTTAGATTAAAATACGTAACCTCTGATAGGCTACTGTGTGGGGGAGAGGGGACCTCTGATAGGCTACATTGTGGGGTAACAGGACCTCTGATAGGCTACTGTGTGGGGCTAGGGACCTCTGATAGGCTACTGTGTGAGGTAGAGGGATCTCTGATAGGCTACTGTGTGGGGTAGAGGGACCTCTGATAGCCTACTGTGTGGGGGAGAGGGATCTCTGATAGGCTACTGTGTGGGGTAGAGGGACCTCTGATAGGCTACTGTGTGGGGGAGAGGGACCTCTGATAGGCTACTGTGTGGGGGAGAGGGACCTCTGATAGGCTACTGTGTGGGGTAGAGGGACACTCTAACTGCAAACCACACTTACTCCCATGCCACATTATTTAGTTTAGAAGAGAGCAAGGCAGAAAGTGTACCAACAAGCGTCCACTACTTTGATTAAACTTCTGTCACAAGAACTTATATTTCACTATGTGGTACATTTATTTTAATTATTTATTCTTCGGATTTTCCCATTCACTCTTCCAATCCATTCAACTATTTAATCGTCTATTTCCAGTTTTATCATATTCATTCACACATTTCCTGTGGTGATTGATAAATGAGGGTACTTCACTTTCACTCTGCACGACTACGTTACCACACCCATTTGCCAGTAAGTAAGCCTGTGCCCCCCCCCTCCCCCGCTAAAGCCTCTTGCCCCCCCTGATTATTTGTTCTTGCGCCAACACTGACACACACTGAATGTGGAACATGCCCAAACACCACCAAGAGAAGATCACAAGGGTAACATGCCAGGTGGATTTAGCCAATCAGAGAAGGTTGCAGCACCCATATTTACCCAGAGAGGGAGCTGTTTATGTCTCCTAAGGTCACTAAAGTGTGTGTGTGTGTGTGTGTGTGTGTGTGTGCACTCGTGTGTGTGTGTGTGTGTGTCCGCAGGGAGCAGAATATGAGTTTAGGGTGAAGGCTGTGAATGCAGCCGGTCCCAGCAGACCCTCGGCCACGGCTGGACCCTTAGTGATCAAGGACCAGACATGTAAGACCTCAACCACAACACCCCACAACCACAAATCACACACCAACTCCCCAGCTATAAACACACCACACTGTGTTCTTGAAGAGAGGGTTGTAATCATACCATCCCTCTGCCTCCAGGTGCTCCCACTATTGAGATGCGTGAGGCTGTGGATGGAGAGGAAGGTTGTGACGTCAGCCTGCTGGCTAAGATAACCGGCTGCCCCTTCCCCACCCTCACCTGGCACAAGGCTGAGCTGGCCAAGCCCGAGGAGAAGACGGCGGTGCAGTACGACCAGCACACCAACAAGCTGGTCACCCAGGACAAGTGTACCCTGCTCATCCAGCAGTCCAGGAGGGAGGACACTGCTCTCTACACCCTGACCGCCAGCAACAGCCTGGGCAAGGCATCCAAGGATATCATCCTTACTGTCCTCGGTGAGAACACACTGCAGCTACACAAAGCTCATAATAAGACTAGAGATATCCGCTTTCACACTCTAAATGCATGAGAGTGAGAAGAGATGCCCTTAAGTTTCAAATATCAATGATACAATACAACATAAATGATCATATGCTGTCATGTATGTTGTCCATGCAATTGGTTAGACTGTTAGGAATAATACTTACATCATATTGTGATAATAATGTGAATTGTTAATGAATGTTAATGTTAATAAGACACATGGTCTTATTTACATTTACTTAATTGTTAATGATTGTTAATAAAACATTGATTGTCAATAATGTGACATCATGGTGATATAACACCTCCCTGTCTGCAGGTCCCCCCGGCCCCCCTGTGGGACCTATCAAACTCACGGAGGTGTTTGCTGAACGGATTGGTCTGGCCTGGAACCCTCCCATGGACGATGGAGGCTCCAAGATCACCAACTATGTGGTGGAGAAGCGTGAGGACAACAGGAAGTCCTGGGTCCACGTTTCCAACGACCCCAAGGAGTGTGCCTATGTCGTGACCCGACTCACGGAGAACCACGAGTACGAGTTCCGGGTCATGGCTCAGAACAAGTTTGGAGTGGGACCGCCCATCAGCAGCGTTCCAGAGAAGGCCAGGAACCTCTTCAGTAAGTTTGGACCACCTGGACCTTCATGTGACTTGCCTCTAAGGTGTACCGGTGGTGTCAGTACCAGTGGTTTTAGTCAGCCTGTAAGGTGTACCAGTGTTGTTATTCAGTCTCAAAGGTGTACCAATGTTGTAATTCAGCCTCTAAGGTGTACGAGTTTTGTAAGTCAGCCTCTAAGGTGTCCCATTGTTGTAAGTCAGCCTCTAAGGTGTCCTAGTGTTGTCATTCAGCCTCTAAGGTGTACCAATGTTGCCAGTCAGCCTCTAAGGTGTACCAGCGTTGTCAGCCAGCCTCTAAGGTGTACCAGTGGTGTCAGTCAGTCTCTAAGGTGTACTAATGTTGTCAGTCGGCCTCTAAGGTGGTACCAGTGTTGTCAGTCAGTCTCTAAGGTGTACTAATGTTGTGAGTCAGCCTCTAAGGTGGTACCAGTGTTGTCAGTCAGTCTCTAAGGTGTACTAATGTTGTCAGTTAGCCTCTAAGGTGGTACCAGTGTTGTCAGTCAGTCTCTAAGGTGTACTAATGTTGTCAGTCAGCCTCTAAGGTGTACCAGTGTTGTCTAAGGTGTACTACGAACAGAGATCAGGAAGGCTAAGGTTGCCCTCTGCCCTCCAGCGGTTCCTGGTCAGTGTGAGAAGCCCACGGTCACCGAGGTGTGTCTGGAGTCCATGACGGTGAACTGGGACGAGCCCGAGTATGACGGAGGCTCCTCCATCACCGGGTACTTCATCGAGAAGAAGGAGACCACCTCCAGGCGCTGGGCCAAGGTCAACCGCGAGCCAATCAGAGCGCTGCCTCTGGGAAACAACTGGGATGTCACTGGTCTGCTAGAGGGTGCCATGTACCAGTTCAGGGTCAGTGCCGTCAATGCTGCCGGCTGCGGCCTCCCCAGTGTGCCCTCTGACCCTGTGCTCTGCAGGGACCCCATCAGTAAGACCCCCACATCACCCCACCTGCTCCACCACCTCACAACATCCAGCTCACTGAAACATGCCTAACATAACCTGCTGTGTGTGTGTGTGTGTAGAGCCCCCTGGCCCCCCAACCCCCAAGGTGACGGACTGGACCAAGTCCACTGTGGAGCTGGAATGGATTCCCCCTCAGATGGACGGAGGTTCTAAGGTGACCGGCTACTTTGTGGAGTACAAGGAGGTGGACAAGGAGGAGGAGGAAAAGAAGGCCAAGAGGAAGGCCCTGCTGCTGAGCGAGCCAGAAGAGGAGGAGAAGGAAGGAGAGCCAGAGGAGTGGGAGAAGGTCATCACCTCTATACTTACCACACAGTACATCTGTATCTCATTCAAACATCTTTGTGCATATTGATAGTAGGTAGTTTGTGCTATATCGATTGTGAACTAGTAGTAACTGTGGAGTGATTCTTCCTCCTCCTCCAGGCTAAAGACAAGGAGATCAGAGGAACCAAGTTTGTGGTTCCGAACCTGAAGGAGGGCAGTCAGTACCGCTTCAGGGTCAGAGCCGTCAACGCTGCTGGGGTGGGAGAGCCAGGACACGTCTCAGAGCTCATCGAGCTCAAAGACAGAACCAGTAAGGACTTCTACATACCTAATGATGTAGTCTGGTTAAAATAATACTTCATATAACAGCCCTTCGCAGGTGATGCCACAAGATGACAAAGTGTCCTCCTCTCCTGTCCTGTCCTCCCCTAGTTGCTCCTGAGATGGACCTGGATGCATCTGTTAAGGAGAAGATCGTAGTCCACGCTGGTGGCACCATCCGTATCATTGCCTACGTCTCCGGTAAACCAGCTCCACAGATCAGCTGGTGTCGTGATGATGCAGATGTTCCCAAGGAGGCGGTTGTGGAGACCACTGGTATCTCCAACTCTCTGGTCATAAAGAACTGCAGACGCCAACACCAGGGCATCTACACCCTGACTGCCAAGAATGAGGGCGGCGAGAGGAGGAAGGCTGTGATTGTAGAAGTTCTTGGTGAGTTGTGAAGAGACATGATGAAGCCTAGTCTGGTCAGACTATTCACAGAATCCCATAACAGTGAGAACATATTGTTGATTGTGATGGTAACTGTTCTTGGTCTTCTCTGTGTGTAGATGTGCCTGGCCCAGTGGGACTTCCCTTTGCTGGAGAGAATCTGACTATCGACTCGTGTAAACTGACGTGGTATTCTCCTGAGGATGATGGTGGCTCAGCCATCACCAACTACATCATTGAGAAGAGAGAGTCTGACCGCATGGGCTGGACCTCTGTGTCCTACACGGTGACCAGGAACAACGCAGTTGTCCAGGGTCTTATCGACGGAAAGGGATACTTCTTCAGGATTGCAGCAGAGAACATCATCGGCATGGGACCATTCATCGAGACCGACAAGATGGTTCTCATCAAGGACCCCATCTGTAAGGAACATGTGGATGTTTGGATCTTGGATGTATCATATACAGTATCTTTTTGTATGTTGTATTTGCATTGTAACATTGGATTGGATCCTGTGATAATGTAAAGTACCAGTTTGTACTAGTATTCATGGACATCAGTGTGGTTGCATGTAGTGTTGGTGTTGCTTCTGAGGGTCTCTTGTCTGACAGCTGTTCCTGAGCGTCCAGAAGACCTGGAGGTCACCGCCATCTCCAAGGACTCCATCTCTGTTTCCTGGAGACCGCCCAAGTACGATGGTGGCGCTGAGGTCACCAAATATGTTTTGGAGTCTCGTCTAATCGGTAAAGACAGCTTCACACCCATCGGTGGAGAAGAAAAGCTGATGGACAGGAAGTTTACCCATGCTGGCCTGAAGGAGGGCTCCAGCCACGAGTTCAGAGTGTCTGCAATCAACCAGGTCGGACAGGGCAAACCCTCCTTCTGCACCAAACCCATCCAGGTCAAGGAGGAGCTTGGTGAGCACTGCATGGTCAATATGGTTTTACACACTGTATCTAGCGTGCAACTATGAACTATGGAGAGGGCACTGTACTTCTAGATAGTCTAGTCAGGGATGTCTGCTGTTATGAAGAGCCCTGACTGTTTCTTTTCTCTGTTTCTCAGAACCTCCCAACCTGGACCTGGACTTCAGAGACAAGTTGATGGTGAAGGTAGGAGACATGTGCACCCTGCAGGGCCGCTACACCGGCAAGCCAGCGCCCACCATCACCTGGAGCAAGGACGATGAAGAGCTGAAGGCTGACGAGGAGATCAGCTCCCACAGCACCAGCAGACACCTCAACCTCACCATCTCCAAGGCCAAGAGAGAGCACAGCGGCTGCTACGCTGTCACTGTGGAGAACGCCGTGGGAACACGCAAGGGACTGTGCTCTATAATCGTGGTCGGTGAGTACTGCTGCCGTCTGCCTCACATTAGTCACCTGAGTACTGCTGAAGTCTGCTTCCCATTAGTCAAACTGGTCGGTTAGTACATAAGTCTGTTTCCCATTAGTCATCCTGGTTGGTTAGTATTGCAGTCTGCTTCACATTAGTCACCCTGGTTGGTTAGTACTGCAGTCCCCCCCCCGCTCAACAATCGCGCAGCAATAGAAATCCTCCCATTTTTGATTTTGAGCACCTGCCCCTCAAAGGGTCTCTGCACGGCCCTGTTAGTCACCCTGGTCGTTAAGTACTGAAGTCTGCTTCACATTAGTCACCCTGGTTGGTTACTACTGTAGTCTGCTTGGAGTCTCTGCTCTGCTGATCCTTGGTTGGTTGGCTAAAGTATTTAGACATACCCTACTGGGCTTAGATGATAGGAGAGGTTCAGGTGTGGTTGGTGTTTCTCAAGTGGCCTCTTCTCTTCCAGACCGACCACAGCCTCCAGAGGGTCCCGTAGTGTTTGACGAGGTATACAGGAACTACATGATGATCTCCTGGAGTCCTCCTCTGGACGATGGTGGCTGTGCCGTCTCCAACTACATCATTGAGAAGAGAGACACCAACAGAGAGCTGTGGATGCCCGTCACCTCCTCCTGCACCAGGACCAGCTGCAAGGTTAGCTTAGTTTGATGCTAGCAGTAAACCATGACTAACCTGCTCTTAACCTCTTGAAACCACAATGTTGGGAGTCTGTGGCGTTGCTCAGGTTCTCATACTGATCAAGGGCAGGGGTACATCATCAGGATCATGTATACTAATGTATTATGACAGCTAGGAGCTATGCTAATGTTGCTAGAATAATGTATTATGACAACCAGGAGCCATGCTAATACAGCTATAATAATGTAGCTATACTAATGCAGCTATACTAATGTAGCTATTCTTATGTGTTCTGACCTCAGGTTCCCAAGCTGATCGAGGGCAGAGAGTACATCATCAGGATCATGGCTCAGAACATCTACGGCATCAGTGAACCTCTGCTGTCTGCCGAAACCAAGGCTAAAGATGTCTTCAGTAAGCCATACCTCCTCTTTAATAATAATAATAATAATAATAATAATAACACTAATAATAATTAAAGCCGCAAGCAGCAATAGTCGGGGGCCAAGCCTAGTGCCGACCATTACGACCCTTTTTGTTTTTATCAGATTAATAATGGATGGATAGCCTCAGCTTAGGTCTGGTGATATGTGTACAAAGTTTCATGATGTTACCTCAACCATTCAGATGTTTATACACCTTTTTTAAATGGGGGTCATCGCACATAAATGCCCAATGCTCAACAAGTATAATTCCAATTGCTGATTTATTTTAACGCCAGTTAAACAAAAACCACAGTTAAACTATTTAAGCTTTACATTGTTTTTCTAGGTGAAATATTTATGTTTTTAGGCTCCACCATGTCCAAAATGTTTAGCTTTTGTTAAAGCTAGCTTGAACTAGAGGAAGTCAATGAGACGAAAAACAAAAATAATACAAAGCAGGTATAAACTAAGTTTGTTGAGAATAATATAGAAAGAAAGAATAAAACCTAAGAAGAACATAAGTTGAGCGCTGCCTAGCAGCACTCACCTAAAAATAATAAAGACCACAATAACAATAGTGTGAATGCTGCTGCTCAGCATTCGAGAGCTGGAAGCTGTTAGCTGCCGCTGCTGCTCCCAGCTGCAGTCGCTGCCAGCTGCTGCTAGCAGCATGCTGCTGCTACAACAGCAATTTTTAAAAATCTTTCCATCTACAGGTGAAATTTGACACATCATATGTGTTTAAACATCATATGTGTAATTCATGGCACAATTCAAACAGGATCAAAAAATGTGTCTCTCGCTGTTGACTACTGTACATATTCTTTCAGAAATAAGGTCCATGTTGGTCCACCAGAAGGGGAGGGACTTCTAGTGGCCAAGTTAAATTGTATTTGAAGACACCCCAGTTGAACAGTGTGGTAGAGCAGTGTTAGCAGCCTCTCGTGGTTCTGATTCCTGTTCTTCTTCATCCCAGAGGTCCCAGATGCCCCCAAGCAGCCTGTGGTCAAGGAGGTGTACCATAGCACCACCCTCATCAGCTGGGAGCCTCCTGCTGATGGAGGAAAACCCATCATTGGATACATTGTGGAGAGGAAGGAGACCATGGCCAACAGGTGATGATGGTGATGATGATGGTGTGTTGGTAACCATGGTGATGAAGATGATGTTTTGATGATGATGATGATGATGATGATGATGATGATGATGATGATGATGATGTGGTAACAGTGGTGATGATGATGATGGTCTGTTGGTAACTGTGATGATGGGGATAACCGTGATGATGATGATGATGATGATGATGATGATGATGATGATGATGATGATGATGACCATGGTGGTGTTGCTCCTGTCAGATGGATCCGCTGTAACAAGGAGAAGATCCACCCCAAGGTGGAGTACTGGGTTCCAGAGCTGCTGCAGGGCTGCGAATACGAGTTCAGAGTCAGTGCTGAGAATGTGGTGGGAGAAGGAGACCCCAGCCCCCCCACCAAACCAGTGTTCGCTAAAGACCCCATCGGTAGGTAGACCATACCTACACTATATATATACTGTATATATACTGTAACTATACCCCAGCCCCCCCACCAAACCAGTGTTTGCTAAAGGCCGCATCGGTAGGTAGACCTGCCCCCAGCCGTTATTAGCATAGGCAGAACCTGTAAGTGGATACTTTTTGTTGTGGAATTTATGAACTATACACCACATAAAATATGTAAGGTCCTATAGTATATAGTTAATTAAATAAGCCTTTGTATAAAGTATCTTTGTACCTTTGTACCTGAAATATCTCCCTTTCTCTCCCAAATTGTAAGTTAGTTAGCATTCGCATTGCCACTGTAGCCACGAAGTTTGGTACTGAGGCCATACTAATCTACTCACGTCTTTATTGTATAGATTCCTTTAGTTGTCTTTGTATTGTCTGTGTATTACATATTAACTTTCCCGCCATGTCTGGCCGCAGCCATGGCCAACACTTAACTCTCCACGATGGTCACTCCCCTCACCTTTGTTCCTTTGTTGTTACTGCCTACGTTGTGAAAGTTACCATGTATGGTTGCTTGGTTAATGCTCCTATGTGTCTTCTCATGGTCATGCTTTAAGATGTATATATATATATACCTGTACATACAGTAATTATACTTGTACAGGTAGATATACCTGTACAGGGAGGTGGGTAATAACGAGTTCTCATCTGTCCTAGTTCGTCCTGGTCCTCCCGTGAACCCCGAGGCCTTAGACTGGACCAAGGAGTCGGTGTCTCTGTCCTGGCAGCCTCCAAAGGACACTGGCAGGGGCAAGATCCTGGGATACCTGCTGGAGTTCCAGAAAGCAGGGGACGAGGAGTGGCTCAAGGTGGGATCCATGATTTACACTCAAAGATTGAATCAAATGAAAGCCTTGTTGCTGTTGGAAATGCAGAAATATAACTTCATGTGTGTGTGTGGGAGATATTTGAAAACTGTCAAACTGTGGTCATTAAGACAGTGAAAGATCATTGAGAGATCTCTAAAACCCTACTGGTTGTGTGTTCAGGTGAACCAGACCCCAGACTCCTGCCAGGACACCAAGTTCAAGGTGATCAACCTGGAGGACGGTGGTCTGTACCGCTTCCGTGTCATGGCCGTCAATGCCGCTGGAGAATCTGAGGCTGCTTACGTCAATGAGCCAGTCAGAGCTCAGGACAGACTCGGTGAGGTTCCTCTTCTTGGTGATGTTTGGATATCTCAGTGTTTTACTTAGAGTTCTGAAGATCAGTTTTAACACTAGCTCTGTTGGTGTGTTGAATCTCTTCTGACCCCCTTTGGTTGTGCCACAGAGCCCCCAGAGCTGATCCTGGATGCTGCGATGACCCGTGAGGTGAAGGCCATGGCTGGGACTCACATCTCTCTGAGAGCTGAGATCCAGGGCATCCCCTTCCCCAGCGTCTCCTGGAAGAAGAACGAGGCAGAGGTTCCCACCAGAGCTGACATCGAGGTCAACCAGAGCGGAACCAAGCTGGAGATGAGGTTCTGTAACCGTGACGACTGTGGAGATTACACCCTGACTGTGGAGAACCCGGCCGGATCCAAGACCGTGACCTGCACAGTCTTGGTCCTGAGTAAGAGACCAACCAAATGACATGATTCAATTTAGTTTATTATTCACTTTAGTTAGTTAAATGCAGCATAATGTAAATACTGAACGTATTTCGCGATGGGAATGTATTTTGCAATGGCAAAGATGAACTGACTTCAATAAAGCGAGTTAAAAGGCATAATGCCTTACTAATTATATTATATCTCCACATTATAACAACAATAATACCAATTTGTAATGATGGTGGTCTGGTGCACGCTTTTATCAAAAGTGTCTTGCAATACATTGGGAATGGAAACCCCTACCCCTGGCAGTGCCTTACTCTACCAGGGGGAATCCAACGCCTACCCTTGGCAGTGGTAATGCCTTGCTCTATGCTCTAACATGCTGCCTGTTTTTTCCAGACAAGCCCGGTCCCATCCAACACCTGCGTGTGACCGACGTGAGGAGCGACTCCGCCTACCTGTCCTGGAAGGACCCAGAGGACAACGGCGGCGCCCGCATCACTAACTTTGTGGTGGAGAAGAAGGATGCAGCCTCGGCCCAGTGGGTGCCCGTCTGCTCCTCTTCTAAGAAGCGCAGCATAACGGCCAAACACCTGATGGAAGGAACATCCTACTTGTTCCGTGTGGCTGCTGAGAACCAATACGGCAGGAGTGAATATGTGGAGACACCAAAATCCATCAAGGCCATGAACCCCCTGTGTGAGTAACACACTGCACACTGGCACTCCATAGCATGAATTCATGGATAGGATACCTAGACATATCTGTGGTCCAATGTAATATCATCTGTCTGTGGCTCCTCAGTCCCACCAGGCCCACCCAAGGACTTGCATCATGTCGATGTCGACAAGACTGAGGTGTGGTTGGTCTGGAACTGGCCCGACCGCAACGGAGGAAGTAACATCACTGGCTTCCTGGTTGAGTACCAGGAGGAGGGAGAGAGGGAATGGGATGAGTGGAAGACTGTCAGCATCCCTGAGAGTCATGTGACTGGCCTGGAGGAGGGAAAGACCTATCGTTTCCGCGTGAGAGCTGAGAACGCAATCGGCCTCAGCAGACCCGACACCACTGTTCCCGTCCTCTGCCAGGAGAAACTTGGTGAGACATCACGCAACCTAACTCTTATCTTCTTCGTCATTATTATATCAGAACCACACAAATGTAATCACTTTCATTTCAATTATGTAACTTCAGTGTAGTTACAAGGCCTTCTATGTGTCTGTGTTTGTCCAGTTGCTCCCATCGTTGAGGTGGACGTTAAGCTGATTGAGGGCATCACTGTTAAGGCCGGCACCACCATCAGATTGCCAGCCATCATGAGAGGAATCCCAGTTCCTACCCCTAAGTGGTGCATCGAGGGAGAGGAGATCACCACTGAGGGTAACGTCAAGATAGACACTGACAACTTCTCTACTGTGCTCAGCATCAACGACTGTAGCAGAAACCACACTGGCAACTATCTGCTGACGGTGTCCAACCCAGCCGGAAGCAAGACCGTGGGACTTAGTGTCACCGTTCTGGATGTTCCCGCTGCTCCCATCGGACCCGTGAATATCCTGGAGGTGACACCAGACTCCATGGAGATCGAATGGCGTCCTCCCAAAGACGATGGTGGCAGCCCAGTCACCAGCTACATCATTGAGAAGAGAGAATCCAACAAGGAGACCTGGGGAGGAGTCAGCTCTGGCAGCCTCGCCACCAATCTCAAGATCTCCCGTCTGCAGAAGGGAGCGGAGTATGTGGTCCGAATCCGTGCTGAGAATAAAATGGGTATTGGTGCTCCTCTGGAGAGCAAGCCCACCGTCGCCCAGCACTCATTTGAGGCCCCAAGCCACCCTGGTAAACCACACACCTCGGATATCGCAGAGGACGCTGTCACGGTTGGCTGGACCATGCCTTTGTCTGATGGCGGCAGCCAGATCAATGGCTACATAATTGAACGCCGACACATCGGAGGAAAGTGGATCCGTGTGAACAAGACACCCTGCAAGGATCTCAGATACAGAGTTCTGGGCCTGTTTGAAGGCAACAACTATGAGTTCAGAGTATTTGCTGAAAATATTGCTGGATTCAGTGGTCCCTCTCCTGTCTCTGACCCCTGCAAGCCTTGCAGGCCCATCACTGTACCAAGCCCCCCAGTTAACCCGAAGGTCAAGGACTACAGCAAGTCCACCGCTGACCTGGTGTGGACCAAACCTAACAAAGACGGAGGTAGCCCTATCCTGGGCTACACGGTGGAGATGAAGAAGGCTGATAGTGAGGAGTGGAAGAAGGTGAACCTGGATGACTTCATCAAACAGTGTGCCTACAGAGTCAAGGGCATGGAGGAAGGGCTAGAATATAGGTTCAGAGTCTTTGCCTCCAATATGATTGGAGATGGAGAATCCCGAGAGATCCCAGAGTCTATCACTGCTCAGGACATCCTCATTCCACCTGAGATCGAGATGGAGGCTACCTGCCGCGAGCGTCTCACTGTGCGTGTCGGACACAACGTCAACATCATAGGCTACATCAAGGCTCGTCCGGACCCTGAGGTCCTGTGGTCCAAGGGGGAGACTGTTCTGGAAAACACCAAACGCATCACCATCACCCAGAACCTCCCAATGGTCCACATGAAGATCAAGGAGGCTACTAGAGCTGACCACGGCCAGTACATCCTGAAGGCATCCAACGAGGGGGGCGAAGCCTCCTGCATCATCACAGTAAACGTCCTGGACCGACCCAGCCACTGTCAGAACCTCCACCTCACCTACGCCACCAAGGGCTCCTGTATGGTCAACTGGGAAGCTCCAAAAGACAATGGTGGCTCTGAGATCACCAACTACATTGTGGAGTGCCGTGAGCCTAGCATCAGCATGTGGTCTATGATCTCATCCTCCTGCACCAACCGCATGATCAAGGCCAAGCTCATGGAAGGACATGAGTACCTTTTCCGTGTCTGTGCTGAGAACAAGATGGGCCCAGGGCCCACCGTGGAGACCAAGACGCCCCTGCTGGCTATCGACCCCATTGAGAATCCTGGAGAGCCTGAGAATTTCAGGGCCACTGATATTGGAAAGAACCACGTGTACCTCAGATGGAGGAAGCCTGACTTTGATGGTGGCAGCCCCAACATCTCCTACAACCTGGAGTGTAAGGTGAAGGATGGTGAGGAGTGGGAGAAACTCAATACTGGTCCTCTCACCAACACATTCTTCATGGCCGACAAGTGCACTGAGAACCAGACCTACACTTTCAGGTCTGTTGCAGCATTTGTCCATTACTAGTTTAACTAACTACTGTGGCATTAATTTAACTATATACCATTATAGCCTAATCTATTATAAATCATGTTTGTCATGCTTTTTAATGTTTCTGAATTATCATTTGTTTTATTCAGGGTGCAGACAGTCAATGAAGGTGGGGAGAGCGACTGGGTGAAGCTCTGTGATATATTGGTGAGGGAGGAGATCCAGAAGCCAGTGATCGACCTGAAGCTGGCAGGAACAGTGACTGTGAAGGCTGGAGAGTCTGTCAGGATGGAGGCTGGCCTGAGAGGAAAACCCCAACCAGAGGTCAAGTGGGTCAAGGACAAAGCAACAGGAGACAACCCCAGAATGAGCTATGAGACTGGCGCCGACTACTCCAAGTTCCTCTTGACCAAGTCCAAACGTACAGACACCGGCAAGTATGTGATCACTGCCACCAACTCTGCGGGCAGCTTCACAGCATACGCTAACGTCAACGTGCTGGACATCCCCGGGCCCGTGAGGAACCTCAGGGTTACCGGGATTGGATCTGACAAGTGCAGAGTGATCTGGGACGGTCCAGAGGACGACGGTGGATGTGAGGTGGACAGCTACATTCTGGAGAAGTGTGAGACCAGAAGAATGGTCTGGTCTACATACTCTGCCTCTGTGGTGACTCCTTATTGCAATGTTACCCGCCTGGTGGAGGGCAATGAGTACATCTTCAGAGTGAGAGCTGAGAACAAGATGGGCACAGGCCCAGCTATGGAGAGCAAGCCTGTCACTGTCAAGACCCAGTTCAACAAACCTGGACCTCCTGAGGCCCCTGATGTCTCCAAGGTAGGATAAGGAAGCCCTGTTGTAGAGTCTTATCAGGGTAGGGATGCTGAAAGGCACTCACAATGTATTTTAGTGTTATACTGCAAAAGTAAAACATTTTCTACTCATCAATGAGACCATGATGCTACTTATAAATAGTAAGACTGACACCTATGTGCTTCTACTCTAGGTGGGCAGAGAGGAGATGACTGTCGTCTGGGCTCCTCCAGAGAACGATGGAGGAAAGTCGATCACCGGCTACATCCTGGAAAGGAAGGAGAAGAGAGCTGTGCGCTGGGTTCCCTGCACCAAGAGTCCCATCTCAGAGAGACGCATGAAGGTGACCAACCTTATCCCCAACCATGAGTACCAGTTCAGAGTCAAGGCTGAGAATGAGGTGGGCCTGGGAGAGCCCAGCAAGCCCTGCAGACCTGTGGCTGCCAAGGATCCAATTGGTGGGTAATCGCTGAAAAATGTAACACCTAAATGAGCTCATGTTATTTTCTGTTCATTGCATGTATTAGCTGGATGAATTCATTATGACTAATTCTATTCTATTGTATTCTATTATCTGTGCTGCCCTCAGAGCCCCCTGGCCCCCCTGCATTCCTGAAGGTGGCTGACAGCACTAAGACCTCCATCACTCTGAGCTGGTCCAGACCTGTGTACGATGGTGGCGCTCCCATTATCAACTACAGCCTGGACCTGAGACTGAAGAGCGATGCTGACCCAGAGAATCCCTCTGTGGGCTGGAAGAGAATCGACACCCACGGCCCGCTGGTCCTCACCGAGTTTACCATCGGACAGCTGGACGAGAAGCTGGAGTATGACTTCAAGGTGTCTGCCCAGAACCAGGTGGGCTGGGGACGCCACGCGTACCTGAGAGAGGCCGTCTCCCCCAAAGAGATCCTGGGTGAGACAGTTCATTCATGCAATCATGCTTTCCCGCAAATATTGTTCATGCACAATTGTTATTAATGTTAGAGAAGATGTGACCTGACTTTGAATGTGTTTCCATGACAACAGAGGCTCCAGAGATCGACCTCGACGCCAGTCTGAGGAAGGGCTTGTCTGTCAGGGCGGGATGTCCCATCAGGCTTTTTGCTGTCATCCGAGGCCGACCTGCACCCAAGGTGACCTGGAAGCGCTTAGGTGTGGACAACGTGGTCCGCAGGGGTCACGTTGATCAGGTGGACACCATGTCCTTCCTGGTCATCCCTGAGAGCACCAGAGAGGATTCTGGAAGGTACTCTCTGTCCCTGTCCAACTCTGCTGGAGAGAAGGCTGTGTTCGTCCGCGTCAAAGTCCTGGGTAAGAAACAGGGTATTATTGTTTCCACAGCTTTTGGCTCTAACCCTAACCCTAACTGATTTTTTTAGTTGGCAAACAAAATCAAATAACCATAACAACTGCCGTCAACCCAAAGATTTCTGTATCAAACTTCTCCTCTCTTCTGTCCTCAAAATAAGCACACTGTCCTCACACACTGCACTCATCGTTCGAAAGCAGGACGGGAGAGGGGAGCAGGGTGCTTGAGTAGTAGGCCTACATTTGGCTTGTTGATTATCTACATAGCTAGGGAAAGGTCTACTGGTTGCCTGCTTGCTTTACCTTTACCTAACTTGCTTTACCTGCTCTACCTGTCTCTGCCTGGAAATGTCAATTCATAGTGCGTATCTTTCTCTGCCTGAATCAGCGCTGTTGATCGCTGCGGAGACCACTGCTACAGATTTGTGTTTTTATCAACTGATTGTTTTTCATTTTCATTTATACAGTGTTATTTTAATAATGCAAAAAGCAAAACTACAAAAGCCTATCATGTAGGATTGCTGCGTGGACACCAGTGGCTTTCCGATCGGAGAGCTTCAATGTAGCCTAAAAGTTTCTGAAGACACACGGCTATGAGAGTAGGCCTACTTCCATTTATCACAAAGCAAATAGGTGTTTTGAACATTGTGCAAAGTTTTGATGAAATTGCACTGCAGGACTAGTGCATTCACCCAAAGAGAAATATATAATATATAATGGAAACAACATGGCCACCTGTTCTATTCATGTTAATTAAATTACCAACCCGTTATTATTAGTAGGTAGAGGTTTTTGGTATCTTTTGTCCTCATTCAAACATTGACATAGCTGCTAAATACATTCATTACTTAACCCCCCCCCCCCCCCCCCCCCCAAGTCTCAGCAGACAGTTATACCCGGTGGCACGGTGGTTTATAATGATGATCGATCGCAATCAAAATCATGTGATCGGCATACCCCTAATGGGTGTCATAATGAGGTTCTTACCCCAGTGTGCTATGCCTTAGGATAGGTGGTGTAACAAAAATGTTGCACAGAATATGGATTGGAGTTCCATAGTCTGTATGTGTAGACACAAAGCATTTCATAGCACACTGGAGTCAGAGCCTCATTACAGTGCCCTATGATCGCTATAAAGGCCTACCTATTTTAAACTACTCAAATAAAGTCATGGAAATGGGGTAATATATTATGGAAAAGTTATGGCAAAGTTTGGAAAATTCATCTGCAAAAATGTGTGGGAACCCTGTGTTGTGAAATACAACAGTAAACACCTCTACAGCAGTGTTTATTTGAAAGGCTCCTTCATGGAATATGTATTGTGTTTGACAGACACTCCTGGACCCGTCGGCGGTCTGGACGCAACTAATGTCACCAAGACGACTGCTCAGTTGTCCTGGCTTCCTCCAGAGAATGATGGCGGCAGTCCGATCCTCAACTACATTGTGGAGAAGCGTGAGGTGGACAAGAAGACCTGGAACAAATGCAGCGAGGGTCTGAAGAAAACCAGCTTCAAGGTCACCAACATGAGCCCTGGCATCGAGTACTACTTCAGAGTCATGGCCTGCAACAAGTACGGCATCGGCGTCCCTCAGGACTCCCCCAGGTCCTACCTGGCTGTGGACCCCATCAGTAAGTGTAGCGCTACGCAGGTAGCATAAAAACACTTTTACCATGCTTTAACATCATGCCTGTTTAAGTGTTCCTAAGATGAGGCCAAAGTGGAAAAGTTCCATTGTTTTCTATCCTAAAACATAATTAATCTTATTTCAAATGAAAGAAAGCTGTTAGTTTATTTTAAATCCACTAATTTTGAGTATTTTTTGACTGCTAAATGAATTCACAATTGTTTTGGCTGTCATTTTGAACTCTTCACTAGTTACTGTTACTTATTTGTTTTGATGAGTGCAGTCTTGAACATAGCTTGTATTCCTCTGTTCCTAATCCCACACCATGTGACCACAGGTGAACCCGACCCTCCTAAAAAGATGGAAGTGTTGGAGATCACCAAGAACAGTGCCACACTAGGCTGGCTGAAGCCCCTCAGGGACGGAGGAGCCAAGATCAACGGCTACGTGGTGGATTACAAGGAGGAAGGCGCTGCCGAGGACAAGTGGACCCCCTACTCTGTGGTCAAAGACCTGACCATCGTGGTGGTGGGGCTGAAGGAGGGAACCAAGTACAAGTTCAGAGTCGCTGCCAGGAACTCCGTCGGTGTCAGCCTGGCCCGAGAGGCGGAGGGCGTGTTCGAAGTCAAGGAGCAGCTCAGTGAGTTCACATGCACTTCACATACACACTTAGGTAGACACACTTCACATGCACACTACATACAGTCCGTAGACACACCATTACATTAACACTACATAGACACACCATTACATACGCACTTCATAGACACACCAGGCTTCATCTGGGCCCATGACTACAAGCGATCAGGTTTAAAGGAACAGGGCTGTAACATTTCCTTCCCTTTCTGTACCCAGTGGCTCCTAAGCTCATCATGCCGGACATCGTGACAGTGAGGGCTGGATCTAAGTTGGTGGTTGAAGCCATCGTGGCTGGAAAGCCTGCTCCATTCTGCAAATGGAAACAAGGGAGCGAAGACGTCCTGACATCAGAGCGCCTGTCTGTTGTTAAGACTCTGACCACCTGCACTCTGTCCATCAAGAATGTCAACAGGGCTGACAGCGGCTACTACAGCCTGTCTGCTGAGAACAGCACATCCAAGATCAACCAGATCCTCAAAGTCGTCGTCATGGGTCAGTAGTTCCCATCACTATAAAGTCTTAGTCTTGTATATTGTAGTATTAGCAGTTGATTTAATATGGCTGGCCTCTGGTCCTCCCAGACATCCCTGGTCCCCCCGAGGGACCTCTGGAGGTGACGGAGCTGGACATGGATGCCTGCACCCTGCTGTGGAACCCTCCTCAGGAGGATGGAGGCAGCCACATCACCAACTACATCATTGAGAAGTGTGACGTGAGCCAGGGAGACTGGCTCACCGCCTCCACCTCCTGTACCAAATGCAGCTTCCGGGTCACCAAACTCACCCCTGGGAAGGAATATGGCTTCCGTGTTCGCGCTGAGAACCGCTTCGGCATCTCCCAGCCCATCTATTCAGAGAGGACCATCGCCAGATATCCATTCGGTGAGTCGTTTATTTTGTCCTGTGGAATATATTCAGTAAAAAGTATTTAAAGGTATATTTATACCTCAATGTACACATGTGTGACTATTGTCTCACTTCTCCAGATCCTCCCAGTGAGCCCATAAACTTCCAGATAAATAAGATCAACAAGGACTATGTCATCCTGTCCTGGGAGAAGCCCAGCAGCGATGGCGGCAGTGCCATCACTGGCTACTGCATCGAGAGGAAGGAGAGGAACAGCCTGCTCTGGGTCAAGGCTAATGAATCTGTTGTAAAATCTACCCAGTACACCTGCTCTGGCCTCATCGAGGGCCTGGAGTACACCTTCAAAGTGTCCGCCATCAACCAGGCTGGACAGGGCAAGCCCTGCAAACAGACCGACTTCATTACAGCCAGGACAGCCGTCGGTATGCACTGGCCTCTTTTTAAAAATATGTATTTCTCTAGTTGTATATCTGCTGTGGTATCTGGTTTATCTGGTTGATTTATGACTAGTTTTATATCTGTATTGTGTCGTTCTCATCAGACCCACCAGGTAAACCAGAGCCCATGGACGTCACCAAGACTACCGTCTCATTGGTCTGGAGTCGGCCCAAACACGACGGAGGCAGCAAGCTTATTGGCTACTACGTAGAGTACATGAAGATCCCTGAGGATAAGTGGACACGCTGCAACGCTAACTGCATGAACATCCAGACAGAGGACTACGTGGTGAGCGGCCTACAGGAGGGACAGCAGTACCAGTTCCGCATCATCGCCAAGACGGCCATCAACATCAGCCAGCCCTCGGAGCTGTCCGACCCCATAAATGTCTTTGCAGATAATGGTATGCTATCATCACATCCTGCTGATTTGTGCAGGCTGTTTTTTATGGCTTAATAGAATCAAATTATTTCTTACTTTTTATCAGGAAACTTGTTTTGTGTGACTTTAAATAAGTTGAAACAAAACACTGAAATCATCTGTTTTGCTATGCTACGTTAAGCACCCATTAATAAAGTTGTTCCTCTGTCCGTTAGTTACTCCTCGTGTAGAGCTCGGTCTCAACATGAAGAACCTGATCGTGGTGAAGGCTGGAGACAACGTCTTCCTGGACGCCGAGGTGTTCGGTAAGCCTCTTCCCAAGGTGAGCTGGAAGAGGGATGGAGCTCCTCTCGTCCTGGCCGAGGGCATGAAGATGAGTCAGAAGAAACATGTCCACCTGCTGGAGCTCTACTGTGTCACCAGGAAGGAGTCTGGGGACTACACCATCACTGCTGAGAACATCAATGGCTCCAAATATGCCACCATCAAGGTCAAGGTGTTAGGTATGATCTCCACGCTATCGTCACAACATAGACTAAAATACAAGGGCTAAGTACTCATGGAACTCAAGGGTGGCTATATGTATTATTTAATAATTTTTATCTCCCTCCAGACAAACCAGGTCCTCCCGCCTCAGTGAAGATCGGCAAGGTGTTTTCTGACCACGTGAAGCTCCGCTGGCAGCCGCCCTTGGCCGATGGTGGTTCTGAGATCACTAACTACATCATCGACAAAAGAGAGACGAGCAGGGCCAACTGGGCACTGGTCAGCTCCAACATCCACGGCCACTGCACCGACAGCAACGTGGAGAAACTCATTGAGGGCCACGAGTACGAGTTCAGAGTCAGCGCTGAGAATCAGTATGGAGTGGGAGACGCAGTCATGACGGGCCCCGTCATGGTCAAGAACCCATACGGTAATAACATGTGGCTTCATAGCTTTACAGCTCTCCTCAAGGGGGATGTACTATCAGAGATGATGTGTAGGGATAGACTGTACAGCTGTTAAATAGTGTGTAAGGTTATACTGTATAGCTGTGAGATAGGGTGTAGGGTTAGACTATACAGCTGTTAGATAGGGTGTAGGGTTAAACTGTACAGTTGTGAGATAGGGTGTCGGATTAGACTACAGCTGTTATTCATTTGAGTTATTTATTAGTTTATTTGTCAGGGAAGAAAAAACATTGTAACAGGTTATATTAACCTGATACATAAGTGTTGCATATGGGATTTCTAGCCTCGGCTAATTTGTGACCCCTGTCCCTGGTGAGGCTTTTCTACTTAAAAACGGTCATATCATATCATCTTTACCAAAAGTACATTAGTTAAATTGAGGACATAATAAATAATGATATTCTCATACATGTCACATGATCATACAAAAATTACAAGATAGGATATAGGGTTAGACTGTACAGCTGTTAGAGAGGGCGTAGGGTTAGACTGAACAGCTGTGAGATAGGGTGTAGGGTGAGACTGAACAGCTGTGAGATAGGGATAGGCGGACAGAGGGTGTAGGGATGGACAGTACAGCTCTTGGATCAGTCTGCTGATGCTCTCCTCATGGGTTTCTCTCTCTTCAGATGTACCAGGTCCCTGTGACCCCCCAGTCATCACCAATATCACCAAGGACTCCATGACGGTCAGCTGGAAGGCCCCTGCCAATGACGGAAAAGCCACCATCCTAGGATATATGATGGAGAAACGCGAGGCCACAGAGCTGGCCTGGGCCAAGGTCAACCGAAGACCCGTTATTGACCGGACCCTCAAAGCTGTCCAGCTGACCGAAGGGTCAGAGTATGAGTTCAGAGTCATTGCCATGAACAAAGCTGGCCTGGGAAAACCCAGCGATGCGTCTAATGCCGCCCTGGCTGTAGACCCTGTCTGTAAGTCAAATGGTTTGGTCCATAGGTTTATCAAATGTGTCAATGGAATATTATTGTAATATAATTGTGTCACCTGCATGACAATTCATTATTATTTATTAATATTTATATTAGTGACAGATAGCAGTACTATATATTGGTATTTTAAGCCATGCTCAACAGAATTCGTATAAATGTAGGCCTAATCCTCTCTGCCTATTTCAGATCCTCCTGCCCCCCCTGCCTTCCCCAAGGTGGTTGATTCCACAAAGAGTTCCATCAGTTTGACCTGGACCAAACCAGCTTACGATGGGGGTTGTGAGATCATCGGATACCTGGTAGAGTGCAAGCGAGCTGAGGCTGAGGACTGGACCAAGTGTAATATTCCCAAAAATCTCCAGGCCACCAAGTTCCTGATGACTGGCCTCATGGACAGCACTGAGTACCAGTTCAGAGTGACGGCCGTTAACAGGATTGGATATAGCGAGCCCAGCGATGTCCCAGGGAACCACATGCCCAAGGACATCCTCAGTAAGTGCTACTGCCTTGTGATGCATCAGTTATTGTTGTAGGCGCTGTGCTTTAATCAGAGAACATGCTGTGCTCTGTCCTGCAGTCGCTCCAGAGGCTGAGCTGGACGCTGACTTGCGTAAAGTCTTGGTCCTAAGAGCGGGTGTCACCATGAGGCTCTATGCTCCCCTGAGAGGACGACCCGCCCCCAAGGTTACCTGGACCAAGGTGGGTGCCAACCTGAAGGAAAGGCAGGGGGTGCTCATCAAGAGCTCCGACTGGGACACGCTACTGATGATTGAAGACGTCAACAGATACGACGCTGGGAAATATGTCTTGTCCTTGGAGAACAGCAGCGGCTCCAAGAGCTACACTATTATCGTCAAGGTCCTTGGTAAGAGCACGTCATTTAACTTTGACTGGCTATAAACTGTTCTGTCTACTGATGGCTGCTAATTCTACAATTATTTAACTGATTTAACAAAAAAAAAAAAAAAAAGATCAAATTAAATGTGTTTCACTTTCTAGGTTTCTAAACTATTCGGACTTGTAGAGTATATAACACCCCCATACTTATTCCTCATTGTTCAGTTTAAAGGTCATAACATAAACATGTGCCTATCTTAGCTACTCCTGGACCTCCAGCCAACCTGGTTATCAAGGAGACCTCCAGAAGTCATGCCTTCATTGCCTGGGAACCTCCTCTGATCGATGGTGGAAGCCCAGTGAAGAGCTACATTGTGGAGAAGCGTCTGGCAGAGAGGAAGGCATGGACCTGTGTCGCTACAGACTGTCACAAGACCTCGTTCAGGATCACCAACCTGGAAGGGGGGCAGGCCTACTGCTTCAGGGTGCTGGCTGAGAATGCCTATGGCATTGGAGAGGGCTGTGAAACACCAGGCTCCGTCAGAGCCTCAGGTAAAACCACAAGGATCACTTTGTTTTAGTGTGTTCTGCACACAACGGTTTGTGAAACTTACATGTATACTTGTAAAACTACATTTAAATATATGGAAATGTGGAATATGAAAGGAAAATTATGGGTAAGGTCAGTGATTATGATGATCTCCACTTGGCTCCATGTCTGATCTTGGTCCCATGATTACCTTACCTCAGAACAACCTGGCCCAGTGTCAGAATTCAAACCTCAGAAGATTACCAAGGACTCTGTGACCCTTGGCTGGAAGAAGCCCATCAGCGATGGAGGCAGCGTCATCACCTCCTACATCTTAGAGCAGAGCGAGGGGGAAGAGAAGTGGAAACTGCTGGAGAAGGGGAAGAACATGTACCACACCTTGGGAGAGCTGACGGAGGGTAAAGAGTACTCCTTCAGAGTCAAGGCTCTCAATGAATCTGGAGAAGGACCCCCTACTGAGCTGACCATCGTGGCCAAGGACCAGATTGGTAAGATCGTCTTGGTTCACCAAGGCTTTATTCTAGGGATTATTGGTGATTACAGATGATGTTCGTTGTTTCTTCTGTTTATGAAAGGTATTATGTTAACATTGCTCTGTGGTCCTCTTGACTTCCAGTTCCACCTGATTGTGACTTGAGTGGTCTGCATGATCTGACCTACGTGGCCAAGGAGGGCAGCACTATGCGCATCAACATCCCTCTAATGGGCGTCCCGTATCCCACGGCAACCTGGAAGAAGGGAGATGTTGCCCTGGGAGACACCGGCAGGATGTGTGTGGAGGCGTCTCAAGGCGTCACCACTTTGCTCATCAGAGACTGCCAGAGGACCGACGCCGACACTTACACCATCACAGCCAGGAACACCGCTGGCTCCAAGGACTGCAAGTTCAGCCTGAAGGTGGTGGGCCGGCCAGGGATCTGCACGGGACCCATCAAGTTTGACGAGATCACGGCCGACGGCATAACCCTGGAGTGGGGTCCCCCCAAGGACGACGGGGGCGCGGAGGTGTCTAACTATATCGTAGAGAAGAGGAGGACCACCGACAGCAAGTGGGCCACGGTGGCCTCAGCCATCCAGAAGAACACCATGAGGGTGATCAGGCTCCATGATGGAATAGAATACATCTTCAGAGTGTTCGCAGAGAACAAATACGGAGTTGGAGAGTATCTGAGATCAGATCCAGTCATTGCCCAGCATCCATTCAGTGAGTAACTTTGAACATGATCTTCATCCAATTGATTTACATCAGGAATGCTGTAATGATCGTCTAAATGTCTCTTCGTCTGTGCTTGTTCTCTAGATGTTCCGGAAGCTCCTGCTCCTCCAGAGATCGTCAGCATCCGCCATGAGTCTGCCACCCTGACCTGGACTGACCCCAAAGACTCTGGGGGCTCCCCAATCACTGGTAAAATAACATAATTATACATTATACCAGTAATATAAAATGATGAATTATTACTAATAATATATAGTGATTCATTATAACTGATAATTTGTAGCGATTCAGAGTCAGTTTAGTTGATGGACCAAGATAAATGAAATGTGTGTGTGTGTAGGTTACCATGTGGAGTTTAAAGAGAGGAACAGTCTGATGTGGAAGAGGGCCAGTAAGACTCCTCTGAGGGTGAAGGAGTGCAGGGTCACTGGCCTCATCGAGGGGCTGGAGTATGAATTCCGGGTCATGGCCATGAACATTGCTGGCCTGGGGAAAGCCAGCAGGATGACTGAAGCTGTGGTCGCCCTGGATCCTATCGGTGAGTTCACTGCTTACGCTAGGTGGTTACTATAAGGTTGGCTCACCCTGCTAGTGTGCTAACCACATATGTAATAGGACTTTTATGACCTGCGGTCCTATGATACATGATACAGTCATGCCCTCTCCTCTTCAACCCACTTTCCTGTCTTCAGGGCGCTGTCCATTAAGGCACAGAAGCCCCTAAAACAAATGTTCATGTATATGTGATGTTTGGTTCTCTCCCAGATCCTCCGGGCAAGCCTGATGTGATCAACGTCACCAGGAGCTCGGTGACCCTGATGTGGACGGCACCCAAGTATGACGGCGGCCACAAGCTGACAGGGTACATGGTAGAGAAGCTAGAGGCTGGAACCAAGGCCTGGGCTAAGGCCAACCACGTCAATATCCAGGGCTGTGCCTTCACCGTCACCGACCTGACGGAGGGAGCTCAGTACGAGTTCAGGATCAGGGCTAGGAACGCTGCTGGAGCCGTCAGCGCTGCTTCCGAACCCACAGAGCTGCTCACCTGCAAGGACGAATATGGTAGGAGAGAGAGCATCTACATTCATAGTGTTAACAATACATGGACACATTGTAATGAGACAGAGCATCACTATATATTGGATATTGGATATACATTCCTGGTGTACATGGGTACACAGTAATTAACTTGCTGTTCTTCTGTGTGCTACAGAGCCTCCATCCATCACCATCGACCCAGAGATGAAAGATGTTTCCGTGAGGGCTGGTGACACAATCATCATCTCTGCCTCCAAGATCCTTGGTAAACCTCCCCCCACAGCTGTGTGGTCCAAGGCTGGTCGTGAGTTCAAGAACTCTGACATTGTCACCATCACCAGCACCCCCACCTCTTCCACCATGGCCATCAAGTATGCCAGCAGGAAGAACACAGGAGAGTACACCATCACTGCCAGCAACCCCTTCGGTATCAAGGAAGACCACATCAAGGTCAAAGTTCTGGACATCCCCGGACCTCCAGGCCCAATTGAGGCCAGCAACATTTCAGCTGAGAAGTGTACCCTGACTTGGCTTCCACCTGATGAAGATGGAGGCTGCTCCATTAAATGCTACGTCCTGGAGAAGAGAGAGACCAGCCGCCTGCTGTGGACCAAGCTAGCTGAAAATGTCGTGGATTGCAGATATGTGGCAAGCAAGCTGATCAAGGGCAACGAGTACATCTTCAGAGTGTCTGCTGTCAACCAGTACGGCACTGGAGACTCGATGCAGTCTAGCCCAATCAAAATGATTGACAGTTACTGTAAGTATAAACTATTACGCTTGTGTGAATGCTACATAAGGACGTATGATTTTCTGATCTGATCATCTAAGATTCTATCATCTAATGGTTTTGTTCTTCCTCCAGGTGCACCCGGCCCACCATCAACTCCAGAGGTTGATAACATCAGCCGAAACTCTGTCACCATTTCTTGGAAGAGACCAATCATGGATGGAGGAAGTGATATCAGAGGATATTGTGTGGAAAGGAAGGAGAAGAAAGGAATGCGCTGGGTGAGAGCGTGTAAGAGAACAGTCCCTGACCTGCGTTTTAAGGTGCAGGGTCTGAGTGAGGGTGTTGAGTACGAGTTCAGAGTCACTGCAGAGAACAAGGCTGGCTTTGGGGCACCCAGTGAGCCTTCTCACCCAGTTATGACCAAGGATATCGTATGTAAGTAAAACTCAACATTGTGTCTCAAACTTTAACCTAACTGATCAAAATGGCAGTAGTATTGATTTATACTAAATTATACTAAATACATATTTTTTTACTTCACATCAGATCCACCTGGTCCTCCATCCAACCCCAGAATCACAGAAACCACAAGAACTACGGCCACATTCAGCTGGGGTCGCCCTCATTATGATGGAGGTCTGAACGTGGATGGATACATTGTTGAGTATAAGAAAGAGGGACACGATGACTGGGAAACAGCGACACAGAATCTTAGAATCACAGAATATGTTATCGGCAACCTCCAGAAGGGAGGAAAGTACCACTTCAGAGTCAGAGCTGTGAACTCTGAGGGAGTCGGAGAACCTGCAGAAGTTGAGAAGGTGATCGATCTAATTGATCAGGAAACCCTACCAGACTTTGAGCTTGATGCTGAGCTAAGGAGAACCCTTGTGGTCAGGTGTCGTGCCTCCATACGCCTGTTTGTTCCCATCAAGGGACGTCCCGTTCCTGATGTGACCTGGAGTAAAGATGACACCAACCTGAAGATGCGCGCTCACATTGACACCACAGAGTCCTATACACTGCTGGTCATCCCTGACTGCACCAGATATGATGCTGGCAAATATAACCTTTGCCTGGAAAATGTTGCTGGAAAGAAGACTGGCTTTGTGAACGTCAAGGTTCTCGACACACCTGGACCCCCCATCAACCTCAAACCCAGAGAGATCACCAAGAGTAGCATCACCCTACAATGGGAATTCCCCATCATTGATGGTGGATCTAAGATTCGCAACTACATCATTGAGAAGAGAGAGGCTACCAAGAAAGCCTACACAGTCCTGAGCACTAAATGGCAGAAATGTTCCTTCAAGATCCCTGACTTGGAAGAGGGTTCTCACTACTACTTCCGTGTGTCTGCTGAAAACGACCTTGGAGTGGGTGAGCCTGCTGAAACCCCCGAGCCCATCCGGGTGTCCCAGGCCCCCTCGGCTCCTGAGGATCTGTATGTCACGGATGTATCTTCAGACAGTGCTAGCCTTGCCTGGGCCAAACCCCTGCACGACGGTGGTACCTTGATCACAGGATACGTTATTGAAGCCCAGAAGAAGGACACAGACAAATGGGTTCATGTGGCTGCCATCAAGGCCCTGGACTACGTTGTCACAGATCTGACTGAGGGCGCAGAATATATCTTCCGCATAATGGCGGTTAATGCATCAGGCAGGAGTGATCCTCGTGAAAGCAGGCCAGCCATAATTAAAGAACAGACAAGTGCACCATCATTTGACCTGCGTAGTGTCTACCAGAAGACTGTGATTGCTAAAGCTGGGGACAGAGTCAAGGTGGAGATCCCAGTGATTGGCAAACCCAGACCTGTTGTTTCCTGGAAGAAGGAAGACACAGTGTTGAAAGAGACACAGAGGATCAACACAGAAACCACAGCTACCTCCACAATACTCAATATCAATGAAATCAAGAGGACAGATGGAGGCCAGTATTCCATGATTGGAAAGAACCTCCTGGGCACTGTCACTGAAACCATCACAGTCCTTGTCCATGACATTCCTGGGCCTCCCACTGGACCCATCAAGATAGAAGAGGTATCATGTGATTATGTTCTCCTGTCCTGGGAGGGACCAGAGAATGATGGAGGAGTTCCCATCAACAACTACATTGTTGAGATGAGGGAGACCATCGGCACCTCCTGGATGGAGCTGGCGGCTACAGTTATCCGGACCACATTCAAAGCAGCCCGCCTGACCACAGGAGTACAGTATCAGTTCCGTATCAAGGCCCAGAACAGATATGGCATTGGACCCTCCATTGTTTCTGATTCAGTTATTGCTGCATATCCATTCAATGTGCCAGGCCAGCCGGGTACACCGGCTGTTACATCTTTCAACAAGGACTCCATGACTCTGAGCTGGAATGAGCCCTCTTCAGACGGAGGCAGCCCAATCCTGGGCTACCACGTGGAGAGGAAGGAGAAGAACAGCATTCTGTGGCAGAAGATCAGCAAGGCATTGGTTGTTGGAAATATCTTCAAATCAATAGGCCTTGTTGATGGTATCGCATATGAATATCGTGTCATTGCTGAAAACATGGCTGGCTTGAGCAAAGCTAGCAAGCCCTCCGACACTATGTATGCTTTGGACCCCGTAGACTCCCCAGGCAGGCCCGTGGCTCTAAACATCACCAGACATGAAGTGACTGTCTCATGGACAAAACCAGAGGGAGACGGTGGATTCTCCATCACTGGATACACAGTAGAAAGAAGAGAGCTCCCCAATGGACGCTGGCTTAAAGCTAATTTCAACAACATCTTGGAGACTATTTACACGGTCAGTGGTCTGACTGAAGAGGCCACTTATGAGTTCCGTGTGTGTGCCAGAAACTCTGCAGGAGCTGTCAGTGCCCCATCTCAACCATCAGAGGAGATCACATGCAGAGATGACATTGAGGAACCCAGGCTTGATGTTGACTCTTCCTACAGCAGCACAGTTGTGGTCATGGCAGGAGAGGTGTTCAAACTGGAGGCCAACGTGACTGGTAGACCTATCCCCTCTTTGGTATGGTCCAAAGATGGTAAAGAGCTTGAGGACACTGCCAAACTGGAAATCAAGTCCTCTGACTTCCATACAACTCTGGTGAGCAAGGACTCCTTGAGAAGAGATGGTGGAGCATTTACCCTGACAGCAAGCAACCCGGGTGGCTTTGCCAAGTTTACATTTAATGTTAAGGTGCTTGACAGACCTGGACCACCAGACTGTCTCACTGTGTCTGACATCGCTGCTGAAAAGTGTGTTCTCAACTGGCTTCATCCCCCACATGATGGTGGTGCTAAGATCGAGTACTTTATCATTCAGAGGCGTGAAACTAGTAGGCTCGCCTGGACTAATGTGGCTACAGACCTTCAAGCCAACAGGTTCAAGGTTACAAAACTTCTGAAGGGCAATGAGTATGTATTCAGGGTCATGGCCGTAAACAAGTATGGCGTTGGTGAGCCTGTGGAATCAGAAGCTGTAATTTGTGTCAACCCCTACGTTGTTGCTGACCAACCCCAGCAGCCCGAGGTCACTACCATCACCAAGGACTCCATGGTGGTCTGCTGGGAGCGCCCCGAGCATGATGGAGGTAGCAGCATCAACACCTACATTGTGGAGAGGAGAGATAAGACTGGCCTACGCTGGGTCAAATGCAACAAGAGGACAGTATCAGACCTCAGATTCAAGGTGTCTGGCCTTACACCAGGACATGAATATGAATTCAGAATTCTAGCTGAAAACAATGCTGGTTTAAGTCAACCTAGTCCTTCCAGTCCATTCTACAAAGCCATCGACACCATTTTCCAGCCAGGACCCCCTGGCAACCCCAGAGTGCTGGACACCACCAAGTCATCTATCACAGTTGCCTGGAACAAGCCTGTCTATGATGGTGGTTCAGAAATCACTGGCTACATTGTAGAGACATGCCTTCCTGAGGAAGATGAATGGACTATCCACACTCCAAAAAGAGGATGGACTGCAACTTCCTTTACCATTACCAGCCTGAAGGAAAACCAGGAATATAAAATCAACATTTGTGCCACTAACTGTGAAGGTGTAGGAGAGCCAGCCGCCGTGCCTGGAACACCCAAATCAGAGGACAGGCTACTTCCTCCAGAGATTGAGCTGGGAGCAGAGCTCCGTAAGGTGGTCTGCATCAGGGCCTGCAGCACCCTCAGGCTGTTTGTCCCCATCAAGGGAAGACCAGCGCCTGAAGTTAAATGGTCCAGAGAGCATGGAGAATCCCTGGATAAGGCCAACATTGAAATTACTCCTTCCTTCACCACTCTCCAGATGGAGAACGTGGACAGGTTTGATGGAGGTAAATATATGGTTACTGTTGAGAACGCCTCAGGAAGCAGGACAGCTTTTGTCAATGTCAGAGTGTTCGATACTCCTGGAGCACCTCAGAATCTAATGATCAAAGAGGTCACCAGAGATTCGGTCTCCGTTGTGTGGGATGCTCCCCTTATTGATGGTGGCTCCAGAGTCCGCAACTACATTGTTGAGAAAAGAGAGTCAACCAGGAAGGCATACTCAACAGTCTGTGCAAGCTGTCACAAATCCAGCTGGAAAGTTGGAGATCTGGAGGAGGGAAAGCTTTACTTCTTCAGAATCCTGGCTGAAAACGAGTATGGCATCGGCCTCCCAGTAGAGACTATGGAACCAGTTAAAGCATCAGAGAAGCCTCTGCCACCAGGAAAGGTGTCCCTACTGGATGTCACAGGCACAAGTGTCACTCTGTCTTGGGAGAAACCTGACCATGATGGAGGCAGCAGGATAACAGGCTACATTGTTGAGATGCAGGGTAAAGGCAGTGACAAGTGGACTCAAGTTATGGTCTCCAAGTTCAACGAGACAGTTGTGTCTGGCTTGACTCAAGGAGAGGAGTACATGTTCCGTATCTCAGCAACCAACGAGAAGGGAATGAGTGACCCTCGTGCCCTTGGTATGCCGGTTGTGGCTAAAGATCTTGTCATTTCCCCAACCTTCAAGCTGATCTTCACCACCTTCAGTGTACTGGCAGGAGATGATCTGAAGATAGATGTACCATATGCTGCTTGTCCAAAGGCTGCGGTTACTTGGCTCAAGGATGGCATTGCTCTTAAAGAAACAACTAGAGTCAACGCTGAAGCTTCTGAGAAAAATCTTCTCTTGGTTATCAGGGAGGCTTGCAGAGATGATATAGGAACATACACCATTAAATTGAGCAACACCGCAGGAGAGGCTAGTACAGACATAAGTGTTGTTGTTCTGGATAAGCCTGGTCCACCCACCGGTCCTATCAAATTGGATGAGGTCACTGCTGACAGCCTGGTCTTGTCTTGGAACCCACCACAATATGACGGAGGCTGCTCCATTAACAACTATGTTGTTGAAAAGAGAGACACATCCACCACTAACTGGCAGATTGTGTCTGCTACAGTTGCGCGAACCACCATTAAAGCAGCTCGTCTTAAGACTGGATCTGAGTACCAATTTAGGATTGCTGCAGAGAATCGATATGGCAAGTCTTCAGTTTTGCTTTCCGAGACCATTGTTGCTCAATATCCATTTGAGGTGTCCAGTCAGCCACGGTCTGCAGAAGTCCAGTCAGCCACCAAGGAAAATATGGTGATTGTATGGGAGAAACCTAGCAATGATGGTGGAAGCAAGATTCTAGGCTACCATGTGGAGCTCAAAGAGAGGAATAGCATCCTCTGGGCCAAACAGAATAAACAGATTATCCCAGAGACCAGGTTCAAGGCTGTTGGCCTTGAGGAGGGTATTGAATATGAGTTTAGAGTTTATGCTGAGAACATTGTTGGCCTTAGCAAGGCCAGCAAAGTGACTGAGATGCAAGTCGCCAGAGACCCATGTGACAGCCCAGGAAAGCCAGAAGCTGTTATCGTCACCAGAAACCAGGTGACTCTGAAATGGACCAAGCCTGAGTTTGATGGAGGCAGCAAGGTCACCGGATATGTGGTGGAGAAGAAGGAGGGAGCAGATGGCCGTTGGATGAAGGCCAGCTTCGCCAATGTTATCGAGACTCAGTTTGTTGTCACAGGCCTGGTAGAGGACCAGCTGTATGAGTTCCGGGTTATTGCCAGGAATGCAGCTGGTGTCCTTAGCAAGCCTTCTGACAGCACTGGAAGTATTACTGCAAAGGATGAGGTGGATCCCCCTAAGATTGACCTGGATTCCAAGTACTCCCAGGCTGTAGTGGTAAATGCTGGAGAGACATTTAAACTTGAGGCAGGATTATTTGGTAAACCTGTTCCCACTGTCCACTGGATGAAAGGCAACCAAGAGATTGCTGAAGCAGCCCGCTTAGAGATTAAGAACACTGACTTTACAGCCTGTCTGATTGTCAAGGAGGCAATCCGTGTTGATGGCGGCCAATACACATTGCTGGTGAAGAATGTTGGAGGGGAGAAATCTGTGAACATTAATGTTAAGGTTCTAGATAGACCAGGCCCTCCAGCAGGCCCTATCTCCATCTATGGAGTCAGCAGTGAGAAGTGTTCCATTGCCTGGAAGTCCCCCCTGCAGGATGGTGGCAGTGATGTTTCCCATTACATTGTGGAGAGGAGAGAGACAAGCAGATTGGTCTGGACTGTTGTTGACCCTAAAGTTCAGACCCTGAACCTCAAGATCACCAAGCTTCTTCCTGGTAATGAGTACATATTCAGAGTGATCCCAGTCAATAAATATGGAATTGGTGAGCCTCTGGAATCTGAGCCAATGATTGCCAGAAACCCATTCGTCACCCCTTACCCACCAACAGAGGTGGAAGTGTCTACCATCACCAAAGACTCTATGGTGGTGACTTGGGAGAGGCCAACTAACGATGGTGGCAATGCCATCCAAGGATACATAGTTGAGAAACGTGACAAGGAAGGTGTGAGATGGACAAGATGCAACAAGCGCACCGTCTGCGAGCTTCGCTTCAGAGTCACAGGCCTTCTGGAAAACCGCAGCTATGAGTTCCGAGTTTCAGCTGAGAACGCTGCAGGCATTGGCACACCTAGCCCTGTAACAGTCTACTACAAAGCTCTAGATCCTATCTTTAAACCAGGTCCACCAAACAACCCCAAGGTGGTGGACTCATCCAGAACAACCGTGTCCCTGACATGGGGAAAACCCATCTATGATGGCGGCTGTGAGATTCAAGCCTACATTGTGGAGGCCTGTAATGGAGCTGATGAGTGGTTTATGTGCACTCCTCCCACTGGAATCACCAGTACCAAGTTCACAGTCACCAAGCTGCTGGAGAAACATGAGTACCAGTTCAGAGTGTGCGCCATCAACAAGGTTGGTATCGGAGAGCATGCCGATGCCCCTGGGAAGATCCTCCTGGAGCAGAAACTGGAGGCTCCTGACCTCGACCTGGACACTGACATGAGAAAGATGATCAACATCAGGTCAGCCAGCACCCTCAGGCTGTTTGTTCCTGTGAGGGGACGTCCTGCTCCTGAGGTGAAATGGGGCAAAGCAGAGGGGGAGATCAAGGAGACTGCCCAGATTGACAACACAGGCAGCTATGCTTCTCTTGTTATTGAGAATGTGGACAGATTCGACAGTGGCAAGTACACGCTCACGGCAGAGAATGCCAGTGGAGTAAAGTCTGTCTTCATTAGTGTTAGAGTCTTGGATTCACCAAGCGCTCCAAATAATTTCACGATTAAAGAAATCACCAAGAATTCCGTAACATTGACCTGGGAGCCTCCACTCTTGGACGGTGGTTCCAAAATCAAACACTACATTGTGGAGAAGCGTGAGAGTACCAGAAAAGTATATTCCCCCATCACCACCTGCAACAGGATGTCTTGGAAGGTTGAACCTCTTCCAGAGGGCGGAATTTTCTTCTTTAGAGTCCTGGCTGAGAATGAATATGGCATTGGCCTCCCTGCTAAGACCATAGAACCAGTGAAGATTTCAGAGAAGCCCCAGCCCCCTGGTAAAGTCAGTGTAGTTGATGTTACTCGAAAGAGCGTGACACTGTCCTGGGAGAAACCTGAATACGATGGAGGCAGCAGGATCAGCCAATACGATGTGGAGTTGGCACCAAAGGACAGTGATGCATGGACTTTGTGTGCGAGTGTGAAGGCACTCGAGACCATGGTTACAAACCTGCAGAAGGGTGAAGAGTATCAGTTCAGAGTTACAGCTGTAAACGAAAAGGGAAGAAGTGATGCCAGACAACTGGCTCAAACAGTCATAGCCAAAGACCTTGTGATTGAACCTTCCCTGAGGCCCAAAATGAGTACCTACAGTGTCCAGGTAGGCTATGATTTGAAGGTGGAGGTGCCAATGGCTGGACATCCCAAGCCAACCATCACTTGGACCAAGGATGGAGCTTCCCTGAAACAGACCACAAGAGTAAATGTCACTGACTCTGCTAATCATACCACCCTAACCATCAAGGATGCCACTAGAGAGGATGGAGGCATGTATAGCATTAACATTGCCAATGCATTGGGATCAAAGGATGCCACTATTGAGGTGATAACACTGGACAAGCCGGGACCACCCACAGGCCCCGTCAAGTTAGAGGACATTAGTGCTGAGAGTATCACTATCAACTGGGAGCCACCCACATACACTGGTGGCTGCCAGATCTCCAACTATGTTGTTGAGAAGAGGGATACAACCACCGTCAACTGGGTGGTTGTGTCTGCCACTGTTGCAAGAACAACACTCAAAGTGTGCAATCTGAAGACGGGCGCTGAGTATCAATTCCGAATCTATGCTGAGAACAGGTATGGAAAGAGTTATGCCATCGACTCAGAGCCAGTTCTGGCCCAGTATCCCTTCCAGGAGCCTGGTCCACCAGGAACACCATTTGTGTCTTCATACACTAAGGATTATATGGTGGTGGAGTGGCACAAACCTCCATCTGATGGAGGCAGTGCTATCCTGGGCTACCACATGGAGAGGAAAGAAAAGAACAGTATCCTCTGGACTAAAATCAACAAATCTCTCATCCAGGACTGCAGATACAAATCTACACCCTTGGAGGAGGGAATTGAGTATGAGTACCGGGTCTATGCTGAGAATATTGTTGGAATTGGAAAATGCAGCAAAGTTTCAGAAGTGTGTGTGGCCCGTGATCCTTGTGATCCTCCTGGCAGCCCAGAAGCTATTATTGTCACCAGACATTCAGTGAAGCTGAGGTGGAGCTCTCCCCAGTATGATGGTGGAAGCCTTGTTACTGGGTATGTTGTGGAGAAACGTGACCTGCCTGAGGGACGCTGGATGAAGGCTAGCTTCGCTAACATCATTGACCATGAATTCACAGTCCTGGGTCTGACTGAGGACTGTAAATATGACTTCAGAGTTATTGCAAGGAATGCAGCTGGAGCTGTCAGCAAGCCCTCTGAGAGTACAGGCTCCATCACCGCCAAGGACGAGGTGGAGACACCTAAATGTGAAACTGATGCCATGTACAATCAGACTATTGTTATCAATGCTGGAGAATGCTTCAGTCTGGAGGCCAGTGTGGAGGGAAAACCCATACCCACTGCCCAATGGTTCAAGGGAAGTGTTGAGGTTGAGAACTCAGCCAGAGCTGAGATCAAGAACACAGACTTTAAAGCTCTGCTTCTTGTGAAAGATGCCATTAGAGTGGATGGTGGTCAGTACAATCTGGTCCTGTCCAATGTAGCTGGGACTAAGACTGTTCCATTCAGTGTGAAAGTTCTGGACCGGCCTGGCCCATCAGAGGGACCTCTCACAGTTGGGAATGTCACAGAGGAGAAGTGCTCTCTGTCTTGGCTACCACCCAGGCATGATGGAGGAGCCAGCATCTCCCACTACATTATTCAGAAGAGGGAGACGAGCCGCCTGGCATGGACTGTTGTCTCCAGTGACTGTGGAGCTACGATGTTCAAAGTCACCAAGCTGCTCAAGGGCAATGAGTACATCTTCAGAGTCATGGCCGTCAACAAATATGGGGTTGGTGAACCATTAGAGTCGACACCCGTCATCATGAGGAAATCCATTTGTTCCTCCTGGTGCACCTCAAGAGCTGGAAATCACCAATATCACCAGGGACTCCATGACCGTCTGTTGGACCCGCCCTGAGGCCACTGGAGGCAGTGACATTGCCGGCTATATCGTGGAGAAGAGAGACAGAGCCGGAGTGAGATGGACTAAGTGTAACAAACGCAGAGTCACAGATTTGCGTTTCAGAGTGACTGGCCTAACTGAAGACCATGAGTATGAGTTCAGGTTGTCTGCTGAGAATGCGGCCGGGGTGGGTCAACCCAGCCCAGCTACCCACTACCTCAAAGCCTGTGATCCTACATTTGAACCAGGCTGCCCCACTAATGTCCACGTCCTTGACACCACTAAGAACACTGTAAGTCTGGCCTGGCATAGGCCCATCTATGATGGCGGCTGTGAGATCCAAGGCTATGCTGTAGAAATCAGCAAGGCTGATGAGGAGGAATGGACCATCTGCACCCCTCCTGCCGGAGTCATTGCTACCAAGTTCACTATTACCAAACTCATTGAGCACCAGGAATACAAGGTGCGCATCTGTGCTATTAACAAGCTTGGGGTGGGTGAACCCACGGAGCTCCAAGGAGTTGTAAAACCCATGGATAAGATGGATCCTCCAGAGATGATTCTGGACTCAGAACTCAGAAAGGGGATCGTTGTCCGTGCAGGGGGCTCCATGAGAATCCATGTCCCATTCAAGGGCCGTCCTATTCCAGAGATCAGTTGGTCTAAGGAGGAAGGAGACCTTCCAGTCAAGGTCCAGATTGAGAATGGCGTTGATTACACACAGCTCTCAGTAGATATCTGTGACAGGAATGATGCTGGAAAGTATATACTCAACCTGGAGAACAGTGCAGGTACCAAGTCAGCCTTTGTCTCTGTCAAAGTACTGGACACTCCAGGATCTCCTCTGAACCTCATCGTTAAAGACATCAAGAGGGACTGTGTCACTCTAACATGGGAACCACCTCTTATTGATGGCGGTGCCAGAATCAAGAACTACCTGGTCGACAAGCGCGAATCAACCTAGGAAGGCCTATTCTAATGTGGATAACAAATGTACAAAGACAAGCTGCCGCATCACCGGCCTCACTGAAGGTGCTATCTACTACTTTAGAGTCATGGCTGAGAATGAGTTTGGTGTGGGCATGCCAATCGAAATGGAAGACTCAGTTAAAACTTCTGAACCCCCACTGTCTGTGGGCAAGGTTACTCTGACTGAAGTGACAAAGACCAGCGCCTCACTCTCCTGGGAGAAACCTGACTACGATGGAGGCAGCAGAATCATTGGATATTATATTGAGATGCAGCCCCAGGGCTCAGATGAGTGGGTAGTGGCCATGACAACCAAGACTTGTGATGGCACAGTCACAGGCCTCAGCACTGGGAAGGAATACCTGTTCAGAGTTTCAGCCTTCAATGAGAAGGGCAAGAGTGATCCCAGAGCTCTAGCTGCAGCTGTTACAGCTAAGGATTTGACCATTCAGCCCAGCTTCAGAATGGCCTTCAACACATTCAGTGTTCAGACTGGAGAGGATCTGAAGATTGAAATTCCAGTGTTTGGCCGGCCTGTACCTAAAGTAGAATGGAAGAAGGACGGACAGGCAATCAAGGAGACAACAAGACTGAATGTGTCTAGTACAGCATCATCTACTACGATGCGTATAAAGGATGCAAGCAAGGAAGACTCTGGCAAATACACTCTGACAGCTACTAGCGGTGCTGGAACAGCAACAGAAGAGATTACAGTTGTGATTCTGGATAAGCCTGGCCCCCCCACAGGACCTTTGAAGATCGAAGAGGTTAGCTCTAACTACGTTACTCTCTCCTGGGAGCCACCACAGTACACTGGAGGCTGCCAGATCAACAACTACATTGTGGAGAAAAGAGACACCACCACTACAGCATGGCAGATTGTGTCTGCTACTATTGCTAGAACCACAATCAAAGTCAGCAACCTCAGGACTGGCACTGAATACCAGTTCAGAGTGTCTGCCGAGAACAGATATGGAAAGAGTTCCTCCATCCTGTCTGCTGCTGTTGTTGCTCAGTATCCATTCAGTGAGCCAGCTGCCCCAGGTACACCATTCATCTCTGCTGCAACCAAGGACAACATGGTGGTTGAATGGAAACCTCCCTCAAACAACGGAGGAAGCCCTGTTCTTGGCTACCATCTGGAGAGGAAGGAAAAGAACAGCCTGCTATGGACCAGACTCAACAAGCTCCTTATCCCTGATGCCCGCTACAAGACCACAGAGCTGGAGGAAGGTATTGAGTATGAATTCAAAGTCTATGCTGAGAATGTTGCTGGGCTCAGCCCCGCTAGCAAGGTCTCCGCGAGCACAGTAGCCAGAGATCGCTGTGACCCACCAGGCCCCCCAGAGGCTATCGTTATTGCCAGGAACCATGTGACCCTCCAGTGGACCAAGCCCCAGTATGACGGAGGCAGCCCCATCACTGGCTACATAGTGGAGAGAAAGAAGCAGCCAGACCCCCGTTGGATGAAGGCGAGCTTTACCAACATCTTAGAAACTCAGTTCACATATCCCAACATGACTGAGGACTGTGTATATGAGTTCAGAGTCATTGCCAGGAATGCAGCCAGCATCTTGAGTGCTCCCTCTCAGAGCACAGGGGAAATTACTGCAAAGGATGAGATTGAAGCTCCAAATGCCACCATGGATCCTAAATTCAAGGATCTTACCATTGTCCATGCCGGAGAGACATTTGTTATTGATGCCGACTACACTGGCAAACCCCTGCCTGATATCATGTGGCTCAAGGATGGAAAGGAAATTGACCAGATGACACCCAGAATGGAGGTCAAGAGCACTCTCACACGCACTGTCCTGACAATAAAGGAATGCATCCGAGTGGACGGTGGCCATTTTGTCCTCAAACTCAGCAATGTGGGAGGAGTCAAAATGATTCCAGTCAACGTGAAGGTTCTAGATAGACCAGGTCCTCCTGATGGACCTCTGGAGGTTAAAGGAGTCACGGCTGAGAAGTGCTACCTCCACTGGAGCCACCCTACACACGATGGCGGAGCCAGCATCTCCCACTACATCATCGAGAAGAGGGAAACCAGCCGCTTATCCTGGACCATGGTGGAGCCCAAGATCCAGGCAGTTAGCTACAAGATCACTAAACTACTGCCTGGTAATGAGTACATCTTCAGAGTTACTGCTGTGAATAAGTTTGGTGTTGGTGAGCCTTTGGAATCGGACCCTGTGATTGCTCGTAATCCCTTCACTACTCCCAGCGCTCCGTCCACACCTGAGGTTGGTGCCATCACTAAGGACTCCATTGTACTGACCTGGGAAAGGCCTGAGGACAACGGAGGAGCAGAGGTTGATGGATATATCTTAGAGAAACGTGACAAGGAGGGCATCAGATGGACCAAGTGCAACAAGAAAAGGTTGAATGACATCAGGTTCAGATGTGCAGGCCTCAATGAGGGACACTGCTATGAGTTTAGAGTCTCTGCTGAAAATGCTGCTGGTGTAGGAAAGCCTAGTGCTCCCACTGATTATATCAAGGCCTGCGATGCCACCTACCCACCAGGTCCTCCAAACAATGCTAAGGTAACTGACCACTCTAGCACCACAGTCTCGTTGTCCTGGTCCAGACCCATCTATGATGGTGGAGCACCAATCAAGGGATATGTTGTGGAGATGAAGGAGACAGCAGATGATGAATGGACTGTGTGCACACCACCCACAGGAGTCCAAGCCACTCACTACACAGTTAAGAGACTGAAGGAAAATGCAGAGTACAACTTCCGTGTCTGTGCTTTGAACATTGAAGGAGTGGGAGAGCATGTGGACCTTCCTGGGTCTGTGGTTGCTGCTGAGAAACTGGAGGCTCCTGAGATAGAACTGGATGCTGACCTGAGGAAGATGGTGAATGTCCGCGCCAGCGCTACATTGCGTCTCTTTGTCCCCATCAAAGGAAAGCCTGAGCCTGAGGTAAAATGGTCTAAAGCTGACGGAACCCTTACTGAGCGTGCTCAGATTGAAGTCACCAGCTCCTACACAATGCTGCTTATTGACAATGTTGACAGATTTGATACTGGCAAATATGTGCTGACCCTTGGAAAACCTCAGTGGCTCCAAATCAGCCTTCATTAATGTCAGAGTTCTGGACTCCCCAAGCACTGCCTACGAACCTGGTGGTGAAGGATGTAAAGAGAGACTCGGTCTCCCTCTCCTGGGAACCTCCTCTCATTGACGGTGGGGCAAAGATCTCCCACTACATTGTGGAGAAGAGAGAGCAGAAGAGAATGGCATTCACCAGCATATGCAACAACTGTGTGAGGAACTCTTACATTGTTTCTGACCTTCAAGTGGGAGGCCTGTACTATTTCCGTGTGCTGGCTGTCAACGAGCTGGGCGTGGGACTCCCTGCCTCCACAGAAGCTGTAAAGATCTCTGAAATACCACTGCCTCCTGGAAAGATCACTGTGGTTGATGTAACACGTCACACTGTCAGCCTATCCTGGGAGAAGCCCGATCATGATGGAGGCAGCAAAATCTCCCACTACATTGTGGAGATGCAGCCTAAGGGAGATGATAAATGGGCTGTGTGTAGTGAGATTAAATCACTGGAAGCCACTATTCATGGACTTACAACTGGAGAAGAATACTCCTTCAGGGTTACTGCGGTGAATGACAAGGGCAAGAGTGATACCAAGCCACTTGCAAGCCCTGTGGTGGTGAAGGATATCACTATTGAGCCCATTATCAACCTGGTGTTCAACACCTACAGTGTGAAGTCTGGAGATGACCTGAAGATCGATGTGCCTTTCAGAGGCCGACCTGATCCTGAGGTGTCCTGGAAGAAGGATGGACATGTACTGAAGCAGACCACCAGGGTCAATGTTGTCACATCGAAAACTTCATCCAAGATTTTGATCAAGGACACAACTAAGGAGGATGTCGGAAAGTATGAGATTGTCCTGACAAATGCAGTCGGTACCAAATCAGCTGAGATTTCTGTTATAATCCTCGACAAACCGGGTCCACCTAGCAACATAAAGGTTGATGAAGTAAGTGCAGACTTTGTCTGTCTGTCCTGGGATCCCCCATGCTATGATGGTGGCTGCCAGATCAACAACTATGTGGTGGAAAAGAGAGACACCACCACAACTACATGGCAGATTGTCTCTGCCACAGTGGCCAGAACCTCTATCAAAGTGTCCCGTCTTAACCAGGGAACTGAGTACCAGTTCCGCATTGCAGCCGAGAATCGTTATGGCAAGAGCCATGCCATTGACTCTGCTCCCATTGTTGCTCAGTATCCCTTCGAGCCCCCCGGCCCACCTACCAATATCCACATTTCTCACGCCACCAAGTCTGGCATGCTGGTGTTGTGGGGCAGACCTGCCAGCGATGGTGGAAGCCCTGTGATTGGATATCATGTTGAATGTAAAGATCAGAGCAGCATCCTCTGGACAAAGGCAAACAGAGGCCTGCTCGCAGAGAACCAGTTTAAGATGACAGGAATTGAAGAAGGTCTGCTGTATCAGTTCAGAGTCTATGCTGAAAATATTGCCGGTATTGGTCCATGCACTAAAGCATGTGAACCTGTCGCTGCCAGGGACCCATGTGATCCCCCACGCAACCTCCAGGTAACCAACATCACCAGAACCTCCGTCTCCCTCCTCTGGGAAAGACCTGACTATGATGGTGGAGCCAAGGTTGTTGGCTACATTGTGGAGCGAAGAGAGCTTCCTGATGGACGCTGGCTGAAGTGCAACTTCGCCAATCTCCTAGACACCTACTTTGATGTCACAGGCCTCACAGAAGATTTGCAGTATGACTTCCGTGTTATTGCTAAGAATTCTGCTGAGCTGTTGAGTGCTCCCTCTGAGGGAACAGGCCCTATCACAGTCAAGGATGATGTAGATCCACCCACTATTATCATAGAGGAGAAGTTGCGACAGTTGGTTGTTGTCAAGGCTGGGGAGATCATTAAGATTGATGCTGACATCACAGGCCGTCCCCTCCCTGTTGTCTCCTGGTCCAAGGATGGAAAGGAGATTCAGGCCAAAGCTAGGTGTGAAATAACCTCCACCAACTTCAAAACTACCCTCATAGTTACAGACATTATCAGGAGAGACTCAGGCCAGTACGTTCTGACCCTGCAGAATGTTGCAGGGACCAGGGCGGTGGCTATCAACTGTAAGGTCCTGGACAGGCCTGGGCCCTCATCTGGACCACTGGCGGTGACTGGCTTGACGGCAGAGAAATGCACCTTGACCTGGGGGCCTCCTCAGGAGAACGGAGGCGCTGAGGTCATGCACTATATCGTGGAGAAACGGGAAACCAGCCGCCTTGCTTGGACTCTGGTCTATGGCGACATGAAAGCCACTACGTGCAAAGTGATCAAGCTGCTCAAAGGAAACGAGTACATCTTCAGAGTCAGAGGTGTCAACAAGTATGGAGACGGTGAGGCCCTGGAGAGTGAGCCTACCAAGGCCATGGATCCCTTCACAATCCCGGCTGCTCCAACTAACGTGCAGGTCACTGCCGTCACCAGTGAAGCCATGACTATCTGCTGGGAGAGGCCAGCCTCTGATGGTGGCAACAGCATCTGTGGTTATGTCATCGAAAAACGAGAGAAGACTGGTCTTCGTTGGTGTCGTGTCAATAAGAAGCCCGTCTACGACCTGAGAGTCAAGGCCTCCCATCTGCGTAATGGCTGTGAATATGAGTACAGAGTTTTTGCAGAGAATGCTGCTGGTCTCAGTGCTTCCAGCACCCCCTGCCCACTCACCAAGGCTGAGGATACACAGTTCCTGCCTTCTCCCCCTGCTAAGCCCAAGATCATTGATTCTTCCAAGACCACTGTTACCCTGTCCTGGAACAAACCACTGTTTGATGGTGGAGCAACTGTGACTGGCTACAGGGTAGAATACAGGAATACATTTGATGATGAATGGATTATTGGTGTCCAGAGCACTAAAAACACAGAGTTCACAGTGGTGGGGCTCACTGCTGGGACCGAATATGTGTTTGTTGTCAAGTCTATCAACAAGGTCGGAGTCAGTGAGCCGAGCCCTGAGTCAGACACACAGGTAGCCAAAGATAGGGAGGAAGAGCCAGTCTTTGACATCAGCAATGAGATGAGGAAGACTCTGATTGTAAGGGACGGGAGCTCCTTTACAATGAAAGTGCCCTTCAGAGGCAAGCCTGTTCCCAATGTGACGTGGACCAAGGCAGATGTGGACCTGAGGGTCCGCGCAGTTATTGACACTACAGACACCTTTACCTCTATCACCCTGGAGAAGGCAACCCGCGAAGACTCTGGCAAGTACACCATCACCCTGTCCAATGTGGCAGGAACCTCCACTCTGACACTTAACGTCAGAGTCCTGGACTCCCCTGGCCCTGCGGCTAACGTGGAGGTCAAGGACGTGACCAGGACTTCTGCTACGGTGACCTGGGATACTCCGGAGAACGAGGGAGGTGGACCAGTGAAGAACTACCTGGTGGATATCCGAGAGGCTAGTAAGAAGGGCTGGACCAGGCTGACTGACACCTGCCACAGACTCACCTACAAGGTCTCCGACCTCCAGGAGGGAGAGGTGTATTACTTCAGAGTGACAGGGGAGAATGAGTATGGTGTTGGTGTTTCTGCAGCAACCAAGGAGGGAACCAAGATTACAGGTACTACATACATTACATTTGCAAATCAATGTTCTTGAGGGTAGATGGCTAGAATTTTGAAGTTGTAGAGCAAACCTGAGCTTGTTCTTTGTCAAAGCAATGTGTGTAATTAAAACACATGATTTTTATCTCCAGAAAAACCAAGCCCACCACCGAAGCTGGGTGTGACTGATGTGTCCAAGGAAAGTGTGTCTCTGGCCTGGGCTAAACCAGAGCAGGACGGAGGCAGCAGGGTTACCAGCTACCTGGTGGAAGCCCTGGAGAAGGGCCAGGAGAAATGGGTCAAATGTGGTGTGACCAAGTTCATCCACTTCACTGTGTCTGGTCTGAGAGAGAATGCGGAGTACTTCTTCCGAGTCAGAGCTGAGAATCATGCTGGCTTCAGCGAAACCAAAGACATGATCATACCAGTGTTGGTCAAAGACAAACTTGGTAGGTTTCACATTCAACTGATTTCTTACAGTCTAACCAGATCAACACTCACAGCTCATTGTAATGATGTGTACTATTAACACTTTACACACATCTTCTTTTCTCACTAGAATCTCCTGAGCTCAACATGAAGGACTTCCCACACAATACGGTGTATGTCCGCGCTGGCTCCAACCTCAAGTGTGAGATCCCACTTACCGGCAGACCTCTTCCCAAGGTCAGCCTGTCCAAGAACAACGTGCTCCTCAAGTCCACCATGAGGTTCAACTCTGAGGTCACCCCCGACAGCATCAAGATCACCCTGCGGGAGAGCATCGCTGGAGACTCTGGACGCTATGACATCACAGCCTCCAACTCCAGTGGAACTACAAAGACCTTTGTGAACATTGTAGTTCTGGACCGCCCTAGTGCTCCACTTGGACCAGTGGAGCTCTCTGATGTCACAGAGGACAGTGTGGGCTTGATGTGGTCTCCCCCAGCCTATGATGGTGGCAGCCCTATTACCAATTATGTCATCTTGAAGAGAGAAACAACCACTGCTAACTGGATAGAGGTCTCTTCTGCTGTGGCCCGCTGCACAATGAAGATCATGAAGCTCACCACCGGTCTGGAGTATCAGTTCAGAATCAGAGCTGAGAACAGATATGGAATCAGCGAGCACCTCGACTCACCACCCGTCTCTGTCAGCCTTCCCTACAGTAAGCTTTAGTTTCCTTTTCTGGTTGCTGTTCTCTACATCATAACATCCTTCTCTTCCTGTTTTATTTATGTCTTTTATATTTTCTGTATTTTCTCCCGTTTCCTCCAGCCTTCCCTGAGGCTCCATCCACTCCAGAGATCACTGGGGTCACCAGAGAGACCATCAGCGTGGCCTGGAAAGAGCCCACGTCTGATGGTGGCAGCCATGTGTTTGGTTACCACCTCCAGATGAAGGACAGGAACAGCATCATGTGGCAGAAGGTCAACAAGACAGTAATCCGTGCCACACACTCCAAGGTTACCAACATCAATCCAGGGCTCATCTATGAGTTCAAGGTTGCTGCAGAGAACGCCGCAGGAGTCGGCCCCAATAGCAAAATCTCTGATGCAGTGCTTGCCATAGACGCATGTGGTGAGTGGTTGTCTATTCCTCAAAATATTCTAGTGTGTAGTCTATCCCAACATACAAGATAAGAATCTACTCTCTTGTGTTTAAACATGGTCACGCGTCTGTTTCCCCAGAGCCTCCCATCAACATACGCATCAGTGACATCACCAAACACTCCATCAGCCTGGCCTGGCAGAAGCCCAACTATGATGGTGGCTCCAAGATCACTGGCTACATCATAGAGAAGAGAGAGGACAAACGATGGACCAAGGCCAACCTGACTAACATCACAGATACACGCTACACTGTAACTGGTCTGATCCAGGAACAGAGCTACGAGTTCAGAGTGATGGCCAAGAACGCAGTTGGCTCCATCAGTAATCCATCCTCCATCGCTGGACCCGTCACCTGTGTGGACACCTATGGTAGGGTGAACTCTGGAACGACAAAACTGCAAATTTTATTTGACTTCATCCCTGGCTCCAGGGATGAAGTCAAATAAATGTACTATATATATCTATATAGATATATAGATATATATCTATATAGATATCATTATATATATATATATATACAGTATATATATATATATATATATATATATATATATATATAATTATGGTGGTAATATATATAATATAATTATGGTGGTAACATTCTTCAAAATGATCTTCCAGGTGCTCCGGAGATTGAACTTTCCCAAGAGTACCTGAACGAGGTGAAATACAGGGCTGAGTCTGCTGTGGAGCTGAAGTTCAACATCACTGCTAAGCCCACTCCCACTATAGAGTGGTCCAAGGATGGCAAAGAGCTGAAGCCTAACGCTCAGCTCTCCTTCAAGCACACTGTTGAGTCCACCAGTCTGTTCCTGAAGGACACCACTCGTCTTAACTCTGGTACCTACGAAGTCAAGGTCAAGAACTCACTTGGGTCAGCCTTCGCCACTGTTAGGCTGCTTATTCAAGGTATTGAAACATTATAATTATGTTAATGTTGATAATCTTGATAATACTGGCATCGATGTGCAAATGACCTGTTAATCAATTAGTCAAATAACTTGAATATTGGACTGGATAAATCATATTTAATAGTTCTGTCAGTAATGTATCCATCTATATAGAGTCAATGTAAGAATAGAGGAGAGCAGGTTGATAGCTTTGTGTTTGTGTTCCTCCAGACAAGCCTGGTCCTCCTGCTGGAGTGATCCAGTTCAAGAAGGTGACGGCCGACAACATCACCATCATGTGGGCCCCACCTGCTGACGAGGGAGGTGCCATGGTGTCCCACTACATCGTGGAGAAGAGGGAGACCAGCAGGATCATGTGGTCCATCATCTCAGAGAAGCTGGTGGACTGCATCGTCAACGTGCCTAGACTCATCCAGGGCAATGAGTACATCTTCAGGGTCAGAGGAGTCAACAAGTACGGAGTCGGAGATCCACTGGAGTCTGAACCTATCGTCGCCAGGAATGCTTTTGGTACATTGTGAAATACGTAGATAAAGACCATCATACACATGCGATGGCCCATCATTTTTGTGGTTTATATTGTACGCCTTTAACCAAACATATTATGTTCTTTAGTTGCTCCCAGCGAGCCATCCAAGCCTAAGGTCACGATGATTACCAAATCCACCATGACCGTTATTTGGGAGAGGCCAGCCATTGATGGAGGCAGCGACATCGACGGCTACTATCTGGAGAAGAGAGAGAAGAAGAGCCTGCAGTGGTTCAAGGTCAGTATCGAACACATTTAATACCATGCCCTGTTAAGACTCAGCAGACTTCCACTAACATGTGTTTGTTCCCAGGTGGTGAAGGGCACCATCAGAGACACCAGGCAGAAGGTGGGCAGTCTGGTAGAGAACAACGAGTACCAGTACAGAGTGTGTGCTGTCAACAAGGCTGGGGCAGGAAACTACTCTGAGGCCTCTGACCTCTACAAGGCCTACGACCCTATCGGTATGTCCAACATAGCTCTGCCAGCACAACAACTTTGACCCTACATCTTTTAATTGTAGGTATTGTATGTATTCCAACCCCATCATAATGTCATTGTTCTGTCATTCAGACCTCCCTGGGGAGCCTTCCAAACTTAGGGTGGTGGACTCCACTAAGACCTCCATCACCCTGGGATGGGAGAAGCCTGTGTACGATGGGGGCAGTGAGATCACACACTATGTGGTAGACCAGATGAACACTGAAGAAAGAGAATGGGTGACCATCAGCTCCAAGGGAGAGGTCAGGACCTGTGAATACGTGGTGTCTCACCTCAAACCTGGAACGTACTACTTCTTCAGAGTCTCTGCCGTTAACTGCAAGGGCAAAGGAGAAGACATCAAGATGTACTCACCTATACAGGCCAAAGATATCCTGGGTTGGTATTCATGCACATATATAAGGCTTGGATAATAGGACAGCTAAGAATATGAAAGCTAAGGAAAAGATCATGTTTATACATTATATTTCATTGGTGATTTAAAATATTTGCATCGTTTTATTGACTTTGGGATGTCTGTGTGTCATACAGAGGAGGCTGACCTGGATCTGGATGTCCCCATGACAACCCAGTACACTGCAAAGGCAGGCCGTGACGTGGAGGTGTTCATCCCCCTCAAGGGACGCCCCTCCCCTAATGTCACCTGGCGCCGTGACGACCGCAACATGGCTGGTGACAACCGCTACACTATCAACAGCTCTGAATGCGCAACCACCCTCGTCATCCCCAAGGTGACACGTGATGATTGTGGCAAGTACCTGCTGGAGATTGAAAACGGTGTTGGAGAACCCAAGATTATCACCATCTCCCTTAGGGTCCTGGACAGCCCGTCCACTTGCCAGAAACTAATCATCAAGAACGTGACCAGAGGAAGACTGAGCCTCAGCTGGGAGGCTCCTCTGATCGATGGAGGCTCTCCTGTTACCAACTACATTGTTGAGAAAAAGTCATCCACAATGAAAGCCTACCAGATGGTGTCTGCCGAGTGTGCCAACACCTCGTACAAGGTGACAGATCTGGAGGAGGATCTGGCCTATTTCTTCAGAGTATCAGCTGAAAACGAACATGGCATTGGGGACACCTCTGAGACGTCTGAGCCTGTTAGAGCTACAGAAACCCCTGGTGCTGTCAAAGACCTGGTCATGTTGGATTCCACCAAGACCTCTGTCACTTTGCAGTGGACCAGGCCTGACCACGATGGAGGCAGCCACATCTCAGACTACATTATTGAGAAGAGAAGCAAGGAAGACCCCAACTGGACCCTTGGTGCAACCTGCAAGCGCTGCAGCTGTGAGGTGACAGGACTGAAGGAGAATGTCATCATGGACTTCAGGGTATTTGCCAAGAACGAAAAGGGCAACAGTGACTTCTCCCAGATTAACTCCATCACGGTCATGGACTTCATAATCCCACCAGAAGCAAACCTTATTGACTATCCCAACGGAGACCTGGCTGTTCGTATCGGACAGAACATCCACATTGAGCTGCCCTTCAAGGGTAAACCAAGACCTATTATTAGCTGGCTGAAGGACAATGTGCCTCTGAAGGAGAGTGATAAGGTTCGCTTTAGGACCACAGACAACAAGACCTCGGTTACAGTCAGAGGAACCAAGAAGGAGCATGCCGGCCAATATACACTGGTTCTGGACAACAGAATCGTGAAGAACTACTTTGACATTAATGTCATCACTCTGGGAGCCCCCTCTGTGCCTGTTGGTCCCATCCGTTTTGATGAGATCAAAGCCCAGAGCATAATCATCTCCTGGGAAGAACCAAAGGAGAACGGGGGTGGTGAGATCACCTGCTACAGTGTAGAAAAGCGTGAGACCTCCCATGCCAACTGGAAGATGGTATGCTCCAGTGTGGTCAGGACAAGCTTCAAGATCCCCAACCTGGTAAAGGGAACCGAGTACCAGTTCAGAGTACGTGCTGAGAATAAGTATGGCGTCAGCGAGGCACTGAACTCCTCAGATATCATCGCCCAACATCAGTACAAACCCCCAGGTGCTCCAGGAAAGCCTGTGGCCTATAACGTCACTAGTGATGGTATGACCATCCAATGGGAGGCCCCTGGCTTTGATGGAGGCTCTCCCATCATGGGCTACCATGTTGAGAAGAAGGACAGGAACAGTCTTCTGTGGCAGAAGGTCAACTCCAATATCATCTCCAACAGAGAATACAGAATCATTGGCCTGATTGAAGGTCTGGAGTACTCTTTCAGAGTGTATTCTGAGAATAATGCTGGCCTCAGCCCTATTAGTGAACAAAGCAAGCACCGCCTAGCAATCTCTCCTGTCGGTGAGTCAACTCATTGCAGTTAACACACCAAACTAATACCAATGTATGACATGATATGAACTGTATAAATCATTTGGATGATCAATGAAATGCAATAAAATTCCTTGTTGTTGTCTCTTAGATCCACCTGGAACTCCAAACTGCATTGATGTGACCAGACACTCAGTGACACTGCAGTGGGACGTTCCCAAGAGGGACGGAGGCAGTAAGATTGTTGGCTACAGTGTGGAGAGACGCCAAGGCAGGGCCAAGTGGCTGCGCTGCAACTTCACCGACATCAGCGAGACGCAGTTCACCGTTACCGGCCTGTCTGCTGGAGATCGCTTTGAGTTCAGGGTGATCGCCCGCAATGCTGTGGGCACCGTGAGCCCTCCATCCAACTCCTCTGGATACATCATGACCAAGGATGAGAGCAGTATGTATATCATCCTGATTAGACACACACACATGTATGTGTTGTGTAAATCTTATCAGATCATAATCAGAATCAGATGACTGCTTTTATGTTCTATATGTTGATGGTAAACATGCTACTGCTGACATGTTATGTGTGTCCAGTCGCTCCAGAGATTGAGTGGTCTGCTGACCAGGCTTCGACCCTGAGAGCCGGAGAGAACATCAAACTGAGCTGCAGCATCACCGGACGGCCCGTTCCCCAGGTGATCTGGTACAAAGACGGCAAGGAGATCGACAAGAGGATCATGATTGACATTGAGATCACCACAAACATTGGCTCCAGCAGTCTCTTTGTTCGTGACGCAGACAGGAACCACCGTGGCATCTACACTGTGGAGGCCAAGAACAGCTCAGGCGCCAAGCGGGCTGACGTGAATGTCAGGGTTCAAGGTTGGTGAACCCTGTTGTTACTGTTGTTAAACACGGTTGGTACTGTTCGTGAACCCTGTTGATACTATTAGTAAACCAGGTTGGACCTGTTGGTAAACCCGGTTGGTACTGTTGGTAAACCTGATTGGTAAACTTGGTTGGTACTGTTGGTAAACCTGATTGGTAAACCTGGTTGGTACTGTTGGTGAACCCTGTTGGTACTGTGGGTGAACCCGGTTGATCCTAGTGATTATTATTGTATCATTGTTGATGGTGAGGTTATAGCCAAGCCAAACACAAGATAGAGGATCATTGTTTCAAAATCTCTATTATTTACATACATCTCAAATAATTGACATTTTTGTTTAAGATGAGTAAAGGTTGCTGAAACAGTTTTGTGTCCACTACATTAATTGCATTGACTATTACAACAAGCCATTTTATTGTACCTCCAGACACCCCAGGGCCCGTAGAGGGACCTATTCGCTTCACCGGCATCACGGCTGAGAAGTGCACAGTATGGTGGAACCCGCCAGAGAACGACGGCTGTGCTGCCATCACTCACTACGTGGTAGAGAAGAGGGAGACGTCCAGGATCTCCTGGGCCACCATCACCTCCAAGTGTGAGGCCTGCTCCTTCAACGCCTCGAACCTCATCAAGGGCAATGAGTACCAGTTCAGAATCTCTGCTGTCAATAAGGCTGGCGTTGGCAAACCCCTGGACTCTGATCCAATCATTGCTCAAATGCAATATAGTAAGTACACTCTTTGTAAGCGTAAAGGTTTTTATAATAATAATTATTATTATCATAATAATACTAAAAATACTACTACTACTACTACTACTACTACTACTAATAATAATAATAATAATGATTTAAAGTGGTGTGTAACTCCTGACACTCTCCACCCTCCAGCCGTGCCTGAAGCTCCAGGTACCCCAGATTCCACCCATTTGACTGGAGACAGCATCACCATGTGCTGGACCAGGCCCAAGAGTGACGGAGGAAATGAAATCAAACACTACATCCTGGAGAGAAGGGAGAAAAAGAGTCTGCGCTGGGTCAAGGTGTCTTCCAAGAGGCCCATCACAGAGCTCCGACACAGAGTCACAAACCTTACCCAGGGCAACGAATATGAATTCCGTGTCATGGCTGAGAATGGAGCTGGGGTCGGCCCCAGCAGCAGCACTTCCAGGCTCTTCAAATGCAGAGAGCCGACCAGTGCTCCTAGCGCTCCATCTTTGGTCAAGGTGGGCTCATTGTTAATGCAGCAACTTAAAAATAAAAATAGTTGTATTCAACAAATGTATAAAAACCTTGATAATGTATTTGACACAAAAAAATACAAAATGTACAATTACATGTTAGACAATTGTGACAAATAATACATTTGATCTCCTCTTTGGTAGGTGGTGGACTCCACCAAGTCCTCTGTCTCCCTGGAATGGACCAAGCCAGTGTTTGACGGTGGCATGGAGATCATTGGCTACAACATTGACATGTGTAAGGCCAGTCTGGAGGAGTGGCACGGAGTCAACAATCAGATCTGCATCAACACCAGGTACACCGCCAAGGGCCTGGTGGCTGGAGAACTCTATAAGTTCAGAGTCAGTGCTGTCAACGGATCAGGACAGGGAGAGTCGTCTGTGATCTCCAGTGCCGTTCAGGCCCTGGACCGACTCACATCTCCTGAGATTGACATTGATGCCAGCTTTAAGCAGACACACATTGTGAAGAATGGTCACTCTGTCACCCTCCACATCGCTTTCCGGGGCAAACCAACTCCTCTGGCTACCTGGACTAAGGCGGGCGGAGAACTTCCTGTTATGGCAGATGTCAACACTACAGAGTCGTTCTCCACACTGACCATTGAAGGCTGCACCCGCTACGAAGCTGGCAAGTACACCCTGTCGCTGGAGAACAACAGTGGACGCAAGTCAATCACCTTCACTGTCAAAGTGCTGGACACCCCTGGACCTCCAGGAGCTATCAGCTTCAAAGATGTCACCCGTGGAGCACTGACTATGATGTGGGATGCCCCTACCAATGATGGAGGAGCTCGCGTCCATCACTACAAGGTGGAGAAGCGTGAAGCCAGCCGTCTGGCTTGGCAGGAGGTCAGCTCCAAGAGCTCTCGCCAGATGATCAGAGTCACTGGATTGGACATTGGTTTACCATATCTCTTCAGAGTAATCGCAGTGAACAAGTATGGTCAAGGAGAGCCTCATGAGATGACAGAGCCTGTGGTGGCTACAGAGGAGCCAGCTCCACCCAAGAGGCTGGATGTCGTTGACACCACCAGCTCCACAGCCTCCCTGGTGTGGCTGAAGCCTGAACATGACGGAGGCAGCCGCATCCGAGGGTATATGGTGGAGTTCAGAGTGAAGGGCACAGACCGCTGGGTTCTGGCTGGTGAGCCCAAGTTGCTGAAGATGCTGGTGGAGGGTCTGACAGAGAACACAGAGTATGACTTCAGAGTCAAAGCCAAGAACGACGCTGGAGTCAGTGAACCCCAGGGCACCTTCGGCTCTGTGGTGATCAAGGAACCTCGCATCGAGCCCACGGCCGACCTCAGCAGTATCACCAACCAACTCATCACCTGCAAGACCTCCAACACCTTTAGCATTGACATCCCTATCAGTGGCAGGCCTGCTCCCAAGGTGACCTGGAAGTTGGAGGAAATGAAGCTGAAGGAAACTGACAGAGTGTTCATTAGAACAAACCATGAAAGAACCACGCTGGTGGTTAAAGACAGCAAGAGGGGAGACAGTGGCAAGTACTACCTGATCCTGGAGAACGCTGCTGGAATTAAAACCTTCACGGTGACCGCATTGGTGGTGGGCAGACCCAGCGCCCCCACTGGCCCAGTTGAGATATCTGGGGTCTCTTCAGAATCTTGCAACCTGTCCTGGTCTGAGCCTGTTGACGACGGTGGCACAGACATCACCAACTACATCGTAGAGAAAAGGGAGTCAGGCTCTGCCTCCTGGCAGGTGGTCAACTCCAGTGTAAAGAGAACCACCATTAAAGTGACTCACCTGACCAAGTACATGGAGTACACCTTCAGAGTATGTGCTGAAAACAAGTTTGGAGTCAGCAAGTCCATTGAGTCTGCTGCAGTGGTCATTGAACATCCATTTGGTGAGTTGTGTCTCCGCTTGGAGAACAAACAAATAGTTGACTATAATTGAAGCAGTGAATTTTAGGCAATCCTTATTGAAAGTAATACGTTTTCTTTTTTATTGGTTTTCCTTTAGTTGCTCCCAGTCCTCCCACTCGTCCAGACGTGGTGTCTGTATCTGCCAGTGCCATCAGCATTAAATGGGACCTGCCTTATGCTGATGGAGGCAGTGCTGTGAGTGGCTACTGGATTGAGAAGAAGGAGAGAAACACCATTCTGTGGGTGAGAGAGAACAAGCTGCCGTGCCTGGAATGCCAATACAAGGTGTCCAACCTGATCGAGGGCCTGGAGTACCAGTTCAGGGTGTATGCCATGAACATTGCAGGGCTCAGCAAGGCTAGCGAGGCATCCAGACCTGTGATGGCCCTCAACCCAGTTGGTGAGGAACAAAACCCTTTCTTCTCCATAGATTGAGTAGTCATATGGTTTTGGTCAAGGAGAATGATCAAGTTAGTTTTTATTTCAATAATTTCAGACTAGCGTAGTTTTTAATATGCTATATGTTTTAATATTTAATATGTTAACAGTATTAACTTTCCTCATCTTCATCTCTGGTCAGATCCTCCTGGTAAACCCGAGGTGACAGACATTACCCGCTCCTCTGTCACTCTGGCCTGGACTGTGCCTTTCAACGATGGAGGTAGTAAGATTGTTGGCTACGTGGTGGAGAGGAAGGTCTACAGCACAGATGAGTGGGATGACAACCGCTGGCTGAAATGTAACTACACCACCATCACCGAGACCTACTTCACCGTGGCCAACCTGGGAGAAGGAGAGACCTTCGAGTACCGGGTCATCGCCAAGAACGCTGCTGGAGTTCATAGCGCTCCCTCTGAGACCACTGGACCCGTCACATGCAAGGACGAATACTGTAAGTAATGGCAAAATCAATACGATCACAGTCAACCTTTTTAATTAATTCTGATCTGAAGCACTGAGGTGGTTCATATCAATAGAGGTGGAATATCTAGGTTCAGAAGTCCTTAGTCTTAAGTTAATCTGGGTGCATCTTTTCATATCACTGCATAGCCACACACTTATAATGCTCAGTAATATTGATGAATGTTAATGTCTTCAATACATTGTTTTAAAACACTTTTCTGCAGCTCCTCCCAAAGCTGAGCTTGACAGCAAGCTGATGGGCGAGACTGTCACTATCCGTGCTGGATCGGACCTTGTCCTGGATGGGGCCGTTGGAGGAAAACCAGAACCCAAAGTGTTTTGGTCCAAGGGAGAGAAGGTTCTGGAGCTGGGAGAGAAATACTCGCTGACCTACACCACCACTAAAGCCATGGCTGTCATCAAGAATTGTGACCGATACGACACTGGCAGATACATCCTGACTGTCAAGAACGCCAGTGGAATAAGGACTGCTGCAGTCAATGTTAAAGTCCTAGGTAAGGAGAAGATATTCATCTAGACTGCCTCTTTTGACAAACAGGACTCATTGATGTTCCTCCCCAGCCCTTAGATACTGGGAGTCATCTAAATAATGTATGTATATTGTATCTGTAGACACCCCTGGAGCTCCAGCAGATAAGATAGTGATCAGCCGTGTGACTGAGGAGAAGTGCTCAGTATCCTGGAAGATTCCTCTGGAGGACGGAGGAGACACGGTATCACACTACATCGTGGAGCGCAGAGAGACTAGCCGTCTCAACTGGGTCATCATGGAGACGGAGTGCAAGACGCTGTCTTGCGTCAGCAGCAAACTAATCAAGAACAACGAGTATGTCTTCAGAGTCAGAGGAGTCAACAAGTACGGACCTGGAGTCCCTCAAGAGTCTGAACCAGTCATCGCCAGGAATGCCTACAGTAAGCCCCAGAAGACTAGTCCCACCTCCTTCTGATTCTGTTTGGCGCGTTTCTGACCTGCTGTGTGTCTCTTCCAGCTATTCCCACACCCCCAGGCACCCCTGAGACCACAGCGGTGGCTAAAGAGCACGTCATCATCGAATGGATGAAGCCTGAGAGCGATGGAGGCAGTGAGATCAAGAACTACATTGTGGACAAACGAGAGAAGAGCAGCACCAGGTCAGATACTCTTTCCACTTCCTTCTTCTTTTTAGCCTCCTCTCTTTGTTCAACTGGCTCTCTGTTTACCTCTCTCTCGCTCTATGTTCAAATGGCTCTCTGTTTACCTCTCTCTTTCTCTCTCCCTATCTGTTAAACTGGCTCTCTCTTCAAATGGCTCTCTGTTTATGAAGACAAAAATGATGAAGATAATATTGAAGTGATAAAACAGGTGCTCTACAGAGATAGGGCCAGTAATCGAATACAAAGAAAAAACACTGCAAACTGTTGATGGAACTCCATAGCAGTCAAAATGAAATCCGAGGCACTCTGATAGTGAATTTAAAAAATCCTTTATTAAATCATAGATTAACCAATGTGTTTCGACTCATTGTCTTCATCAGGGTATAAAGTGCAGTTGTTCTTGATTAGTGCAGTGAGGGCAGGTGTTCAATTTAAAACAAAAAAATAACTAAATCAAGTGGTCATGTGACTAGGTGGCAAAAAGGGAAAAAAGATCAATGTTCAAATACAAGTAAATAGGGTATAAGTAAAGGACAATCTGACAAAAATGTACACTAGTAAAGGTAAACTAAATTGCACTATTAATTGCGACCTACAAAACGGGGTACTCATAAAGAATAACCCTCAATAATACTCAAAAAACAAGCGGCCAAAGCTCAAAATAACGAGATATAATGATGGTTCTCTGTTTAACTCTCTTTCTCTTTCTCTCTGTCCAGATGGACACGAGTCAATAAGACCTACACCATCTATGACACTCGTCTGAAGATCACAGGCCTGTTGGAGGGCAGTGACTACCAGTTTAGAGTGACGGCGGTCAACGCAGCTGGCAATAGTCAGCCAAGTGATGCCTCTCCTTACATTCTCTGCAAGGACCCCACCTGTAAGGAACCCAGACAGCTCTTCCTATAATCATTAAGGTTAATGTCGGTATTCATCCTTGCTCTTCCATGGATGACTGATTGGTGTGTTTCTCCCAGATACCCCGGCACCCCCCTCTGTTCCTCGCATCACCGACACCACCAAGCACAGTGTGAGTCTGACCTGGACACGACCCATGTATGATGGTGGCTCAGACGTTACGGGCTACGTGGTGGAGATCCTGGAGGAGGACTCTGAGCAGTGGTACCGTGCCACCGCCAAACCCCTCAAGACCAATGAGTATGTTGCCGCCGGCCTGGCGGCCAATAAGAAGTACTGCTTCAGAGTAGCAGGCATCAACAGCAACGGCACCGGAGAGTTCAGCGAGCCCTGCATGCCCATAGAACCCCTGGAGAGAGTTGGTATGTAAACCCCCTGGATGTTTTCAGACATGATGTACAGCTGGCACAGAAAAAAACTGTAGAAGCAGCTAATTCACAGTTATTTAACAGTACTATTGTGCTCATACATATTTATAATAATTAATTATAATATAGTTGACTATAATATATATATATATATATATATATATATATATATATATATATATATAATGTTGATTTATTAATAGGATTGTATTATATATACAGCTGTATCATAAGGTGTATTAATAGGCTGTTGGTTGTTCTCCCCAGACATGCCAGACCTGGAGCTGGCTGACGACCTGAAGAAGACGGTGTGTTTGCGTGCCGGAGGAACCCTTCGTCTCTTTGTAGCGGTAAGCGGCCGGCCAACCCCTGTGGTGGCCTGGAGAAAGACGGGGGTGGAGCTCCAGAGCCGAGGATTCATTGAGACCACGGACAGCCACACCTGTCTGGTAGTGGAGAAGGTTGACCGCTATGACTCAGGGAAATACATTGTGGAAGCTGAGAACCCGTCTGGCAAGAAGACCACCACCATCCTGGTTAAAATCTATGGTAGGTCATAGCCACATCATATGTATAACAGCAAGAAATTACAAGAAGCATCATGTCTTTGTATGTCTGATTAAGTGTGTCTTCATTATGTTTTCCTGCTGCCTTCCAGACACTCCTGGGCCTCCAGGCTGTGTGAATGTGAAGGACTACACTAAGGAGTCTGTTGTCATCACCTGGGACGTCCCCAGCATTGACGGTGGAGCTCATGTCAGCAACTACATTGTGGAGAAGCGTGAAGCCAACATGAAGTCCTACAAGACAGTCACCACTGAGTGTAGGAAGACATTGTTCAGGATCTCTGGCCTAGAGGAAGGAGTCCACTACTTCTTCAGAGTCCTACCAGAGAACATCTATGGAATCGGTGAACCCTGCGAGACTTCAGAGGCTGTGCTGGTATGTGACGTTCCTTCTGTACCAATGGACCTCCAGGTTGTGGACGTCACCAAGTCCACCATCTCTCTGCGCTGGGACAAGCCGCTCCACGATGGAGGCAGCAGGCTTACTGGCTACATTATCGAGGCCTGCAAGGTTGGATCAGACAGGTGGAGCGCTGTGGCAACCGTTAAAGCTTCGGTATCCCAGCACACCGTCCAGTCCCTGACGGAGAACGATCAGTACCTCTTCAGAATAAGAGCCACCAACAGCAGAGGCGTGAGCGAGCCCATGGACATTATTACCCCTGTTACCATCCAGGAGATCAAAGGTATCCTGTGGGTCGCACAGTATCTAGATAACCTCTAGCACTATAGTAGATTGAGACAGATATGTGATGATAGATTATAACATTAAAGTAACGGACAACAGGAATTAAAAACGTAAAATAAGCATAACATGTCAGAGAGGGATGTATCCCCTACACACCTACCAAATATCTTGTCAGGAAAATGTCAAAAAGTATATTAATATACATGTCAAATTCAGTTAATAACCTCAGTCTTAGAAAGACTGATTGTAGGGGTGTAGTCTGCTTTTGTGTAGTTTGTACTTCCTCAAAGTCAGAAACGCCGTCAATAGGCACGTCGCGATAATGTGAGTGGCCTGGCTTGGGCACGTGAGTGTACGGTAATTGGTCACCCGCTTGGCTACGTAGCCAGGAGGGAAAATAGACTCCACCTATTAAATGGGCGTGAAGGAGTAGAAAAAACTGAAATGACCTGAGATTGCAATGGATTTAATGGAACATATTTTTCTGATTCTTAATGCTCACCTTGATAACCCTTAATAACATAAAGTCAGAAGTAAACTGGGTATCAACACATCTGTGAGAATGTCATCTTTTCCTCTGTGTTTCTAGAAATGCCTAAGATCGACATGACCAGCATCCCTCAGAAGATAGTCCATGTACACTGTGGAAAACCCATCGACCTGAACATGCCCATCAAGGGACGTCCTCAGCCCGTCTGCTCCTGGTTCTTTGGAGGCGTGAAGATGAAGGACAGCCTGGACCGCATTAAAATTGACAGCAATGGAAAATACACTCGTCTGATGGTGCGGGAGACCACCATCAACGATACTGGAAACTACTCCCTAGAGGTGAAGAACAATGTTGGAACAGCCAGGGAGGTCATCAAGGTCATCATCCTCGGTAGGAACGCCACAGTTGTACAAAGTCATGTAAATATTGTTATTTAGAGGTGTTTCACATGTTTTGTTTCGTATTTGTTGAAGTAATGCTGTGTTCTGTGTCCAGACAAACCTGGTCTCCCAGTGGGTCCAGTTCGGATCGATGAGAATGATGGAGTGTCTGTGACGATGAGCTGGGAAACTCCAGAGAAAGACGGTGGAGCCAACGTCAGCGGCTATGTGGTGGAGCAGCGTGAAGCCCACCAGCCTGGCTGGAGCACAGTGTCAGAGTCTGTGACCAGACCCTGCTTCAAGTTCACCAGACTCAACGAAGGCACTGAATACGTCTTCCGTGTTGCTGCCATGAACCGCTTCGGTATTGGGGGCTTCCTTCAATCAGAGGTGGTGGAGTGCAAGAGTGCCAAGAGTAAGTTTAGTCCTCACCTCTCTCCCCATCTCTCTCCCTATCTATTCTCATCCCTCTCCTCATCCCTCTTATCTCTCTCCTCATCTTCCTCATCATCTCTCTTCATCTTTCCTCTTATGGGTTATTAATGTCCATACTCATACCATGTGGATTCTAACTGCTATAACCACTGTTTGTGTCCACAGCTATCCCTGGACCTCCCAGCAGACCAGAGGTGCTTGATACGACCCATGACGGCATGACGTTGACATGGCAGGCACCAGAGGACAACGGTGGCTCCACCATCGCCGGCTACATCATTGAGCGTAAGGAGACTGGTTCCGACAGATGGATGCGAATCAACAAGAACCCTGTCACTATGACTCGGTTCCGCTCCTCTGGGCTGATCGAGGGTCTGGAGTACGAACACAGAATCACCGCCATCAACTCGAGAGGAGCTGGCAAACACAGCGAGACCTCTGTCATCACTGTGGCCATGGATCCAATTGGTAGGTAGCACAAACCCTAGCTAACACAATGTGCAGGAATACATTTGAATGAATTGTATAATCTCTCTAGGTGACTGCCTCTAAAGCCAGTACATGTGTAGTGCCTTGCAGTAGGAGTAGAGCCAGTGAAGTAATGGAACTGGGTTTTCTTGTTCTTAACAGAGCCTCCAAGCGCTCCTCTCCAGCCCAGAGTTACGGACACCACCAGGACCTCTGTGTCTTTGGCCTGGCTGCATCCTGAGGAGGAGGGTGGCTCTGTGGTGACTGGCTACTTGATCGAGATGCAGAAGGTGGACCAGGTGGAATGGACAAAGTGCAACACCACTCCTATTAAGATGTGTGAATACACATTGACACACATGCCCCAGGGAGCAGAGTACAAGTTCCGTGTCATGGCCTGCAACGCTGGTGGCAATGGAGAACCGGCCGAGCTGCCAGGCATGGTGAAGGTCCAGGAGATGCTTGGTAAGAAATAGTAAAATGTAGGAGAACAGATATTACCATCACCATTCACACATCCTTCCATTCACAGCTCATTGTTTTTCTCATGTTTGACTAAAAGACAAACATCTAACTGGCTGTATGACCCCCTGTCTCCAGACTACCCTGACTATGAGCTGGATTCTAAATACGAGGAGGGATATGTGGTGAGGCAGGGAGGAGTGGTCCGCCTATCTGTGCCCATCAAGGGTAAACCTCTTCCAACATGCAAGTGGACCAAGGATGGCCGTGACATTTCCCACAGAGCCATGATCGCCACCCACGATGACATCACAGAGCTGGTCATCAAGGAAGCACACAAAGATGACACCGGCACCTACGACTTGGTGCTGGAAAACAAATGTGGCAAAAAGACTGTCTACATTAAGGTTGGTTGCTTACACCAGTTAGACAGCTCATTCAATAGCCAGGCTCTTTATATGAATAGTTCTCATATGAATAGTTGAACTTGTCAATATATAGGGAGTGTATTATGTTTCAATGTAAATGTTACATATCAATGTTGTGTATGAAAATATGACTATTAATCTGATTTTAACCTGCTAATCTCTAAAACTTCAGGTGAAGGTAATTGGGCGTCCAGATGCCCCAGAAGGTCCTCTGGAGTTCGATGACATCCAGGCACGCTCGGTCCGAGTTAGCTGGAGGCCTCCTTCAGATGACGGAGGCTCCGACATCCTGGGCTACCTTGTGGAGAGACGAGAGGTTCCAAAGGCTGCCTGGTGTACAGTAGATTCCAGAGTTACCGAGACCTCGCTGGTGGTGAAGGGACTGAAGGAGAATGTGGAGTATCACTTCAAGATCTCCGCTGAGAACCAGTTTGGTGTTAGCAGATCCCTCAAGTCTGACGACGCTGTCACACCAAAGACACCTCTGTGTGAGTGTTTAGGTCCAATATCAAACTATGGCTACTAGACTAAAACCACAATATAAGGAGGAGATGCATTATGGATGCAATATTTCATAATAATAATGAAACCAAGTTCCTTCTCTGTAGTTGTAATTAATAGCAAGTGTTCGCTTCCATTCCAATACTGCCTCGTAATAATCAATTTGTATGAACCTCAGGCCCACCAGAACACCCCAGCAACCCAGCAGAGATCATGGATGTGACCAAGACCTCGGTGTCTCTGTCCTGGGCCCGGCCCAGGGATGATGGAGGCTCCAGGGTTACTGGCTACTATGTGGAGAGGAGGGAGGTGTCCACAGAGAAGTGGGTCCGCCACAACAGGACACACATCACCACCACCATGTACAATGTGACTGGCCTCATCCCTGATGCAGAGTACATGTTCAGAGTCATAGCTCAGAACGATGTTGGCCAGAGTGAGCCTGGACCCGCCTCAGAGTCTGTGGTCTGCAAAGATCCATTCGGTGAGAGCAATTGTTCTATGATATCTGACAGATTATGAGTTACATTTTGTTCGATTCTTACTTATTAATTGAAAATGAGAATTGTTTAAAATATTGTAATATTAGTTGGACTGTTCAAACAATTGATCTCTCTGTCTCTTTGTCCTCAGACAAACCTAGCCAGCCAGGGGAGATTGACATCATCTCTGTCACTAAGGACTGCATCACAATCCACTGGTTGAGACCTGAAACAGATGGTGGAAAGGAGATTCTGGGCTACTGGATCGACTTCAGACAGGCCGGAGAGAGTGCCTGGAAGAGGTGCACCAAGGAGCGCTCTAAGGACCGCCAGTTCACCATGGGAGGTCTGATGGAGGCCACCGAGTATGAATTCAGAGTGTTGGCTGAGAACGAGACAGGACTAAGCCGGCCCCGGAGAACACCCATGGGCATTAAGACCAAGCTGAGTGGTGAGTCCATCAACACATCAGATCCCAGCCAAGATGAGGCAATTATTTGATGTGACCATTGTGACCATTTTCTTTGTTATTTCCACAGTCGGTGAGGCCCCAGCCCTGAAGGAGGATATCCAAGATGTCACTACCAAGCTTGGAGAGTCTGGAACTCTAACCTGCGGCATTGTTGGCAGACCACTGCCTGAGATCAAATGGTATCGCTACGGCAAAGAGTTGATTCAAAGCCGCAAGTACAAGGTGAGCTCTGATGGTCGCAACCACTCCCTGAGCATTCTGACAGACGAGCAGGAAGACGAGGGTGTGTACACCTGTAGGGCCGTCAACGATGCCGGAGAGATTGAGACCAGTGGTAAACTACGCCTCCAGGCAGCTCCTCAGTTCCACCCTGGCTTCCCCCTCAAGGAGAAGTACAATGCTGGCTCTGGAACCAGCCTAAGGCTGCATGTGGTCTATATCGGCCGGCCAATCCCCCAGATCATGTGGTTCTATGGCAAGAAGCCCCTGAACGCCTCAGAGAATGTGATCATTGAGAACACAAAAAGTTACACCCACTTGGTGGTGAGGAATGTCCAGAGGAAGAGCAACGCTGGCCGCTACAAGGTGCAGCTCAGCAACGTCTATGGAACCGTTGACACGTCACTGCGGGTTGAAATACAGGGTAACTTTATTTTCTGTCATGATCACTGCACAAAATATACATTTTTGGATATACAAATACAATTTCCTGATGTATATTTCCTTTTACTACCTTTTTAAACAGACAAGCCATGCATACCTGAAGGCCCCATTGTTGTTGATGCCCTGCTTAAGAGCTCGGTCATCATCAGCTGGAAGGTTCCCAAGGACGATGGAGGCTCCATGATCACCAACTACATTGTGGAGAAACGAGAGGCCAAGGAAGGGGAGCAGTGGCACTTGGTGTCCTCGTCTGTCTCTGGTACCACCTGCCGTGTTCCCAATCTGGTTGAGAATGCTGGATACTACTTCAGAGTATCTGCTCAGAACCAGTACGGAGTCAGCGAGGCTCTGGAGATCCCATCCGTCCTCATCATTAAGAGTCCATTTGGTAAGCAGGACTGTTTTCATTGTAGGATTAACCATGCCTCAGTACATTCTATTTGTTCTATAGCACAATTAGTGGTTAATAATTACATCATAACGATGTGTTCATGTTATATTTGTTTGCTTGGATAACATTGAAAGAAAGGTCTACAATAAAAGTGTACTGATTGTGTTTCACAGAGAAGCCTGGAATCCCCCAGCAGCCTTTCATCACCAGCTCCACCAAGAACTCATGTGTTGTCTGCTGGAAGGCTCCAAGCAGCGATGGAGGAGCTAAGATCTCTAACTACTACCTGGAGAAACGTGAGAAGAAGCAGAACAAATGGATGTCCGTCACCTCCAAGAAGATCCAGGAGACCACCTATGAGGTCAGAGGACTGATCGAGGGCTTTGAGTACGAGTTCCGTGTCAAGTGTGAGAACATTGGTGGTGAGAGTGAGTGGAGCGAAATCTCTGCACCCATCACCCCCAAGTCAGACCAAGCGCCTCGTGCTCCAATCTTCAGGGAGGAGATCAGGGATATGACTGTCAAGTATCATGCCAATGCCACCTTCGTCACTAAGGTGCCTAATTTTCATTACTTGACATCTTAAACTGTTTTACTGTTATGCCAGCAAGAGTGTTTTGTCTTTTAATGTAATAAATAACTTCAGACATATAGTAATATTGCTTTTCCTATTAAGGTGGTTGGGCATCCCAAGCCTACGGTTAAATGGTACCGCAGTGGAAAAGAGCTTCAGGCAGATGGAACAAAGATCAAGGTCCAGGAGTTCAAGGGAGGATACTATCAGCTGGTCATTAACACCGCTGATGAGACTGACGCAACAGTTTACCAGTTCAGAGCCACCAACTCTGAAGGATCCATCTCCACCACAGTCAATCTGGATGTTGAAGGTAACCCTTCTTTCCTGTGTAGTTAATAGACTGTATAATAACATTCATACATTATTCTAATGGTCATTCTCATGCTTTTAGTTCCTGCAAAGATCCACCTGCCTAAGGAGCTCCAGGGCATGGGAGCAGTACATGCTGTCCGTGGTGACATTGTGACCATCAAGATCCCTATCACCGGCAAGCCTGAGCCAGCCATCACCTGGCAGAAGGGCCAGGAGATTCTCTCTAACTCTCCTTACCACCAAGTAATCACCACCAGGTCCTTCACCTCCCTGGTCTTCCAGAAGGGAGTCCAGGCCAAGGATAACGGTTACTATACCATCACAGCCAAGAATAGGTTTGGAAGTGACAAGCAGACCATTGAGATGGCTATAGCCGATGTTCCAGAAGCTCCGAAGTGCATCAAGGTCAGCGACATCTCTCGGGACTCCATTACTCTGACATGGGAACCGCCTTACAATGATGGAGGAAGCCCCATCACCAACTACATTGTGGAGAAGTGCCCCACCACTGCAGACCGCTGGATCCGTTCCGGACATACCAGTGAATGTAGCTTCACTATCATCAATGTGTTTGGAAAGACTAAGTACCAGTTCCGTGTCATAGCTGAGAACCAGTTTGGCCTGAGTCCTCCTTCTGATCCTACTGAGCCAATAACCACTAAAGAGGACAAGTCAGTGATCAGGAACTATGATGAGGAGGTAGATGAGACCAGGGAGATCATTGTGGGTGAGGCTCCATTCTACAAGGTTAAGGAGCTATCCTCTAAATACATCATCTCTGAAGAGCTGGCTCGCTGTCAGTTTGGAGTTGTTCACCGATGTGTTGAGATTGCCACCAAGAAGACATTCATGGCCAAATTCATTAAGGTTAGAGGAATGGACCGTGAATTAGTCCTTAGAGAGGTCGAAGCCCTTAACATGGCCAGACACAAGAACATCATATACTTGCATGAATATTTTGAGAGCATGGAGGAGATCATCTTGATCTTTGAATTCATCTCTGGAGTTGACATCTTTGAGCGTCTTGGCACAGGAAACTTTGAGCTTACAGAGCAGGAGATTGTCCGCTACTTGAGACAAGTCTGCATTGCACTCAAGTTCATGCACAGCCAAAACTATGGCCACTTGGATATTCGCCCTGACAACATTGTGTATACCACACGGAGAAGCACTGAGCTGAAGATCATTGAGATGGGTCAGGCCAGGCTGCTGGTTCCAGGAGAGAACATCAGATTGCCGTTCTCTGCTCCAGAGTATTGCGCTCCTGAGGTTCACCGCCATGACCTCATCACGACAGCGACAGACATGTGGTCAGTTGGTGTGATGGCCTTTGTTCTGCTCAGTGGCCTCAATCCCTTCGCTGCAGAGTCCACCACTCAGATGATTGAGAAGATTTCCAACTGTGAGTATGTGTTTGACAGTGAAGCCTTCAAGGACACCAGCCTACATGCGATGGACTTTGTAGACAGGCTTCTGATCAAGGACAGGAAGCTGCGTATGACAGCCACTGAGGCTCTAGAGCACCCATGGTTAAAGATGAAGCTTGAAAATGTCAGCACCAAGATCATTAAGACATTGAGACACAGAAGGTACTATCAGACTCTGGTGAAGAGGACTGAGACCATTGTCTCTTCTGCCCGAGTGGCTTATGGTGGTGCCTTTAAGAACCAGAGAACATTAGCTGTGGGCAAAGTGAAGGTTGGAACAGAGTACCACGGTTTGCGCGCCGGCCCAGTCATGCATGGCTCAGCTGAAGAGGGTGGATACGTCCGATTTACCTGTACCATCGCTCAATTTGACAAGAGCACTCAGGTGACATGGTACTTTGGCACCCGCCAACTTCACTCCAGCTCCAAATATGAAATTACCTACAGCAATGGCTTGGCCAGCATTTATGTGAAAGACATTGAAGAGAGCGATGACGGCGTGTACAAATGCAAGGTGGTAAGTGATGATGGAGAGGACAGTGCCTATGGAGAGCTTTTTGTTGAGATGGTTAGAAGCATCAGGGAGTACTACATCAGCCGCTCTGTGAAGAAGCTGAGAAGAAAGGTTGACAAGTCCATGCTGATGCAGAGGCCACCAGAGTTCACTCTGCCTCTCTACAACCGCTCTGCTTATATTGGCGAAGATGTACGATTTGGGGTCACCATCACCGTACACCCTGAGCCTCATGTGGCATGGCTGAAGAATGGACAGAGAATCAAAGCAGGAGAAAATGATAGCAAGTACACCTTCACCAGTGACAAGGGTCTGTACCAGCTGATGATCCATAACTTGGACATGGACGACGATGCTGAATACACTGTGATGGCCCACAACAAGTTTGGAGAGGACAGCTGCAAGGCCCGCCTCACAGTTAGTCCTCACCCCGTTGTCGAGGAGACAATGAGACCAATGTTCAAGCGCCTTCTGGCTAATGCTGAGTGTGTGGAAGGAAATAGTGTCCGCTTCGACCTTCGGGTTTCAGGAATCCCCACTCCTACTCTGAAATGGGAGAAGGATGGAAAGCCTCTACAGTTGGGCCCCAAGGTGGCAGTGGTGCAAGAAGATGTTGATTACCATGTCCTTCATGTCAGAGAGACTCTGCTTGAGGATTCTGGCATTTACAAGGTCACTGCATTCAATTCTGCTGGCTCAGCAAGCTGCCAGGCCATCCTGAAGGTTGATCGCCTTACTTATACCAGAAGAGAGTACAAGAGTGAGGAGGAGAGACACAGACATATTCAGAAACAGATTGAGAAAACTAACAAAATGGCTCAACATATTGCTGCTACAGAGGACATGGTTCCTCTTAACCCTACTGCCCAGGAGGCCCTCAAATTTGCTGCAGATATTTACAAGCCTGCGGTGAGCACTAAGAATGTGGAGGGAGAGTTTGACATCACAGTAGAGAAGTCAGAGACCAAGAAACTGGAGGAAGAGAGGAGGATCTTTATGCCTTATGAAATCCCTGAGCCTGTGGTGCATGACCCTACAGCTCTGGATGAGGACAAAACTATCAAACAGTTTGTGCCTCTGTCTGACATGAAGTGGTACAGGAAACTCCGAGACCAATATGAGGTTCCTGAGAAGATGGAGAGGATTGTACAGAAGAGACAAAGGCGCATTCGTTTGTCCAGATGGGAGCAGTTCTATGTCATGCCCCTCCCCAGAATCACAGACCAGTACAGGCCAAGATGGCGCATTCCTAAACTCACTTTGGATGACCTGGAGACTGTAAGACCAAGTCGCCGATCACCCTCACCTGAGTCTGAGGCCTCCTTCAGATCCAGGAGGAGATCTCTGGGAGACCTGAGCGACGAGGAAATGATGATGGACGACTATCTATCCAAGAGGAGAACCGAGGAGAAGATGATGTTGGAGGATGAGTTGGAGCTTGGTTTCTCCGCCTCTCCTGCAGGCAGCCCGACCCGCTGTGAGCGTTGCGATATCGACCTGGAAGAGAGGAGGCAGGTCTCCAGAGAAGAGTTTTTCGAAATCTCAGAGACAAAGAAGAAGCGCACTGTGTCTCAGTTCATGAGGAGGAGAAGGTCCCTTTCTCCTACGTACATTGAACTCATGCGCCCTGTTTCTGAGCTGCTCAGACCACCACGCACTCGGCCTGCGTTGGACGTGGAAGGCGAAGTCGTAGAAAGGAGGTCTCCTACCCCTGAGAGGACCCGTCCCCGCTCCCCCAGCCCCATCCGTTCAGCGGAGAGGTCCTCTCGTTCCTCCTCCAGATTTGAGAGATCTGCCCGCTTTGACATAATGTCCCGTTACGAGGCCCGTAAAGCAGCTCTGAAGTCAGAGAGGACGTACCAGGTGGTGAGTCAGACTCCGTTCAGCTTGGATCACGCTCCCCGTGTCACCGTGAGGATGCGTTCTCACCGTGTGCCAACTGGCCAGGACACCAAATTTACCCTTAATGTCCAAGCCAAGCCCTTGGCCCAGGTGAAATGGTTCCACAATGGGACTGAGATCTCTGAGAGCAGTGAAAAGTACATCTTCACCAACATGAGTGGTGTTCTGTCCATCAGCATCCTGGACTGCCAAGCTGAGGACAGCGGCACCTATCGCTGCGTCTGCTCCAACTCCAAGGGAGAGGCCTCCGACTACGGCACCCTGGATGTAGCAGGTGGTGGTTTTACCACCTATTCATCTCGTCGTAAAGATGAGGAAGCTCCTAAACCATATGTTCCTGAAATGACCAAAGTAGACCATTACCACAGCTCTCACTTCAAGGCTGGCTACTCCTCTGAGACACACTATGAGGTGTCGGAGAGCAAGGCCAAGATGACAGAGACCCAAGAGGTGGTTACACGTGACAGATACGCAGCCTCATCTGAGCGATTCTCCTCCGCTGAACGCTATGACTCCATTAAATATGCCTCCGCGGAGTACCTGTCTTCTGCCTCCTATTCCTCTGCTTCTTCTGAAAAATTCTTATCATCTGAGGCTAAAATCAAATCCTCTGCTGCCACTGCTGTTGAGGATGTTTCTGTAAGCCTCAAGCTAAAACCAACACTCCCAGCTAGGATTCTCACCAAGCCCCAGTCTGTGACAGTGGCTGAAGGAGAGACAGCCTCTTTCTCCTGCGACATTGATGGAGAGCCTGCACCCAGTGTGACGTGGATGCATGAAAGCAGCACCATTGTGACTTCGTCCCGCATCCAGGTCACAACCACTCAGTACAAGTCCAGCATGGAGATTACATCTGTGGTGGCTTCTGATGAGGGCAAATACTTGGTAGTAGTGGAAAACTTGGGAGGCAGACAGGAAGCTCATTTCACCCTGACTATTCGCAGACCAGCTCCTAAAGAGGAGGTCAAGGCTGTCAAATCACCAGAGCCTTCAATCAAGTCCCCCACTCCCAGCCTCAAGTCTCCTACTCCCAGTGTCAAATCCCCTGAACCTTCTGCCCCATCACCCGCTCCTTCTGTAACTTCTCCAGTTCCCAGTGTGAAGTCTCCAGAGCCACCATTGGTTAAGTCACCAGCTCCCAGTGTCAAATCCCCTGAACCAGAGAGAATTAAATCTCCAAAAGGTGCCAAGTGTCCAGGTGAGACTGAGACTCCCCCAGCTCCCAGCATTAAATCCCCCACTCCTAGCATCAAGTCTCCAGAGCCTGAGGGCATCAAATCACCCAAGGGCGTCAAATCTCCTGATTCAACTGCCTCTCCTCCACGAGTCAAGTCACCTCCACCAATCAAATCTCCCGAGAGGGTCAAGTCACCTGAACCTGAGGGAGTTAAATCCCCACGTGGTTTTAAATCACCAGAACCAACTGGGATCAAAACATTAAGAGGGCTGAAGTCTCCAGAACCAGCAGGGATCAAAACCTTAAGGGGGCTGAAATCCCCAGAACCATCTGGTCTCAAGTCACCGAGAGCCCTTAAATCCCCTGAGCCTGAGGGAATCAAGTCTCCTCCCCGGATGAAGTCCCCTCCTCCCACCATGTCCCCCAAGAGGGTTCTGTCACCACCCACTGTCAAATCCCCTACCCCCAAACCTCCCAAGGTGCTGAGCCATCTCAGTGCTGAGGCCTGTGAGGGTTCAGTCAAGATGTCCTGTATCTGTGAGAGCAGTGTGAGGGGGGTGGTGTGGTATGTCAATGGCAGGAGGCTGTCCCAGAGCAGCCACTTTGAGATGCAGTACTCCGAGGGCTCCTGCTGCCTGCTGATCCACAACCTGGAGGACAGTGACCAGGGAGAGTACACCTGTGAGATGACAGCAGAAGGAGGCATCTCCAAATCCTCCTTCTCCTTCACTGGCCAGGTGTTCCAGTCCATCCGTATGAAGGTCACCGCTTACCATGAGCAACAGATGGTGCTTAAAGGTGAGTCACTCATTTAGGATATAGTGTGCAAAGATATTGTTTAGTTTAATTGATTTTTTTATTAATTGATTATTTATTTTTTTAGGTTACTCTGATAGCTTCTGCCCTTTTTCAGTGAGTAATTCTGAACACCTAACTTAATCATTTTAAATCCTGCAGGATCTATGATGACAAGCCACAAGGAATCTTCCTCCATGTCAATGAAGAAAGAAGTCCACATGATGGAGGAGACCTCATCGTCCTTCTCCTCCCAGCAGGCCATGATGTCATCAATGATGGAGTCCAGCTCCTTCAGCAGCATGGCTGCTGAAATGAAGTTTGAAACCATGTCTATGTCCAGTATGTCCTCCATGGCTTCTGAAAGCTACGCTGTGAGCTCCAGCAGCCTGACTGAGATGTCCTCTCAGATGGAGGGAGCCTCCTTCAGAGCCATCAGTAAGACCTGTTACCTTTCTAGTAGTGAACCATTGGCACGCCACTTTTTAGTAGACAACCACTGGCACGCAACTACCACTGGTACACCTCTATCTTGTAGTCAGCCACTGGTACACTACCACTATCTAGTACACCACCACTGGTACACCACTATTTAGTACACCACCACTGGTACACCACTATCTAGTAGTCAATCACTGGTAAATCTCCGCTATCTCGTAGACCACCACCGGTACACCACTATCTAGTAGACCAGTGGTTGCCAAACTTTTCTAAACCGTTGTCTTCACCATCTTCAGTGATTTTTTTTCCCCCAAGGCACCCCAACCCACAAAAAAGTAAATATTTGACAACATATTAAACATGTGGGGCTTTGTGCAATTAGTTATGAAATTAACAGAACAACCTACTCCTATAAATGTTGGGTAGGCCTACTTTTGTCAAATGCTGAAAAGAACCAGCAAATAGCTGTATTTCTAACGTTACATTTTAAGGGACACCTCAAGGTAAAATATGGGAACAGATAGCAGAAATACACATGCAATACTTTGTATGAAGTGAACATGTTTAACTGATGTATTTTATTGATGTTTTACGGCTGACAATTTGAAAAAGTAGTCATGGTGTTATTCTACTATGCATATGGTAATGTTTTTCTCAGAAAGGATAAAGAACCATAAACAAAGCACTGACGACTCAAGGTGTTGCTTGATAAAGGGAAATTGCGGTTTTACAGTGGAGGACATCCATTACTTCAAACATTAAAATCTAAAACTGTTCAGTAGTGTTTACCCACAAAGAGATGAAAGAAAGAAAGATGGGAGAGAAAGATGGTCGGGACAAAATCAGGGTTGAGTGGGTTGTCGCTACTCTCCTGTAAACAAAGTGACAACACTATTTAAATTAACATAAGAGCTATTGCTAATTATGTTAGCCATTGTATTTCGAAATAGTTTAATGTGCCGTTTTTGTTTACTAGGGTGCTTTTTAGTGTGACAAAAAAGTATTTCCTTTTGATTTTAAAAATCGCTGCAGGTGTGAATGTAGGCATCCACTTGTCTCTTCTGATAGCAGCCAGCTAGCCATTTGTTTCTGATGTTTCCATCAGCTGGTACACGATTAAAAAGAAATACCTTTCATCCCACGGTTTCATCACAACAGACGTCACAACATGTTGCTTGCATCTTATTTTATTCAGTCATGAAAAAAAAGTGTGATAGACTGTACAGCACTAGCCTCGATTTTCAGTCGCTCTTGTGACTTTTTATTTCCACTTGTACGCCACTATCTAGTAGACAACCACTGGTCAACCACCACCATCAGACAGTACTTACGGGACAGACAGGAGTTATTTATATATATAACTATCAGAAACAGGCATAGTGTTATGTGCAACTATCTATATCTGCACAGGTCATATGAGTCACAGGTCAGGTCATAAAGTATAGTTGAATATGGAGGCTATCTGTATTATTATTACTCCTATTATTTCTTTCATATTCTAACATCTCTTACCTCTGGTTGGTCCACCAGGTTGTGCTCCCAGGATCGAGGCCCTACCTGAGGACATCAGCATCCAGCCCGGCAAGGTCTTGACCGTGGCCTGTGCCTTCTCTGGCGATGCCAAAAACATAGAGTGGTCCCGTGGCGGAAAAACCATCGAGGTGAAGGCTGGTGGTCGCTTCCACATCGAAACCACCGAGGACCTGACCACTCTCATCATCACCGGAGTGAAAGAGGAAGACGCTGGCACATACACCCTCCGACTGTCCAACGAGTTGGGATCTGACTCGGCGACTGTCCACATTAGCATTCGTTCAATGTAAAAAAAATAACCGACTCATGTACTCTTTACCCTCCCCTTCTCCCTTCTTTCATGCTTTTAAGTTATTCATTGAGGAAAAAAAAATCTTACTTGATAAAGACCTGGATTTCTATTGTAAATATGAACTATTTTTATACCAAACTTGACATTAATTTATGCCAAACTAGACTAAAGTCTAAAGTTGTTATAAACTGTGCCATATTGGATAATTATGACTTAGGATTTTTGAACCACTTTTCTGTGACGTGTACATAATGTATATAGCCGAATTTAACGGTTATGAAAAATGTATGAATTGTTATTTATGACAATATTAACTGAAACAAAAGCAACGAAATGTTTTCACAGGAGAAAGTTTCAAATGAAACGAATACCCATGGAAACGTAGAAACTAAAACACTGTGCCTCAACAATAAGTTGAAGTCTTAAGATTGCCTCAACAGGTAGAGAGGCTCCCTGTTGATGTTATGAAAAAGATTCAGAGACAAAACTCTAAATATGCAAATATGATGTTGCAGTATCTATGAACTGTAACATGAGCATAAGACCCTGATTGCTGTTTGCATATTACCCTCATGTAAGCAGCATGAACTGGTCTTGTGCTCAGACTGACCGTGTCATACCACCATTTGAATGACATGCCCAGAGTGCGAGCGGCCTGCACTTTCTGAGCATCGTTTTAGTTTTTTGTGCTCTGTTTCTGGCAAACGACCTCCAGCATGACCTCAGACATACCATCACCTGGCTTAACAGAGGCTTCATGCTGGAGCTTGTTTGCAGAGTCAGAGCTGGCTCTTGGAGGTCTAAAGTGTGTTTGTGTGTTAGCTTTAGGAACTCCCCAGTAAACAGGGCCCCGCAGACCCCCACAGCCTGTTCACCGGCTATACCTCAGGAGAGAGAGAGGCGGGGGAGAGAGGGGTGGCGGATCGCCCTTTGGTTTGATTAAATTAGAACTGTAGCATTAACTATGTTTGTGACCTCCTTGAGTGATATTCATTATTGATTTAATAAAGCATGATTATCAGCACTATAAATGTGTCTGTCTCACTGTTTGTATTAATTGACTTCGATTCACCCAACATTTTGACATTCAGTGAGCACATGATGCTAACTTGCATATGTGGGGCAATTTGCATATATATATATATATATATATATATATATATATATATATATATATATATATATATATATATATATATATATAGTTAGTGAGTAAAATGTATAATCTGCAATAAAATATAGAGAAAACATGTCTATAGTTACTGCCAGGTCACCTATTTCCGGCCTGGGCGCAAGTTGCACATGCGCAGTTCGATAAGAAATATATGCTTGTTGGGGCACATGGCACCTGCGCCGTAACAGCGTTGATGTGAATGCTGCTGGTTTACACACCGGCCACTGGGTGGCAGCAGAGAGCGGCTTTAGGCAGTGGGCCAACGGGAGATTTCGTGTATTTAGACTAAGGGAGGACCATTTTGTTGTTCACAACTTCTACAGTTTTCAACAAGTTGCCACTCACTTTTTTTGCACTTTTTTTTTTCATCGGTAACTTTGTCCAAGTTGCTTTTTTTTCCGGCAGAGAGTGGGCAGCTACGATTGGGGTCCGACATGCACGACGTATTTGTAGTTATCATCCAATAGCGTGGTTGGAAACGTGCCGGAGGAGGATGAAGGAACCAGGGGTGCGTCCCAATTCTCTTATCTGATGTTGGCTGCGTTTCAATAGTGGGTTGCGTCGCCCTCGCTCACTTGCCCTCAGCCCTTGCCCTCGGGGGAATCCCCATCGCCATCATAAGGGCTATTCCATTTATCTAAAAAGCTGAAGTGAACTTGGTGAGATCGACCCTTGAGGGCTGAGGGATCGAGTCAACATCGGCGGTCACTCCAGAGCTGTATATCACCCACAATGCACTGCAGTGTTGCACGAAAAATACATCCATGCGGTGGCAGTAATCAGCCCCAAACACCGTTGTCTGCTGTTTGTTTACCACCAAAGAAGAAGAAAATGAATTAAAGGAGCCAGCACGGATCAGCCAGGGTTTGTTTTTTTTAAATTTTATTCAACATTTAAAGACAAAACAATAATTATGCAATACAACTTCTCGTAGGGGACAAACAATCCGATACAAATACAAATACAAAAGGCCTAGGGGGATCCACAGCAAGACAAATTTCAAATAAATAATCTTATAAATCAACAAAAATTACAAGACAACCAAGTTTTAACATATGGAGCAGGGACGTCAAGGTCCCAAAATGACTAATCTTCAAAATAACAAAAAGTGACTACCCGTTGTTGCTGCGTAATGACAGAGCCAACAATTTACAACTGTAAGTATATACTGCTATTATAGGCTACTATTTGTCACAAATAAAAAAGAAAAAGAAACTAAAAATAGTGTATCTAAATAGCCTATCTATCTGATGTTACATCTTTTGCTGTGCATTCTGTGTGGTTTAGGGATTGTTTCCATATTGTTACAGGGTCTGATGAGGAGACAGAGCTCCTCATTAAGCTCAGAATGAGCTATGAATGTTTATTTACCGGGAAGAGAAATGCCTCAAAGCTGGCCTGGGAGTGAGTTTGTTTGTAACCTACTGTGTCATTGCATATGAATGTATTTCTGTTACTTATTCAGGGATGCCAACTTTTGGCATCAGGTTGATCTGAGATTCCGCGAACTTTTGACTTTGTAAAAAGTGCATCTTTACTTTCTTAATAGTCTACGAGACGATTCCATATAAAATTCGCAAAGAGGGGAAAATTAGAATGAGAAAAGGCATGTGTGACGTGAGACTCGCGCTCAATCCGTGAGTTAGCAGCTCAGCTTATTACTTCTGATTCTAGAGACTTGCTTCTTTGTTGTGGTGCTAATTTTATTTGCGGGAGACTATATAATGTTTTTTAATGTATTTGGTGTGCATAACATAATTCTTTTATTGTCAAACAGGACAATTGTGAGGATGGGTCTGCAGGGAAGGCTGACAGGAACACAGGCGGCCAAAAAATGGGAAAAACTAAAAAAGAAATACAAGGCAATTAGTATAAATTTGTATAGAAACAGCACAATTGGCAAAACAAATTCACTCATATAAAAAAGTTAAAGACAAAACTGTGAGCATCACATAAGAATGCACAAAGAATGCACAAACAACTACATGCTTTTTTCTCATTTGAAATTGAAGCAACCACTATAAAGACTACTGTTCCCTGTAACATCTATCCTACATGACTTTAAGTGTTGTGTTTGTATAGTTTTCTGAATCACAATCTTGAACAATAAAGGCCATTTAAAGACAATGATGAGGACGAGGATGGTGGTGGTAACAGGCCTAATAACTATCAGAAAGAACAATCTAAAACTAATGTCAACTAAACTGAAAGTAGATTAAATGTGTTTAAACAACCGAACTTTCTACAAATAAGGTAAAAAAAAAAAATAAAAAAAATATTGTCTGAATAAAATATAAAACAAAACTAATAATTCTGAAATTACCAGGTGCTGGCATATTGCTATCAAGCGCAGAAGACATCTTCATCTCAAAGATATGAGCCTCCGTATATTACGCGTTATTTGGAATAGGCAATAGAGCGCTACTCCAACAACGTGTGGCCGATCCATGATTGTCAAGGCTGTTACCGGGCGAGGGCAGGTGCGTTTCATTTATCCCTTTTCCTCCTCCCCCGCCCACTTCCCCTCGGCTCTCCAAGTGGCCTCCGTGTGACGTATTACCAAGGGCTGAGGGTGAGTGAGCGAGGGCAACTCAACCCATTATTGAAACGCAGCCGTTACCTTGCTCCTCGATCCTCGCCTGAACCGGAAGCCGTTCTGGTCAGCCAGGCGCCTTTAAATATAACACGTGAAACACTTTGGCATCGCTGTGCTTGCAGTCTGTGTGTGTACTGTACAATGGTGTGGTGATTATTCAAACTGCCACAAAAACCTTTGAATAGTCCATTTTAAATACAGCATTAAAAGGACTACACTGAGAAGACTACTGCACAATGTGGAGAGAAGGGGGTGAAGTCACTGACAGGGAGCTTTAGGCCTGCAATGCTTTTTTGAACAGTGTTTATATAGTTTCAGTTTTGAAGAGTGAATTTGGATGTTTAATTCACAATTAAATTCCTTTTGCATAATGGCATTGCCCCTCCCATGGCCAACTCTTTATCCCATAGCAATGGGACATGCATTTTTAGGTGGCCATTTCATTGTCCAAAACAATGGAACTGATGAGTGTTTGTGCTGGATACATTCCTAAGACTTAAAGGAGCTATAGGCAATATTTTGAACATTAATATATCAGCAACCAAATATTGGCTGTGTAAAGATATAGTGGAGTAATGGCGTCCTGACCAGAGAATGAAGTCACACTCCCTCTGTGTGTGATGTGATCCCAGCTTCTCTTGTCTTTGTTTTGGTAGCCGGGCCGGCCGTGCGTTCATGATAGTGCAGAGTTCAGTGCGAAGCGTTCAGCTGAAGGCGACCATCCTGAACGTCCTCCATCGAATAAACCACGTTCTTTGGCTAAAAAGACCTCCGTCAAGAGAGATAAGAGTCAACATTGGTCTGGCTTTTCCGAGATGGAGATACCTACAAGCTGCTAAAGGGTTCAAACTTGACTCAGCTGGCTTCTTCTCCTCGACGCGTAAGTAGAGTGATGGGCACATGATGTAACATGTATGTTTTCATTAGTGATCAGCTACAATAGGCATGCTAGGTAAATTATGATATTGGTCTGCAAATATTGCAATCGCTACTTGCCTTATGGTAGCATATCACAGCCATTCAATGGATTTTACAATGCTAGCGTGGGCTACTAGTTGTGGCAGTTTTATTATAAATTTGGTCTGCAAATGTTGCAATTGCTACTTGCCTTGGGGTAGCATATCACAGCCATTCAATGGATTTTACAATGCTAGCAATGGCTACTGGTTGTGGCTGTTTTTTCGGTTGGCTCAAATGTACACAACCTTTGTGGTTGTAAATTAACAACAGCTATGCAAATCATATTTTGCTAGAGGTTTTAGATAGCTAGCGTTTGCAGGGTAGCTAGCAGCCTAATAATTAGGATACATGGATTTAGGCCACTCAGCAGATCGGGCAAAGAGCTCATTGCCAAGCTGAATACGTTACTAGTGTTACTAAAATAATGCTATACTGTAAAAAACAATATTCAACCAACGAAATAATAGCCAAGATGTACATCCTCTTACTTGCCTACTGTACTTACGTGGTCACTTGACATTATTTTACAAAGGTCGGTAAAGCCACGCCCACTTGTTTTGTTCTGAGGACCTGGTGCTCCAGTGTGACATCTAGTGGCTAAATATCATCTATAGCCCCTTTAACAGAATCACCTCAAGTGACCAAAACGGTTTGTGGGACAAATCTTTCGGTGGACCAGAAGGTGTCTGAAGTCACCATCACACTGTTCAGAAGTCACCGTCACACTGTTCGTATCATAGACATCTTATACATAGACGGAGCATTGGCTGCTGTGGCGCGAGAAATTCGGTGGCCATCTTGGAGTGGTGATGGGGGAGGGGAGCAGCATAGATTGACAGTTGACACGTATGGCCAGGAGAAGACCACAAGGATGCCGAGCTGGTGTTCAGCGTATTCCTGCTCAAATGAGCGGACGGTCGAAAATAGAAATCGCGGGATTACTTTTCACAAGTAAGATTTAACATTACCGTACTATTGGTTATATTTTGTGAAAATAATATTACACGCCAAAACATGTGTCCTTTATCATAGCTACACGTATGACAAAAAACCGCGTGAAAATCAGTGGTATTCAGTGAGGTATGATTAATTAAATGCGCTGACAGTTCATCGCTCCTGCCAAACGAATGACACCGAGTGGAGCGGATCACCACTCCAAGATGGCGGCCCCGCGTCTCGTCAGCGCCAGTAGGCAGTAGCGCTCGACGCTCCGTCTGTGTATAAGATGTCTATGGTTCGTATAGTGTGGGGGGGCGTGGTGCATCAGCCGCAAGGGGGAGCTGTGGAGGGGGCTCGGGAGAGCCGCGCCAGGTGAGAGTGATTGGCACACCTGGCTTCCATCGACGCTAATCACTCTCTCCCTTTATAACGCAGTAGCGTGCTGGACCCGGGAGGACCGGACCCGGACACACGGGTTGCCGACGGAGCCAGAGCTGGGCCCGCGGCGACGCTATATGTGTGTACGGGACATATTGTGTAGCCTATAAATAAACCTTTGGTGAAACTGGCAGAGCGAGTCATTCCTTCTACAGTCCCGTCTGGGGTGCCAATGTGGCGTAGTATGATGCCACTGGGGTTCTATATAAAGGAATGACCCGTACACACTATAGCGTCGCCGCGGGCCCAGCTCTGGCTCCGTCGGCAACCCGTGTGTTCAGGGGCCTCATTTATAAAACTCTGCGTGAAACCCTCCGTAGAACATTGCGTACGCCCAAACCTCAGAAAGTGCGTACGCACAAAAACATTCCGATTTATAAAACCTTGCTGCGCACACCTGTACGCACTCTTCTCGTTATAAATACCAACGTGCGTCTAATTTGGCGTGCGTGCACGAGCGCTCTGCTCCTCCCAAGTCCATCCCTTAATAGTCCTTAAAAGGTCAATGCTAATTAATCACTTAATATTCATAAGTAGGAAGGAGCCTTTTCTGACCAATCATTAGACGGAAAAATGGATGCACCTTTTAAAAAGAAAGCGCGTTTTTCGTAGCCTAGAACTCTAGACACCCCCTAGCGGCAGCAAATTTATTTGGCAGCTAGTGTAGGTCTAGCACAGCTCCGTCCGCTTTTTGGTGCTGGAAACACCAAGTGTGTCTTGTATGTCTGGCCAATCACAGCGTGAGGGGCGGAGTCGAAAGCCGGGCTACCTAATGACGACAGAAATGCGACGGTTCTGTGTTAGAGGTAAACAATGGCTGCTGCTGCTGGCGAAAGGCTGTCTCTCCACTCGGCTTTGGCCGCGACTCTTCAAGACTTGAAGTTAACATTTTATTTGAGAAAAGAACAAAGAACGGCACTGAAGTCTTTCCTCGAAAATAAATATTTATTCTGAGTTTTGATTAATTACGTAGTCAGAGCCATCGCTCTGACTACGTCACCTTCTTCGTTGCTCTGATTGGTTGTAGCGCTATCCTATTGCGTGCAGAGGGAACTTGAAAGACAACCGTTTATCCTGCCCACACTGCCAATGGAGCTGCGCCAGACCTTACATCTTTCTGATGTAGGTCTGGCTTGCCAGGCTACGTTTTTCGGATTCGGAGATCGAAGTGCTTCTAAATGAAGTAGACCAACGCAAGTCTATTTTGTGGCTTATTTATCAAGCTCATTATTTAAATGTTTAAGTGATGCAGTTGGTCTGGCCGAGGATTGTGATTTGAAAGGGCTGTAGTGTGTTGAACATAATTTTGCTTTAATTCATATTTCATAATGGGTGCTTTTCATAAAATAAATATATAAATGAATAAATAACTCATATGTGGTGCGCAATGTGCGTTGGGTCCGCAATGAGCTCCGGGGGTTACAGCATCATCTTCTTCTTTTGGCGTTATTGGCGGTTTGCAAACACATATAGTGCATTACCGCCACCTTCTTCCTGTGGTCCTCTCCGGAGTTCACTGTTTGAAAAACTTTGCGGGAGCTTTACTCCAGGGTGAAAGGATGCGTAGAACTGCGCACTATTTTCCGCAAGGTTTTTTTCTATAAATCACGACGTTGGCGGTGAAAGATTATAAATGAGGCCCCAGGTCCGGAATCTCCCGGGTCCAGCACGCTACTGCATTATAAAGGGAAAGAGTGATTAGCGTCAATGGAACACAGGTGTGCCAATCACGCCCCCATGGGGTAAAACGCCCCCCGCCTGTTTTTCCCAAAATAACCACTAGAGGGAGTCAAGATACATTTTTACTGTTGCTATGCACTACGTTGACAACGGGGATATACAAATCTCCATGGCAAAGCTGACACCAACTACGTATTTGAAGAGTAGAGGATTACATGGTAAGTGCTATAATTTTCAGATTTTGGTAAACAAGTGTTTAAGAGAATATTTGTCTACAGGATATTACAGTGATGTATCATAGATAGGCGGTGGGCCGAGCCTCGATATTGTGAATGTCGTAAATTCCCATCGGGTGTGTACGATTTTTTTTGCTTATCACATTTATAAAAATCCCCTAACCACTACGGACATTGTTTCCAACTTTGTTTCGCGCACATTTGATGAAAAAATAATTTAAAATGCTCCCTATTTTAAACAGGCAAATTCACTAGACTACTACAGAAATCTGCTGCGTTCCCTTGACAACAGGAAGTAAACAACGTGGGATGGCACTTGTCCTACCGCTCTCAGAACTGTTTGTGTGTGTTAATTTCATTGTCATTGTCTGTCATCGTGCAAAGATGTGGTGGCCACTATTTATAATTTGAATTTTGTCCCCACCACTTATAAAAATGTGCAACCCAATTGCGACCGAAAAAATCCCCACATACTCAACCGCAGCCCGTTCTCATCCCAACTACAGCGTCCGCTCGCAGAGCAGAGTCTACAGCGTCCATTCACTCCAATAATAACCCGGTCACGGTGATAGATTACGCTAACCCTAACCATAACCCCTAACCCTAACCATAACCCTAACCATAACCCTTTTTGGAGTGAATTGTTTCACAGTAGACTGCGGACGCTGTAGACTCTGCTCTGCGAGCGGACGCTGTAGACTCTGCTCGTCTCTTACCACCGCGAACGGGTTTATGAGAACCCAGATCGTTTCACACAGACGCGGGAGGGGACCTTTTGCGTCAGTATCAGACGTCTAGGAGCGTGATGACAAATCGTCGGTATATTACGAGTTGGGATGAGAACGGGTTGTCTGCCGAAACCGTCAAGTCTAAATCATGCGATAGGCGCGCACGATGACATCCTCACAGCATGCACACGGGCTGTTTGTGGACTCGGGTCTGCGGCTGAGTCTGCGGCCGGGTCCGCGGGTCCGGTGCTGGGTCCGCGGCAATCGCGCCGAATGTAGAGCATATTGTAATGCAGCGTTGAATGGATGAATAGCTTACATAAGGGTCCCCAGCACTTTTCAAACCACACTCAAGCTTATGGTTATTGTCCCCACCACTTCTAAAACCAAACTGACGCCACTGACAAAGAGCATATTGCTAGAGCACTTAAGAGGAGAGAAAAAGACAGTGAAGGTTTGTATTAAAATGCTTATTCTCTATGAGGATCTGGTTTCTGCAAGTAGGCTAGAACAAGACAGTAATAAACTGCCAGTCATAATCATGTACCCCTGCAGTCAATACCCTGGTGTGTAGCAGGCCTTTTTAGGGTCAGCCTATGTGTCAAATGTTTGTCATTAAGTATCACAATGGGTTTCCTGGAATAAAGCAAGATAATCAGCATTTTCATCCGTTTTAACTTTATTCAGAGAAAGTACAAATTAGAGTTCAGCAGACATACTCTTCGTTGACACTTCCCTCTCCACAGTCAGCTTGTGGTCAAGGGGCTCTCAATGGTGAAGGCTGACAGCATAGGTGTTGGGAAATGAGATGCACAGATTCAACATAATAATATAATAAAAGAAATACAAGATAGTTGTTGATCAAAACAATAAACAGCAAATCCGACTGTAAAGATTCTTATTGATTTAGAACATCTTGTTCATTTGGATTTGCAGACTGGATACAAGTTTAATATAATTTTTTAAATATCATTACAAGGACTAAAGGATACAATGTTTTTTTCTGTGACATGCATATGGTTACAAAGAGGCAATGCAATTGTGTCTTTCTCAACCAATTTGTGTATAAATTGTGGGGGGGGGGCAGGATAAAAAGTGCATATGAGCTGCATTAAGATGGGATGTATGATGTGAAGGTGATGCATGAAATACAAGCCATCACCAACTACAGATCAGCTTCACTCTTTTGTGATGATGACCACAGGCAGTCAGGATAGGAAACAAGATCTCCAGCACCACCTTGCTATTCACACTTCTAACCCATGACTGTGTAGCTACACACAGCTACAACCACAACATCAAATTTGCTGATGACACAACTGTGGTGGGTTTGATGAGCAGAGAAAATGAAGACCTGTACAGAAAGGAAGTGACTCAGCTCAGCAACTGAAGCATTTACAACAACCTGGGTGTCCCCCCCCCCACCCCCCCCCCCACACACACACACATCATTCACCCCCTGCAGCTCTTACTGCCCCCTCGATGCACTTAAAATGCCTTTTCCACTTCTCCTGCCCCTCCCGAATAGACCCCCCCATATACACAACGGGCGAAAGAACCAACAATTTCACTGCATTCTTTACACCAGTAACCATATGCATGTGACAAATAAAAAATCATTGTATCCTTGTGTGCATGTGTGTGGGGGGGGGTATCCCTGAGGATGGGGGCAGTTACAATGTGTATTGGGGGGGGGGGGGATTTTGTTGAAGGCAGGGCTGGAGTGGCAGTTTGCTGCATGCAAGAAGTGTATGTATGGGTTGGAGTGGCTTGCTGAGGAGAGGCAGTGGGCATCATACAGTGACCTGTATGATGTCAAAGATGTCAACCAGGCAAGGTGGCAAATGTTTAAGACTAAAAAATGTCTTGAGCGAAGCCTTCCCCCTAATCAGGATTCACTTCAGCACATTCAGCGTGCCAACTACCAAGCTGCTATACACAGGTACTTGACCTAGAAACAAAAAAAGGAAATGTTAGATAAATTTCAACCAAGTCATTATCCTCCTTGGTATAAGAAAAAAACCTTCACACACATGACGCTTATGGCAAAACACATAAACAAGTTAAATCCTAAACCCAGACATATATTATACAATTGATCGAATCTAATACACAATGCTAAAGATAAACCAGCCATACTTGTTGTAATGACACAATATGGCCTAATCTTTTCACTCTTAAACTTAATACAGACGAAGTCTGCAAAAGCTACCCGAGATACCCCCACCTGTACAGCATGGATGGAGGATGGAGGGTGAATGCCTCATCATCAACTGGATGACACTGCCCCCAGCACCAAAAACTGTTTTAGAACTGGTTCACTGCCAATGCAAAGCCCTTCAATGTGTGGGTGGTAACTGCTCCTGCAAAAAACATAATCTACCTTGTACAGACCTATGTCTTTGTGTAAGCTGTTGCAATTGTGGCTAGTTTAGCTAATGTAAAGCAAACACAATACAGTATTTTTGTGAAAAGGTATGTGTCTTGCTGCATTAATATGTTACAAACATAAAGAACAATATTCATATGTCGAAGAGTCACTGTAAATTAAAACAAATCTTACCTGGTTTCACGAAGATATGCACACGACTATCCCTCCAGCTGGATTTTAACTTCCTGGTTTTGAAGTGACGACAGTTAAACGAAGAACATGATTGGTTGTCTTAATTCAACAACGTCACATCACAGGCTTTGATTGGAGCTAAACCAAAGCTCAACCCACCATAATTATGTGATCGTTTTCCTTAAATTATACATTAATGTGCAAAAATTCACGTTGGAAACAATCGGTAATGTGTTCGCGAATAATTTATACGGTCGATTTTTAAAAATGAGCTACACAGCTTGTGGGAATATATAAACTCAAAAACGAAGGGAGATAGGGAGACTCGGCCCACCGCCTAAGATGAAGAGTCTGAAGTCTGTAGTTTATGAACATATGTCATTTATAAGGAATATAATTATAGTTTTAAAATTAAATCATTTTTTATGAAAGTCATAGCTTGTGGGGTCAAACGCCCCCTACACTGTGGGGTAAAACGCCCCACCAGGGGGTGTTTCTCTCTATCCTAATTACTATAATGACATAATGTCTGTCAAAGCCTTTGTTTTACACTTAATGCAGTATAACTAGGTGGTAAAAATCGAAATATTTGAACAAAACCTGAATAAATGACCTCAAGTGGGCATTAGCTAACTAGCTAGCTAGCTAGCTAGCTAGCTAACTAGCACAGTTAGCATACTGATGGAAGGTAGTTACTGGTTAGGTGACCCAATGATAAAATAGTGTTTTTTCATTTATTTATTGAATATTTCACTAAACAATGTATTATTAATTTATTTATAAATAATAAATTATAATTTATTAATTTAATAATTCTTTAGGGCTTTTTGACTGTCCTGCTGATAGAGGTTAAAAAATACATTACATTATTAATACATTAATATACATAAATCTTTTTTCTCTCTCTCTTTATAGATGCGGACATATAAAAGATCAAGTAGCCGTGGTGCATACTCAGAGCAAGCTCTTAAAGATGCCCTCCATGCCATTGAAGAGGGGACTGCTTTGAAGGCTGCGGCCCGTCAATTTGGAGTCCCCCCAAAAACGTTGAGGCGGCATCGAGACAAAAACGTTTTGGAGCCTGGATCCAAGTGTTTAGGTCGCAAAGCAGTTTTTAAGTCATCATTTGAGCTCCAGCTAACCGAGCATATACAGACAATGGAGAGGGCATTGTTTGGGCTGTCTACATTTGATGTGAGGAGGCTGGCCTATGACCTTGCCGAAAAATTGGGTTTGAAACATTCTTTCAATGCAGGACGTAAAATGGCAGGGAAAGACTGGTTTTACAGTTTTCTGAGAAGACAACAAACCCTGTCTGTGAGAACTCCACAGGCCACAAGCTTATCGAGGATGGTGGGGTTCAATAGACCGAAGGTGGACATGTTTTTTGAAATTTATGTGGATGAACTCCAGAAACTAGGTGAAAACCCCACCCGTCTATGGAATATGGATGAGGTGGGTGTGCAAAACGTTCAGACACCAAACAAAATTGTTGGCACAAAGGGCAAGAGGCAGGTGGCAAGAGTGACAAGCGCAGAAAGAGGCTTTACTGTCACTGCTGCCTGCTGTATGAATGCCGCTGGGCAGTTCGTGCCACCACAGTTTATATTTCCCCGGAAAAGGATGAATGAGCGTCTGCTGTATGGTGCCCCAGCAGGATCCATTGGAGGAGTCACTGACTCGGGGTGGATGGATGGCACACTCTTCATCCAGTGGCTGCGGCACTTTTGTGACACCATTGGATGCACCCCTCAGAGGCCACACATTTTGATTTTGGATGGCCACCACTCCCACAAAACCCTTGGGGCTGTGTTGCTGGCAAGAGAGCGAGGGGTGGTAATGATTACCATCCCACCCCACTGCACCCACAAGATGCAGCCATTGGACCGCACCTTTTTTAAGTCGTACAAGTCCAAATACAACACTGCTGCAGATGGTTGGATGACCTCTCACCCAGGCCAACGAATCGATATTTATGCCCTATGTGGGCTTTTTGATAAAGCATACTCTGCCTCAGCGAGTGTGGGGAAGGGCCAAAAAGGCTTTAAGGTCTGTGGGTTGTGGCCTGTAGACAAAACAGTCTACAAAGATGAAGATTTTGAAGGGGCCGAAGTGACGGAGGAGCCAGACCCAGCCCTCGACGACAGCAGGGAGACTGAGGAGGAGATAAGTGCTGGTAAAGAATTACAACTACTTTTACTATAAGGCTAGTGTCATTGTCATCATCTTCATCATCACTAATCTGTGTGTGTTCTCTTGGTAGGCCCAAGTGGATCATCCATGGTCCCCACACCCAACTCTATCACCCACTCCCAACCACAGCCTGGGACAAGTCACCAGAGGCCAGCTGAACATGGTAAGAAAAATGATGTATTATGTAGAGTTTACATTCCAGTCACTTAAAGACACACCAGCTGATCATTCAATTTGCATTACAACCTCTATTACTATTAGGCTACGGCCATTGTTGTCATCATGATGGTCACCACTAAAGTGTGTGTGTGTGTGTGTGTGTGTGTGTGTGTGTGTGTATGTTCTCTTGACAGGCCCCAGTGGATCAACCAACACTAGCGGCCTCTCCCAACCACAGCCTGGGACAAGTGCCCAGAAGTCAGCTGATCATGGTAAGTAAAACTGTGCATTAAAGAGTATACTATAATAAACCTTCCAGTCACCTAAAGAATTTAATTTGTATTACAACCTTTGTTACTATTAGGCTACGGCCATTGTCATCATCATCATCACCTTATTCTACACTAAATTGTGTGTAGCCTATGTACTGTTGTGGCAGGGTTGCCCTCACCACACGCCACCTAAGTGGCTTTCTTTTGGGGCCCTCCGACACAGGACACGGGTAGATGGTAGTTGCAAGGTGTTTATTCGGCGATTAAGGCAAGATGTTATACGCCGAGCTGATGGTACAACATGTCATGACGGTGCTCCTCCTGGAGTGTGTGTGTTGATGGCTGGTTTATCCTGGGTGCCATGATTGCTCATGCACCACAGGTGTGCAGCCCCACCCAGCCAGAGTCCAATTAGTCTGACTCAGGCCAGGTGAGGCTGTAAACCAGCCATCAACAACACACACTCCACATAAACCCTCCACAACTGTATACACATTATCTTGACTTGCCCAAGTGGTTTTCTGTATTCTAATGTATTTTTTATTCCTTTTAAAAGGGCCGAGTCTGTCACCCTCTTCACTTCTAGAAGAGCTGACCCCTAGGCCGAGAATCCAAAACAAGAGGCCACGAAAGAGGGCAAGCGAATCTGCCGCTGTGCTGACCTCCTCACCATATAAAAAAAGGCTGGAGGACAAGATGGCAGCACAGAACAAAGGCACGAAAAAAAATGTAAAAGCAAAAATCCAGTTGTAGTAAAGAAGAAGAAGAATGAAGATGACACCAAATGCCTCTACTGTGGGGAGTTATTTTCAATCAGTGGGGGAGACTGGATAAGGTGTGAGGGGTGCCAAAAGTGGGCCCACGTAGATTGTTCTAATGAGATTCAAGGGGAATTTATCTGCGAAATTTGTATGGATGAACAATGACTGATATTTATGTATTTATTAAATAAGTTATTTGTATTTATGAATTTATTTATTTATTTGTATTTATTTATTTAGCTTTACTTATAAAGATGTATTATAATAATATAATGTATGTATATTAGATTTGAATAAATTAATACTGGTCGATACATGACTTGCCTTTTACTTTTAGTGATTAAAAACTGTAGTCTGCTAATTTTACTGTTGATCTATGAAGCAAACTGATTGGTAAGAGGGGGGGCATTTTACCCCACCTTGGGGGGCGTTTTACCCCACCACTGGGGCAAAACGCCCCCTTTGTAAGAAAATATGTTCAGTCAAAATACTAATTAATTATGACTTCAGAATTTTTTTTATATTTGGTGAATAACTCCTGCCATAGTCACCCAAAACTAGGATGGCAATTCTTGTCACATTTATGTTTTGTTTCACAGTAATGTCAAATGTTTCTTAAGGGGGGCGTTTTCCCCTTGAACTACAGAAATTAAACACAAACGAGAGAAGAGTTCCAATCAATTGATTTACTCAGAATCGCACAGATTACAATTAACTGAGCTGGTCCATGGAGCAGCTAAAGCAAACATAATAAAACATAGTGTTGATACGATACCCCTCCCAATTCGTGGAGCTTAGCAACTTACTTCTGAGTTTTTTCAAGTTATTCACCTGATTTTACTCACACTTTTTTAACCTTTTTTTACCTTGAGTATCTCCCATCTTTCCGGAAACATTGACCACCGCCCAGATGTTCCATGAATTTCCTCATGCCTTCTTACTTATTTTCTTTTATCGTATCTTATGACATGATTATAGTCCTCCTTTAATGTATTTGATTATTAAATGATAATTTAAAAAATAACTTCAGACTGGTCCATATGGGACTGCAAAATATATCCCACATCACCCCCTTTGTGACTTAAAAAGTCACACAACAAAGATTATAACATGTAGGTAAGTGATAACTCAGGATTCGGTCACTCCAACCACAATGGTGGTTCTCTTCAGCGTGAGGTCCCTTGTTACAAGGTACGACCTGGTAAACTTCTCCTTCCTGTGTAGTGTGCCAGATTACAGGGAGTGAGTGAAAGCCATGTTGTACCTTTCAAAATCCATAGAGCAAACTGTTTTAGGATGAATCTCTTTCTAGGATTTGGCAATTTCATCACGTCATCTTAGTATTGCTTATTGTTGTTTTGTTGAGAACGGCAAGCATAATATTGCATAAACAGCATGATTATAATGGATCACACTACATTGTGCAACAAAAGATATTTCACTTGTGGTTGGTTACATAATGAGTAAAAGTAATCCAAGCCTAGGGAACGACTGAGAAGGGAGGGGTAGTTTCTTATAGTGGAACTACAGTCTCGGCCTTAGTGAAGCTTGACATCCGAATGCACCAGGGATTGCCTGATAAACTGACACCTCAATGCACAGAAGAAGATATGCAAGTACAACAAGAGCCTCAATGTGGTCCGGCACTACAGTTGCCTGGTGTTCTTAGGACCAGTATGTTAAGCCCAGGATGCAGCAACGGTGGCAGATGGCGGAAGGGGGAGGAATAAGGTATAAGCCCGCCTAGAGCCTGCCATTGGGCGACTATTTCAGTCACCCAATGGCAAGTTTGGGTGGGCTTAAACCAACAACCTACATCCAGTAAGCCATGGTGCTAGCTAGTAGCTGCTAAGTAAGCCATGTTTCTACCTCGGAGCTGTTAAATAGGTCATGTTGCTAGCTAGTTGCTGCTAAGTAATCAATGTTGCTAGCTAGCAGCTAAGTAAGCCATTTTGCTGTGTTCCTGGGGACAGATGTATCTGCTGGTTCTCAGTGGTCCAAGATTTAGGGCTGAACAGCTGTCATGGTGTGACACCTGAGAGACCACCACCCCCTTCACCATCACTTGAACAGAAATGGCATGGCAATGTAAATCACACCTCCACTCCCCCATATATATCTATCTCTCTCTCTGAAATGAGTATGCTATGTAGGATATATTATACTATGCAGTAACAAAGAGTAACTAAATTAACTTTTGCCTTTTTTGTTTGTTTATGTCTTCAATGTTTTTCAAAGTCTATGTGTGTCCGTGATCTGTGGGGGAAAAAAGATACAATATGAAAATAGGTAATCCTGGTATAGTTCAAGCTGTGTTTCCGATATCCTGGTATAGTTGTGTTTCTGACATCCTGGTATAGTTTGAGATGTGTTTCTGACATCCTGGTATAGTTTGGGAAGTGTTTCTAATGTCCTGGTATAGTTTGAGATGTGTAACGATGTCCTGCTATAGTTTGAGAAGTGTTTCTAACATCCTGGTATAGTTTAAGATTTGTTCTGACGTCCTGGTGTAGTTTGAGATGTGTTTCTGACATCCTGGTATAGTTTAAGACATGTTTCTGATACCCAATATAGTTTGAGACATGTTTCTGATATAGTTTGAGATGTGAGTGTTTCTGATATCCTGGAGTAGTTGGCAGGAGATTAGAAAATGCAGCTGAGTTTCCACCTGGTTTTGTGTGCAGTGGGTGCACATCAGTAGAGGCATCCTTTTTTTTTGTATACGGAGCATTTATTCATCAAATAAATTATGTTTTGAACAAGTAGTCATTCTTGATGATCCCACAACGTATTCTGTAAAAGACCACAAAGAACACACACACACACACACACACACGTTGTACAAGTCAACGCCGGCTCTAGCTAAGTTGGCGCCCTAGGCAAGTTTGTAGACCGGGGGGGGGGGGGGGGTGGTAGTGCGCGATTGTCAACGGGGGTCAACGGGGGGGGGGGGGGTTAGTGCGCAATTGTCAATGGGGGTTGTCAATGGGGGGGAGCGTGGTAGTGCGCGATTGTCGGGGCCGTCGGACCTACGGGCGCCCAAGGGTGCCTCACGGCGCCCCCTGGATGTGCGGCGCCCTTACCATTTGCCTATACCGCCTATGCCACGGGCCGGCCCTGGTACAAGTCATACTCTGTGTAGTGTTGGCAAACTTGCGTTTTTTGTGTGACTAGTGACAAATGCAGAATACTTTGCTTATCCAAAATTAGCATTCATATGATCATACCATCTAGTCATGATGACATCTAGCAACATGCACTCATTTGAGAACAAAAATGTATTGAACAAAAGATAATATTCACAGTGCTCTGCTGGTTTGGCTGATTCAGATGGAGAGTAGAGGAACGGTATTAACTGAAATAATTAGAGCAATTAGAGAAGTAGACCTGCAGAAGTGTCCTCCACAAGGATGTAAGACAGATCACAGGCTAGATAGAGCTTGGGTTAATCCCGTGTTAATTCCATGTGTTTGTTGGTACGGCAAAGAATGAAGTGCAAATGTGTCACCTTTCGGGGGAGTTCGCCGTCTGTCGGTAAAGTCACCTGTGGGCGGGCCTGTTTACCGCAGCTCTGCTACTCTGCTAGCCTAGAACTCTGGACACCCCCTAGCGGCAGCAAATTTATTTGGCAGCTGGGTAGGTCTAGCACGGCTCCGTCGGCTTTTTGGTGCTGGAAACACAAAGTATGTCAGACCAATCACAGCGTGAGGGGCGGAGTCGGAAGCCGGGCTACCATGACGACAGAGTTGCGACGGTTCCGTGTTAGGTAAACAATGGCTGCTGCTGCTGGCGAACGGCTGTCTTTCCACTCGGCTTTGGCCGCGACTCTTCAAGACTTGAAGTTAACATTTTATTTGAGAAAATAACAAAGAACGGCACTGAAGTCTTTCCTCGAAAATAAATATGTATTCAGAGTTTTGATTAATTACGTAGTCAGAGCGACGGCTCTGACTACGTCACCTTCTTCGTTGCTCTGATTGGTTGTAGCGCTATCCTATTGCGTGCAGAGGGAACTTGAAAGACAACCGTTTATCCCGCCCACACTGCCAATAGAGCTGAGCCAGACCTTACATCTTTCTGATGTGGGTCTGGCTTGCCAGGCTACTACTCTGCACTTCGATTAGCGAACTATTCACTTCCTGAATCGGGATCCCAGATAGAAACTAAGGTTTAAGTTGCTAGGCAGAGATTCCAGATGAATACCTGATCCTGATTGGCTCATAAAACAACAACTGCCGGCTCAAGTCGCCTGCACAGGGAATCCCATTTAGGAGTGTTGCCGATACCGTTGTTTGTTATATGGACTCAAGTAAATGACTTATGAAACTTATTTGAGTCATTTCTAATGCTGTAATGATGATGTGATAAGCCAAGCATTAAGTGTACATAGTTCCCGAAGCGTTAGCTTGCTAATTTGCACGCTAACTTGATCCCGTTCCACTAAACTAAATGTAATGTCTAGAAATCCGCTCCGTGTTTTCTGACTAAACTAAATGTAATGTCTAGAAATCCGCTCCGTGTTTTCTGGCTAAACTAAATGTAATGTCTAGAAATCCGCTCCGTGTTTTCTGGCTAAACTAAATGTAATGTCTAGAAATCCGCTCCGTGTTTTCTGACTAAACTAAACGTAATATCTAGAAATCCGCTCCGTGTTTTCTGACTAAACTAAATGTATTGTCTAGAAATCCGCTCCGTGTTTTCCGCCTGCATTTGTTATCTCACAACAACGGAGAGTTTAAAAATAGTTTTCCAGTAGCGAAATATCTGTAAAGGTTTTGAGTTTCCTGGTTTATGGTGAGATTATTTTTTATTTGATTGGATTTATTAGTTAAACTTGTACCTCAAGCCTAGCAAGAATGAACAGCCTGCAAATGGGTTGTTTCTACATTAACAGGCAAGCTATGTCACCTCATATAGCTTTGGATTGGATGCCATAATACTAATATTCCTTACAATATGATGAGTTAGTCATATTCCCTAAAATACAAAAATACATTTTAAATGAGAGATGACTATTGAGGGACACAGAGGGGAGGATTAAATATTAGGCCAACATGCAAATAAATAATAAAATGAATACTACATTTAGTGATAAGGGTGCACTACAGTAGGCCTATGGTTGAAATAGCCTGTACAGGACTAAATGACTCATTCAGAAATAACAATAATAATAATGGATATCATATTTACATATGGACCTTTAAATAAATGTAACATTTGACTTGACAGACGATTAAGTTAGTTTGTTTAGTTGTTTTCCAAATGAGGGGTTTTGTGGAGGAGGCCCAATGCTGCTCTAATTAGAGTCAGTGAAGCAAATATGAAAAAAAACATTGCTAACAAAAAACACATTTTTGAGATCCTTATGATAACTGCTTCATATAAATGGGTCTGGATATTTTGTGTGCCACTTGGATCGAGCATCCATAGCAAAATATATCCTGATGGATTTGAACGGTGCCGCACACTGATCTTCTTAGTTTTTAGGCAAAGAAATGTCACCTTTTTGGGGCCTCACCAGTTGGCACCACTGATCAATTTCGTGTCATTTTATGGTTCGAGTTGCAGAGACAAAATATTTTATAAATGATACTGAGATTTGGTTTCAACAAATGACTCTTTTTATATTTTGATCTGCCTCTTGCCTCCTCCTCTACCTCTATGGACCAGCCTCCTCTGGTGCACACAGTCTTCTCTTGGGAGCCATGGCTGTCTTTCTCGGGTCTGTACCTCATCAAGGACTTTCTCAGCTTTTTTCACGGTGGTCAGGAATTCTTCTACTGTGTACTACTCTCTTTTTGGGTCCAAATAGCACCCCAGTTTACTCTTTTTGTTGATTCTTTCCAATTGGTCCAGTAGTTCTCTTTTTGTTTCTTCATAGTTTGGTGTAGCGAGGCAGCCTTGTAGCGAGGGGCTGTGTGTGTGTGTGTGTGTTGGTTCCAGAACCAGCTGGCTGAGGGGGCTTCTTTCTGGGTAGATCTCTCTGTTGGTGAGGGCTTTGTAACAGAGAGTGTTTGGATTACTTTCTTGGTTATTTAATGTCCTAGATGCCGATAAAATAATTTGATAGTATTCCAATAATATAATGAATCAATAATTTGTTAATAATCGTGTATATATATATATATATATATATATATATATATATATATATATATATATATAGCTGAGCACTGTGAGCACTGTGTGTGTGTGTGTGTGTGTATATATGTGTGTGTGTATTACATTTTTTTGGGGGCCAATTTACAGTTCTCAGACTGGGTTAATTTGGTTGAAACTCTGCTGTCAACGATTCTGAATTGTTTTCGAGTGTTTTATGTGTTCATATAATTTCCTCCAGCTAGGGTGAGCCACATGCTCTCCAGCTCTTACCACTATATATAATTTATGTCCATCTTTAAGTCTGTATCTTATAAATCTGAGCCACTAATATGTTCTTCCTGCTTTAATGTGGATTTGAATAAATGTAGTTTGTCAGCCATTTGAAATTGGATTTAAATTATATTGCATAAGAAAGAAACTAAACTAAAGATGGTAAGTAACAAATGTTATTGTTAATGTAATGTAAAAGAGGAAGAAAGGTAATATGATGTAATTAGCATAGCTTAGATAATTCCTGGGTCAGCAGGGTTGTCTCTTGCAGGATGGATGACTGACAGCTGATGGTTACCAAACCATGAGTTGGCCCACCAGCACACCTGCCATGTGTCTGTGTGAGCTGGATTTGTGGTACTCTCTCATGTGATTTTGTATATTAATAAGTAATAAAAAACTACAGTGTTGTTGCTCCTATGAAACACTAGACAGAGGGGATAAGAGTTTGAACAAGTTTAGACAAACTAACTGTGTTTGTTTCTCAGGGAATAGGATGTGGGGAGGGTGTGGGGGGAAGGGGGGGGGGGCGACATGAGTGACAGGGACAGCTCTTCTCTCCTTTTGGTCACCGGCTATTTAATGACTCACAATCTCCTCTCTTCACGGGACGATTCCAGGTCTTCTAAGTTGTTATGCTTTGAGTTGATCAATGCTTAGCTCTGGATGCTGACCAGCCATGTAGAGCGATCGTAGCATGAACTACACCAGATCAAGACAGATTAACAGAAGGTCTTGAGTGACAGCTGGAGAGTTTCATAAATGGCTGCCAGTCCCATCATGCCCCCCGAGAGCTTAGCCAATAGGGAGAGGGCCTGGAGTGATGATGCTGATTTGCCCCCTGGTATATAAACTTTAACAACCATATTGACACTTCTGAGCAGTTGGAGCATTCCCAGCCTTGCCTCGGGTGTAGGGATTGCAAGGGGAAAGCAAAACTACACGGCCTTGTCACTGTGTAGTTTTGTTTTGTGGGGATATTTTGAGGTTCAACCGTTCTCTTCTTGGATTTTCTGGAATCTTCTCTGGATACGGAAACTGTTGTTTAAGTCACCTGGGCCTTGTCCCATCAATTGAAGGCACCCTTGTGGATACAAGTGAGTAGTTTTCCCCTTGTATCCATCTGTTAGCTGCCTGCTTGTTGTAATTGATTATTTTTTCGATCTGGGAGCGAAGAGAAGAAAAATGGTTATTACACAGGGATGGGCCTGAATCAGGTTGGCACAAAAACACTGTTGGTTGGTAGACTGGTTTTCTTCTAGAAACTATTATGAACCCTTACCCTTCCTCCATTTCTGTTTTTAATATGGTTTAATTTCAAGGTTACTTTATGCATGTAATTTGGTGCAATGATTTCAGAAAGGCCAAGAATAGCCCCTGATAGCATAAGAGTGGCGTCTCGGCTGGGTGGCCATGTCTTTTTAAGGGAATCAGCAGCAGGGCTATCAGTTGCACCTCCAGCTATGTGCCACATGGTGGCTGTCAATCAAGTAGGGGTGGGGGGGACAGAGTATTTTTGGCTACTGCCATATCTGTCCCTCAGATTCCAATCTGTAAACCTGCTTTTCCCTGGGGCTTCCATGAGATGTATTACTTGGCAATACACTGACTTGGTAATTTTGGTTTGATAAAGCATTTATGTTCTATGAATTGTGTACTGGATGCTGTCAACCTCAGCAAGATATGTAAGATAACTACAGATTTCAGCAACTCAGACCAGTCCACACCATAATATATCTCCCAGGTCAGGGTCTGTTTCTGTTGGCCTGGTTCTGTTGGCTGGGTTCTGTTAACCTGGATATGTTGGCCTGCTTCTGTTGGCCTGGTTCTGTTGGCCGGGTTCTGTTAACCTGGATATGTTGGCCTGCTTCTGTTGGCCTGGTTCTATTGGCCTGGTTCTGTTAGCCTGGTTCTGTTGGCCTGGTTTTGTTGGCTAGCTCTAGTGGTTTGGTTCTATTGCTGTTTCTATTGGTTTGGTTCTTTTGGCCTGACTCTTGGTCTGGTTCTGTAAGCTAGCTCTATTGGTCTGGTTCTATTGATTTGGTTATTTTGCCCTGACTCTTGGTCTGGTTCTGTTGGCTAGCACTAGTGGTTTGGTTCTAGTGGTCTGGTTCTGTTGGCTAGCTCTAGTGGTTTGGCTCTAGTGGTCTGGTTCTATGGGTTTGGTTCTAGTGGTCTGGTTCTGTTGGCTAGCGGTAGTGGTTTGGTTCTAGTGGTCTGGTTCTGTTGGCTAGCTGTAGTGGTTTGGTTCTAGGAGTGTCTGGTGGTTGGTGGGTAGTATGGGTAGGTGGTATTTGATGGACAGCAGCAGTCTGTTGAGCTGGTTCCACATCAAGGCTAATGACTGCACTATTCCAGGATCTTCCCTGTTTGCTAACCACATGTGTTGGCTCGCTCACATGTTACAGCCGTCTCTCCTATTAGGTGTCAGGTTTACTCCAACTCTGTCATCATGCATACATGTGTGGACATTATTATTCAAAATGAATTGTTTTGTCCTTTTAAATTATATTGTCCTGAATGGCATCTGCATTTTGTAAATGTTCAGAAAACATATAATTGATGAATTATCAATGATTCAAACTATTGACTGTAAAATGCCACAGCAGTGAACATATATCGTGTTTAATCTTTAAAAACTCAAATGTTTAAAAAAAATGTGAGGACCTTTACTTCTTTGTTTAATGTGAGATTTAGTTATCAAATTAAAGTAATAAAAAGATGATTATCAATATGGCAGGTTGACATTGAATATGTATTGGAGGAAAACATTAATATGCTGATATGTGCTGTGCTTCCTAGCTCAGGCCTGTTTCCATGTCCAGGCTGAGTGTGTGACTATTAATAGATTCTGATGGCTGTGGGAGACAAGTTAACCCTGTCAGTCTCAAGTTATTAATGAATTAAAGTCTGTTAGTTTGTTAGCCTATCATCAGACCCACATGTTGACTGTTGATTGGATGGCTCAGGAGACAGCCTACATGTCAATGGTGATTGACTTTATACAGCTTACAGGTCCATGTTGACTGACTTTATACAGCCTACAGGTCCACGGTGACTGACTTTATACAGCCTAGAGGTCCATTGTGGACAGCAGGTTATTATGAAGTCTGCTGGACGCCAGGTGCAGACCTACAAAAGTGATGACTTTGGTCATTCTGGTCTATAAATACCCTGCTGCTTCCTCTCAGCTGCTCCCAGACCTCTGCTCTCTCTCTTTTAACAGCAATGCTGAGGGGTTTAACACATTTTGGGTTATGTTCCAATCCTCAAGGATCTGCTTACATCACATCTCATGAACCTCAACCCTAGCCAAGTTCTGATCTTGCTAAGTTGTGTTTTATAAGAATGCTAACCACATGCTCATCTAATTGTGATTTTATTTTTCTTGATTTTTATATAGTATAACTCATAAAGCACTGGGACTGGCCTAGCATATTTTTAACCCTGAGAAGCCTTTGACATTCCAGTGGCAGCAAACCCACAAATATGTTATAATGTGTTTTCACACATTTTTATGCTCTCTCTCTCTCTCCCCCCCTGCAGGGTGCCGAGCAACATGTCAACACAGGCGCCAACATTCACACAGCCGCTGCAAAGCGTTGTGGCACTTGAGGGTAGTGCTGCAACGTTTGAGGCTCAAGTTAGTGGTAAGAACAACCACTTTCTGTTCCGAATATATTTGTCAAATTAATCTTAAATCATTTTAAATTCAATTAAACCAAAATTGAGAATTACAGGAATCCGAACACATACACATCTTCAAAGTTTTAGCATGGGATAATTTAAATCATATTTCCCTCTGCTGCATAATATTGATGATCTATATATGTATGAGGTAGAGCTTTTGGTCATTTAAAAAAAGAAAATCTCTAGTTCCCAGTCCTGTCAATCAGTGATCACATGTGGTTGAGGCTAATAGTGATTTTGATACCGTGTGTAATGCAAACTGGTGGATTGTGCTAACTGTGTCTGCTAACTGGTAGATTGTGCTAACTGCTCATGCTAATGAATGCCTTATGTCCACCAGGTTCTCCAGTTCCAGAGGTGAGCTGGTTTCGTGATGGCCAGGTTCTTTCCGCAGCCGCTCTTCCCGGCATACAGATCTCGTTCAGCGATGGCCGCGCTGTTCTGACGATCCCTGCTGTGACAGCCGCACACAGCGGAAGATTTTCTGTGAGAGCCACCAATGGTGCTGGACAAGCCACCAGCACTGCTGAGCTACTAGTTACAGGTGAGACATGAGCAGGTAGCACTGTTGAACTACTACATACATCTATATCATAAAACTAAAACACTTAAATCTCTTCATTCTTTTTGTTGACAGCTGAGACTGCGCCACCCAACTTTATTCAGAGACTTCAGAGTTTGACCGTAAGACAAGGAAGCCAAGTGAGACTGGATGTTCGTGTGACAGGAATCCCTACACCTGTGGTGAAGTTCTACAGGGAGGGAGCTGAGATACAAAGCTCCCCCGATTTTAGGATCGTGGAAGAAGGAGACCTTTACAGTTTACTGATTGCTGAAGCCTTCCCAGAGGACTCTGGGACGTACTCTGTAAATGCCGCAAACAGCAGCGGAAGAGCGACCTCTACTGCTGAGCTCCTGGTTCAGGGTAATGTTTGACTATTATTATTTCCACACCTTTCCACACCTATCACTTCATGCTCACAGCAACAGAGCTACTTTGGATAAGCAGCCACATTTCAATACATTTCCATGGTACCTTCTTAAATTTGACATTTAAAACAACATTTCTAAAAGCTTGAAACATAATAAAAGGCTGTGGTTTCTATGTAAAATATGCTTTGAATGTGTTTTTAATGTTTCCTTGTGTTCAGGTGAAGAGGCCGTCCCTGCCAAGAAAACCAAGACTGTGATTTCAACTTCTCAAATGTCTCAGAGCCGCCAGACCAGAGTGGAGAAGGTATTGATGGATCACAGAAAACCCTACCCCTAACACTAACCCTAGTTCTAACCTTAGCTCTGATGCTTACTCTTGCCCTGACGCAATGCCTAGCGCTAACGCTAAACTGAGCCCTAATGTTAGCGCCAGCCCTAACGCTAACACTAGCCCTTATCCTAACCTTGACCATAGCCCTAACACTAACCATTTCTGAGCTACTAGAGTGGCATTGTTTTAGTGCTGGCATGGAGGTCAAATACAACGTAAGTTATGGAATATTCGGATAGCAGCCTTTTAATGTTCTGCTTGTTTTCCCTTGAACACAGCATGGTTGCTGTACAGTGGTGGGATAAACAATGTGTCAGTGGGATAAACAATATGTCTTACCCTGCAGGGAGATCAACAGTGTGTCAGTGGGTTAAACAGTGTGTCTTACCTTGCTAAGTAACAAACTCTGCTCTCTTGTGTCTTCAGCGGGCCGAGGCTAGTTTCCAGACCTCCACCATGATGGAGATGCAGATAGAAGGAGGCGTCATGACTCAACATTTAGCACACAAGACCCCCCCAAGGGTTCCTCCTAAACCCACCTCCAAGTCCCCCACCCCACCATCGCTGGTAGCCAGGGTGGCCGGAGGTCGCCAACAGTCTCCCTCACCGGTCCGACATGTGAAGGCCCCCACGCCAACACCTGTCAGGTAAGTACTACACCCCTGAGGCACTGGGATGGTTTGGCTATCTTCTAAATAAGAGAGTACTGTAGGGGTGTACCCAACTCAGGATTACCCGAGTCGACTCCCGAGTGGCCAGGTCGGATATTCAACAATTCGTGGTTTAAAAAATACCCAACAATTTTACAGCTTTACACGTCATTATGGTAAATGGCTTGATATATTTTGAACTTTAACTTGGTTTGACAAGATCAATACACAATGGATCAATCAACAGTTCATGACATAAAGTTGTGTTGATTTACATCCTTGTGTTGCATACAATCACGCCAATCAACTGCATTCAAAACAAGACTGAGTTAAATTAACAGCTCGTCCAGATCTTTTTACAATAATGGTCGAGATTATTTCACTGCGGCACTTGCCCGTCAAGGTTTTTTTATGTTGGTCTGTCATCAGATCTAACATGAAATACATCTCCTCTTGAAGCATGTGTTCTCTTGTAATCATTATTTTCTTTGTTCCATTCTTACTGTCATGACATTCCTATATGTTAGGACTCTATATCATGTTACTATAATGTACATAAAAAAAAGAAAACCTGCGATGGTTCGACTGAGAGAATTCGAGTCGACTCGAGGGTCTCTGAATGACAATTCGATTAGTCGACATTTAGGGTACAGTTCCAGAGTACTGTTTCATGTGCACATTGTGAAAAATCGTGGTCTGCAACATCCACTCTGTTTCCACCAAAAAATCTGAAAATGATTTGACGTTCCCTTAAAATAGTATTAAATTAATATTGAGATAAGTTAATACTGCGTCAATACTAACTTATCATTATATTAAATTAGTACTGTTGCAGTACTAACTTATTATTATATTATTATATACCTGCAAAGCCTAGTGCTGGAACAGGAGTGACAAGGTCTCCTCCCATCCCCAGGCCCACCTCTCCTTCCTCAAGACTCTCGGTTTCCCCCATCAGGCCTGTCAAGTCTCCCCTCACTACCCGCAAACAGCTGGCATCAGGAGCTGATGTACTGCCCCCCTGGAAGCAGGGTGGCTACATGGCTGAGGCCAGCTACACATCTATGACCTCCACCTCCACCCAAATCCGCACCTCCTCCACCCAGATGCAGATGGAGCAGCACGGGGAACAGCAAGTGATGCTTGTCAAAGAGGTAGGGGTCCTCTTGATAGGATACAGACACCACATTGCCCTCTAGAGGTGGTTATCTAACTTACACTTTACTCACCTCTTCCTAGATCCATGATCAGAGACCAGAGGGTCTCGTGTCTTATCTCTTAACATGTCTTCCTTTTCTATCTTCATAACACTTCTTCCAAGACCAAATCACACTGGCCTATGCCTCAAACCACTTCTAAAATGTTGAAATCAGCATTTTGTTAAATCAACCTAAGATTCCCAGATATTTTCTATAATTTCTCTATCACTAACTATAAAGTGAGGAATCTCTGTCTCTATGTATGTATGTATGTATGTATGTATGTATGTATGTATGTATGTATGTATGTATGTATGTATGTATGTACATACATATGTCCTTCACATATCTCGAGAACTGGTCATCTGATTTACTCCACACTGGTGGGTGTATTGCTGGGGACCCAAGGATGTGCAGTGTCGAATTTGGTGCAATTTGGACACGTGACAAGTTCAATATTAATAAACTTTGAATAGACAAACGACGCTCCAGGGCAGCAACAGGGGGGCGGGGCTTCAGGGCTCTGCGGAGTGCGGACTGACATGCATGTCTTCACCAGGTCCACAGTGGGCCTCTACAGGCACGTTACAACGAACACTCAAATTTATATATATACTAACGTTACAACCCAACTCTTCTTCACTTCCCTGGCGTCTGAGCAAGAGCGGATACAGGAACAGCGCCACTCTGCCATTGCAGCTCAAATTGTGTACATTTGCCATACTAACTTACAACACTAATAACGTTACCGCTGGCAAAATCCCTCCGCTAATTAAATCCATGCTCTACTTTATAACCGCGGTGGTTATTTGATTCCACGGGGTGAGGCTGCAATGCGCTTCAGCGTGATGCGGTTTTCCAACTCCCGCGTGGCTCCATACCCGACCAGGAGTGTTTCAGAAGCGGAGTGTTTTGCCTCAGCAGTATACAATAGAGCCTCAACAGTATACAGTAGAGCCTCAATTGTATACTGTGGAGCCTCAACAGTAGATAGTAGAGCCTCAACAGTATACAGTAGAGCTTCAACAGTAGATAGTATAGCTTCAACAGTATACAGTAGAGCCTCAACAGTAGACAGTAGAGCCTCAATAGAAGACAGGAGAACCTCAACAGAAGAGTTTCAACAGTAGACAGTTGTGCCTCAACAGTAGACCAGTGGACCAGTATGTAGGTCCAAACGAAAAGACCAGGAGACCTGGAGCGACACAGTATTTGGAGATGTCCTCCCTCTTCATGGTCTTCTAGTATCTGTAGTATTTATATCTAGCAGGTGTTTCTTTCTCCTGTTTGCTCCTCCTCTTCCATCAGATGCCAATTTTCAGGGTTCTGTCTGAGTGACAGTCCCCTCTTCACGTTAAACTGTTCTGGTTCATCTGATGATCTGAATTTATCCAGCTGATGATTTTGTTGCCATGGATACGCTGAGATCTATATGCTGTATCCAACAAGCTGCTTGTTCTGTCTCCAGGGGGAGGGAGGTGGAAGAGCGGGGGCAGTGGCCACCGTGATGGCTGCTGTTGACCTCGCACGTGTTCGTCAGCCTGTGCATGTGGAGCGATGTGGAGCTGAAGAAGAGCCTGTAGACTTACAGCAGCAGGCTGCTGCTCCACACGTTACCCTTGAACTAAATGTGCCACTCTCCCAGGTTAGACAGGCTCTTGGCAAACAGAAATGACAAGCTTAGCTTCAGCCTCTATCCAGCCTGTAACTGCAAACTATCCATTAAGCTGCGTTTCCACCACAGGAACTTTCACTAGGGACTAGGAACCTTTGGAGGAACTTAGTGCATTTCCACCGCAGGGATCAGGGTCTAAATAAAGTTCACGGTACATTAGTTTACCCCTAAAAAGTCCCTGCGCCCTTTAGCCACAAACCAACAACGATTTCCAGACATTATTGATCCATTTGCTTACTTTAAATTTAGCTAGTCTAGTATGCTACTACTGCTCGTCTCTTTTCTAGCATTGACTCAATGATCCCATTTCCAAAGCAGTAATGCATTAAGCAGTATCAACAAGGGAAACCCAAGATACTCCCTACAGGGGCAGAGGCAAGTACGTTATCCCCACAACTCCGTCGTCATCTTTCTCAGCTCAGCTGCCTGTTCCACCAGTAGACTGATCTCTAGTGGCACGTGTTGTGCGCTACAATACATTTCATACATTTTACAGTTCATACGTCAGTGGACTAATTTGCCTAATCTTCACTGAGCATCGGGTCTTTAGACCGCAGTGGAAACGCAGACAACGGGCTGAAAGAATCTTTAATTCCTTGAAAAGTAGTTCCTGGGACTAAAAGTTCCAGGTACTTTGGGTGGAAACGCATTACATTATATACTATCCTCAATTTTAACATGCACATGGCATGAGTTTGAATAGAAAGCCTAATTCAACAGACAATACATCAAGATCATAGTCTTGTCATTTTTGTGTTGTTTGAAATAAATATCAATATCAACATATTAATTATATATTGATAATGATAACTCTGTTGGTCACTCTAGATTCAAAGAACCACAGAAACCAGCAGCCAGGTGGAAACTGGTCTTACCCCGTCCCCACTTCCAAAGTTCACAGTTTCTAAAGTTACTGTTCCTAAACATGACTCTAGCTATGAGGTAAGGACAGGCACCCAAGAAGTAGACACAAACCTAACCTAATACAGTAACCTGTATCGGAAGTGTTCATTACCCTTTACCCACCAGTCACCAAAACGTATTTTTACATAATTAATTAATTAATTAATTAATATGAAAGCAGGGCTACAGTAGCATGCAGCTATATCTTTTCTAGTTGTCACTGCTCATATAGCTAACATTGAAAACACTGAACAGAAATCCTTTCCTTCCAAATAACCAATGAGGATACTAAATGTTGTATATTAATTGTAAGCTAATCATTAAAATTGTACCTAGAAGTCAAGAATTAATAAAAATGTCTATGATAGTTTTAACAAAACTAACATAGTCATCACCCAAAGTCTTGGCTTCTGAAACTCAAGATGTCAAGCGATTTTTTCTCGTTGATGTTGGTAACACTGTTCTCCTCGGGTTGGTCAGGTCTCGAGGGCAGGCTCTGCTATCTCCACTCTGCAGAAAGACTTATCCTCCCCCTCAACCACTAGAAAGATCATCAAGCCAGTCAAGTCTCCCAGTCCTTCTCGTAGGGTTGTGGAGACACGAGTGACCCCCGAGCCCTCTCTGTTCAGAGACGTGAAATATGAGAAATATCAAAGCCATTTGGCCTCTCCCATCCAGTCAGGAGTGGTGTACACAGGCAGCATGGAGTGGATGAATGAGGACTGGGAAACCCTGGGGAAGGTTGGTAGTCCAGCATACTGACATCCCTGGGATTCCTGTCTTAGACCAGTTCATACTGGCTTCCAAATCAGATATCCCTCTTTCAGGAATAGCGGTTCCTATGAGACCAGTAGCTACTGACACACTGCTTACTGTCTTCAACTCTTTCAGGAATAACATCTCCTACTAGACCCGTAGATTCAACTCTTTCAGGAATAACAGCTCCTACTAGACCAGTAGCTACTGACATACTGTTAACTGTCTTCAAGTCTTTCAGGAATAATGTCTCCTACTAGACCAGTAGCTATTGACCATCTTCAAGTCTTTCAGGAATGACAATTCATACTAGACTAGTAGCTACTGACACGCTGCTTACAGTCTTCAACCCTTTCGGGAATAATGTCTCCAACTAAACCAGTAGCTTTTGACCATCTTCAAGTCTTTCAGGAACGACAGCTCATACTAGACCAGTAGCTACTGATACACTGCTTACTGTCTTCAACTCTTTTTAGGAATGTCTCCTACTAGAAGAGGTAGCTACTGACAAACTGCTTACTGTCTTCAACTCTTTCAGGGTCCTCCTGGTGCACCATGCTGTCTTGTCTTCTAGAGCTAAATGTATTAGATGTGAATGACTAACTGATTGATGTGGAGATGTAGAAGTGTTTATGAAGCTACATTGAGAGAATAGAGATGACCTATCACTGTGTTGCAGGTTACTGAGGCTGCTGCTGTACCCACTCCCACAGAGAGTGTTGTTCCCCCCACGCTGGTGGTCGTAAGTCATTCTCCTTACCAGCTAAGACGGTTAAATATATGTACACCACCGCTAATACAGCTAATTTCCAACCCTTTATTCTGGATTCATATTTTCTTTCACAGGGCTTAAAGAACCTGACTGTTACAGAGGGTGAATCTGTGACTCTGGAGTGCCAGATCACTGCTCATCCTAGCCCAGTCATCATGTGGTTCAGGGAGGACTACAAGATCGAGAGCTCCATTGACTTTCAGATCAGCTATGAGAATGGATTTGCCCGTCTGGTGATCCGTGAAGCCTTTGCTGAAGACAGTGGGCGCTTCACCTGCACAGCCACCAGCGAGGCTGGAACAGTTAGCACATCCTGCTATCTGCTTGTACAGGGTTAGCATCAACACATGCATGTACAGCACATCCTGCTATCTGTTCTTACAGTGTTCATCCCAACATAAGTTTAATTTGTTTAATTTGAGGATGTTAATGCAGCAGAACTTTACTTAAACTGTAACATGAAATTTTAACTTTAGAATGAAAACATCTTCTAATACCTCGAGACCTTTATCTATAGTTATCTGTGCACCACAGCATCATCAGATTTTCCCACTTCCAATTATTTGTATCAGTATTGTAAATACCATTCAGCAGACATTGTCTGTAAGTACTGGACCTAAACACAATACTTTATGAAACCGTTCACCAGTCTGTGTCAGAGCTTGTTGTATTTCCATTATTATTGTTGTTTCTTTCAGGGTTTGGAACATTGTAGTAAAATGTTTGTTCTCTTTAGTGTCAGAAGAGATTGAAAGCCGAGAGGAAATGGTGGCCGTCTCTGAACAAGTGGAAATTTCTCAGTGAGTAGAAAAAACAAGCACAGTTGGTATGCAGATCACCAAGTGTGTGGTAATTGTGTGTAGTAGTACCAGTATTTTGATTGAGCAATATCTTTTCCCAGAGTGACAGAGGAGTCAAGAGAGGAAACAATGACCCAGATCAGCGTAGCTGAGTCAGAAACCAGTGCAGCTATTGCACCGTTCTTTATCAAGAAGCCCAGTGTCCAGAAGCTGGTGGAGGGAGGAAGCGTTGTGTTTGAGTGCCAAGTCGGAGGAAGCCCCAAACCACACATTATCTGGAAGAAGAGTGGCGTGCCCCTCACTACTGGATACAGGTACAGTCCCAAACACTTATTTTTGTTTCCATCTAAGGAGGGCTCCAGACTAATATTTTACACTGGTGGCACTGCTGCCACTAAGTTTTTCAGTCAGTGGCAGTAGCACATAATTTGGTTGCACAAAAACTGGATAATTGCATCTCAGCTTTTTTGGAGGTAAAGTCAAGTGGCACTAATGCCATCAATTATTTTTTTTAGTGGCACTGGACAGATTTTTGGTGGCAGTCTGGAGCACTGCTAAGGGATTATGAGATAAATCATCAATAACCTGCCCCTTGTCCACTTCAGATATAAAGTAGCCTACAAGAAGGAGACAGGAGAGTGCAGGTTGGAGATCTCCATGACATTTGCTGATGATGCAGGAGAGTACTCAATTTTTGCCAAGAATCAGCTTGGAGAAGCCTCAGCTTCCGCTACTCTGATGGATGAAGGTATGCCAACAATCCTATCTTCAACACAATCTAACAACACACGTGTCCAAATACAGTTGAAAAACAGCAGAACTTAATAAAAAATGTCAATCTTTTTGTGAAAGATTGCCAACAAAGTGTTGAAAATGTGATTGTGGTTTCAATGTGGTTTGTTGCTAACAGAGGAATATGAAGCCTTCATGAAGAAACTAGAAGCCACCTTTACCACTGAAGTGACCACCATGGTTCTGGAGCCCAGCGTGGGAGATGTTGCTCCTGTTGTTATGTCCGCTCAGAGGACCACCACCATTATCTCTGGACAGGTGAGTCCTTACACCCTATAGGGTATACCTCTACCAGTGCTCAGATATTCTTATTGAAACATTAGCTAAGTAAGGTCCATTAAGTAGTATTAAGCTCACACTAAGTCACACATGGTAGGAACATAAGTTCTCAGCTCACAGCTTGTGTAAGGTGGCCAGTATATACAAACTAAGCATATCATTTTAACATTCAATGTCCAATCTATAGGAATTTCATCTTTCTGCTGTTGAGCAGAGGATCATCCAAGAGATTGAGCTCTCTCTCATGAGAATTACCTATCAAGAGATTGTGACTGAGGATGGAGAACTAATGGTGACTGCAATAGAGCATGATGCTGTGCAGCCAACCTTTGCCACACCAGTCAAAAACTACAGGATCATGGAGGGAATGGGAGTCACTTTCCACTGTAAAATGGCAGGAATCCCACTGCCCAAGGTAACAAACAACACAAATACACATTTTGATGAAGGCTTAATAGGAATGTATCAGAATTCATAGACCTTGTTTTCTTCTAACAGATTGCATGGTACAAAGATGGCAACCGTCTTCAACATGGAGGCCGTTGTCAGATGGAGGTTCTTCAGGATGGCAGAGCTAGCCTTCGTCTGCCTGTGGTGCTTCCAGAGGATGAGGGCGTTTACACCGCCTTCGCCAGCAACATGAAGGGTAATGCTGTCAGCTCTGGCAAGCTGTATGTGGAACTCTCTGGAGTAGCAACACCTCAGAGTTACACCCCCCAGCCAGCGATGCAGAGAATCAGGTATGTTACTAGAGAAGAGACGAATAGCATTAAAGCTTCCTTTTTGAATATTATGGTACTGTCTAATATTTTCCCAGATCTACATCCCCTCGTTCAATGAGTCGCTCCCCTGGCCGTTCGTCCAGCCGCTCTCCTGCTCGCTCTCCGGCTCGCAGGCTTGATGAGACAGATGAAGCTCAGCTGGAGAGACTCTACAAACCCGTCTTTGTCCTGAAGCCTTCCTCATGTAAATGCTCTGAGGGGCAGACTGCCAGATTTGACCTGAAGGTTGTTGGAAGGCCGATGCCTGAAACATACTGGTTCCACAACGGTAAGCGCAACAAACTAATATTAACAATCAATATTCATCATGTCTGTCATACATCACACTTTTAAACATATCCTCTTCTACACAGGTCATCAAGTTGTAAGTGACTTCACCCACAAGATTGTTGTTAAAGAAGATGGAACACAGTCTCTGATCATCGTAGCAGCCATGCCTCACGACTCTGGAGAATGGACAGTTGTTGCTCAGAACAGAGCTGGAAAGTCCTCCATCTCCATCACGCTAACTGTCGATGGTAAGATTACAGGTCAATAACAGATGAAATATATTTTCATACAAATGTGAGAGACAATACATGTGATAATGAATGTTCTTAAACATCCACAGCTAAAGAAAGCCTGGTACGTCCCCAGTTCACTGAAAAGCTGAAGAATATCAGTGTGAAGCAGGGCACTCTGGTCGAGTTGGCTGTCAGGGCAATTGGAAACCCCATTCCTGATATTGTCTGGCTGAAAAACAGTGATATTATTACTCCACACAAGCATCCTAACATCAGGTATGCTTTACTATGAGGGCTTTGTGATGTGCTTTTTTGAGATCGAAGACGTTAGCTAATGAAAAGCACCTTTGTTATTTTTGAATTGCCTTAATAAGTCATCATCCACAGTTGGTAGAGAATGTTTAGCACCTGGGGATGTTAAAAGGGCTTTTGAGATTCAGCTCAAGATAAATTGATATGCATATTTAAATAATAAATTAAATAATTGTATTTCAATATGGGTTTTTGCTTCTTCAGGATCGAAGGAACTAGAGGAGAGGCCAAATTCCAGATCCCTTCATCAGTTGGCCTTGACAGTGCCTGGTACACAGCTACAGCCATCAACAAGGCTGGAAGAGATACCACTCGCTGTAGAGTCAATGTCGAGGTAGAATTTGCTGAACCTGAACCAGAGAGGAAGCTGATTATTACCAAAGGAACTTACAAGGCTAAAGAGATCGCTGCTCCTGAATTGGAACCCCTTCATCAGCGTTATGGCCAAGAGCAGTGGGAGGAGGGAGACCTTTATGACAAAGAGAAGCAGCAGAAACCACAGTTCAAGAAGAAGCTGACTTCTGTCCGAATGAAGCGTTTTGGTCCAGCTCATTTTGAGTGCAGACTGACTCCTATCGGTGACCCCACTATGGTAGTTGAGTGGCTGCACGATGGCAAACCTCTTGATGCTGCTAATAGGCTGCGTATGGTCAATGAGTTTGGCTATTGCAGTCTGGACTATGAAGTTGCTTATGCTAGAGACAGCGGTGTTATTACCTGCAGAGCTACAAACAAGTTTGGAGTTGACCAAAATTCCGCCACCCTTGTTGTTAAGGATGAGAAAGGCCTTGTTGAAGAGTCACAGCTCCCTGAGGGAAGGAAGGGAGCACACAGAATTGATGAGATTGAGCGCATGGCTCATGAGGGAGGACCCACTGGTGTCAGTGCTGATGAGGAGACAGAAAAGACTAAACCAGATATTGTCTTGGTTCCAGAACCAGTGGTAATTGTGGAAGGAGAAACGGCAAGATTCCGTTGCAGAGTGACTGGTTATCCAACCCCGAAGGTTAACTGGTACCTCAACGGACAACTTATTCGTAAGAGTAAAAGATACAGACTTCGTTATGATGGCATTTACTACCTGGAGATAGTTGATGTCAAATCGTATGATTCAGGAGAGGTCAAGGTGGTTGCCGATAGCAACCTGGGCTCCACTGAATACACAGTGAAGCTGGAGATCCAGCAGAGAGAAGACTTGAGAACACGTCTTCGTCATGCAGATGGTAAAGTCCCAGAAGCTGCTCCTGAAGCAGGAAAAACACAATTTGAGGTTGTGAAGATGGAGAAAACTGCAGAGGACTCTCAGCTGAAAGAGGTCGTCAAACTGAAAAAGACCCAGAGAGTTGTCCATGAGAAATCCACGGAAGAGACAGAGGAACTCAGAAGCAAGTTCAAGCGCAGAACAGAGGAAGGATTCTATGAGTCAATCTCTGCTGTGGAGTTGAAATCTCGCCGAAAGGATGAGTCTTATGAGGACTTACTGAAGAAGACAAAGGATGAACTGCTTCACCGTGCCAAGGCAAAGGAGGAGGCTGAGAAGAAAAAGGAAGAACAACGTAAAGTTACTGCTACCCCACTGAAACCAGAGAGGATTAAGCTCTCTGCGAGCATGGAAGCCCCTAAGATCATTGAGCGCATCACCAGCCAGACAGTTGCACAGGGCGATGAAGTTAAGTTCAGAGTCAGAGTTGTTGGAAGACCAGAACCAGAATGTCAGTGGTTCAAGAACGGCGTTCAACTGGAAAAGTCTGATCGTATTTACTGGTACTGGCCTGAGGACCAGGTATGTGAGCTGGTGATCAGAAATGTGACCGCAGAAGATTCGGCCAGTATCATGGTGAAAGCCATGAATTCTGCTGGGGAGACTTCTGGTCATGCTTTCCTGCTAGTGCAAGGTAAATCAACATTGACATCAAGACAATATCCCATTTATAACGTTATAATGTTTTTACATATAATGTTTTCATAATTATTATAAATTGTTTAAATAAATCATCATCAATAATACTCCTTCGTATAGGAAAGCAAGTCATCACCTTTACACAGAAGCTTGAAGATGTCAACGCCAAGGAGAAGGACACCATGGCGACCTTTGAGTGTGAGACTAACGAGCCTTTCATCAAGGTAAAATGGATGAAGAACAACACAGAGATCTTCTCTGGAGACAAATACAGGATGCACTCTGACAGAAAAGTCCACTTCCTGTCCGTGCTGATCATCGGTATGAAAGACGATGCAGAGTACAGCTGTGTTGTTATAGAAGATGACACAGTCAGAACCACTGCTAGGCTGAGCGTTGAAGGTAACATGTCTCATATGTGATCTCATTATTTAGAGCCACATGTATCTATGTAGATAAACACATCTTTAAATTGTCACATGTTTGCTCTTCTGAACAAAATATGTAATTTACAATTGAGTGTACTAAATGATCTGCATGAACAAATTCATCTGCCAGGTGCTCCTTTGGAGATATTGAAGAACCTGGAGAGCACTGAAGTGCCTGAGACCTACTCTGGAGAGTTTGAATGCATTGTGTCCCGTGAAGATGCTGATGGAATATGGTATTTTGGAGACAAAGTGATCTCTAGTAGCAGCAAATATGTCATGTCCTCCCGCCGTGGAAGACACACTCTGTCAGTCAAGGATGTGAAGAAAGAGGACCAGGGGAAATACACCTTCAAAGTGGCTGATTTCAAGTCAAGTGCATCACTCAAGATGAAAGGTGAGTAATGTCATGTACTATTAAAGCAGTTTTTATAGTCGTTAAACAATGATAGTTTGGGGTTTGAATTCCAAACATGAAGTGATTTACTTGCTGTTCCCAGTATTCCAAAATAGACATACTTACAGGTGATGCATTGTGTTTACCAATGCCTCTGTCCTTGCAGTGCGCCCTGTGACACTGATGCAGCCCCTGAGTGACCTGACGGTCTGTGAAGGAGACATTGCTCAAATGGAGGTCAAGTTCTCCCAGGAGAACGTTGAAGGAACCTGGATGAAGAACGGCCAGATCCTCTCAACCTCAAACCGTATCCACATGGTTATTGACAAACAGATCCACAAACTCCTGATTGAGGACACCATCAAAGATGACTTTGGAACATACTCCTTTTTGGTTCCTGCTCAGGAGATCTCAACTGCTGCAAAGCTGACTATTCAGAGTAAGACTTTTAACATATAACATTTCTTCACAATTATTGGTGAATAATCCTGAGTTGGATTACACATTAAAAGCTTATTATAGGGAACAAAAAACTTGGTTTCATCAATGATGTTGTCTCACTTAGATCATAACACAATCTTGTCCTCTTTGATGTAGCTATCGGCGTCTTGATCACGCTGAAGGATATGAGTGCTATTCAAGGAACCAAAGCTGTTCTGGAGACAAAGATCTCTGCTCAGGACATCACTTCTATCAAATGGTACCACGATGATAAACTGCTGACAGCCAGTGACAGAGTACAGATGGTGTCCAAGGGGGCCAAGCAGCGTCTGGTCTTCAACAGGACCTATGCCTCCGATGAGGGACAGTACAAACTGGTGGTGGGCAGAACTGACACCAGCTGTAGACTGTCTGTACAGAGTAAGCTGTTTAATTAATACATCATTGTTTTAGTATTCAAAGCTTCTGTCAGTGTGAACACTAAAATAAACTTTAACTGTTTCCTCCCAGAGGTCACGATTGTTACCCCAATGAAAGACAAGGTGTGCTCAGAATCTGAAAATGTCACCTTTGAAGTTGAAGTATCACACCCTGGCATCGATGCTCTCTGGACCTTAAACAAACAGCCCCTCAAAGCGGGACCAAAGTACAAAATGGAGTCCAAGAACAAGCACCATTGTCTGACTGTGCTGAACGCCATGAAAGATGAAGAGGGACAGTATGTGTTTGCAGCTGGAGAAAAGTCGTGCTCTGCCACACTCACGGTTTCAGGTATATTATTTTATATAATACTGGAGTCATTAGAAACCTGGATGAACTACAGACACACGTCTTGTTTTCTCTGAATTCTGTTTCCTAACCCTGTTAATCTGAGGTTTCTAACCTTTAGATTAGCACTTACTAGCAACTTTACTGATTTTCCTCCACCAGGTGGAGCTATCAAGAGACCCCTGTGTGACTTGGTGGTGGCCGACTCTCAGACTGCTGAGTTGGAGTGTGAGGTGGCCAACGCCTCTGTCGAGGGGAAGTGGCTGAAGGCCGGCCAACTAGTGGACTTCAGCGACAACGTTGTGAGCGAGGTGAATGGGGCGGTCAGACGCCTGGTGATCATCATCACTAAAGCTACAGACATTGGAGAATACACTTATCAGGTGGCCAACTCCAAGACCACAGCCAGCCTGAAAGTCGAAGGTTTGTCCTTATACAAGTAATAAAGAGATTAACGAGGCAGAACAATAAAGCAGATCTTCAATGTGTCTTGACAAGTTGTTGGGTTTAACTTGCTCTTTAACTTTGTAGCTGTAAAGGTTAAGAAGACCTTGAAGAACCTCAATGTGGTTCAGACCCAGGATGCGGTATTCAGTCTGGAGCTGACCCACGAGAATGTGAAAGGATCTCAGTGGATCAAGAATGGTATTGCGATCCGCCCTAATGACAAATATGAAATATCTGTTGTGGGTGCAGTCCACACCCTGACCATCAAGAACTGCAACACCCAGGACGAGTCTGTTTATTCTTTCAAATTGGGGAAACTGTCTGCCAACGCTAGACTCAATGTTGAAAGTAAGTGCCTGCATTTACATTTTCTTGGAAAGCTGTGCCTATATTTGTGCCAATATTTTTAAAAATCAATGGTCAATGTTCTTTCAGTGATCAAGATCCTGAAGAAGCTGAAGGATGTAACCTCCCTGCTGGGAGTGACGGTAACATTTGAGATGGGGCTGTCGGAGGATGACATCCCTGTGCAGTGGATGTTTAACAATGTGCAGCTGGAAGCCAACGAGCATTACAGGATGCTCTCAGAGAAGAAGAGCCATAAATTGATCATCCAGGTTATGGACACCCGTCAGGAAGGAGAATACACTGCTGTGGCAGGCCACCTGCATTCCAGCGCTCACCTCACTCTGGAAGGTAAGGATCAATTAATTGTTTAGCCAGAAAATGCTTCAGAGGATTATGGGTTTGGATCACTTACTGTTGCATGCTATGCATAAAATAGGGTGTGTCAACATTGAAACCAAATCAGTATTGGAACTACAATTAATAAACTAATATGATATATATTAATTAATATATCATAAACAATTAATACATCATTTTTGTCATTCAGCTCTGCGTGTGACCAAGCCCTTGAAGAATGTGGAGGTACCTGAGACCCATGTAGCCACCTTGGAGTGTGAAGTTTCCCATTTAAATGTCCCCTCTACTTGGCTGAAGAATGGTGTGGGGATAGAGATGAGTGAGAAGTACAGGATTGTGGTCCAGGGCAAACTTCACCAGCTCAAGATCATGAACACGAGCAATGAAGACTCTGCAGAGTACACATTTCTCTGTGGAAACGACAGTGTCTCTGCGACTGTTACTGTTAAACGTGAGTATCCATTACGCATGTGTTGTGCGTTGTACAAGTTATTTTGTTTGCAAGCATTTTACAGGAACTTTCTGTGAAGCATCTCTGAAAGCTAGAAATTTCAAAAGTGACACGACATTTTTTTTTTTTCAGCCATCATGATAACAACGGTGATGAAGGATGTGAATGCTCAGGAGAAGGACACTGTGACCTTTGAGCTTGCTGTAAACTATGATGGAATCACCTACAAGTGGCTGAAGAATGACGTGGAGATACGCTCCACAGACAGGAGTCAGATTCGCTGCAAACAGCAAACACACTCTCTAACCATCCGAAATGTCCACTTTGGAGACAGCGCCAAGTACACCTTCATGGCTGGTTCTGCCGTTTCTTCCGCTAAACTCTTTGTTGAAGGTGAATTGTCTTGAGGAAAGATGACATTTTTCTCCATAAATTGATCTTTGAGACAACTAGTGTCTAGTATTATTTCATTGTCCTCGATCCATTGAGCAATTTTGTTTACTTTTCTCTGAAACAGCTCGTGTGGTTGAATTTACCAAACACTTGAAAGATCTGAAGATCACAGAGAAGAAGAGGGCTACTTTTGAATGTGAGGTGTCTGAGCCTAACATTCAGGTGATGTGGATGAAGGACGGCCAGGAGTTGGAGATGTCTGACAGGTAGATAGGAACCACACAACTGCATAGTGTTTCTCTGATAGAAACCCTAAATAAGCATTAAGAGAATATGACGGGGATGATTTCAGACATAAGATGACCTCAGAGAAGTTCCTGCATTGTCTGATCCTGCCATCGGTGCGTCTGATGGACTCTGGGGAGTACACGGTGGTGGCCGGGTCCAGCATGTCCAAGGGTCATCTGGGAGTGGAAGGACGGGACGTTAAGATCTCTGAGCCGGCAAACAGGGAAATCACTGTAAGTTATACTACTCATTATATACTAAACAAACTTAGCCAAGTTCACATTTATTATAAAAGCCATTTAAAATGTTATTAATGGAATCATTTATTTTTATAATAAGGTTGTGGAGAAACAAAGAGCGACCTTTGAGTTTGAGGTGAATGAGGATGAAGTGGAGGGTCGCTGGCTGAAGAACGGAGTTGAGATCCAGTTTTCAGTTGAGGAAAGGTTCAACTACGCGACCATCAGGAAGATACACCGTCTCACCATCTCTGAAACGTACAGAAGTGATGCTGGGGAATATACTTTCATCGCTGGCAAAAACAGGAGCACCATGAACCTCCTTGTCAAAAGTAAGAGCTAGTTCCCTTTTCCTCCATTTAAGATCCCTTTTGAGCTCCACACCAAACCTTAAATTATCTCAACAGTGGCTTTTTATTCCACCAGACTGTGAGTAGATCCTCTTTTTTTCTCATTATCTGCATTTCCCTCCCTCTCTAGTCCCAGAGGCCCCTCAGATCATCAAGCACATGGAGCCCCAGTCCGTGGCAGCTGGTAAACCAGCTCGCTTCACAGTACAAGTGACTGGTGTTCCCCAGCCACAGGTCTTCTGGTACAAAAACTCCCAGGCTCTGTCTCCTGGCTTCAAGTGCAAGTTCAGTGATGATGGAAATGAACACACTCTGCTGCTAATCGAGGTGTTCCCAGAGGATGCAGCCGTGTACAACTGTGAAGCTAAGAACGACTACGGAGAGGCAACGACTTCAGCTGCTCTTAATGTGGAAGGTTGTCTATTGTTTCTACTATTATAATTTACTGTTATTTTTCATTACAATTGAAAACAAAAACACAACTTGGATGAATAGGTACACATATTTGATGTTTGTCCTCATTTTACTGGCCCCTTGTAGATGTTGCAGGGCTGGACTCTTGACTGATATGTGGTCTTGTCTTGTAGTTCCTGAGGTGGTTTCTCCAGAGTCTGGGCCTCAGCTGGCAGCTCCTGTGATCTCCAGTCCTCTGAAAGACCTCCTCGTGCCCCAGGGTAGTCCAGCTAAAATCCAGTGCACTGTCTCCGGGGAAGGTACTGCTCCTCTTCTTCTCTTCTTCTTAACAAGTTAAAGCCTAAAGAATGTGATCATGGCAAACATTTGGATTCATGGTTATATCTGCTCATCTAACCCCAAGTGCAGCTTTATATTATAGCATGTTTATATTAGCGTGGCACATACATCTGTACAATAGTACAGTATTTTGTCTGAAGGAGTTAAAGTCATCACTTTGATTCCAGACTTGAAGGTGGTGTGGTATTGTAATGGGAGAGAGATCAGGAACTCAGACATCTACAGGATGTCTCAGTTCGGGGAGACCTGCCAGCTGGACGTGAACCCAGCCCAGGAGGGAGAGTACATGTGCACCGCCAGTAACTCAGCAGGAATGGTGTCATGCACTGCAAAACTGACCCTAGATGGTACGTTTCAACTCCTAACTAAGAGAACTTCACTAGCAGATAACAGCTTCATTGCTAGTAGAGCTCTAAACCCTGCATGCGCTTTACTTACAAATTCAGAATCCCCATGTGATAGAGGCATTACAAATCTCCATATTTGATAGCGGCTATATTTTGTACATATTGTTTGTGATATAGGCTACATTTCTAAACATATAGACATACATAATGTATGTATATGAAGTATTCACCCAAGATAATCCTCCTTTCTTTTGAGCCTCATGTATTCTGCCAAATTAAAACAAGCATTTATTGGCTACAAACCAATCTTAATTGAGCCAATAGAAGCCTTTGGATAAGTGGCTCGGTTTCTCAGGTTGTTTGTCCAGCATGCCAGGAAGATATGAGCACTAGATCTATGTTAGTTCTGGTGCCAGCTCTTTCTCTATATAGAGTATATTTAAGTATATAGTATCTATACTATGGTACATACTATTTACCAGGGTTTCTTAAACTATGGATCAGGACCCAAAATGGGTCGAGATCCAGTTGGAGGTGGGTTGCAGCCTGACAACACAGAACACACATTGTGTTCAGGTCCTGAGATTAAGTTTAAGAAGCCCTGCTCTATATTATGAGTATATAGAAAATGTTATGAGCTGACTGGAAGCTTACTGTGTAGCCTAGCAAGCTGGACAACAGCAGCAGCCAACCATGCTAGATGTTTGTCTCACTGAAATCACACCTTTCTTAATTCGTGTCTTGCATGATACACTGCCGACGGTCTATTGAGCATAAAACACACTTTAACAAAAAGGGATTGGTAAAGAATTAATCTTTTTCAGCGGAATGCATCACTGACTTGCACATCCAAACTTTGGAAATTGAGTTTTCTGGTTCTGTACACACTCGAGCACGGAAATAATCCATAGGTGTTGTCCTGTCAAAGCTTGCATGGAAACCAGCCACTGAGCCACCCTATCACTGATCAGGACTCAAACCAGCCACTGAGCCGCCCTATCAATGATCAGGACTCAAACCGCCTTTCAAAGCACCACAAACCGCACCCTGGCAGGCTGTGATGCAGTAACCTGAAGAAGTCACCAATGATGTGTTGACCTAATGCCTCTACTCTTTCTTGTTGCCCAGATGAAAACGCACAAGCCTTAGCTAGCTCTGAGTGTGAATCAGTGGTCATTCAGAGAGAGCATGTTCAGTCAAAGAGCTCCCACAGTGTGGAGATGGTGTCGGAGTTCTCCTCCATGTCCACCACAATCTTATCCTCTTGGAGGAGCGTTGATGTTCAGAGCACGTCTGAAAGTCTCCCAGCCTCCCCCAAACTACTCCTTGAGATGAACGATGTCCAGGTGAAAAGTGGTGAGATGGCTACGTTTAGCTGCTCCTTCGATGGGCAGCCCTTCACTTGCGTCGTGTGGGACCATAACGGCCACGGCCTGGGGGAGACGAAGAGGATGAGGAGCTCTGAGAGAGGAGGGCTTCTGTCCCTGATCATCCAGAGTGTTAGCCTGGGAGACCAGGGTGTGTATCACTGTACGGCCAGCAACACACATGGCCACAACAGTAGCTCTGCCCGGCTCATTGTGGAAGGTGGTTACTCTCTTTTATCCAACTGTCCTTTCATCTCATCCTTCCATCCGCTCTGCTCATGATACCACTTCATCCTTTAATATGTCCTTTAATGTTAGCGCATAACCCTTTAGAATATAGTGACATAACACTGCTAGTTTGTAACTGTTATATAAACAAATATAATTTAGTTTGTCAATTTGTGATTCACGCCTCCTGGTCCCAGCTTCAAGCTAACATCATCCCACTATCCTACTAACCCCTTAGTATTTAAATCTTAAAAAAAATCTTTTTTTGCCCTTTGATCCCTAATCACTCTCCCTAACTTTTATTCTCAACCAGCCAAAGAAGTGATTATCAAAGCAGAAACTTCCACCCCAACCGATTATGTACATAAAGTGTCCCAGTCAGACAAGCAGCTTCCTGGGCTCCCTGGTCAGGACAAGCCACTAGAGGAATTGGTTCCACCAGAGCTCCCTGGTCGGGACAAGCCGCTTGAGAAACTGGGCCCTGAGTCTTCCCAGAGGCCTCACAACCTCCTTAGCCTTCTTAACTTCCCTGATGTGGTGCCAGGAGAAGCCGTCTCCAGCCAGTCTGAGCTGCTCCTCAAACTGAGCCCAGACCTGCTCCTCAAAAACAGAGAGCTTGCTCTCTGCTGTGTCTTCAAGGGGGCACCCACCTCCTTTCTTATTTGGCTTCACAACTGTTTAAATGTCAAGGAGTCTCTGTCATGCCTAGACTTTAAGAATGTGGGGGCTGGACAAGGGAATGGTTCTCCTTCCCAAAATGCCAGCCCCGCCCTGGACGCTGAGGGCTACAGAGTAATGAAAGGTTGGCATCTGCATGCTTTCTGCTCAGCACTCTGGTCAATGTTCCACCTCCACCGAACCAGAGCCTCCAGAGACAAACCAAACACACCATAAGACAGCACAACACAGGTTCACTCAACAGCCCAACACAACACACAATACAGATTCACTGAACAACACCAATTAACACCAGACCATTAATACCATTCAACAATTCAGTGACACAAGAAGACAGGGCTCTCTCTCTCTCTCTCTCTCCCTCTCTCTCTCTATTTCTATCTCAGCAGAGAGCAGACTGAGAGCAGACTGGCACCGACTGTCCAAAAGCATGTGACAAAGTCAAATTAGAGGATAAGGATGCATGATCACTGATCCTAACAGTCATGCATCTTCTGTAAAGTTTGGGGACACCAAGATTAATTACTGTTTGTATCATTTCAGTTCCTGCAGTGGAGGAGGAAACTGTAACGGAGGTCAAGTCAGAAATCAAAGGTAAACATCATAATATATTATATGTAACGTAAATTAATGTATCTGCTAATGTCTTTCAATAGTTTGTTTTTCATAAATGTTTTGCTGTTCAGATTGTGTTTCAAATTATTTTAGTTGTCAGAGGTTGGCTAATGCTCAAGTACTAATGTTGACATTTGAAGAAAATAAATGACTGTTAGGTTGTGGATGTAACTGAATGTAAGGCATGTGATGTAATCTCATTATTCTACTCAGCTTTCTCCAGGGTGGCTGAAGAGTCTTACTACACTGGTTTTAACGTGCACCACAAAACAACAGCACCCCAACTCAAGCCAGAGCCTATACGTTACTCTAGTTCTTTAGAGAGAAAAAAGGAAAAGCCAGTTTTCCTTAGCCAGCTGTCTCCAGCTGCTGTGACTGAAGGGGAAACAGCTAGGTTTACCGTCACAGTGTCTGGCTTTCCCAAGCCCTCTGTTCAGTGGTTCCACAACGGAAAGGGCATCACAGCTTCCTCTACTTATACATTCACTCATGAGCAAGATAAATACAGTCTGCTCATTAACAAAGTTGAGAGGATGTTTGAAGGAGAGTACTCGTGTACTGTGTGCAACCGGTTTGGTCAGTCGACCTGCAGTTCATACCTGCATGTTAATCTGAAGGATCCACAGAGATATGAAAAGGAGGTTGAAAGGAGGTATGACCCAACCGGCATGCCCCCTGAGTTCACTCAAATGATAGAACCTCTTCATTCCCCTCAGGGGGGTCAGGCATTGTTTAGATACATGGTGACAGGAAGCCCCCTGCCTGAAGTCCAGTGGCTTAGAGGAAGCTACCGCATCCAGCCAAGTGGATTCTGTATCATAGTCAACAACTCAGATGGCTCAGGTTTCATCCAAATCAAGAGCATCAAACAGGACGACAGCGGCATCTACACTTGTAAGGCCTCCAACCAGTTTGGAGAGGCTTCTTGTAGTGCTGAGCTGGTGGTTTTCAGGGAGGCTGTTCAGCAGGAACAGCACACCATCATTCAAGAAAAAGGATACAAAGTAACTATGACTGAGCAAGCCACAGAGTCACGCTTGTACCAGGTCAGTCTTCCAGGACAGGAAAGATCTAGGTCAGATCAGATGGTTTACACTATTGGCACTGAAGACAGACGGATCATTCCCAGTGAGCAGGTGGGCACCATTAGAGAGCTCAATATTTCTGCCGCCACTCTCCAGAAAGAGCAGGTCACCCACCAAGCTGCAATTCTGCAGTCCCATGAGGTGGAGGAGAGGGTGTCTGTGACTCCTGCCCATCCATCCCACATTTCAGCAGTCCCTCTCAAACAGCTCCACATGGCAGCTTTCACCTCTTCTGTCCTGGAGAGTCAGAAGATTATTGAACAGCATTTTGACCGCATCCTGAGCCCTGAGCTAGTAGAGGTGGAGTTTACTAAAGAACAGCCGTCTAGGCTCATGTCAGCCATAGCTCAAGAGGTTGTTCCGTTTACCACAGTCAAATCAGAGATCCTTCCAGACAGTGCACCAGAGCAGCTCCACACATCTTCTGAACCCCAACAGGTTGTGTGTGGATACCAGGTGCAGTCTGCTGTACCTATCCTCAAAGAAACATCTGCCCCGATACTGAGGCAGGAGGAACAGAGGAGCTTTAGAGTGAAGGAGGGTGTGAAGATCCTGTACACGGCTCATTGTGCTGGGCAGCTACCCATAACTGAGAGACACGCAGAGCCTCTGGAGGCTTTAGAATTAGCCACTGAACCTCTGATAGACAAGGAAAGGCCTGAGCCAGTTGTAGCACCTGTCAGTGAAATAACTATGATTTTAGCAAAGGAAAATACGTTTGCAATATGCAGAACAGAGGAAGAGAGTGCAATCCCATGCAAAGACACAGTCTGTCGGTCAGCTCAGTGCATCGAGGAAACCTACCAGATCCAAGCAGAGCACTCAGGGTTGATACAAGGGATGGAATCCTCTTTGTCTTTGAAGTCCCAGAGAGAAAAGGAACGTCTTGTGCATCTACAAGTTTTCTGTGATCAGGACATTTTACAATCTGAGGGAAGATTTATGAGTGAGAAGCCTTTATTAGAGCAGGCCGATGCAGGTAAGAGTACTGCTTTGTTATATTCAGTCACCCAGAATGAGCAGAGGACATTGGTTTGTGAAGCGACTTCTGGATTGTCTGCAATGGTCAAATCAAAAAGTGTTCAGTCAAAGAAAGAGATGCCACCAACACTTCATCTTCAGTCAGTCCAAGATGTGACTGCTTTACCAAAGGAGGATATTCTTACCATTATCAAACCAGAGCAGCAGGTGGCAGCACAGAAACAGGAGAATGCCAGGAGTCATGCAGCCACCTCCGAGGAGAGAAGGGCGATCACAGCAGATTATCACAAAGACCTTGATGTGTCTGTGACAGGAGTTAAATCACAGCTAAGAACTGAGCCTAGACCTCAGAACATCCTCCAGGTCTCCTCCCACCCCACGCAGCTCCCAAAGGAGACTCCTTTCACCAGTGACATGAAACAGCAGCGTGCCTTAGTTCAGAGGGAGGAGCATTGGAATGTGATGCATCTCACCAGTGTAGAAAGTAGCCTGGCTTTGGAGGAGGGCCATACTGAAAGTCTGACTGCTGTGGATAAATTCACTTGTCAGACAGCTGTAGAGCCTAAGGTTCCCACAGAGCCAGTCCAGGTTGAAGAGAAGGAGATCTCTACTGAGAGCAGCTTGTCTCTAGAGGCAGCAGAGCAGGACTTTGCAGTTCAAATCCAGGAGGGCCAGTCAGTCAGACAGTCAATAATGATGGATGAGAAGCATGTGCTGAAAGGGGAGTTTTCTCATGCAATTATCAAGTCAGAGTCCACTAAAATCAGCATTACCACACAGCCTAAAGTTTCCCTAATGGCACCACAATCTGAGGAGAGCACAGCCCTGCTGAAAGAGCTGACCTTTGTGATTCAGATTCCCAAACCATCCAGTGTAAATATTAGACGTCAGCTGAAAGATGCTCTTCAGTCTGCTGTGGCCCGGGAACAACCACTGCTACTGGCCGATGTAGTGGGGAAGTTAGAGGCTGCACGGGTCCAGGAAGTTAAGGTTCAGAAAGAGCCAAAACGGGCAATGTTTACATACCTTGTCACATCATCTGGTGCCCCCATAGAAATCTCTCTGGCTTTTGATGGTGAATACCCCCAGACAGCTGACCTGAGGTCTGAACTGCAGGCAGCCTTCCATTCTATAGTTTACCAGGAGTCCCAGGTCCTGACTTCAGAACAGCCTGGCACTATGCTACTAGACAGGCCTCAAAAGGCACAGGCAGCCCCTGCATGCTCCAAAGAGCTGCTGACATCTGTGGTGGACTCTGTGACTGTATCAGAAAGAACAATGGGTTGGCATCCCGCTGTATCTCATTCTGCTTCTGTGAAGACTGAGGACAGGGTTTCCTATAAAAGTGCCTCTGTTCAGGATGTCTCTGAGATCCTGGAGTTGAAGAGAAGTTACCAGCACGATGTGGGAGCATCAGATCTGACCACCACTGTGGCCCAGGTGTCTGTTGAACAGCACGTTGAAGTTCACAGAGAAACCAGAGAGGAGTATCTCTCAGAAGCCTTCATGATCAGTGAGTCCTCGGACAGTATCGTAGACTATCCCGTAGTTGTGAACCCTCCTGATGATGTGTGCATTGAGGAGAATAGTCAGGCCGTGTTTAGCACCACCATAAAATATGTCACTAAGGTTAACTGGCTTTTCAATGGTAAATTGGTCAAATCTGGTGAAGAGTTCAAGTATTCCAAAGACCATGACACATACACACTGGTTATCAACAAAGTTATCAAGGAGAAGCATCAAGGAGAATATATCTGTGAGGCTGAGAACGAAGCTGGCAAGACAACAACAACTTCAAGACTCACTGTGGTCTCAAGAGGTTTGAAGATGAGGATTACTTTGATATCACCATCCCATAATACTACTGCTGTCATGTGCAAAACTTGGAACTCTTTTCTTGGCATTCCCTTGGAATGCATATATTAAAATCAGGCTTAATCCACCTTAAATCAAATTAACCTTAAATATCAGATTTAAAAAAGTGACATTATATATATATATATATATATATATATATATATATATATATATATATAATCATATTTTAATATAGTCATAGCTTTATAGTCAAAGTATTCTTGGAGATACAAGGTTTTCATCAGACAGCAGTCACTCCAAGATCATCTTTTCATCAACACCAGAATCTCCACATGTATCACTCCCATCCACGTGCCTTTATCAGGGAATCTACCATGTCTTCCACTCTTCCATCATCCATCTTGAGACTGTGTCTGCATGCGTTCTCTTCTCTTCTCCCAGCTCACCCACACTTCCTAACAGGATTTCCTCCTCCAATCACTTTAGGTTAACCTTCCATCCTCGGTTTCCCTGATATCACCAGTTAACCACCTCCAGTACAAACCTTACAAACCTTCCATGTCTCATATCCTAGGTTCACCATTTCATCAGTTAACCATCTCAAGTGTAACCCTTCCATATGATCTGTGTACTGAATATTTTTCCTTTCCTCCTAGTGAAACCGGTGTTCAGGCACAGAATAGTGCCCCTGGAGGTCAATACTGGAAACAGCGCCAAGTTTGAATGTGAGACTGAGGATGCCCCAAATGTCAACTTCAAATGGTTCAAGGAAGGAAAGCCTATTAAAGACGGGGATAAATGCAGGATCATCAGCCGCTTCAATATCTCCTCTCTGGAGCTTCTGAGCCCCACAAAGCCTGACAGCGGTGAATACAGCTGCAAGGCATCCAACCATCACGGCTACGACAGCTGCTCTGCCACCCTCAACGTCACCGGTAAGAGAACCACAGCGTGGTCTTTTAATCCTGTTTCTATATGAAGTGCTTTTTTCCTTCCATCCCGCTGCTGACCTTTCTTTTCTGTTGGTGTTTGCTAAATATAGACTTGTTTTAAGATTTCTGCTGAGATCTGCAAAGAGAAGTTGTTGTTCTATTATTAGCTTGGTAACCATTATGTTGAGGCTGTTTTTAGTCATTATTTTGGGCTTCTCTTCAAGGTTTTTTTGTTTTTATATCTTTGAAAAGAAACAAAAACAGGTTAAAATAACTTTGCTACCAATGTCTTTTTTTATATTTATTTTGAATCTTCATAGAAAACTTCCTTCCAGCCTTTTTACATCAGCCTGAATCTCAGGTTGTGTGTGTGGGAAAGAAGGCTACCATGCAGTGTGTAGTAACAGGATCGGCTCCACTCAATATTATCTGGCACAAAGACAATAAAGTCTTACCTGATGTGCCACACTACCACACCTCTTCAGAAAAGAATAAACACACTCTTGAGATACTCAATCTGGAGCCAGCAGACCATGGGGTTTACCTTTGTAAAGTGTCCAACAGCGCTGGGACAGCCATGTGCAGCACAGAGCTCAGAGTCATGGCCAAGCCCAGCTTTGTGACACCCTGTGGCTCTGTGGCGGCTGTTGTTGGGGCTCCTCTTCACCTGGAGGCCCAGGTGGATGAGGACACTGGAGTGACCATTATATGGACCAGAGATGGGCGAAAAGTCCACCAATCTCCAGATTGTAAACTCTCTTTTGAGCGTAAGATGGTCACTCTTGATATACCAAAGACCACACTGAGAGATTGTGGCCAATATGTATGCAAAGCCACGAATGATGCTGGAAGTGCAACATGCTCTGCTTCAGTCAAGGTGCAAGGTAAGACCATTTAGCTAATTTTCATGGATACTGCAGCATTTGAAGCTCTTGCAAATCTGCAGTACTGGAAATGAACAACACATAGAGAGCAAGTAAAGTGTCCCTTCAACTGCTTCCCTAAAAACCTTTTTAAGGTAAATTCTTAATGTTGCTTGTGTTATATGATGCCGTCTTGATATGTTGGATATCTGTAACAATGGAACCATCCTGTGCAGAGCCTCCAGGCTTCATGAAGAGGCTGGAGAGCACTGTAGCTTGGAAGCAGGGCAGCTCTGCTCGGCTGCAGTGCACTGTCAGAGGTTCCCCAGACCTTCAAACATCTTGGTTCCTCAACGACAGAGAGCTGTCTGCAGGGGACAGGTACAGCATCAGCCTGAAGGACAGTGTTGCTTCTCTGGAGTTGAGGAGAGTCATGCTGTCAGACAGTGGGAACTACACCTGTGAGGTCCTTAACGAAGCAGGGTGTGAAAGCTGCAGCAGTAAAGTTACTGTGAAAGGTCTGTAAGATTCTTAGGCTTTGTGAGTGTCACAGTGTGAAGCACAAGTATAAATAAGTATAAAGAAATGTACTAAGCAAATTGTGTGTTGCCTCTCAGAACCCCCCAGTTTCAGCAAGGACCTGCTTTCTGTTGAAGCAGTGAAAGGATCTGTTGCCACATTCAACTGTGAGATTGAGGGCTCAGCACCGTTTCAGGTGACCTGGCTGAAGAATGGAAAACGTATTTCTGCAAACGAGAAATACAGAATAGTGTCACAGGGCTCCATGTCCTCTCTTGAGATCCAATCTTTTGAAAGTTCTGATATTGGAGAATATCAGTGTGATGCATCAAATGAAGTTGGTTTAGCATCCTCAAAGTCAATGGCTCAGCAGAGAGGTTCGTGTTAAACATTTACTAATTTTATCTATTTTATTTCGATAACATCAGCATTCTAGTGATTTATTAGTCTAGTGGTCTATTATTGTTGCAAATATAATTTCAGAACCACCAACATTCTCAAAGAGACTTGAGAGCATTGTGGCAGTGTTGGGAAACACAGTCAAACTTCAGGGCAGCATAAAAGGCTCAGCTCCCATCAATGTGAAATGGATGAAAGACTCTGAGATCCTAAGGGATGATGATCCAAATATCAGCATGTGGTTTGAGAACAATGTTGCCAGCCTTACGTTCTCATCTGTTGAGGTGGCAAATGCCGGAAAGTATGCCTGCCAAACTGAAAACACTGCAGGACGGCAAACATGTGAAGCTATTCTAACAGTCCAAGGTTAGTTTTACTAGTTTCAGTCACTCTTTCTTTGAACAAGCCACATTGTTTAAATATTGAGTGGCTATTAAATGAAGTGTTATATTAATAAAATGACAATATCTTATCTCAGAACCCGCCAGAATCTTAGAACCTGCAGAGTCCATTAGTGTGACCGCAGGAGATTCAGCGACCTTGGAATGTTCAATCACTGGAAGCCCAGACCTCAAGGTGAAATGGTTTAAAGATGGAAAGGAGATGGCAAGTGGTCGTAAATACAAAATCACTCTGAAGGAGAAAACCGCCATGTTAAAAATTATGGCAGCAGGAAAAGACGACACTTCTGAATACAGGATGGAGGTGTCCAACAAAGTGGGCAAGGACCAGTGCACATGCTCCGTTACTGTCCTAGGTTAGTTTTAGCTCAACGTAAATATTCTATCATAGTTGAGAGTTTTGAAAAGTAATCCCAGTGACAATTACATTTCCTTACACAGATCGACAAGTTCCCCCTTCCTTCACTAAAAGTCTAAAGAACATAAATGCAAATATTGGTAATGATATTACCATGGAATGCAAATTCTGTGGGACCCAGCCAATTACTGTTTATTGGTATAGAGATGATAAAGAAATCCACAGTGATGCAAAATATAAGGTTGACACAAAGGAGAACATGGCTGCTCTCCTTATAAGGAGCCTGGGGCAAAGTGATGGAGGCAATTATACATGCCGAGTGACCAACGTGGCCGGTCAGAAGGACAACACTGGAACTCTCTGTGTGAAAGGTCAGAAAAGTTACATTCAAACACCATTGGTCAGTGTAGGAACAGAGATCCGTTTAGACTATTAAATGTGAAGAATAACTATGCCCTTGAACTTGTTAACATTGTTTTTTCTAGAACCCCCAGCTTTCACAGTGAAACCAGATAACATGGAGGTAATAGAAGGCACCACTGTTTCTTTGAAATCAGCCTTCACTGGAACAGCTCCTCTGGCTGTCAAGTGGTTCAGAGAAGAAAAGGAAATTTTCACTGGAGGCTCATGTTTTATTCAGAAAGATGCCTCATCCAGCTCCTTGGATCTCCGCTCAGTGAAACCCAGCGACTCTGCTAAGTTCACATGCCAAGTATCCAATGATGCTGGGAAGGTGGACTGTTCTGCTGTCCTCTTTGTAAAAGGTGCCATTTTAATTTTTTTCTAAATCGATAAACCCTTCTGTTCTGTCTTTATGTCTTGTTTCTTTGTTCTAATTAATACTGTTATTTACAGAACCACCAACCTTTTCATTGAAGCTTGTTCCCTCACGACTAGTGAGAAAGGGACAATCTCTGACATTGTCTTGCAAAGTAGAGGACAGCCCTGGGCTTAGTGTGAAGTGGTTTAAGAATGACTGTGAGATCATTTCAAACTACAGACAGCTGGTGTGTTTTTCTAACACAGTCGCCTCTCTGGAGGTGGTAGACAGTAGCATGGCGGATAGTGGAGATTATGTCTGTGTGGCCTCCAGCCAGGCGGGTAGCGACCGCTGCTGCTGTACTGTAACAGTGAAAGGTTGGTTCTATCTTTTCATGTTTTCATGTTGCAATGTCAAGTCATATGTTTCTTTGTGTGCATGTGACATTACGATGTCTCCACTGTAGAGCCTCCTGCTTTTGTGAGGCCTCTAGAGTCTGCCACCCTGGTGAAGGGATGCAACATTGTCTTGGAAGGAAGAGTCTCAGGCTCTTCGCCCTTTGAAATAAACTGCTCCCATAACGGCAAGCCCATCCAAAATGACCGAAGGCATAAAATCAGTGTTGAAAATGACACCATTACACTTATGGTCTCTAAGTGTGAAGCCGGAGATGCTGGGAAGTACCAATGCACTGTAACAAATGAAGTTGGAGAAACATCTAGTTCTTGTCACGTATTACTGAAAGGTTAGTTGCAAAGGTGTTTCATGTATTAAAACTTTTACACATAGGCCAAGTTGTGTAACTGCTGTCGCTAGACATACAGGCTCTTGTAGAAGTGGCCTGCTATATATATAGTATATATAGTATATATATAGACATATACTATAGACTATAGTATATATAAATAAACATGGATAGACTCCAGACGTCTGTGTAATCTTCTCCCACTAGAGCCACCATCATTTGTTCAGAGACTAGAGGACCTGACGTCCCAGGTGGGCTCAGAGGTCTCGCTCAAGTGCATGCTAACCGGATCTCTTCCCATGGCGGTGTCCTGGGTCAAAGATGACCGTGAGCTCACAGAAGATGAGCACATCAAGATGTCTTATGAAGCCAAAACTGCCGTGTTGAATTTGAAAAACACTCAGAAGACGCACAGTGGGAAATATGTCTGTCATGTACACAATGAAGCCGGAAGTCAGAAATGTGTTGCTGTGCTCACAGTGACAGGTTTGTAGGATCTTCTTCACATGCATTTGCTGTGTTTGTCATTGCCTCACCATTTACACTGTAAAGTTGGTAATTTGTTTTTGTGTTTGTGTTCTATCCCAGAGCCAGCCAGTATCTTAGAACAGGCAAAGTCCATCAGTGTAACACAGGGCGATCCAGCCATTCTTGAATGTAGGTTCTCAGGCACCAAACCTCTCAAAGCCATGTGGCTGAAGGGGGGAAAGGAGCTGGCCTTGGTACAGCGATATAAAATTCAGAGTACAGACACCAGCTCTATTCTGAAGATCCTGAAAACAGACAAAAATGATAGTGGTTTATATACCTTTGAGGTTTCAAATGATGCTGGACACAGTTCTTGTGATGCTTCACTAACTATTCTAGGTCAGTTCATGATTAGCGCTGTAGGAATTATTTATAATTTGCTAAACACAAGGTACTTAATAATAACGTATTACCCAAGCTGAGCTAAATAGTCCTCTCATTGCTCTCTGTTGATGCCAGATCAAATACTTCCACCATCTTTCACAAGAAAATTGAAGCAGACGGAGCGTATCAAAGGATCATTTGCCCACCTAGAGTGTCTTGTGTTAGGCTCCCTACCTATCGCTCTGCAGTGGTACAAAGATGAGAAGGAAATCCAGGCTGATGAAAAACACAAATGTACATTCTTTGAAAATGTGGCTTTGTTGGAAATCTCTTGTCTTGACCGTAAAGACAGTGGCAGCTATACCTGCATAGCTAGAAACAAAGCTGGATCTGACCAGTGCTCTGGCACCCTTTTAGTCAAAGGTTAGAACACATTTCATGGTACCAGAATTCTATTTAACTTACATAACCAGAGCTTTTAAATTGTATACGTGAAATGTCATCTTTTATCCACCAACAGAACCACCATATGTTCTGGAAAAGCCAGAATCCATGTCTGTTTTGCCGGGTTCAAAGGTCAAGTTTAATGTCCTGATCTCCGGCACCCCACCTTTCAGCATTAAATGGTTCAAAGACAAGAAGGAGATTTTATCCAGCTCTGACTGCTACGTGGTCAAAGACAACACCTCCACCTTGCTGGAGCTCTTTTTTGCTAAAACCTCAGACTCTGGAGACTATATTTGTGAGATCCAGAATGATGTTGGCTCCACTTCATGCCAGGCAGCACTCTTTGTCAAAGGTTATTAATCATATTTCACTTTTGTTAGCCTCTTTTGTTATATCAGAAAAACAACTTTACTAACCATGGTGTATGTTTCAGAAGCCCCGGTGTTCCTTGATAAGACTGAAAGCAGGCTGGTAGTGAGGGCAGGAGAGACTCAACGGTTAGAGTGCATGCTTGCTGGAACTCCAGTGGTATCAGTTCGCTGGTTCACAGACCAAGCTGAGATTCACCAAAGTAAGAAGTACAAGACATCATTTGTCAACTCAGTGGCGATGTTAGAGATTTCTTCTGCTCATGAAAAAGACAGTGGAAGGTACTTCTGTGAAGCTAGCAATGAGGCCGGCATGCAGAGCTGTGCTTTCGAGCTCAAAGTAAAAGGTTGGTCTGCTACTAATTTGTTAATTTGTGTCAGCAGATTTTGTTAAATGATTTGGGTTATTATTTAGTGGTTCAGTTAAACATACTTCCTCATTTCAGAACCTCCCTCATTTGTGGAGGAGATCAAGCCTCTGCAGGTTGTCAAACGTTCGGCAGCAGAGTTTACCTGCAGGGTTGCAGGGTCTGCTCCATTAAAGGCTGTGTGGCACAAAAATAATGAACCAATTACAGCCAGCATGAAACACGTCATGCGTGATAGCAACAATGTCCTGATTTTAGAAATCCAGGACTGTGAGTCTGCAGATGAGGGGTCATATCAGTGTGTAGTAGCCAATGAGGTGGGAAGTTGCTCTGGTTCCACAGAGTTGACGCTAAAAGGTTGGTTTAAGATGAAGATTTTACTATAAACTGCCATCATAAAAAGGTCTCTCTCTAATATGACAACTTTTCTACATTAGACTCGCCAAGATTTGTTAAGAAGATAGAGAATGTATCTGCTCGTATGAAAGATCCTGCAGTCTTTCAGTGCACTGTAAAGGGCTCCCCAACTCTTTCTGTACAATGGCAAAAAGATGAGAGTTGGATCTTGGAAGATCCTAAGATAGAGAGAACATTTGAGAACAATGTGGCCATGCTCAGGATACCTGCATGTGAGGCCAGTCACAGTGGGAAATTCACCTGCCAGGTGACCAATGAGGCTGGGCAGGACAGGTGTTTTGCCATCCTAACAGTACAAGGTATAGCTTTGCTTCATGCACATTGCTTTCTTGCCCTAACATTTGTAGAGATGTAATACTAACTACTAGAACTACTACTAGAACTCATACATTTATGTTGTTTTTTATAGAACCACCTCAAATCCTAGAAATGCCAGAGGTGGTCAAAGTGACTCTGGGGGATCCAGTCAGTCTGGAATGCAGGATAGTGGGAACACCTAAGATAGGAGCCAGATGGAGCAAAGATGGCAGAGATCTGCTGTCCAGCAGACATTATCAACTCCACTATGAAGACAACTTCAGTAAACTTAAGATTCACTCTTCTCAGTTGGGAGACACAGGGGAATACATGTTTGAGGCTATGAACTATGTTGGTTCTTGCAGGTGTAAGGTCAAGTTGCTTGTTGTAGGTCAGTAGTGTATTTTTTACATCAAGCAGTACAAACATCTTACGGTTCGGGAACAATTTTCCTTCGATTTCTAACCATTTGTTAATATGATTCTTCAACACAGGAGGGGTAATTCCTCCATCGTTCAGTAAGAAATTAACCAACATTCAGGAGATCTGGGCATCACTTGTTACCTTTGAGTGTAAAGTTGCTGGCTCTCTGCCAATATCTGTTGAATGGAGAAAAGGACGCAAAACAATCACTGCTAGCAACAAATACAACCTGTCCCATGCAGACAATACTGTCTCATTGCAGCTGAGACTCAGTGAGAGCAATGACACAGGGGAATATTCCTGTAGAATAACAAACCAAGCAGGTAGCTGTGTATGCAGTGGAGTACTTACAGCTAAAGGTTAGAACTTATTAGTTTGCTATATTTATTATCTGTTTAAATGTCAATCAGCTGTATCATATTTATTTTCTGTGTGGGTTTTAGTGCCACCCAACTTCATAGATAAACTTGAACCTCAGAATGTGCTTCGAAACTCTACTGTCCATCTGAGGAGTACTTTTGAAGGAACTCCTCCTTTTACTGTTAAATGGTTCAAAGATGATGAAGAACTCTTCACCAGTCCATCATGTGTCATCACAATAAATGAAGCCTCCTCTACAATACTTCTTCACTCTGTTGGAGCATCGCACATTGGGATTTATTCTTGCCAAGTTACCAACCAAGCAGGCACTGAGAAATGTGCAGCAGAGTTGTTGGTGAAAGGTTGGACTACTCTTTTTTTTGTCCACCACCTCCTCTCAATTAACAAATTTTCTTCAATTAACTCCATCTTTTTTCTTCATTCCACGGATCATGTCCCCAACCACCTGACTTACCATGCTTCCTTTACAGCCTTAACCTGCAATATTTTCTTTCAGCGTCTCATCACCCATTTGACAAAACCTGGATTTCTTCCATAGTAACCTCATCTTTTTTGACCTTGCAGAACCTCCACAGTTTTTGGTGAAACTACCTCCCACTACCTTCGTGAAGCAGCGGGAGGGCTACCGTTTTGAGTGCAAGGCGACCAGCGCACCCTCTTTAAAAATGTGCTGGTATAAAAATGACCAAATGTTAACTGAGGGAAACAACTATAAGATAGTATTTGCTGATTCTACGGCATACCTTCAGCTGCGTACCACAGGTGTTGAGGATAACGGAGTCTACACCTGTGAAGCGTACAATGATGCCGGCAATACAAGCTGCAGCACTGTATTCACAGTTCAAGGTCAGACCCTGAATTGAACTCTCGTCTTGTAACACTGTTTCCTCTGTGTGAGATTCTGCACAGAACTTAAGAAGCATGGAACTGGAGGAACAATCCCTGTGGTCCATATTTTAATCATGCATCTTAGTCCTCCCAGTGTTGACGTTTATTATTTGGAATTCCTCAAGCATGGAACACAGCACCCTGTATATGATGACGTCTCATTGTGTTGGAAAGCATGAATCTGTAAATCCCAAATATTTATCCCAACCACTGATGGAATGACCTACACCTTGTGGTGAAATGATATGAGCTACATTCCTCTCTCAGTAAATTACCTCCATCACGTAATCCATAATGATGTCGACTGATTCTGTCCGATATCAATGCATGGATTCAACACAAGCATGACAATCTTTTTTCCCTGCGTGCAAACAAAGCTGTTTGACAGAGAACATTACTTTTGTTAACAACATGATTCTATTTTTTAGAGTCTCCATCTTTCATGAAAAAGCCAGACAATCTGGAAGGCAACAAAGGAAAAGATGGTAGCTTGCACTGTGAGCTGTACGGAACTCCTCCTTTCCAGGTGAACTGGTACAAAGACAAGAGGCCCTTGAGGGAGAACCATAAATACCGCATGGTCAGTGAAGGAGCTTCGGCTACTCTTCACATCATGAGGCTAGACATGACAGACACTGGTCTATATGAATGCAGAGTATCAAACAATGTAGGAAGTGAAACCTGCCATACCACAGTTAGCTTGAGAGGTTTGTACTATCCCCAGCAATTACCAGCAGGGATTCTTAAAATATTACCAGAACCTTAATTAAAATCATCTTCTCATGTCATATTCCTTCTCAACGTATTTCCTCTATTATCCAGAACCACCATCTTTCATCCAGAAACTGGCAGAGCAGTCGGTAAGAGCTGGTCAGGAACTCACACTGACAGCTAAAGTTAAAGGCTCTGAACCCATTAACGTGTCCTGGGTTCAGGACAAGGATCACATCCTCAGGGATGGTGACAACAGGAAAATTAGCTATCTTAATGGCGTGGCCACCCTCACAGTTCCAACAGCAGATCCCACCACATCTGGCAAATACACCTGCCAGCTGAGGAACGATTCTGGCCAGGCCGAGTGCATCACCCTGGTCACCGTTCTAGGTCTGTATTCCATTGGACTTAATTATAGTTTAGGTCAAGTATATTTCTGCATAGGATTACATTATCTTTACCTGTTCTTTCATAATTTCTAGAACCTGCTGCTATTGTGGATTTCCCTGAGACTTTGAATGTGAAGTCAGGTGACAGTGCAGCTATTGAGGTGTCGGTATCTGGCTCAGCAGAGCTCAAGCCCAAGTGGTTCAAGGACAACCGAGAGCTGTCAACCAGCACTAAGTTTAAGATGTCTTTTTCAAAGAAAGTGGTTGTTCTGAAGATTCAATCTACCGACAAGGCCGATGCAGGAGTGTACAAGCTAGAGATCCAAAATAACATTGGAAAAGCATTGTGCAATGTTAAACTCTCTGTCTCAGGTCGGTACTCATCACATCTTCAGTCTAATTATCAACTGCTATGATTCCAGGCTGATGTAGTGCCAGAAGTTCTTTGAAACCAAAGTGTTTTTTAAAACAGATAAGATGATTCCACCAACATTCATAAGGAAGCTGAGAGACACTCATCTAGTCGCTGGTCGATCAGGGGAGATGGAGTGTAAAGTGGCTGGTTCAGCTCCTTTCACCACCTCCTGGTTCCATAATGGCCAGGAGATCAAGAGTGGCCCAAGCTATGATATTAGCCTCAGTGATAACACGTGTAAAATCAAAGTCCCAACTGTCAAGTTGTCTGATTCTGGGAAATACACCTGCAAAGCTGCTAACACTGCAGGAACCAGTGAAACTAGCGCTTCAATGACTGTCACAGGTTAGTAGTTTAGGTACAAAAGAAATCACCACGGCTCAAACACGTTTTAACCACCATGGGATCGTCTGCATACCAGAACAGTAAGATGTATTTTACAAGACTTCTTTTTTTCAAATTAGAACCTCCCTCTTTTCTGGAAACACCTGACATGAAGGAAAGTCTTCCTGGAAAAAATGTCCCGTTCTTGGCCAGAGTGAAGGGCAGTGGGCCTCTCAAGGTGAGATGGTTCAGGGGAACTAAAGAAATGCTCCATGGAAGGGGCTGTGATATTTCCCTGAAGGAGGGTGTAGCCACTCTGGTGCTGAACCATGTTGAAAAGAGCCATGCAGGGGAATATACCTGTCAGGCCATCAACAATGCTGGGAAGGAAAACTGCTCATTCAACCTGTTTGTCAAAGGTTTGTTAGCATCACAATTAACCTGAGAAAATCAATTGTTTTTTTGTCAGCGCCTGTCTGTGATTGAGATAGTGTTGAAACTAATTCCGTCATTGCTTTACCAGAACCAGTCCGCTTCGTTAAGAAGCTAAGGAACATATCCTCTGAGAAAGGCAAGCCTCTGAGGCTTGAAGTCACTTTTGTTGGCACCCCCCGGGTGGATGTGACCTGGAGGAAAGATGGTAACTTCATTTGGGCTTCGTACCAGTACAACGTCATAACAACAGACACCTCTTGTATCCTGGAGGTTCTGAACAGCGACAAGATGGATGCAGCTGGAACATACTCTTGTGAAGTTGACAATGGAGTTGGAAGAGAAAAATGTGAAGCACAAATCTCTATTTTAGGTAAAACTTAACAATTCGGTCTTGTTCTTCTAGTAGTTTTAACCTCATTCCAACATCATTAATCTGTACATTCAATCATTAATTAATTATCCCTGCGAAAACTAACCACCTCATCTGTTACTGTAGAACGACCATACTTTGTTGAAGCATTGGAGTCTTTGGAAGTAGCTGTGTGTGATGCCCTCACCCTGAGCAACCATATTGCAGGAACACCTGACATCTCAGTAGCTTGGTTTAAAGCTGACGAAAAGCTAAGTAAGTCCAATACTTGCTTAATGGACTTTTCAAATGGCGTTGCCACTCTTACATTGAGTAAGACAACTATGTTTGATCACGGTGAAATTATCTGTAAGGCTGAGAACCACGTGGCATCTGCATCCTGCAGCTGCAAAGTAACTGTTACAGGTGATGCTTAGATCTTCTACCTCTTCTAGCTCTCACCATTCCATACTGTGGTAGTCTCAGGGTTTAAGGCTTACTAACGCCACATTGCTCATTAATATCTATCTAACCTTGCTTCTCTCATCTGGTTCGCTCAGAGCCCGTATGCTTCATCAAGAAGTTGGAGGACACTCGTTTTATAGTGGGTCAAACTCTGAAACTAGTGTGTACATACACTGGAAGCCAGAGGGTTCACGTCACCTGGAAGAAAGATGATAAGTTGATCTGGGCATCGTACCAGTATAATGTCCTAACTACTGACTCCACCTGCTCTCTGGAGGTCCTCTACAGTGACCGGCCAGCAGCTGCAGGGAAATACTCTTGTGAAATTTTGAATGAAGTTGGAAGTGATGTCTGTCACGCTCTTGTCAGTCTAGGTAAAGGCACAAGCAATAACCTGCCAACAGCTTTCCATTCTTCTGCTAACCTCTGCTAACTTAAATATTTTCTTCAATACTGGAAACATGAAACGATCATTACTGTATACATGACCTCCAACAGTTATGGAATCTTTTCTTCAATGTAACGTGTAAGGTACACTTCAATGCACGACTAAAATGGAACTGGTAGACATACTTGACAAGTTGTCTTAGGCCTAGTCGATACATATCACTGTGTTTTTGAAAACAGTTCTTCCTCTGTGTTTTGGCCTCTAAACCTCACTAAAACAATGTTTTAGGTTATTGTTAGTCTCACAAATCAGACTGTAGATTAATAATCTAAAGTCTGATGGCAGACTAGCTCAAATCTGGGTAACTGGCAAACACAAACTCGGCTAGCACTAGTAAAGTTTGCACCAAACACCAAAAACCAAACAAAAGTGTCAAATCAACACTGTGTAGGATGGCCACTGTAGAAATACGTACTAAAATCCCCTTCTGAAAGCTTTATCCACTTGCGTGATGATTTCGTCTTTGGTAGAAATCTCCATAAAGAAGCCAGAAACAAGGCGTAGCTCCACGCTTTCACTTTCTGGTTTCTGGCCCAGTTTCTGTGCCTTCTCACCCTCAGAAGTTCTGTTATAACATAGTAGGACTGCAGGATCTGAGATAAGGTTACTGTAAACAGATTTTGGAAAACTCCTTCCAGGGTGGAGACTTTTTAAACTCTGTTTTCCGTGTAATAGCGTGGACCGGTGAATCAGACCTTTTGGAAAACGCTGTCCTCATGACCTCAAATTTGCACACAGCAATTCCAGGCAACCTAGTTTTACTTAATCATTATTGCGCCTTACAGAGGCACATAGTTTTACTGAGCCCAATATTTCTTAGTCCACATCTCCATCCCTGATTCAATGTACACCTGCACTGAACATTAGAAATAGCGCTGCTCAAGAAGAAGCTTACTATGCTCCAAACCGTCCACTTTATTGCCCCCTATTGGCTTGGCATGCTTACCAGAGCACTTCCAATTGCTTTTGCGTTCCCCTATATATAGATATATTTTTGTATAACACAGATAGTCGAGACAAAAAGATTTTTCAGAGGAACCAATAAGCTTTTAAAATTAGAAGGTGATACTAAGCTTGTCCATGCATCTCCTGCTGGGACAGTATAGAAGTCTCTAACAACACAAAGCCAATCCATACAGCAGTAGTCTCAGGGTTTAATGCTGAGTAACACCACATTGCTCATTAACATCTAACTAACCTTGCTTCTCTCATCACTGCTTCTCTCAGAGCCTGTAAGCTTCATCAAGAAGCTGGAGGACACTAGTTTCATAGTCGGTCGACCTCTGAAACTAATGTGCACGTACACTGGAAGCCAGAGGGTCTACGTCACCTGGAAGAAAGATGACAAGTTGATTTGGGCGTCGTACCAGTATAATGTCCTAACTACTGACTCCACCTGCTCTCTGGAGGTCCTCTACAGTGACCGGCCAGCAGCTGCAGGGAAATACTCTTGTGAAATTTCTAATGAAGCTGGAAGTGATGTCTGTCACGCTCATGTCAGTCTAGGTAAAGGCACAAGCACTAACCTGCCAACAGCTTTCCATTCCTCTGCTAACCTCCCCAGTAACTATCTTCATTTTCTCAGATGGTGCATGATAACCCTCATAAGCCTGCTTACAGAAAATGACTCAAATAGTCTATTCAATACTGGAAACATGAAAAAAATCATTACTGTAAACAAGACCTCCAACATGTAGTGAATTTTCCTTCAATGTCTAAAGCACAGATGATGATGATGATGATGATCAGAAGTTCATGTCCTTGCACTACTTTTAGGATGTGTTGTAGAGATACACTTCACTGCAGATCTAAAATAGAACTGGAAGAGATCCTTGACTCGTCTTAGGCCTAGTCCACACGTATCCCAGTATTTGAAAAAAAAAAAAAATTTAATTGTCTTTTGGCAACGATAAAACAATGTTTTAACTAGTCACTGAAAATTGGGTTGTTGGAAAAGTCCTTCCAGGGTGGAGATTTATTTAACTGTTTTCCGTGTATTAGTGTGGACCGGTGAAACTGAGCTTTTGGAAAATGCTGACCTCATGACCTCAAATTTGCGCATCGCAATTCAAGGCAACCTAGTTTTACTTAACTCATTGGCTGCCAATGACGTCTATAGACGTCAATTGAAATACAACCGTTGACTGCCAATGACGTCTATAGACGTCAATTATGTTTTTCAACGGGGCTGACTGGGGAGCTATCTAGAGGACCTTGTCACAAAAAATCAGGCTTGTAAACATAGTATGTACTACCGAACTGACCCACTAGGTGGGCCCCGTGCCAAATAGGATGGGAGAGATGAGTAACACAAAAAGCTTGTTTTCTCCATTTTTGGTCAAAAACAGGTGTTTTTGGTGAAACCAACGTATGTTCTACTGCCGATTACTAAAGAACGGAAAAAGGTAGAAACAAACGGTTTGTTCCTGATTAAAGAAGAGAGTCTACTCTTTCTTTTGATAGTTTTGGTGTTTACATAGTCATAGAACTCACTGTTAAGTGGGTCTTAGGAAATCAGTCAAAATGCTGTAAAACGCTTGGCAGTATGGGGCTCTCTGCACTGAAAATGGCTGGCAGCCAATGAGTTAATCATTACTGCGCATTGCAGAGGCATATAGATATACTGAGCCCAATACTTAGCTCAAAACTCCAGCTGCAATTCAATGTCCGCATGCACTGAACTATTATAGTGGTGCAGCTCAGAAGAAAAAGCTCAATACGCTCCAAATTATCCACCTCATCACCCCCTACTGACCTGGCATGCTTCAAACAGTTTTTGCGTTGTTATATTGATAGAGATATTTTGTAAAACACAGATGGTGTAGACAGGAAGATTTTTGAAAATTGAGGGGAGCAAATGAGCTTTTAAAATTACCAGTATACATGTTGACAAGGCCTTCAAGGGTGAGGCTAGGCTTGTCCTTGCATTGTCTGGTTTCACAGTATAGCAGTCTCTAACAGGACAGAGCCATTCCATACTGTTGTAGTCTCAGGGTTTATTGCTGACTAACACCACATTGCTCATTAATATCTAACTAACTTTGCTTCTCTTATCACTGCTTTTCTCAGAGCCTGTACGCTTCATCAAGAAGCTGGAGGACACTAGTGTCATAGTCGGTCAACCTCTGAAACTAGTGTGCACGTACACTGGAAGCCAGAGGGTCCATGTCACCTGGAAGAAAGATGACAAGTTGATCTGGGCGTCATACCAGTATAATGTCCTAACTACTGACTCCACCTGCTCTCTGGAGGTCCTCTACAGTGACCGGCCAGCAGCTGCAGGGAAATACTCTTGTGAAATTTCTAATGAAGCTGGAATTGATGTCTGTCACGCTCATGTCAGTCTAGGTAAAGGCACAAGCACTAACCTGCCAACAGCTTTCCATTCCTCTGATAACCTCCTCAGTAACTTTTTCAATTTCCTCAGATGGTGCATAATATCACAGCACTTCCAACACTTTTTGTGTTGTATGTACAGAGAGATTTTGTAAAACACAGATGGTGTACACAGGAAGATTTTTGAATGTTGAGGGGAGCAAATCAGCTTTTAAAATGACCAGTATACATGTTGACACGGCCTTCAAGGGTGAGGCTAGGCTTGTCCTTGCATCATCTGGTTTCACAGAATAGCAGTCTCTAACAGGACGGAGCCATTCCCTACTGTTGTAGTCTCATGGTTTAATGCTGACTAACGCCACATTGCTCATTAATATCTAACTAACTTTGCTTCTCTTATCACTGCTTTTCTCAGAGCCTGTACGCTTCATCAAGAAGCTGGAGGACACTAGTGTCATAGTCGGTCAACCTCTGAAACTAGTGTGCACGTACACTGGAAGCCAGAGGGTCCATGTCACCTGGAAGAAAGATGACAAGTTGATCTGGGCGTCGTATCAGTATAATGTCCTAACTACTAACTCCACCTGCTCTCTGGAGGTCCTCTACAGTGACCGGCCAGCAGCTGCAGGGAAATACTCTTGTGAGATTTCTAATGAAGCTGGAATTGATGTCTGTCACGCTCATGTCAGTCTAGGTAAAGGCACAAGCACTAACCTGCCAACAGCTTTCCATTCCTCTGCTAACCTCCTCAGTAACTTTTTCTATTTCCTCAGATGGTACATAATATCAGAGCACTTCCAACACTTTTTACGTTGATGTATGGACAGAGAGATTTTCTTAAACACAGATGGTGTACACAGGAAGATTTTTGAAAGTTGAGGGGAGCAAATGAGCTTTTAAAATGACCAGTATACATGTTGACAAGGCCTTCAAGGGTGAGGCTAGGCTTGTCCTTGCATCTTCTGGTTTCACAGTATAGCAGTTTCTAACGGGATGGAGCCATTCCATATTATTGTAGTCTCAGGGTTTATTGCTGACTAACGCCACATTGCTCATTAATATCTAACTAACTTTGCTTCTCTTATCACTGCTTTTCTCAGAGCCTGTACGCTTCATCAAGAAGCTGGAGGACACTAGTGTCATAGTCGGTCAACCTCTGAAACTAGTGTGCACGTACACTGGAAGCCAGAGGGTCCATGTCACCTGGAAGAAAGATGACAAGTTGATCTGGGCGTCGTACCAGTATAATGTCCTAACTACTGACTCCACCTGCTCTCTGGAGGTCCTCTACAGTGACCGGCCAGCAGCTGCAGGGAAATACTCTTGTGAAATTTCTAATGAAGCTGGAATTGATGTCTGTCACGCTCATGTCAGTCTAGGTAAAGGCACAAGCACTCACCTGCCAACAGCTTTCCATTCCTCTGCTAACCTCCTCAGTAACCTTTTCTATTTCCTCAGATGGTGCATAATATCAGAGCACTTACAACACTTTTTGCATTGTTGTATGGACAGAGAGATTTTGTAAAACACAGATGGTGTACACAGGAAGATTTTTGAAAGTTGAGGGGAGCAAATGAGCTTTTAAAATGACCAGTATACATGTTGACAAGGCCTTCAAGGGTGAGGCTAGGCTTGTCCTTGCGTCTTCTGGTTTCATAGTATAACAGTCTCTAACAGGACGGAGCCATTCCATACTGTTGTAGTCTCAGGGTTTAATGCTGACTAACGCCACATTGCTTATTAATATCTAACTAACTTTGCTTCTCTCATCACTGCTTTTCTCAGAGCCTGTACGCTTCATCAAGAAGCTGGAGGACACTAGTGTCATAGTCGGTCGACCTCTGAAACTAGTGTGCACGTACACTGGAAGCCAGAGGGTCTACGTCACATGGAAGAAAGATGACAAGTTGATTTGGGCGTCGTACCAGTATAATGTCCTAACTACTAACTCCACCTGCTCTCTGGAGGTCCTCTACAGTGACCGGCCAGCAGCTGCAGGGAAATACTCTTGTGAAATTTCTAATGAAGCTGGAAGTGATGTTTGTCACGCTCATGTCAGTCTAGGTAAAGGCACTAGCTCTAACCTGCCAACAGCTTTCCATTCCTCTGCTAACCTCCTCAGTAACTTTTTCTATTTCCTCAGATGGTGCATAATATCAGAGCACTTCCAACACTTTTTGCATTGTTGTATGGACAGAGAGATTTTGTAAAACACAGATGGTGTACACAGGAAGATTTTTGAAAGTTGAGGGGAGCAAATGAGCTTTTAAAATGACCAGTATACATGTTGACAAGGCCTTCAAGGGTGAGGCTAGGCTTGTCCTTGCGTCTTCTGGTTTCATAGTATAACAGTCTCTAACAGGACGGAGCCATTCCATACTGTTGTAGTCTCAGGGTTTAATGCTGACTAACGCCACATTGCTTATTAATATCTAACTAACTTTGCTTCTCTCATCACTGCTTTTCTCAGAGCCTGTACGCTTCATCAAGAAGCTGGAGGACACTAGTGTCATAGTCGGTCAACCTCTGAAACTAGTGTGCACGTACACTGGAAGCCAGAGGGTCTACGTCACATGGAAGAAAGATGACAAGTTGATTTGGGCGTCGTACCAGTATAATGTCCTAACTACTGACTCCACCTGCTCTCTGGAGGTCCTCTACAGTGACCGGCCAGCAGCTGCAGGGAAATACTCTTGTGAAATTTCTAATGGAGCTGGAAGTGATGTTTGTCACGCTCATGTCAGTCTAGGTAAAGGCACTAGCTCTAACCTGCCAACAGCTTTCCATTCCTCTGCTAACCTCCTCAGTAACTTTTTCTATTTCCTCAGATGGTGCATAATATCAGAGCACTTCCAACACTTTTTGCATTGTTGTATGGACAGAGAGATTTTGTAAAACACAGATGGTGTACACAGGAAGATTTTTGAAAGTTGAGGGGAGCAAATGAGCTTTTAAAATGACCAGTATACATGTTGACAAGGCCTTCAAGGGTGAGGCTTGTCCTTGCATCTTCTGGTTTCATAGTATAACAGTCTCTAACAGGACGGAGCCATTCCATACTGTTGTAGTCTCAGGGTTTAATGCTGACTAACGCCACATTGCTTATTAATATCTAACTAACTTTGCTTCTCTCATCACTGCTTTTCTCAGAGCCTGTACGCTTCATCAAGAAGCTGGAGGACACTAGTGTCATAGTCGGTCGACCTCTGAAACTAGTGTGCACGTACACTGGAAGCCAGAGGGTCTACGTCACCTGGAAGAAAGATGACAAGTTGATTTGGGCGTCATACCAGTATAATGTCCTAACTACTAACTCCACCTGCTCTCTGGAGGTCCTCTACAGTGACCGGCCAGCAGCTGCAGGGAAATACTCTTGTGAAATTTCTAATGAAGCTGGAAGTGATGTTTGTCACGCTCATGTCAGTCTAGGTAAAGGCACTAGCTCTAACCTACCAACAGCTTTCCATTCCTCCATTAATCCCCTCAGTAACTACCTCAATTTTCTCAGATGATGCATGATAACCTTTGTAAGCCTGCTTACAGAGAATAACTAAAAAGTCTCGTCAATACTGTAAACATGAAACAGTCATTACTGTAAACATAACCTCCATTAGTTAGGGAATCTATCTTTCAATGTAATGTCTATAGCCTAGTCTTAAGCCTAGTCCACACGTATCCCAGTACTTACCTTTTTTTTTGTTTTCATTGTTTTGGCCTTCCACACTATAACAATGTTTTAGGTCACTGAAAACTGAGCTTTTGTAAAAGTCCTTCCAGGGTAGAGATTTTTTACACTGTTTTCCATGTATTAGTTTCTACCACTGAAACTGAGCTTTAGTAAAACACTGACCTCATGACTTCGAATTTATGCATGGCAATTCAAGGCAACCTAGTATTACTTAATCATTACTGCACCTTGAAGAGGCATATAGATATTCTGAGCCCAATACTTTTAGTCCACATCTCCATCCCTGATTCAATGTACACCTGCTCTGAACATTAGAAATGGCGCTGCTGAACAAGAATATCAATATGCTCCAAATCATTAACCTTACCACCCCCTCCTTGCCTTGCATTCTTATCAGAGCTCTTCCCATTGTTTTTAAGTTCCCATATGGACAGATGTATTTTTATAGAACACAGATGGTGAAGATATGAAGATTTTTGAAAACTGAGAGGCACAAATAAGCTTTTGAAATATCAGAATATTTGTGGACTAGACCTGAGAAGGTGTTGCTGGACTTGTCCTTGCATCTCCTTGTGAGACAATATAGCAGTCTCTAACAGGACAAAGCCATTTAATACTGTAGTAGTCTCAGGTTTTAATGCTGACTAACTCCACATTGCTCATTAATATCTAACTAACTTGCTTCCCTCATCCCTGCTTCTCTCAGAGCCTGTACGCTTCATCAAGAAAATGAAGGACATTCATTTCATAGTCGGTCAACCTCTGAAACTTGTGTGCACATACACTGGAAGCCAGAGGGTCTACGTCACCTGGAAGAAAGATGACAAGCTGATCTGGGCATCGTACCAGTATAATGTCCTAACTACTGACTCCACCTGCTCTCTGGAGGTCCTCTACAGTGACCGGCCAGCAGCTGCAGGGAAATACTCTTGTGAAATTTCTAATGAAGCTGGAAGTGATGTTTGTCACGCTCATGTCAGTCTAGGTAAAGGCACAAGCACTAACCTACCAACAGCTTTCCATTTCTCCACTAATCTCCTCAGTAACTACCTCAATTTTCTCAGATGTTGCATGATAACCTTTGTAAGCCTGCTTACAGAGAATAACTAAAAAGTCTCTTCAATACTGTAAACATGAAACAGTCATTACTGAAAACATAACCTCCATTAGTTAGGGAATCTATCCTTCAATGTAATGTCTAAAGCACAGATGATGTTCAGAAGTTCATGTCCATCCACTACTTTGAGGATGTGTTGTGGAGATACACTTCAGTGCACATCTAAAATGGAACTGGTGGAAATACTTGAGTAGTTGTCTTAGGCCTAGTCCACACGTATCCCGGTACTTAACATTTTTTTTGTTTTCACTGTTTTGGCCTTTCTTCCACGCTGTAACAATGTTTTAGGTCACTGAAAACTGAGCTTTTGTAAAAGTCCTTCCAGGGTAGAGATTCTTTACACTCTGTTTTCCATGTATTACTTTCTACCAGTGAAACTGAGCTTTAGGAAAACACTGACCTCAGGACTTCGAAATTGTGCATGGCAATTCAAGGCAACCTAGTATTTAATCATTACTGCACCTTGAAGAGGCATATAGATATTCTGAGCCCAATACTTTTTAGTCCACATCTCCATCCCTGATTCAATATACACCTGCTCTGAACTTTAGAAATGGCGCTGCTGAACAAGAATATCAATATGCTCCAAATCTTTCACTTTACCACCCCCTCCTTGCCTTAGCCTGGGTATACCCATGCTGCCTTGCGCGCTTGAAATTTCGAACTGCCAGACAGCCTGGTAGCTATGACCGGTTCCTCTCGCAAGAATTTGCGAGGGGTGGATATCCAATCACAGAACGAGGAGGGACGGAAAGACGATGACGCGTACTATTCGACAGACGGAAGCTTGTAGTTCGTTCGTACGGATCCAACATGGCCGCAGCAGAAGCGAAGCTCTCTTTCGATCTAGCTGTGGACAGTGATCTAGATAGTTTAGAACAAAAGTTTATTTTAAAAGAAGAACAGCGTTTGGCTTTGCACTCCTTGCATGCTTGCTCGCCGAATTTCTGTCGCTTTACATATGTCATCTGGTATAATTGATACGATTGGCTAAGAGCTACGAACAGACGCTTATGATAGACATTCGTAGCGCCCAATAAACGGCTCTGGACGATCGGGAACCACGCCTCCTCTACAGGAAAATGAATAGGTGGTCGCCAGACTACATCTCATTTGTGATTTAGTCTGGTGTTAGCCAGGCTATCCTTGCCTTGCATTCTTATCAGAGCTCTTCCCATTGTTTTTGAGTTCCCATATGGACAGATGTATTTTTGTACAACACAGATGGTGAAGATATGAAGATTTTTGAAAACTGAGAGACACAAATAAGCTTTTAAAATATCAGAATATTTGTGGACTACACCTGAAAAGGTGTTGCTGGACTTGTCCTTGCATCTCCTTGTGAGACAGTATAGCAGTCTCTTACATGACAAAGCCATTTAATACTCTCAGGGTTTAATGCTGACTTACTCCACATTGCTCATTAATATCTAACTAACTTGCTTTTCTCATCCCTGCTTCTCTCAGAGCCTGTGCGCTTCATCAAGAAGCTGAAGGACACTAATGTCATAGTCGGTCAACCTCTGAAACTAGTGTGCACGTACACTGAAAGCCAGACGGTTCATGTCACCTGGAAGAAAGATGACAAGTTGATTTGGGCATCGGACCAGTATAATATCCTAACTACTGACTCCACCTGCTCTCTGGAGGTCCTGTACAGTGACCGGCCAGCAGCTGCAGGGAAATACTCTTGTGAAATTTCTAATGAAGCTGGAAGTGATGTTTGTCACGCTCATGTCAGTCTAGGTAAAGGCACAAGCACTAACCTACCAACAGCTTTCCATCCCTCTTCTAATCTCCTGAATAAGTACCTCAATTTTCTCAGATGGTGCATGATAACCTTCATGAGCTGAATTTCATAGAATAACTCAATAAGTCTCTTCAATACTAGAAACTTGGAAACAATCATTACTATAAATGTGACATCCAGCAGTTAGGTAATCTTTCCTTTAATGTAATGTCTAAAGCACAGATGATGTTCACAAGTTCATGTCCTTCCACTACTTTGAGGATGCGTTGTGAAGATACATTTCACTGCACATCTAAAATGGAACTAGTGGAGATACTTGAGTCGTTGTCTTAGGCCTAGTCCACACATATCCTGGTATTTAACAATTTTTTTGTTTTCACTGTTTTGGCCTTTTTTTCCACACTATAACAATGTTTAAGGTCACTGAAAACTGAGCTTTTGGAAAAGTCCTTCCAGGGTGGAGATTTTTTAAACTCTATTTTCCATGTATTACTTTATACCAGTGAAACTGAGCTTTTGGAAAACGGTGACCTCATGACCTTGAATCTGTGCATGGCAATTCAAGGCAACCTAGTATTACTTAATCATTCCTGCACCTTCTAGAGGCATATAGATATACTGAGCCCAATACTTTTTAGTCCACATCTCCATCCCTGATTCAATGTACACTTGCTCTGAACTTTACAAAGGGCACCGCTGAACAAGAATCTCAATATGCTCCAAATGTTTCACCTTACACCCCTACTGGCCTTGCATTATTATCAGGGCTCTTCCCATTGTTTTTGAGTTCCCCTATGGAAGGACGTATTTTTGTAGAACACAGATGGTGTAGATATGAAGATTTTTGAAAACTGAGAGGAACAAATAAGCTTTTAAGAATACCAGAATACGTGTGGACTAGGCTTTAGAAGGTGTTGCTGGACTTGTCCTTCTATCTCCTTGTGAGACAGTATAGCAGTCTCTTACAGGACAAAGCCATTTAATACTGAAGAAGCCTCAGGTTTTAATGCTGACTAACTCCACATTGCTCATTAATATCTAACTAACTTGCTTCTCTCATTCCTGCTTCTCTCAGAGCCTGTACGCTTCATCAAGAAGCTGAAGAGCACTAATTTCATAGTTGGTCAACCTCTGAAACTATTGTGCACATACACTGGAAGCCAGAGGGTCCATGTCACCTGGAAGAAAGATGACAAGTTGATCTGGGCATCGTACCAGTATAATGTCCTAACTACTAACTCCACCTGCTCTCTGGAGGTCCTCTACAGTGACCGGCCAGCAGCTGCAGGGAAATACTCTTGTGAAATTTCTAATGAAGCTGGAAGTGATGTTTGTCACGCTCATGTCAGTCTAGGTAAAGGCAAAAGCACTAACCTACCAACAGCTTTCCACTCCTCTGCTAATCTCCTCAGTAACTACCTCCATTTTCTCAGATGGTGCATGATAACCTTCATAAGCTAACTCACATAGAACAACTCAATAAGTATCTTCAATACTCGATACTTGGAAACAATCATTACTGTAAATATGACCTCCAACAGTTAGAAAATCTTTCCTTCAATGTAATGTCTAAAGCACAGATGATGATCAGAAGTTCATGTCCTTCCACTACTTTGAGGATGTGTTGTGGAGATACACTTCACTGCACATCTAAAATGGAAATCGTGGAGAGACTTGAGTAGTTGTCTTAGGCCTAGTCCACACGTATCCTGGTATTTAACAATTGTATAGTTTTCACTGTTTTGGCCTTCCACACTATAACAATGTTTTAGGACTGTGAAAACTGAGCTTTTGGAAAAGCACTTCCAGGGTGGAGATTTTTTAAATTCTGTCCTCCATGTATTACTTTATACCATTGAAACTGAGCTTTTGGAAAACGCTGACCTCATGACCCTCGAATTTGTGCATGGCAATTCAAGGCAACCTAGTATTACTTAATCATTAGTGCACCTTGTAGAGGCATATAGCTATACTGAGCCCATACTTTTTAGGCCACATCTCCATACCTGATTCAATTGCTCTGAACTTTAGGAATGGCGCCGCTGAACAAGAATCTCAATATGCTCCAAATGTTTCACCTTAACACCCCCTACTGGGCTGGCATGCTATCATGGCTCTTCTCATTGTGTTTAAGTTCCCCTATGGACAGACACATTTTTGTAGAACCCAGATGGTGTCGATATGAAGATTCTCAGTTTAAAATAATCTTCATATCGACTCAATCTGTGTTATACAAAAATGGGTAGAGCTTTTAAAAATACCAGAATACGTGTGGACTAGGCCTTAGAAGGTGTTGCTGGACTTCTCCTTGCATCTCCTTGTGAGACAGTATATCAGTCTCTAACAGGACAAAGCCATTTAATACTGAAGTAGTCTCAGGTTTTAATGCTGACTAACTCCACATTGCTCATTAATATCTAACTAACTTGCTTTTCTCATCCCTGCTTCTCTCAGAGCCTGTACGCTTCATCAAGAAGCTGAAGGACACTAATGTCATAGTCGGTCAACCTCTGAAACTAGTGTGCACGTACACTGGAAGCCAGAGGGTCCATGTCACCTGGAAGAAAGATGACAAGTTGATCTGGGCATCGTACCAGTATAATGTCCTAACTACTAACTCCACCTGCTCTCTGGAGGTCCTCTACAGCGACCGGCCAGCAGCTGCAGGGAAATACTCTTGTGAAATTTCTAATGAAGCTGGAAGTGATGTTTGTCACGCTCATGTCAGTCTAGGTAAAGGCACTAGCTCTAACCTACCAACAGCTTTCCATTCCTCTTCTAATCTATTCAGTAACCACCTCCATTTTCTCAGATGGTGCATGATAACCTTCATGAGCTGACCTACATAGAATAACCCAATAAGTCTCTTCAATACTAGAAACTTGGAAACAATCATTACTATAATATGACCTCCAACAGTTAGGCAATCTTTCCTTCGATGTAATGTCTAAAGCACAGATGATGTTCACAAGTTCATGTCGTTCCACTACTTTGAGGATGTGTTGTGGAGATACACTTCACTGCACATCTAAAATGGAACTGGTGGAGAGACTTGAGTAGTTGTCTTAGCCTAGTCCACACGTATCCTGGTATTGAACTTTTTTTTAGTTTTCAATATTTTGGCCATTCTTCTACGCTATAACAATATTTTAGGTCACTGAAAACTGAGCTTTTGGAAAATGCTGACCTCATGACCTCGAATTTGTGCATGGCAATTCAAGGCAACCTAGTATTTAATCATTACTGCACCTTGCAGAGGCATATGGATATACTGAGCCAAATACTTTCTTAGTACACATCTCCATCCCTGATTCTATGTACACCTGCTCTGAACTTTAGAAATGGCACCACTGCACAAAAATCTCAATATGCTCCAAATGTTTCACCTTACCACCCCCTACTGGCCTTGCATTATTATCAGGGCTCTTACCATTGTTTTTGAGTTCCCCTATGGAGGGACGTATTGTTTTAGAACACAGATGGTGTAGATATGAAGATTTTTGAAAACTGAGAGGAACAAATAAGCTTTTAAAAATACCAGAATATGTGTGGACTAGGCTTTAGAAGGTGTTGCTGGACTTGTAGTTGCATCTCCTTGTGAGACAGTATAGCAGTCTCTAACAGGACAAAGCCATTTAATACTGAAGTAGCCTCAGGTTTTAATGCTGACTAACCACATTGCTCATTAATATCTAACTAACTTGCTTTTCTCATCCCTGCTTCTCTCAGAGCCTGTACGCTTCATCAAGAAGCTGAAGGACACTAATGTCATAGTCGGTCAACCTCTGAAACTAGTGTGCACGTACACTGGAAGCCAGAGGGTCCATGTCACCTGGAAGAAAGATGACAAGTTGATCTGGGCATCGTACCAGTATAATGTCCTAACTACTAACTCCACCTGCTCTCTGGAGGTCCTCTACAGTGACCGGCCAGCAGCTGCAGGGAAATACTCTTGTGAAATTTCTAATGAAGCTGGAAGTGATGTTTGTCACGCTCATGTCAGTCTAGGTAAAGGCACAAGCACTGACATACCAACAGCTTTACATTCCTCTTCTAATCTCCTGAGTAACTACCTCCATTTTCTCAGATGGTGCATGATAACCTTCATGAGCTAACTCACATAGAACAACTCAATATGTATCTTCAATACTAGAAACTTGGAAACAATCATTACTATAAATATGACCTCCAACAGTTAGGCAATCTTTCCTTCAATGTAATGTCTAAAGCACAGATGATGTTCACAAGTTCATGTCCTTCCACTACTTTGAGGATGTGTTGTGGAGATACACTTCACTGCACATCTAAAATGGAACTGGTGGAGAGACTTGAGTGGTTGTCTTAGGCCTAGTCCACACGTATCCCGGTATTTAACTTTTTTTTAGTTTTCAATATTTTGGCCTTTCTTCTACGCTATAACAATATTTTAGGTCACTGAAAACTGAGCTTTTGGAAAAATCCTTCCATGGTGGAGATTTTTTAAACTCTGTCCTCCATGTATTACTTTATACCAGTGAAACTGAGCTTTTGGAAAACGCTGACCTCATGACCTCGAATTTGTGCATGGCAATTCAAGGCAACCTAGTATTATTTAATCATTACTGCACCTTGCAGAGGCATATAAATATACTGAGTCCAAAACTTTTTAGTCCACATCTCCATCCCTGATTCTATGTACACCTGCTCTGAACTTTAGAAATGGCACCACTGCACAAAAATCTCAATATGCTCCAAATGTTTCACCTTACCACCCCTACTGGCCTTGCATTATTATCAGGGCTCTTCCCATTGTTTTTGAATTCCCCTATGGACGGATGTATTGTTTTAGAACACAGATGGTGTAGATATGAAGATCTTTGAAAACTGAAAGGAACCAATAAGCTTTTAAAAATACCAGAATACGTGTGGACTAGGCTTTAGAAGGTGTTGCTGGACTTGTAGTTGCATCTCCTTGTGAGACAGTATAGCAGTCTAACAGGACAAAGCCATTTAATACTGAAGTAGCCTCAGGTTTTAATGCTGACTTACTCCACATTGCTCATTAATATCTAACTAACTTGCTTTTCTCATCCTTGCTTCTCTCAGAGCCTGTACGCTTCATCAAGAAGCTGGAGGACACTAGTGTCATAGTCGGTCAACCTCTGAAACTAGTGTGCACGTACACTGGAAGTCAGAGGGTTCATGTCACCTGGAAAAAAGATGACAAGTTGATCTGGGCGTCGTACCAGTATAATGTCCTAACTACTGACTCCACCTGCTCTCTGGAGGTCCTCTACAGTGACCGGCCAGCAGCTGCAGGGAAATACTCTTGTGAAATTTCTAATGAAGCTGGAAGTGATGTTTGTCATGCTCATGTCAGTCTAGGTAAAGGCACAAGCACTTTACTTCCAACAGCTTTCCATTCCTCTTCTAATCTCCTCATTAACTACCTCCATTTTCTTAGATGCTGCATGATAACCTTCATGAGCTGACTTGCATAGAATAACTCAATAAGTCTCTTCAATACTAGGGACTTGGAAACAATCATTACTATAATATGACCTCCAACAGTTAGGCAATCTTTCCCTCAATGTAATGTCTAAAGCACAGATGATGTTCACAAGTTCATGTCCTTCCACTACTTTGAGGATGTGTTGTGAAGATACACTTCACTGCACATCTGAAATGGAACTGGTGGAGATACTTGAGTGGTTGTCTTAGGCCTAGTCCACACGTATCCCACTATTTAACTTTTTTTTTGTTTTCACTGTTTTGGCCTTTCTTCTACGCTATAACAATGTTTTAGGTCACTGAAAACTGAGCTTTTGGAAAAGTCCTTCCATGGTGGAGTTTTTTAAAAATCTGTCTTCCATGTATTACCTTATACCAGTGAAACTGAGCTTTTACAAAACGCTGACCTCATGACCTCATGACCTCGAATTTGTGCATGGCAATTCAAGGCAACCTAGTATTGAATCATTACTGGACCTTGCAGAGGCATATAGATATACTGAGCCCAATACTTTTTAGTCCACATCTCCATCCCTGATTCTATATACACCTGCTCTGAACTTTAGAAATGGCACCACTGCACAAAAATCTCAATATGCTCCAAATGATTCACCTTACCACCCCTACTGGCCTTGCATTATTATCAGGTCTCTTCCCATTGTTTTTGAGTTCCCCTATGGAGGGACGTATTGTTTTAGAACACAGATGGTGTAGATATGAATATTTTTGAAAACTGAGAAGAACAAATAAGCTTTTAAAAATACCAGAAAAAGTGTGGACTAGGCTTTAGAAGGTGTTACTGGCCTTGTAGATGCATCTCCTTGTGAAACAGTATAGCAGTCTCTAACAGGACAAAGCCATTTAATACTGAAGAAGCCTCAGGTTTTAATGCTGACTAACTCCACATTGCTCATTAATATCTAACTAACTTGCTTTTCTCATCCCTGCTTCTCTCAGAGCCTGTACGCTTCATCAAGAAGCTGAAGGACACTAATGTCATAGTCGGTCAACCTCTGAAACTAGTGTGCACGTACACTGGAAGCCAGAGGGTCCATGTCACCTGGAAGAAAGATGACAAGTTGATCTGGGCGTCGTACCAGTATAATGTCCTAACTACTGACTCCACCTGCTCTCTGGAGGTCCTCTACAGTGACCGGCCAGCAGCTGCAGGGAAATACTCTTGTGAAATTTCTAATGAAGCTGGAAGTGATGTTTGTCACGCTCATGTCAGTCTAGGTAAAGGCGCAAGCACTTTCCTACCAACAGCTTTCCATTCCTCTTCTAATCTCCTCATTAACTAACTCCATTTTCTCAGATGCTGCATGATAACCTTCATGAGCTGACTTGCATAGAATAACTCAATTAGTCTCTTCAATACTAGGAACTTGTAAACAATCATTACTATAATATGACCTCCAACAGTTAGGCAATCTTTTCTTCAATGTAATGTCTAAAGCACAGATAATGTTCACAAGTTCATGTCCTTCCACTACTTTGAGGATGTGTTGTGAAGATACACTTCACTGCACATCTAAAATGGAACTGGTGGAGATACCTGAGTGGTTGTCTTAGGCCTAGTCCACATGTATCCCGCTATTTAACATTTTTTTTGTTTTCACTGTTTTGGCCTTTCTTCTACGCTATGAAAATGTTTTAGGTCATTGAAAACTGAGCTTTTGGAAAAGTCCTTCCATGGTAGAGATTTTTTTAAATCTGTCTTCCATGTATTACCTTATACCAGTGAAACTTAGCTTTTAGAAAACGCTGACCTCATGACCTTGTGACCTCGAATTTGTGCATGGCAATTCAAGGCAACCTAGTATTATTTAATCATTACTGGACCTTGCAGAGGCATATAGAAATACTGAGCCCAATACTTTTTAGTCCACAGCTCCATCCCTGATTCAATGTACACCTGCTCTGACCTTTAGAAATGGCGTCGCTGAACAAAAATCTCAATATGCTCCAAATGTTTCACTTTACCACCCCTACTGGCCTTGCATTATTATCAGAGCTCTTCCCATTGTTTTTGAGTTCCCCTATGGAGGGCTGATTGTTTTAGAACACAGATGGTGTAGATATGAAGATTTTTGAAAACTGAGAGGAACAAATAAGCTTTTAAAAATACCAGAATACGTGTGGACTAGGCTTTAGAAGGTGTTGCTGGACTTGTAGTTGCATCTCCTTGTGAGACATTATAGCAGTCTCTAACAGGACAAAGCCATTTAATACTGTACTTGTCTCAGGTTTTAATTTGACTATCTCCACATTGCTCATTAATATCTAACTAACTTGCTTTTCTCATCCCTGCTTCTCTCAGAGCCTGTACGCTTCATCAAGAAGCTGAAGGACACTAATGTCATAGTCGGTCAACCTCTAAAACTAGTGTGCACGTACACTGGAAGCCAGAGGGTCCATGTCACCTGGAAGAAAGATGACAAGTTGATCTGGGCGTCGTACCAGTATAATGTCCTAACTACTGACAACACCTGCTCTCTGGAGGTCCTCTACAGCGACCGGCCAGCAGCTGCAGGGAAATACTCTTGTGAAATTTCTAATGAAGCTGGAAGTGATGTTTGTCATGCTCATGTCAGTCTAGGTAAAGGAACAAGCACTTTCCTACCAACAGCTTTCCATTCCTCTTCTAATCTACTCATTAACTACCTCCATTTTCTTAGATGCTGCATGATAACCTTCATGAGCTGACTTGCATAGAATAACTCAATAAGTCTCTTCAATACTAGGGACTTGGAAACAATCATTACTATAATATGACCTCCAACAGTTAGGCAATATTTCCTTCAATGTAATGTCTAAAGCACAGATGATGTTCACAAGTTCATGTCCTTCCAATACTTTGAGGATGTGTTGTGAAGATACACTTCACTGCACATCTAAAATGGAACTGGTGGAGATACTTGAGTGGTTGTCTTAGGCCTAGTCCACACGTATCCCACTATTTAACTTTTTTTTTGTTTTCACTGTTTTGGCCTTTCTTCTACGCTATAACAATGTTTTAGGTCACTGAAAACTGAGCTTTTGGAAAAGTCCTTCCATGATGGAGATTTTTTAAAATCTGTCTTAATTTATACCAGTGAAACTTAGCTTTTAGAAAACGCTGACCTCATGACCTCAAATTTGTGCATGGCAATTCAAGGCAACCTAGTATTTAATCATTACTGGACCTTGCAGAGGCATATAGATATACTGAGCCCAATACTTTTTAGTCCACATCTCCATCCCTGATTCTATATACACCTGCTCTGAACTTTAGAAATGGCACCACCGCACAAAAATCTCAATATGCTCCAAATGAGTCACCTAACCACCTCTACTGGCCTTGCATTATTATCAGGTCTCTTCCCATTGCTTTTGAGTTCCCCTATGGAGGGACGTATTGTTTTAGAACACAAATGGTGTAGATATGAAGATTTTTGAAAACTGAGAGGAACAAATAAGCTTTTAATAATACCAGAATACGTGTGGACTAGGCTTTAGAAGGTGTTGCTGGACTTGTAGTTGCATCTCCTTGTGAGACAGTATAGCAGTCTCTAACAGGACAAAGCCATTTAATACTGAAGTAGCCTCAGGTTTTAATGCTGACTAACCACATTGCTCATTAATATCTAACTAACTTGCTTTTCTCATCCCTGCTTCTCTCAGAGCCTGTACGCTTCATCAAGAAGCTGAAGGACACTAATGTCATAGTCGGTCAACCTCTGAAACTAGTGTGCACGTACACTGGAAGCCAGAGGGTCCATGTCACCTGGAAGAAAGATGACAAGTTGATCTGGGCGTCGTACCAGTATAATGTCCTAACTACTGACTCCACCTGCTCTCTGGAGGTCCTCTACAGTGACCGGCCAGCAGCTGCAGGGAAATACTCTTGTGAAATTTCTAATGAAGCTGGAAGTGATGTTTGTCACGCTCATGTCAGTCTAGGTAAAGGCACAAGCACTAACCTACCAACAGCTTTCCATTCCTCTTCTAATCTCCTCATAACTACCTCCATTTTCTTAGATGCTGCATGATAACCTTCATGAGCTGACTTGCATAGAATAACTCAATAAGTCTCTTCAATACTAGGAACTTGGAAACAATCATTACTATAATATGACCTCCAACAGTTAGGCAATATTTCCTTCAATGTAATGTCTAAAGCACAGATGATGTTCACAAGTTCATATCCTTCCACTACTTTGAGGATGTGTTGTGAAGATACACTTCACTGTACATCTAAAATGGAACTGGTGGAGATACTTGAGTGGTTGTCTTAGGCCTAGTCCACACGTATCCCACTATTTAACTTTTTTTTTGTTTTCACTGTTTTGGCCTTTCTTCTACGCTATAACAATGTTTTAGGTCACTGAAAACTGAGCTTTTGGAAAAGTCCTTCCATGATGGAGATTTTTTAAAATCTGTCTTAATTTATACCAGTGAAACTTAGCTTTTAGAAAACGCTGACCTCATGACCTCAAATTTGTGCATGGCAATTCAAGGCAACCTAGTATTTAATCATTACTGGACCTTGCAGAGGCATATAGATATACTGAGCCCAATACTTTTTAGTCCACATCTCCATCCCTGATTCTATATACACCTGCTCTGAACTTTAGAAATGGCACCACCGCACAAAAATCTCAATATGCTCCAAATGAGTCACCTAACCACCTCTACTGGCCTTGCATTATTATCAGGTCTCTTCCCATTGCTTTTGAGTTCCCCTATGGAGGGACGTATTGTTTTAGAACACAGATGGTGTAGATATGAAGATTTTTGAAAACTGAGAGGAACAAATAAGCTTTTAAAAATACCAGAATACGTGTGGACTAGGCTTTAGAAGGTGTTGCTGGACTTGTAGTTGCATCTCCTTGTGAGACAGTATAGCAGTCTCTAACAGGACAAAGCCATTTAATACTGAAGTAGCCTCAGGTTTTAATGCTGACTAACCACATTGCTCATTAATATCTAACTAACTTGCTTTTCTCATCCCTGCTTCTCTCAGAGCCTGTACGCTTCATCAAGAAGCTGAAGGACACTAATGTCATAGTCGGTCAACCTCTGAAACTAGTGTGCACGTACACTGGAAGCCAGAGGGTCCATGTCACCTGGAAGAAAGATGACAAGTTGATCTGGGCATCGTACCAGTATAATGTCCTAACTACTGACAACACCTGCTCTCTGGAGGTCCTCTACAGCGACCGGCCAGCAGCTGCAGGGAAATACTCTTGTGAAATTTCTAATGAAGCTGGAAGTGATGTTTGTCACGCTCATGTCAGTCTAGGTAAAGGCACAAGCACTAACCTACCAACAGCTTTCCATTCCTCTTCTAATCTCCTCATAACTACCTCCATTTTCTTAGATGCTGCATGATAACCTTCATGAGCTGACTTGCATAGAATAACTCAATAAGTCTCTTCAATACTAGGAACTTGGAAACAATCATTACTATAATATGACCTCCAACAGTTAGGCAATATTTCCTTCAATGTAATGTCTAAAGCACAGATGATGTTCACAAGTTCATATCCTTCCACTACTTTGAGGATGTGTTGTGAAGATACACTTCACTGTGCATCTAAAATGGAACTGGTGGAGATACTTGAGTGGTTGTCTTAGGCCTAGTCCACACGTAGCCTGGTATTTAAATTTTTTTTTGTTTTCACTGTTTTGGTCTTTCTTCTACGCTATAAAAATGTTTTAGGTCACTGAAAACTGAGCTTTTGGAAATGTCCTTCCATGGTGGAGATTTTTTAAAATCTGTCTTCCATGTATTACCTTATACCAGTGAAACTGAGCTTTTAGAAAAAGCTGACCTCATGACCTCAAATTCGTGCATGGCAATTCAAGGCAACCTAGTATTATTTAATCATTACTGGACCTTGCAGAGGCATATAGATATACTGAGCCCAATACTTTTTAGTCCACATCTCCATCCCTGATTCTATATACACCTGCTCTGAACTTTAGAAATGGCACCACTGGACAAGAATCTCAATATGCTCCAATTGTTTTACCTTACCACCCCTACTGGCCTTGCATTCTTATCAGAGATCTTCCCATTGTTTTTGAGTTCCCCTATGGAGGGACGTATTGTTTTAGAACACAGATGGTGTAGATATGAAGATTTTTGAAAACTGAAAAGAACAAATAAGGTTTTAAAAATACCAGAATATGTGTGGACTAAGCTTTAGAAGGTGTTGCTGGACTTGTAGTTGCATCTCTGTGTGAGACAGTATAGCAGTCTCTAACAGGACGAAGCCATTTAATACTGTACTAGTCTCAGGATTTAATTTGACTAACTCCACATTGCTCATTAATATCTAACTAACTTGCTTTTCTCATCCCTGCTTCTCTCAGAGCCTGTGCGCTTCATCAAGAAGCTGAAGGACACTAATGTCATAGTAGGTCAACCTCTGAAACTAGTGTGCACGTACACTGGAAGCCAGAGGGTCCATGTCACCTGGAAGAAAGATGACAAGTTGATCTGGGCATCATACCAGTATAATGTCCTAACTACTGACTCCACCTGCTCTCTGGAGGTCCTCTACAGTGACCGGCCAGCAGCTGCAGGGAAATACTCTTGTGAAATTTCTAATGAAGCTGGAAGTGATGTTTGTCACGCTCATGTCAGTCTAGGTAAAGGCACAAGCAATAACCTACCAACAGCTTTCCATTCCTCTTCTAATCTCCTCATTAACTACCTCCATTTTCTTAGATGCTGCATGATAACCTTCATGAGCTGACTTGCATAGAATAACTCAATAAGTCTCTTCAATACTAGGAACTTGGAAACAATCATTACTATAATATGACCTCCAACAGTTAGGCAATCTTTCCTTCAACGTAATGTCTAAAGCACAGATGATGTTCACAAGTTCATGTCCTTCCACTACTTTGAGGATGTGTTGTGAAGATACACTTCACTGCACATCTAAAATGGAACTGGTGGAGATACTTGAGTGGTTGTCTTAGGCCTAGTCCACACGTATCCCGCTATTTAACATTTTTTTTGTTTTCACTGTTTTGGCCTTTCTTCTACGCTATAAAAATGTTTTAGGTCACTGAAAACTGAGCTTTTGGAAAAGTCCTTCCATGGTGGAGATTTTTTAAAATCTGTCTTCCATGTATTACCTTATACCAGTGAAGCTGAGCTTTTAGAAAACGCTGACCTCATGACCTCGAATTTGTGCATGGCAATTCAAGGCAACCTAGTATTATTTAATCATTGCTGGACCTTGCAGAGGCATATAGAAATACTGAGCCCAATACTTTTTAGTCCACATCTCCATCCCTGATTCAATGTACACCTGCTCTGAACTTTCGAAATGGCGTCGCTGAACAAAAATCTCAATATGCTCCAAATGTTTCACCTTACCACCCCTACTGGCCTTGCATTATTATCAGAGCTCTTCCCATTGTTTTTGAGTTCCCCTATGGAGGGACGTATTGTTTTAGAACACAGATGGTGTAGATATGAAGATTTTTGAAAACTGAGAGGAACAAATAAGCTTTTAAAAATACCAGAATACGTGTGGACTAGGCTTTAGAAGGTGTTGCTGGACTTGTTGCATCTCCTTGTGAGACAGTATAGCAGTCTCTAACAGGACAAAGCCATTTAATACTGTACTTGTTTAATTTGACTAACTCCACATTGCTCATTAATATCTAACTAACTTGCTTTTCTCATCCCTGCTTCTCTCAGAGCCTGTACGCTTCATCAAGAAGCTGAAGGACACTAATGTCATAGTCGGTCAACCTCTGAAATTAGTGTGCACGTACACTGGAAGCCAGAGGGTCCATGTCACCTGGAAGAAAGATAACAAGTTGATCTGGGCGTCGTACCAGTATAATGTCCTAACTACTGACTCCACCTGCTCTCTGGAGGTCCTCTACAGCGACCGGCCAGCAGCTGCAGGGAAATACTCTTGTGAAATTTCTAATGAAGCTGGAAGTGATGTTTGTCACGCTCATGTCAGTCTAGGTAAAGGCACAAGCACTAACCTACCAACAGCTTTCCATTCCTCTTCTAATCTCCTCATTAACTACCTCCATTTTCTTAGATGCTGCATGATAACCTTCATGAGCTGACTTGCATAGAATAACTAAATACATCTCCTCAATACTAGGAACTTGGAAACAATCATTACTATAATATGACCTCCAACAGTTAGGCAATCTTTCCTTCAACGTAATGTCTAAAGCACAGATGATGATCAGAAGTTCATGTCCTTCCACTACTTTGAGGATGTGTTGTGAAGATGCACTTCACTGCACATCTAAAATGGAACTGGTGAAGATACTTGAGTGGTTGTCTTAGGCCTAGTCCACACGTATCCCGCTATTTAACATTTTTTTTGTTTTCACTGTTTTGGCCTTTCCTCTATGCTATAACAATGTTTTAGGTCACTGAAAATTGAGCTTTAGGAAAAGTCCTTCCATGGTGTAGATTTCTTTTAATCTGTCTTCCATGCATTACCTTATACCAGTGAAACTGAGCTTTTAGAAAACGCTGACCTCATGACCTCATTGACCTCGAATTTGTGCATGGCAATTCAAGGCAACCTAGTATTATTTAATCATTACTGGACCTTGCAGAGGCATATGGATATACTGAGCCCAATACTTTTTAGTCCACATCTCCATCCCTGATTCAATGTACACCTACTCTGAACTTTAGAAATGGCACCACTGCACAATAATCTCAATATGCTCCAAATGTTTCACCTTACCACCCCTACTGGCCTTGCATTCTTATCAGAGATCTTCCCATTGTTTTTGAATTCCCCTATGGAGGGACGTATTGTTTTAGAACACAGATGGTGTAGATATGAAGATTTTTGAAAACAGAGGAAAAAATAAGCTTTTAAAAATACCAGAATACGTGTGGACTAGGCTTTAGAAGGTGTTGCTGGACTTGTAGTTGCATCTCCTTGTGAGACAGTATAGCAGTCTCTAACAGGACAAAGCCATTTAATACTGTACTAGTCTCAGGTTTTAATTCTGACTAACTCAACATTGCTCATTAATATCTAACTAACTTGCTTTTCTCATCCCTGCTTCTCTCAGAGCCTGTACGCTTCATCAAGAAGCTGAAGGACACTAATGTCATAGTCGGTCAACCTCTGAAACTAGTGTGCACGTACACTGGAAGCCAAAGGGTCCATGTCACCTGGAAGAAAGATGACAAGTTGATCTGGGCGTCGTACCAGTATAATGTCATAACTACTAATTCCACCTGCTCTCTGGAGGTCCTCTACAGTGACCGGCCAGCAGCTGCAGGGAAATACTCTTGTGAAATTTCTAATGAAGCTGGAAGTGATGTTTGTCACGCTCATGTCAGTCTAGGTAAAGGCACAAGCACTAACCTACCAACAGCTTTCCATTCCTCTTCTAATCTCCTCATTAACTACCTCCATTTTCTTAGATGCTGCATTATAACCTTCATGAGCTGACTTGCATAGAATAACTCAATAAGTCTCTTCAATACTAGAATCTTGGAAATAATCATTACTATACATTTGACCAACAGTTAGGCAATATTTCCTTCAATGTAATGTCTAAAGCACAGATGATGTTCACAAGTTCATGTCCTTCCACTACTTTGAGGATGTGTTGTGGAGATACACTTCACTGCACATCTAAAATGGAACTGGTGGAGATACTTGAGTGGTTTTCTTAGGCCTAGTCCACATGTATCCCGGTATTTAACTTTTTTTTTGTTTTTACTGTTTTGGCCTTTCTTCTACACTATAACAATGTTTTAGGTCACTGAAAACTGAGCTTTTGGAAAAGTCCTTCCATGGTGGAGATTTTTTAAACTCTGGCTTTCATGTATTGCTTTATACCATTGAAACTGAGGTTTGGCAAAACGCTGACCTCATGACCACATGACCTTGAATTTGTGCATGGCAATTCAAGGCAACCAAGTATTATTTAATCATTACTGCACCTTGCAGAGGCATATAGATATACTGAGTCCAATACGTTTTAGTCCACATCTCCATCCCTGATTCTATGTACACCTGCTCTAAACTTTAGAAATGGCACTACTGCACAATAATCTCAATATGCTCCAAATGATTCACCTTACCACCCCTACTGGCCTTGCATTGTTATCAGAGCTCTTCCCATTGTTTTTGAGTTCCCCTATGGAGGGACGTATTGTTTTAGAACACAGATGGTGTAGATATGAAGATTTTTGAAAACTGAGAGGAACAAATAAGCTTTTAAAAATACCAGAAAACGTGTGGACTAGGCTTTAGAAGGTGTTGCTGGACTTGTCCTTGCATCTCCTTGTGAAACAGTATAGCAGTCTCTAACAGGACAAAGCCATATAGTACTGTCGTAGTCTCAGGTTTTAATGCTGACTAACTTCACATTGCTCATTAATATCTAACTAACTTGCTTCTTTCATTCCTGCTTCTCTCAGAGCCTGTACACTTCATCAAGAAGCTGAAGGACACTAAATTCATAGTTGGTCAACCTCTGAAACTAGTGTGCACGTACACTGGAAGCCAGAGGGTCCATGTCACTTGGAAGAAAGATGACAAGTTGATCTGGGCATCGTACCAGTATAATGTCCTAACCACTGACTCCACCTGCTCTCTGGAGGTCCTCTACAGTGACCGGCCAGCAGCTGCAGGGAAATACTCTTGTGAAGTTTCTAATGAAGCTGGAAGTGATGTTTGTCACGCTCATGTCAGTCTAGGTAAAGGCACAAGTACTACCCTACCAACAGCTTTCCATTCCTCCTCTAATCTCCTCAGTAACTACCTTCATTTCTCAGATGGTGCATGATAACCTCCATGGGCTGACTTACATAGAATAACTCAATAAGTCTCTTCAATACTAGAAACTTGGAACCAATCATTACTATAATATGACCTCCAACAGTTAGGCAATCTTTCCTTCAATGTAATGTCTAAAGCACAGATGATGTTCACAAGTTAATGTCCTTCCACTACTTTGAGGATGTGTTGTGAAGATACACTTCACTGCACATGTAAAATGGAACTGGTGAAGATACTTCAGTGGTTGTCTTAGGCCTAGTCCACATGTATCCCGGTATTTAACTATTTTTTGTTTTCACTGTTTTGGCCTTTTTTTCCACACTATAACAATGTTTTAGGTCACTGAAAACTGAGGTTTTGGAAAACTCCTTGTAGGGTGGAGATTTTTTAAACTCTATTTTCCATGTATTACTTTTTACCAGTGAAATTGAGCGTTTCGAAAACGCTGACCTCATGAACTCATGAGTTTTGAATCTGTGCATGGTAATTCAACGCAAACTATTATTACTTAATCGTTACTGCACCTTGTAGAGGCATATAGATATACTGAGCCCAATACTTTTTAGTCCACATCTCCATCCCTGACTCAATGTACACCCGCTCTGAACTTAAGAAATGGTGTCGCTGAACAAAAATCTCAATATGCTCCAAATGTTTCACCTTACCACCCCCTTCTGGCCTTGCATTCTTATCGGATATCTTACCATTGTTTTTGAGTTCCCCTATGGAGGGACGTATTGTTGTAGAAAACAGATGGTGTAGATATGAAGATTTTTTTAAACTGAGAGGAACAAATAAGATTTTAAGAATACCAGAATAATTGTGGACTAGGCCTTAGAAGGTGATGCTGGACTTGTAGTTGCATCTCTTTGTGAGACTGTACAACAGGCTCTAACAGGACAAAGCCATTTAATACTGTAGAAGTCTCAAGGCTTAATGCTGGCTCACTCCACATTGCTCATTAATATCTAACTAACTTGCTTTTCTCATCCCTGCTTCTCTCAGAGCCCGTACGCTTCATCAAGAAGCTGAAGAACACTAATTTCACAGTCGGTCAACCTCTGAAACTAGTGTGCACGTACACTGGAAGCCAGAGGGTCCATGTCACCTGGAAGAAAGATGAAAAGTTGATCTGGGCGTCATACCAGTATAATGTCCTAACTACTAACTCCACCTGCTCTCTGGAGGTCCTCTACAGTGACCGGCCAGCAGCTGCAGGGAAATACTCTTGTGAAATTTCTAATGAAGCTGGAAGTGATGTTTGTCACGCTCATGTCAGTCTAGGTAAAGGCACAAGCACTAACCTACCAACAGCTTTCCATTCCTCTTCTAATCTCCTCAGTAACTACCTCCATTTTCTCAGATGGTGTATGATAACCTTCATGAGCCAACTTACATAGAATAACTCAATGAGTCTCTCTTCAATATTGGAAACTTGAAACAATCATTACTGTAAACATGACCTCCAACAGTTAGGGAATCTTTCCTTCAATGTAATGTCTAAAGCACAGATGATGTTCACAAGTTCATGTCCTTCCACTACTTTGAGGATGTGTTTTGGAGATACACTTCACATCTAAAATGGAACTGGTGGAGATACTTGAGTGGTTGTCTTAGGCCTAGTCCACACGTATCCCGCTATTTAACATTTTTTTGTTTTCACTGTTTTGACCTTTCTTCTATGCTATAACAATGTTTTAGGTCACTGAAAACTGAGCTTATGGAAAAGTCCTTCCATGGTGGAGATTTTTTAATCTCTGTCTTCCATGTATTACTTTATACCAGTGAAACTGAGCTTTTGGAAAACGCTGACCTCATTACCTTGAATTTGTGCATGGCAGTTTAAGGCAACCTAGTATTATTTAATCATTACTGCACCTTGCAGAGGCATAAAGATATACTGAACCCAATACTTTTTAGTCTACATCTCAATCCCTGATTCTATGTACACCTGCTCTGAACTTTAGAAATGGCACCACTGCACAATAATCTCAATATGCTCCAAATGTTTCACCTTACCACCCTCTACTGGCCTTGCATTATTATCAGGGCTGTTCCCATTGTTTTTCAGTTCCCCTATGGAGGGATGTATTTTTTTAGAACACAGATGGTGTAGATATGAGATTTTTGAAGACTGAGAGGAACAAATAAGCTTTTAACAATACCAGAATACGTGTGGACTAGGCTTTAGAAGGTGTTGTTGGACTTGTAGTTGGATGTCCTTGTGAGACAGTATAGCAGTCTCTAACAGGAGAAAGCCATTTAATACTGACGTAGCCTCAGGTTTTAATGCTGACTAACTCCACATTGCTCATTAATATCTAACTAACTTGCTTCTTTCATTCCTGCTTCTCTCAGAGCCCGTACACTTCATCAAGAAGCTGAAGGACACTAAATTCATAGTCGGTCAACCTCTGAAATTAGTGTGCATGTACACTGGAAGCCAGAGGGTCCATGTCACCTGGAAGAAAGATGACAAGTTGATCTGGGCATCGTACCAGTATAATGTCCTAACTACTGACTCCACATGCTCTCTGGAGGTCCTCTACAGTGACCGGCCAGCAGCTGCAGGGAAATACTCTTGTGAAATTTCTAATGAAGCTGGAAGTGATGTTTGTCACGCCCATGTCAGTCTAGGTAAAGGCACAAGCACTAACATGCTAATCTCCTCAGTAACTACCTCCATTTTCTCAGATTGTGCATGATAAACTTCATGAGTCGATTTACATAGAATAACTCAATAAGTCTATTCATTATTATAAACATGACCTTTAACATTTAGGTAATCTTTCCTTCAATGTAATCTCTAAAGCACAGATGATGATCAGAAGTTCATGTCCTTCCACTACTTTGAGGATGTGTTGTGGAGATACACTTCACTGCACATCTAAAATTGAACTGGTAGAGACACTTGACTAGTTGTCTTAGGCCTAGTCTGCTTCCAAATGTTTTGCGTTCCCCTATGGACAGAGATATTTTGTAAAACAGGTGGTGTAGACAGGAAGATGTTTGAAAATTGAGAGGAACATATAAGCTTTTAAAAATATTAGTGTACATGAGGACTAGGCTGTAGAAGGTGTTGCTGGACTTGTCCTTGCATCTATTGGTGAGACAGTATAGCTGTCTCTAACGGGACAAAGCCATTCCATACTGTAGTAATCTCATGGTTTAATGCTGACTAACATCATAATTGCTCATTAATATCTAACTAACTTGCTTCTCTCATCACTGCTTCTCTCAGAGCCCATATGCTTCATCAAGAAGCTGGAGGACACTTGTTTCATCGTCGGTCAACCTCTGAAACTAGTGTGCACATACACTGGAAGCCAGAGGGTCAATGTCACCTGGAAGAAAGATGACAGGTTGATCTGGGCGTCATACCAGTATAATGTCCTAACTACTGACTCCACCTGCTCTCTGGAGGTCCTCTACAGTGACCGGCCAGCAGCTGCAGGGAAATACTCTTGTGAAATTTCGAATGAAGCTGGAAGTCATGTTTGTCACGCTCATGTCAGTCTAGGTAAAGGCACACACACACTAACCTACCAACAGCTTTCCATTCCTCTGCTGATCTCCTCAACTACCTCCATTTTCTCAGATGGTGCATGATAACCTTCATGAGCTGACCTAGATAGAATAACTTAATAAGTCTCTTCAATACTAGAAACTTGGAAACAGTCATTACTATAAACATGACCTTCAACAGTTAGGCAATCTTTCTTCAATGTAATGTCTAAAGCACAGATGATGTTCACAAGTTCATGTCCTTCCACTACTTTGAGGATGTGTTGTGGAGATACACTTCACTGCACATCTAAAATGGAACTGGTGGAGATACTTGAGTGGTTGTCTTAGGCCTAGTACACACGTATTTTGGTACTTAACATTTTTTTGGTTTTCACTGTTTTGGCCTTTAATCCACACTATAACAAAGTCACTGAAAGCTTTTGTAAAAGTCCTTCGAGGGTGAACATTTTTTTAAGCTCTGTTTTCCATGCATTACTTTATATCAGTGAAACGGAGCTTTTGGAAAACGCTGACCTCATGACCTTGAATTTGTGCATGGCTATTCAAGGCAACCTATTATTACTTAATCATTACTGCACCTTGCAGAGGCATATAGATATACTGAGCCCAATACTTTTTAGTCCACATCTCCATCCCTGATTCTATGTACACCTGTTCTGAACTTTAGAAATAGCATCGCTCAACAAGAATCTCAATATGCTCCAAATGTTTCACCTTACCACCCCTACTGGCCTTGCATTAGTATCAGGTCTCTTCCCATTGTTGTTGAGTTCCCCTATGGAGGGATGTATTGTTTTAGAACACAGATGGTGTAGATATGAAGATTTTTGAAAACTGAGAGGAACAAATAAGCTTTTAAAAATACCAGAATACGTGTGGACTAGGCTTTAGAAAGTGTTGCTGGACTTGTCCTTGCATCTCCTTGTGAGAGAGTAAACCAGTCTCTTACAGGACAAAGCCATTTAATGCTGTAGTAGTTTCAGGGTTTAATGATGACTAACTCCACATTGCTTGTTCATGTCTAACTACCCTTGCTTCTCTCATCACTGCTTCTCTCAGAGCCTGTACGCTTCATCAAGCAGCTGAAGGACACTAATTTCATCGTCGGTCAACCGCTGAAACTAGTGTGCACGTACACTGGAAGCCAGAGGGTTCATGTCACTTGGAAGAAAGATGACAAGTTGATTTGGGCGTCGTACCAGTATAATGTCCTAACTACTGACTCCACCTGCTCTCTGGAGGTCCTCTACAGTGACCGGCCAGCAGCTGCAGGAAAATACTCATGTGAAATTTCTAATGAAGCTGGAAGTGATGTTTGTCACGCTCATGTCAGTCTAGGTAAAGGCACAAGCACTAACCTTCAAACAGCTTTCCATTCCTCTGTTAATCTCCTCAGTTACTACCTCCATTTTCTCAGATGGTGAATGATAACCTTCATGAGCCGACTTACATAGAATAACTCAATAAGTCTCTTCAATACTGATAACATGAAACAATCATTACTATAAACATTACTCCAACAGTTAGGGAATCTTTCCTTCAATGTAATGTCTAAAGCACAGATGATAATCAGAAGTTCATGTCATTCCACTACTTTGAGGATGTGTTGTGGATATACACTTCACTGCAGATCTAAAATGGAAGTGGTGGAGATACATTACTAGTTGTCTTAGGCCTAGTCCGCTTTCAAATGTTTTTGTGTTCCCTTATGGACAGAGATGTTTTGTAAAACAGATGGAATAGACAGGAAGATTTTTGAAAATTGAGTAGCAAATTGGCTTTTAAAAATACCAGTATACATGTGGATTAGGCTGTAGAAGGTTTTGCTGAACTTGTCCTTGCATCTCTTGGTGAGACAGTATAGTTGTCTCTAACAGGACAAAGCCATTCCATACTGTAGTAATCTCAGGGTTTAATGCTGACTACCATCATAATTGCTCATTAATATCTAACTAACTTGCTTTTCTCATCACTGCTTCTCTCAGAGCCCATACGCTTCATCAAGAAGCTGGAGGACACTAGTTTCATAGTCGGTCAACCTCTAAAACTAGTGTGCACATACGCTGGAAGCCAGAGGGTCAATGTCACCTGGAGGAAAAATGACAAGTTGATCTGGGCATCGTACCAGTATAATGTCCTAACCACTGACTCCACCTGCTCTCTGGAAGTCCTCTACAGCGACCGGCCATCAGCTGCAGGGATATACTCTTGTGAAATTTCAAATGACGCTGGGAGTAATGTTTGTCACGCTCATGTCAGTCTAGGTAAAGGCACAAACACTAACCTGCCAACAGTTTTCCAATGCTCTGCTAACCTCCTCAGTAACTATCTGTATTTTCACAGATGGTGCATGATAACCTTCATTAGCCTGCTTAGAGAGAATTACTCAAATACACTCTTCAATACGGGAAACATGAAAAGATCATTACTATAAACATGACTTCCAACATTTAGGGAATATTTCCTTCAATTTAATGTCTAAAGCACATGATAATGATCTGAAGTTCATGTCCTTCCACTACTTTGAGGATGTGCTGTGGAGATACACTTCACTGCACATCTAAAATGGAACTGGAAGAGATTCTTGACTAGTTGTCTTAAGCCTAGCTCACACATATCCCGGTACTTGGAAAAAAAATATTGCATCCAGTGTGTTTTGGCCTTTCATCCAAACTAAAACAATGTTTTAGGCATTGAACACTGAGCTTTTGGAAAAGTTCTTGCAGGGTGGAGATTTTAACTCTGTTTTCCGTGTATTAGTGTGGACCGGTAAAACTGAGGTTTTGGAAATCGCTGACCTCATGACCTCAAATTTGTGTATTGCAATTCAAGACAACCTAGTTTTACTCAATCATTACTGTGCCTTGCAAAGGCATATAGATATATTGAGTCCAACACTTCTTAGTCCACATCTCCATCCGCGATTCAATGTACACCTGCACTGAACTTTAGAAATAGCGCAGTTCAAGAAGCAGCTCAATATGCTCTAAATGGTTCACCTTACTGCCCCTACGGACCTGGCATTCCTTTCGTAGTGCTTCCAATTGTTTTTGCGTTCCCCTATGGACAGATATTTTGTAAAACAGATGGTGTAGAAAGGAAGATTTTTGAAAACGGAAAGGAACAATTAAGCTTTTAAAAATACCAATATCCGTGTTGACTAGGCCTTAAAAGGTGATGCAGGGCTTGTCCTCGCATCTCCTTGTGAGACAGTATAGCAATCTCTAACAGGACAAAGTCATTCCATACTGTAGTAGTCTCATAGTTGAGTGCTGACTTATATCACATTGCTCATTAATATCTAACTAACCTTGCTTCTCTCATCACTGCTTCTCTCAGAGTCCATACACTTCATCGAAAGGTTGAAGGACACTAGTTTTATCGTGGGTCAACCTCTGAAACTAGTGTGCACGTACACTGGAAGCCAGAGGGTCCATGTCACCTGGAAGAAAGATGACAAGTTGATCTGGGCATCGTACCAGTATAATGTCCTAACTACTGACTCCACCTGCTCTTTGGAGATCCTCTACAGCGACCGGCCAGCAGCTGCAGGGAAATATTCTTGTGAAATTTCGAATGAAGCTGGAAGTGATGTTTGTCACGCTCGTGTCACTCTAGGTAAAGGCACAAGCACTAACCTACCAACAGCTTTCCATTCCTCTGCTAACCTCCTCAGTAACTATCTCCATTTTCTCAGATGGTGCATGATAACCCTCATAAGCCTGCTTACATAGAATAACTCAAATAGTCTCTTCAATACTGGAAACATGAAACAATCATAACTGTAAACGTGACCAACAGTTGGGGAATCTTTCCTTCAATTTAACATCTACATCACAGATGATGTTGGTGATCAGATGTTAATGTCCTTCCACTTCTTTGGGAATGTGTTGTGGAGATACTCTTCACTGAACATCTAAAATGGAACTGGAAGAGATCCATGACTTGTTGTCTTAAGACTAAGACTGTGATTCTTTTAAAACACCACCACAGTAGCGCTATACTGCTATAAGTGTCACATTTAGTTTTGATGTCGGGACATTCCTGGTTGGTGGACATTATTGTAAAACTTGTCGAAAGCGGGGGAACTCGACCTACCTGGGCCAGCTACAAAACATTGGCCGACATACCTATTTTAGTCTCAACAACAATATGCAATGGTAAAGGCTTTATTTCTCTAGAGACGTTTGTCTGTTCTGGGCTACTGTAGAAACATGGCTGTGCAACATGGCGGGCTCCATGGAAGGAGACCCGCTCCATATGTAGATATATAGGGCTCATTCTAAGGTAATGAAACCACAACGATTATTATTTTATGGGATTATACACGAATTAAAACGTACTTATACCTATTATATTACATTTCTGCCAAGTCGGTTCTGCTAGATGTCACTCAATTCTGCACTGGACCTTTAAACTAATTTTTCCGTATATTAGTGAGGACTGGTGAAACTGACCATTTGGAAAACGCTGAAATCATGACCTCAAATTTGCACATTGCAATTCAACACAACCTAGTGTCACTTAATCATGACTGCACCTTGCAGAGGCATATAGATATACTGAGCCCAATACTTCTTTGTTCACATCTCTATCCACGATTCAATGTACATCTGCACTGAACTATAATAATGGCGCAGTTCAGAAGCTCAATACACTCCAAATTAACCACATCACTTGTCCTTGGACTTGTCCTTGAATCTCCTAGTGAGACAGTATAGCAGTATGTAACAGGACAGAGCCATTTTCCATACTGTAGTAGTCTCAGGGTTTAATGCTGACTAACACCACAGTGCTCATTAATATCTAACTAACTTGCTTTTCTCATCACTGCTTCTCTCAGAGCCTGTACGTTTCATCAAGAAGCTGGAGGACACTAGTTTCATAGTCGGTCAACCTCTGAAACTAGTGTGCACGTACACTGGAAGCCAGAGGGTCCATGTCACCTGGAAGAAAGATGACAAGTTGATCTGGGCATCGTACCAGTATAATGTCCTAACTACTGACTCCACCTGCTCTCTGGAGGTCCTCTACAGTGACCGGCCAGCAGCTGCAGGGAAATACTCTTGTGAAATTTCTAATGAAGCTGGAAGTGATGTCTGCCATGCTCATGTGACTCTAGGTAAAGGCACAAGCACTAACCTGCCAACAGCTTTCCATTCCTTTGCTAAACTCATCAGCAACTATCTCCATTTTGTCAGATGGTGCATGATTACCCTAATAAGCCTGCTTACAGAGAATAACTCAAATAGTCTCTTCAATACTGGAAACATGAAACGATCGTTACTGTAAACATGACCTCCAATAGTTAGTGAATTTTTCCTTCAATGTAACATCTAAAGCACAGATGATGATGATGATGATGATGATGATGATGATGATGATCAGAAGTGCATTTCCTTGCACTACTTTGAGGATGTATTGTAGAAATACATTTCACTGCACATCTAAAATGGAACTGGAAGCGATCCTTGACTCGTCTTAGGCCTAGTCCACACGTATACCAGTATTTGAAAAAAACATTTTTTCAGTGTATTTTGGCCTTTCAGCAACACTAAAACAATGTTATAGGTCACTGAGAACTGGGATTTTGGAAAAGTCCTTCCAGGGTGGAGATTCTTTTAACTCTGTTTTCCGTGTATTAGTGTGGACCGGTGAAACTGAGCTTTTGGAAAACACTGGCCTCATAACCTCAAATTTGTGCATTGCAATTCAAGGCAACCTTGTTTTACTTAATCATTACTGTGCCTTGCAGAGGCATATAGATATACTGAGCCTAATACTTCTTAGTCCACATATCCAACTGCAAGTCAATGTACACCTGCACTAAACTATAATAATGGTGCAGCTCAGGAGAAGAAGTACATACACTCCAAATTACCCACCTTATAACCCCCTACTGACCTGGCATGCTAATCAGACCGCTTCCAACAGTTTTTGCATTGTTATATTGACAGAGATATTTTGTAAAACACAGATGGTGTAGACAGGAAGATTTTAAGAAAATTGAGGGGAGCAAATGAACTTTTAAAATGATCAGTATACGTGTGGACAAGGCTTTCGAGGGTGCTTGCTGGGCTTGTCCTTGCATCTTCTAGTTTCACAGTATAGCAGTCTCTAACAGGAAGGAGCCATTCCATGCTGTAGTTGTCCCAGGGTTTAATGCTGACTTACGCCAAAGTGCTTATTAATATCTAACTAATCTTGCTTTTCTCATCACTGCTTCTCTCAGAGCCTGTACGCTTCATCAAGAAACTGGAGGACACTAGTGTCATAGTCGGTCAACCTCTGAAACTAGTGTGCACGTATGCCGGAAGCCAGAGGGTCCATGTCACCTGGAAGAAAGATGACAAGTTGATCTGGGCGTCATACCAGTATAATGTCCTAACTACTAACTCCACCTGCTCTCTGGAGGTCCTCTACAGCGACCGGCCAGCAGCTGCAGGGAAATACTCTTGTGAAATTTCTAATGAAGCTGGAAGTGATGTCTGTCACGCTCATATCACTCTAGGTAAATGCACAATCTCTAACCTGCCAACAGCTTTCCATTCCTCTGCTAACCTCCTTAGCAACTATCCCCATTTCCTCAGATGGTGCATGATAACCCTCATAAGCCTGCTTACAGAGGCTAACTGAAATAGTCTCTTCAATACTGGATACTGTAAACATGACCTCCAACAGTGAGGAAATCTTTCCTTCAATGTAACGTCTAAAGCACAGATGATGATGATGATGATGATCAGAAGTTCATGTCCTTGCACTACTTTGAGGATGTGTTGTAGAGATACACTTCACTGCAGATCTAAAATGGAACTGGAAGAGATCCTTGACTCGTTGTCTTAGGCCTAATCCACACGTATCCCAGTATTTGAAAAAAATGAATGTCATTGTCTTTTGGCCTTTCGGCAACACTAAAACAATGTTTTAAGTCACTGAAAACTGGGTGTTTGGAAAAGTTCTTCCAGGGTGGAGATTTATTTAACTCTGTTTTCCGTGTAGTAGTGTGGACCGGTGAAACTGAGCTTTTGGAAAATGCTGACCTCCTGACCTCAAATTTGTGCAATGTAATTCAAGGCAACCTAGTTTTACTTAGTCATTACTGCGCATTGCAGAGGCATATAGATATACTGAGCCCAATACTTAGTTCAAAACTCCAGCTGCAATTCAATGTCCACATGCACTGAACTATAATAGTGGTGCAACTCAGAATAATAGCTCAATATACTCTTTCCAACAGGTTTTGCGTTGTTATATTGATAGATATTTTGTAAAACACAGATGGTGTAGACTAGCCTAGAAATCTAGACACCCCCTAGCGGCAGCAAAATTATTTGGCAGCTAGGTAGGTCTAGCACGGCTCCGTCGGCTTTATGGCGCTGGAAACACAAAGTATGTCAGACCAATCACAGCGTGAGGGGCGGAGTCGAAAGCCAAGCTACCTAATGACGACAGATATGCGACGGTTCCGTGTTAGAGGTAAACAATGGCTGCTGCTGCTGGCGAACGGTTGTCTTTCGACTCGGCTTTGGCCGCGACTCGACTTGAAGTTAACATTTAATTTGAGAAAAGAACAAAGAACGGCACTGAAGTCTTTCCTCGAAAATAAATATGTATTCTGAGTTTTGATTAATTACGTAGTCAGAGCCGTCGCTCTGACTACGTCGCCTTCTTCGTTGCTCTGATTGGTTGTAGCGCTATCTTATTGCGTGCAGAGGGAACTTGAAAGACAACCGTTTATCCCGCCCACACTGCCAATGGAGCTGAGCCAGACCTTACATCTTTCTGATGTGGGTCTGGCTTGCCAGGCTAGGTGTAGACAGGAAGATTTTTGAAAATTGAGGGGAGCAAATGAACTTTTAAAATGACCAGTATACGTATTGACAAGGCCTTCAAGGGTGAGGCTAGGCTTGTCCTTGCATCTTCTGGTTTCACAGTATAGCAGTCTCAGGACGGAGCCATTCCATACTGTTGTAGTCTCAGTGTTTAATGCTGACTAATGCCACATTGCTCATTAATATCTAACTAACTTTGCATCTCTCATCACTGCTTTTCTCAGAGCCTGTACGCTTCATCAAGAAGCTGGAGGACACTAGTGTCATAGTCGGTCAACCTCTGAAACTAGTGTGCACGTACACTGGAAGCCAGAGGGTCCACGTCACCTGGAAGAAAGATGACAAGTTGATCTGGGCATCATACCAGTATAATGTCCTAACAACTGACTCCACCTGCTCCCTGGAGGTCCTCTACAGCGACCGGCCAGCAGCTGCAGGGAAATACACTTGTGAAATTTCTAATGAAGCTGGATGTGATCTTTGTCACGCCCATGTCACTCTAGGTAAAGGCACTAGCACTAACCTGCCAACAGCTTTCTATTACTCTGCTAACCTCCCCAATAACTATCTTCATTTTCTCAGATGGTGCATAATAACCCTCATAAGCCTGCTTACAGACAATAGTTCAAATAGTCTCTTCAATACTGGAAACATGAAACAATCATAACTGTAAACATGGCCTCCAACATTTTGTGAATTTTTCCTTCTATGTAATGTCTAAAGCACAGATGATGATGATGATCAGACGTTCATGTCCTTGCACTTCTTTTAGGATGTGTTGTAGAGATACACTTCACTGCACATCTAAAATGGAACTGGAAGAGATCCTTGACTTGTTGTCTTAGGCCTAGTCCACACGTATCCCAGTATTTGAAAAACAGTATTTTTTTCATTGTCTTTTGGCCTTTCGACAACACTAAAACAATGTTTTAAGTCACTGAAAACTGGGTTTTTGGAAAAGTCTTTCCAGGGTGGAGATTTATTTAACTCTGTTTTCTGTGTATTCGTGTGGACCGGTGAAACTGAGCTTTTGGAAAGCGCTGACCTCATGACCTCAAATTTGCGCATTGCAATTCAAGGCAACCTAGTTTTACTTAACCATTACTGTGCCTTGCAGATGCATATAGAAAAGTCTTTCCAGGGTGGAGATTTGTTTAACTCTGTTTTCCGTGTATTAGTGTTGAACGGTGAAACTGAGCTTTTGGAAAGCGCTGACCTCATGACCTCAAATTTGCGCATTGCAATTCAAGGCAACCTAGTTTTACTTAACCATTACTGTGCCTTGCAGGTGCATATAGATATACTGAGCCCAATACTTAGTTCAAAACTCCAGCTGCAATTCAATGTCCACATGCACTGAACTACAATAGTGGTGCAGCTCAGAAGAAAAAGCTCAATACACTCCAAATTATACACCTCATCATCCCCTACTGACCTGGCATGCTTATCAGAGTGCTTCCAACAGTTTTTGCATTGTTATACTAATGGAGATATTTTGTAAAACACAGATGGTGTAGACAGGAAGATTTTTGAAAATTGAGGGGAGCAAATGTGCTTTTAAAATGACCAGTATATGTGTTGACAAGGCCTTCAAGGGTGGGGCTAGGCTTGTCCTTGCATCTTCTGGTTTCACAGTATAGCGGTCTCTAACAGGATGGAGCCATTCCATACTGCTGTAGTCTCAGGGTTTAATGCTGACTAATGCCACATTGCTCATTAATATCTAACTAACTTTGCTTCTCTCATCACTGCTTTTCTCAGAGCCTGTACGCTTCATCAAGAAGCTGGAGGACATTAGTGTCATAGTCGGTCAACCTCTGAAACTAGTGTGCACGTACACTGGAAGCCAGAGGGTCCATGTCACCTGGAAGAAAGATGACAAGTTAATCTGGGCATCATACCAGTATAATGTCCTAACTACTGACTCCACCTGCTCTCTGGAGGTCCTCTACAGCGACCGGCCAGCAGCTGCAGGGAAATACTCTTGCGAAATTTCTAATGAAGCTGGAAGTGATGTTTGTCACGCCCATGTCACTCTAGGTAAAGGAACTAGCACTAACCTGCCAACAGCTTTCTATTCCTCTGCTAACCTCCCCAATAACTATCTTCATTTTCTCAGTTGGTGCATAACAACCCTCATAAGCCTGCTTACAGAGAATAGCTCAAATAGTTTCTTCAATACTGGAAACATGAAACAATCATAACTGTAAACATGACCTCCAACATTTAGTGATTTTTTCCTTCTATGTAACGTCTAAAGCACAGATGATGATGATCAGAAGTTCATGTCCTTGCACTTCTTTTTGGATGTGTTGTAGAGATACACTTCACTGCACATCTAAAATGGAACTGGAAGAGATCCTTGACTCATTGTCTGAGGCCTAGTCCACACGTAAACCAGGATTTGAAAAAAAGTATTTTTTTGCAATGTCTTTTGGCCTTTCGACAACACTAAAACAATGTTTTAAGTCACTGAAAACTGGGTTTTTGGAAAAGTCTTTCCAGGGTGGAGATTTGTTTAACTCTGTTTTCCGTGTATTAGTGTGGAGCGGTGAAATTGAGCTTTTGGAAAGCGCTGACCTCATGACCTCAAATTTGCGCATTGCAATTCAAGGCAACCTAGTTTTACTTAACCATTACTGTGCCTTGCAGGTGCATATAGATATACTGAGCCCAATACTTAGTTCAAAACTCCAGCTGCAATTTAATGTCCACATGCACTGAACTACAATAGTGGTGCAGCTCAGAAGAAAACGCTCAATACACTCCAAATTATCCACCTCATCACCCCCTACTGACCTGGCATGCTTATCAGAGTGCTTCCAACAGTTTTTGCGTTGTTATACTGATAGAGATATTTTGTAAAACACAGATGGTGTAGACAGGAAGATTTCTGAAAATTGAGGGGAGTAAATGCACTTTTAAAATGACCAGTATATGTGTTGACAAGGCCTTCAAGGGAGGGACTAGGCTTGTCCTTGCATCTTCTGGTTTGACAGTATAGCAGTCTCTAACAGGATGGAGCCATTCCATACTGTTGTCATCTCAGGGTTTAATGCTGACTAATGCCACATTGCTCATTAATATCTAACTAACTTTGCTTCTCTCATCACTGCTTTTCTCAGAGCCTGTACGCTTCATCAAGAAGCTGGAGGACACTAGTGTCATAGTCGGTCAACCTCTGAAACTAGTGTGCACGTACACTGGAAGCCAGAGGGTCCACGTCACCTGGAAGAAAGATGACAAGTTGATCTGGGCATCATACCAGTATAATGTCCTAACTACTGACTCCACATGCTCTCTGGAGGTCCTCTACAGCGACCGGCCAGCAGCTGCAGGGAAATACTCTTGTGAAATTTCGAATGAAGCTGGAAGTGATGTTTGTCACGCTCATGTCACTCTAGGTAAAGGCACAAGCTCTAACCTGCCAACAGCTTTCTATTCCTCTGCTCACCTCCCCAATAACTATCTTAATTTTCTCAGATGGTGCATGATAACCCTCATGAGCCTGCTTACAGAGAATATCTCAAATAGTCTCCTCAATACTGGAAACATGAAGCAATCATTACTGTAAACATGACCTCCAACATTTAGTGAATTTTTCCTTAAATGTAACGTCTACAGCACAGATGATGGTGATGATGATCAGAAGTTCATGTCCTTGCACTACTTTTAGGATGTGTTGTAGAGATACACTTCACTGCAGATCGAAAATAGAACTGGAAGAGATCCTTGACTCGTTGTCTTAGGCCTAGTCCACACGTATCCCAGTATTTGAAGAAAGTATTTTTTTCATTGTCTTTTGGCCTTTCGACAACACTTAAACAATGTTTTAAGTCACTGAAAACTGGGTTTTTGGAAAAGTCCTTCTAGGGTGAAGATTTATTTATCTCTGTTTTCTGTGTATTAGTGTTGACTGGTGAAACTGACCTTTTGGAAAACGCTGACCTTATGACCTCAAACTTGCGTATTGAAAATCAAGGCAACCTAGTTTTACTTAATCATTGCTGCGCATTTCAAAGGCATATATATACTGAGCCCAATACTTAGTTCAAAACCCCAGCTGCAAATCTATGTCCACATGCACTGAACTATAATAGTGGTGCAGCTCAGAAGACAAAGCTCAATACACTCCAAATTATCCACCTCATCACCCCCTACTGACCTGGCATGCTTATCAGAGTGCTTCCAACAGTTTTTGCATTGTTATATTGAAAGAGATATTTTGTAAAACACAGATGGTGTAGACAGGAAGATTTTCGAAAATTGAGGGGAGCAAATTAGTTTTTAAAAGACCACTATGCTTACTTGGCCTTCAAGGGTGAGGCTAGGCTAGTCCTTGCATCTTCTGGTTTCACAGTATAGCAGTCTCTAACAGGACGGAGCCATTCCATACTGTTGTAGTCTCAGGGCTTAATGCTGACTAACGCCACATTGCTCATTAATATCTAACTAACTTTGCTTCTGTCATCACTGCTTTTCTCAGAGCCTGTACGCTTCATCAAGAAGCTGGAGGACACTAGTGTCATAGTCGGTCAACCTCTGAAACTAGTGTGCACGTACACTGGAAGCCAGAGGGTCCACGTCACCTGGAAGAAAGATGACAAGTTGATCTGGGCGTCATACCAGTATAATATCCTAACTACTGACTCCACCTGCTCTCTGGAGGTCCTCTACAGCGACCGGCCAGCAGCTGCAGGGAAATACTCTTGTGAAATTTCTAATGAAGCTGGAAGGGATGTCTGTCACGCTCGTGTCACTCTAGGTAAAGGCACAAGCACTAACCTGCCAACAGCTTTCCATTCCTCTGTTAACCTCCCCAATAACTATCCTAATTTTCTCAGATGGTGCAAGATAACCCTCATAAGCCTGCTTACAGAGAATAACTCAAATAGTCTCTTCAATACTGGAAACATGAAACAATCATTACTGTAAACATGACCTCCAACATTTTGTGAATTTTCTTCAATATAACGTCTAAAGCACAGATGATGATGATGATGATGATGATGATGATGATGATGATGATCAGAAGTTAATTTCCTTGCTCTACTTTTAGGATGTGTTGTAGCGATACACTTCACTGTATATCTAAAATTGAACTGGAAGAGATCCTTGACTCGTTGTGTTAGGCCTAGTCCACACATATCCTAGTATTTGAAAAAAAGTATTTTTTTCATTGTCTTTTGGCCATTCGGCAACACTTAAACAATGTTTTAAGTCACTGAAAATTGGGTTTTTGGAAAAGTCCTTCCAGGTTGGAGATTTATTCAACTGTTTTCTGTGTATTAGTGTGGAGCAGTGAAACTGAGCTTTTGGAAAACACTGACATCATGACCTCAAATTTGCGAATTGCAATTCAAGGCAACCTAGTTTTACTTAATCATTACTGCGCATTGCAGAGGCATATAGATATACTGAGCCCAATACATAGTTCAAAACCCCAGCTGCAATTCAATGTCCACATGCACTGAACTATAATAGTGGTGCAGCTCAGGAGAAAAAGCTCAATACACTCCAAATTATCCACCTCAGCACCCCCTACTGACCTGGCATGCTTATCAGAGTGCTTCAAACAGTTTTTGCGTTGTTATATTGATAGAGATATTTTGTAAAACACAGATGGTGTAGACAGGAAGATTTTTGAAAATTGAGGGGAGCAAATGAGCTTTTAAAAATGACCACTATGCTTACTAGGCCTTCACGGGTGAGGCTAGGCTTGTCCTTGCATCTTCTGGTTTCACAGTATAGTAGTCTCTAACAGGACGGAGCCATTCCATCCTGTTGTAGTCTCAGGGTTTAATGCTGACTAATGCCACATTGCTCATTAATATCTAACTAACTTTGCTTCTCTCATCACTGCTTTTCTCAGAGCCTGTACGGTTCATCAAGAAGCTCGAGGACACTAGTGTCATAGTCGGTCAACCTCTGAAACTGGTGTGCACGTACACTGGAAGCCAGAGGGTCCACGTCACCTGGAAGAAAGATGACAAGTTGATCTGGGCGTCATACCAGTATAATGTCCTAACTACTGACTCCACCTGCACTCTGGAGGTCCTCTACAGCGACCGGCCAGCAGCTGCAGGGAAATACTCTTGTGAAATTTCTAATGAAGCTGGAAGGGATGTCTGTCACGCTCGTGTCACTCTAGGTAAAGGCACAAGCACTAACCTGCCAACAGCTTTCCATTCCTCTGTTAACCTCCCCAATAACTATCCTCATTTTCTCAGATGGTGCAAGATAACCCTCATAAGCCTGCTTACAGAGAATAACTCAAATAGTCTCTTCAATACTGGAAACATGAAACAATCATTACTGTAAACATGACCTCCAACATTTTGTGAATTTTCTTCAATATAACGTCTAAAGCACAGATGATGATGATGATGATGATGATGATGATGATGATGATGATCATCATCATCATCATCATCATCATCAGAAGTTCATTTCCTTGCACTACTTTTAGGATGTGTTGTAGAGATACACTTCACTGTATATCTAAAATGGAACTGGAAGAGATCCTTGACTCGTTGTCTTAGGCCTAGTCCACACATATCCTAGTATTTGAAAAAATATATTTTTTTCATTGTCTTTTGGCCTTTCGGCAACACTTAAACAATGTTTTAAGTCACTGAAAACTGGGTTTTTGGAAAAGTCCTTCCAGGGTGGAGATTTATTTAACTGTTTTCCGTGTATTAGTGTGGACCGGTGAAACTGAGCTTTTGGAAAACACTGACCTCATGACCTCAAATTTGCGCATTGCAATTCAAGGCAACCTAGTTTTACTTAATCATTACTGTGCATTGCAGAGGCATATAGATATACTGAGCCCAATACATAGTTCAAAACCCCAGCTGCAATTCAATGTCCACATGCACTGAACTATAATAGTGGTGCAGCTCAGAAGAAAAAGCTCAATACACTCCAAATTATCCACCTCATCACCCCCTACTGACCTGGCATGCTTATTAGAGTGCTTCAAACTGTTTTTGCATTGTTATATTGATAGAGATATTTTGTAAAACACAGATAGTGTAGACAGGAAGATTTTTGAAAATTGAGGGGAGCAAATGAGCTTTTAAAATGACCACTATGCTTACTAGGCCTTCACGGGTGAGGCTAGGCTTGTCCTTGCATCTTCTGGTTTCACAGTATAGCAGTCTCTAACAAGACGGAGCCATTCCATACTGTTGTAGTCTCAGGGTTTAATGCTGACTAATGCCACATTGCTCATTAATATCTAACTAACTTTGCTTCTCTCATCACTGCTTTTCTCAGAGCCTGTACGCTTCATCACGAAGCTAGAGGACACTAGTGTCATAGTCGGTCAACCTCTGAAACTAGTGTGCACGTACACTGGAAGCCAGAGGGTCCACGTCACCTGGAAGAAAGATGACAAGTTGATCTGGGCGTCATACCAGTATAATGTCCTAACTACTGACTCCACCTGCTCTCTGGAGGTCCTCTACAGCGACCGGCCAGCAGCTGCAGGGAAATACTCTTGTGAAATTTCTAATGAAGCTGGAAGGGATGTCTGTCACGCTCGTGTCACTCTAGGTAAAGGCACAAGCACTAACCTGCCAACAGCTTTCCATTCCTCTGTTAACCTCCCCAATAACTATCCTCATTTTCTCAGATGGTGCAAGATAACCCTCATAAGCCTGCTTACAGAGAATAACTCAAATAGTCTCTTCAATACTGGAAACATGAAACAATCATTACTGTAAACATGACCTCCAACATTTTGTGAATTTTCTTCAATATAACGTCTAAAGCACAGATGATGATGATCATCATCAGAAGTTCATTTCCTTGCACTACTTTTAGGATGTGTTGTAGAGATACACTTCACTGTATATCTAAAATGGAACTGGAAGAGTTGCTTGACTCGTTGTCTTAGGCCTAGTCCACACATATCCTAGTATTTGAAAAAAAGTATTTTTTTCATTGTCTTTTGGCCTTTCGGCAACACTTAAACAATGTTTTAAGTCACTGAAAACTGGGTTTTTGTTAAAGTCCTTCCAGGGTGGAGATTTATTTAACTGTTTTCCGTGTATTAGTGTGGAGCGGTGAAACTGAGCTTTTGGAAAACGCTGACATCATGACCTCAAATTTGCGCATTGCAATTTCAAGGCAACCTAGTTTTACTTAATCATTACTGCGCATTGCAGAGGCATATGGATATACTGAGCCCAATACATAGTTAAAAACCCCAGCTGCAATTTAATGTCCACATGCACTGAACTATAATAGTAGTGCAGCTCAGAAGAAAAAGCTCAATACACTCCAAATTATCCACCTCATCACCCCCTACTGACCTGGCATGCTTATCAGAGTGCTTCAAACAGTTTTTGCGTTGTTATATTGATAGAGATATTTTGTAAAACACAGATGGTGTAGACAGGAAGATTTTTGAAAATTGTGGGGAGCAAATGAGCTTTTAAAATGACCACTATGCTTACTAGGCCTTCACGGTTGAGGCTAGGCTTGTCCTTGCATCTTCTGGTTTCACAGTATAGCAGTCTCTAACAGGACGGAGCCATTCCATACTGTTGTAGTCTCAGGGTTTAATGCTGACTAACGCCACATTGCTCATTAATATCTAACTAACTTTGCTTCTCTCATCACTGCTTTTATCAGAGCCTGTACGCTTCATCAAGAAGCTGGAGGACACTAGTGTCATAGTCGGTCAACCTCTGAAACTAGTGTGCACGTACACTGGAAGCCAGAGGGTCCACGTCACCTGGAAGAAAGATGACAAGTTGATCTGGGCATCATACCAGTATAATGTCCTAACTACTGACTCCACCTGCTCTCTGGAGGTCCTCTACAGCGACCGGCCAGCAGCTGCAGGGAAATACTCTTGTGAAATTTCTAATGAAGCTGGAAGGGATGTCTGTCACGCTCGTGTCACTCTAGGTAAAGGCACAAGCACTAACCTGCCAACAGCTTTCCATTCCTCTGTTAACCTCCCCAATAACTATCCTCATTTTCTCAGATGGTGCAAGATAACCCTCATAAGCCTGCTTACAGAGAATAACTCAAATAGTCTCTTCAATACTGGAAACATGAAACAATCATTACTGTAAACATGACCTCCAACTTTTAGTGAATTCTCTTCAATGTAACGTCTAAAGCACAGATGATGATGATGATGATCAGAAGTTCATTTCCTTGCACTACTTTTAGAATGTGTTGTAGAGATACGCTTCACTGCAGATCTAAAATGGAACTGGAAAAAATCCTTGACTCGTTGTCTTAGGCCTAGTCCACACGTATCCCAGTATTTGAAAAAAAGTATTTATTTCATTGTCTTTTGGCCTTTCAGCAACACTAAAACAATGTTTTAAGTCACTGAAAACTGGGTTTTTGGAAAAGTCCTTCCAGGGTGGTGTGATGTGTTCGTTGAGGAAGAAGGCCCCGACTCAGGATCGCTTTTAACTCACTTTATTTGTTTAGTTTTAGGTATTTATCTATGAAGCAAATGGAGAGGAATTGTAAAAGTCACGCGTGGAGCGACCCTTAGCTGTGTATCTGTCCAGATACGCTGCCTGTAGGGTTTCTGGCTTCCCCCCGGATCTGTAGTTTGGTGGTACCTGGGCAGGCGTGGCCTCTATGACGCATACTATGCTCTGATTGGCTAGTGTTGAACGCCCGCCCCCAGTGTATTATGTGTGCCGCCATCTGGTGGCCAGGTGCGGTTAATACAACTTATATATTTATTTCTATTCCTTTGTGGCTATGTGTAGATATTACAGCCTGTTGATACATATGTTATTATTTATTCTTAACAGTGGAGATTTATTTAACTGTTTTCCGTGTATTAGTGTGGAGCGGTGAAACTGAGCTTTTGGAAAACGCTGACCTCATGACCTCAAATTTGCGCATTGCAATTCAAGGCAACCTAGTTTTACTTAATCATTACTGCGCATTGCAGAGGCATATAGATATACTGAGCCCAATACTTAGTTCAAAACCCCAGCTGCAATTCAATGTCCGCATGCACTGAACTACAATAGTGGTGCAGCTCAGAAGAAAAAGCTGAATACACTCCAAATTATCCACCTCATCACCCCCTACTGACCTGGCATGCTTATCAGAGTGCTTCAAACAGTTTTTGCGTTGTTATATTGATAGAGATATTTTGTAAAACACAGATGGTGTAGACAGGAAGATTTTTGAAAATTGAGGGGAGCAAATGAGCTTTTAAAAATGACCACTATGCTTACTAGGCCTTCACGGGTGAGGCTAGGCTTGTCCTTGCATCTTCTGGTTTCACAGTATAGCAGTCTCTAACAGGACGGAGCCATTCCATACTGTTGTAGTCTCAGGGTTTAAAGCTGACTAACACCACATTGCTCATTAATATCTAACTAACTTTGCTTCTCTCATCACTGCTTTTCTCAGAGCCTGTACGCTTCATCAAGAAGCTGGAGGACACTAGTGTCATAGTCGGTCAACCTCTGAAACTAGTGTGCACGTACACTGGAAGTCAGAGGGTCCACGTCACCTGGAAGAAAGATGACAAGTTGATCTGGGCGTCATACCAGTATAATGTCCTAACTACTGACTCCACCTGCTCTCTGGAGGTCCTCTACAGCGACCGGCCAGCAGCTGCAGGGAAATACTCTTGTGAAATTTCTAATGAAGCTGGAAGGGATGTCTGTCACGCTCATGTCACTCTAGGTAAAGGCACAAGCAATAACCTGCTAACAGCTTTCCATTCCTCTGCTCACCTCCCCGATAACTATCTTAATTTTCTCAGATGGTGCATGATAACCCTCATAAGCCTGCTTACAGAGAATAACTCAAATAGTCTCTTCAATACTGGAAACATGAAACAATCATTACTGCAAACATGACCTTCAACATTTAGTGAATTTTCTTCAATGTAACGTCTAAAGCACAGATGATGATGATGATGATGATGATCAGAAGTTCATTTCCTTGCACTACTTTTAGAATGTGTTGCAGAGATACACTTCACTGCAGATCTAAAATGGAACTGGAAGAGATCCTTGACTCGTTGTCTTAGGCCTAGTCCACACGTATCCCAGTATTTGAAAAAAACATTTTTTTCATTGTCTTTTGGCCTTTCGGCAACACTAAAACAATGTTTTAAGTCACTGAAAACTGGGTTGTTGGAAAAGTCCTTCCAGGGTGGAGATTTATTTAAATGTTTTCCGTGTATTAGTGTGGAGCAGTGAAACTGAGCTTTTGGAAAATGCTGACCTCATGACCTCAAATTTGCGCATTGCAATTCAAGGCAACCTAGTTTTACTTAATCATTACTGCAGAGGCATATAGATATACTGAGCCCAATACTTAGCTCAAAACTCCAGCTGCATTTCAATGTCTGCATGCACTGAACTATTATAGTGGTGCAGCTCAGAAGAAAAAGCTCAATGCACTCCAAATTATCCACCTCATCACCCCCTACTGACCTGGCATGCTTGAAACAGTTTTTGCATTGTTATATTGATAGAGATATTTTGTAAAGCACAGATGGTGTAGACAGGAAGATTCTTGAAAATTGAGGGGAGCAAATTAGCTTTTAAAATGACCACTATGCGTGTTGACAAGGCCTTCAAGGGTGAGGCTAGGCTTGTCCTTGCATCTTCTGGTTTCAAAGTATAGCAGTCTCTAACAGGACGGAGCCATTCCATACTGTTGTAGTCTCAGGGTTTAATGCTGACTAACACCACATTGCTCATTAATATCTAACTAACTTTGCTTCTCTCATCACTGCTTTTCTCAGAGCCTGTATGCTTCATCAAGAAGCTGGAGGACACTAGTGTCATAGTCGGTCAGCCTCTGAAACTAGTGTGCACGTACACTGGAAGCCAGAGGGTCCACGTCACCTGGAAGAAAGATGACAAGTTGATTTGGGCATCATACCAGTATAATGTCCTAACTACTAACTCCACCTGCTCTCTGGAGGTCCTCTACAGTGACCGGCCAGAGGCTTCAGGGAAATACTCTTGTGAAATTTCTAATGAAGCTGGAAGGGATGTCTGTCATGCTCATGTCACTCTAGGTAAAGGCACAAGCAATAACCTGCCAACAGCTTTCCATTCCTCTGCTAACCTCCCCAAAAACTATCCTCATTTTCTCAGATGGTGCATGATAATCCTCATAAGCCTGCTTACAGAGAATAACTCAAATAGTCTCTTCAATACTGGAAACATGAAACAATCATTACTGCAAACATGACCTCCAACATTTTGTGAATTTTCCTTCCATGTAACATCTAAAGCACAGATGATGATGATGATCAGAAGTTCATGTCCTTGCACTACTTTTAGGATGTGTTGTAGAGATACACTTCACTGCAGATCTGAAATAGAACTGGAAGAGATCCTTGACTCGTTGCCTTAGGCATAGTCCACACGTATCCCAGTATTTGAAAAAAAAGTATTTTTTTCATTGTCTTCCGACCTTTCGGCAACATTAAAACAATGTTTTAAGTCACCGAAAACTGGGTTTTGGAAAAGTCCTTCCAGGGTGGAGATTTATTTAACTGTTTTCCGTGTATTAGTGTGGACCGGTGAAACTGAGCTTTTGGAAAATGCTGACCTCATGACCTCAAATTTGCGCATTGCAATTCAAGGCAACCTAGTTTTACTTAATCATTACTGCACAATGCAGAGGTATATAGATATACTGAGCCCAATACTTAGCTCAAAACTCCAGCTGCAATTTAATGTCCGCATGCACTGAACTATTATAGTGGTGCAGCTCAGAAGAAAAAGCTCAATACACTCCAAATTATCCACCTCATCACCCCCTACTGACCTGGCATGCTTATCAGAGTGCTTCAAACAGTTTTTGCATTGTTATATTGATAGATATTTTGTAAATCACAGATGGTGTAGACAGGAAGATTTTTGAAAATTGAGGGGAGCAAATGAGCTTTTAAAATGACCACTATACGTGTTGACAAGGCCTTCAAGGGTGAGGCTAGGCTTGTCCTTGCATCTTCTGGTTTCACAGTATAGCAGTCTCTAACAGGACAGAGCCATTCCATACTGTTGTAGTCTCACGGTTTATTGCTGACTAACGCCACATTGCTCATTAATATCTAACTAACTTTGCTTCTCTTATCACTGCTTTTCTCAGAGCCTGTACGCTTCATCAAGAAGCTGGAGAACACTAGTGTCATAGTCGGTCAACCTCTGAAACTAGTGTGCACGTACACTGGAAGCCAGAGGGTCCATGTTACCTGGAAGAAAGATGACATGTTGATCTGGGCGTCATACCAGTATAATGTCCTAACTACTGACTCCACCTGCTCTCTGGAGGTCCTCTACAGTGACCGACCAGCAGCTGCAGGGAAATACTCTTGTGAAATTTCTAATGAAGCTGGAATTGATGTCTGTCACGCTCATGTCAGTCTAGGTAAAGGCACAAGCACTAACCTGCCAATAGCTCTCTGCTAACCTCCTCAGTAACTTTTTCTATTTCCTCAGATGGTGCATAATATCAGAGCACTTCCAACACTTTTTACGTTGATGTATGGACAGAGAGATTTTGTAAATCACAGATGGTGTACACAGGAAGATTTTTGAAAGTTATGGGGAGCAAATGAGCATTTAAAATGACCAGTGTACATGTTGACAAGGCCTTCAAGGGTGAGGCTAGGCTTGTCCTTGCATCTTCTGGTTTCACAGTATAGCAGTCTCTAACAGGACGGAGCCATTCCATACTGTTGTAGTCTCAGGGTTTATTGCTGACTAACGCCACATTGCTCATTAATATCTAACTAACTTTGCTTCTCTTATCACTGCTTTTCTCAGAGCCTGTACGCTTCATCAAGAAGCTGGAGGACACTAGTGTCATAGTCGGTCAACCTCTGAAAATAGTGTGCACGTACACTGGAAGCCAGAGGGTCCATGTCACCTGGAAGAAAGATGACAAGTTGATCTGGGCGTCGTACCAGTATAATGTCCTAACTACTGACTCCACCTGCTCTCTGGAGGTCCTCTACAGTGACCGGCCAGCAGCTGCAGGGAAATACTCTTGTGAAATTTCTAATGAAGCTGGAAGTGATGTCTGTCACGCTCATGTCAGTCTAGGTAAAGGCACAAGCACTAACCTGCCAACAGCTTTCCATTCCTCTGCTAACCTCCTCAGTAACTTTTTCTATTTCGTCAGATGGTGCATAATATCAGAGCACTTCCAACACTTGTTGCGTTGTTGTATGGACAGAGAGATTTTGTAAAACACAGATGGTGTACACAGGAAGATTTTTGAAAGTTGAGGGGAGCAAATTAGCTTTTAAAATGACCAGTATACATGTTGACAAGGCCTTTAATGGTGAGGCTAGGCTTGTCCTTGCATCTTCTGGTTTCACAGTATAGCAGTCTCTAACAGGATGGAGCCATTCCATACTGTTGTAGTCTCAGGGTTTAATGCTGACTAACGCCACATTTCTCATTAATATCTAACTAACTTTGCTTCTCATCACTGCTTTTCCCAGAGCCTGTATGCTTCATCAAGAAGCTGGAGGACACTAGTGTCATAGTCGGTCAACCTCTGAAACTAGTGTGCACATACACTGGAAGCCAGAGGGTCCATGTCATCTGGAAGAAAGATGACAAGTTGATCTGGGCGTCGTACCAGTATAATGTCCTAACTACTGACTCCACCTGCTCTCTGGAGGTCCTCTACAGTGACCGGCCAGCAGCTGCAGGGAAATACTCGTGTGAAATTTCTAATGAAGCTGGAATTGATGTCTGTCACGCTCATGTCAGTCTAGGTAAAGGCACAATCACTAACCTGCCAACAGCTTTCCATTCCTCTGCTAACCTCCTCAGTAACTTTTTCTATTTCCTCAGATGGTGCATAATATCAGAGCACTTCCAACACTTTTTGCGTTGTTGTATGGACAGAGAGATTTTGTAAAACACAGATGGTGTACACAGGAAGATTTTTGAAAGTTGTAGGGAGCAAATGAGCTTTTAAAATGACCAGTATACATGTTGACAAGGCCTTCAAGGGTGGGGCTAGGCTTGTCCTTGCATATTCTGGTTTCACAGTATAGCAGTCTCTAACAGGACAGAGCCATTCCATACTGTTGTAGTCTCAGGGTTTAATGCTGACTAATGCCACATTGCTCATTAATATCTAACTAACTTTGCTTCTCTCATCACTGCTTTTCTCAGAGCCTGTACGCTTCATCAAGAAGCTAGAGGACACTAGTGTCATAGTTGGTCGACCTCTGAAACTAGTGTGCACGTACAGTGGAAGCCAGAGGGTCCACGTCACCTGGAAGAAAGATGACAAGTTGATCTGGGCGTCATACCAGTATAATGTCATAACTACTGACTCCACCTGCTCTCTGGAGGTCCTCTACAGTGACCGGCCAGCAGCTGCAGGGAAATACTCTTGTGAAATTTCTAATGAAGCTGGAAGTGATGTCTGTCACGCTCATGTCAGTCTAGGTAAAGGCACAAGCACTAACCTGCCAACAGCTTTCCATTCCTCTGCTAACCTCCTCAGTAACTATTTCCATTTCCTCAGTTGGTGCATAATATCAGAGCACTTCCAACACGTTTTGCGTTGTTGTATGGACAGAGAGATTTTGTAAAACACAGATGGTGTAGACAGGAAGATTTTTGAAAGTTGAGGGGAGCAAATAACTATTTTTAAACACCTGTATACATGTTGACTAGGCCTTAGAAGGTGATACTGGGCTTGTCCTTGCATCTCATGGTGAGACAGTATAATAGTCTCTAACAGGACAGAGCCATTCCATGCTGTAGTAGTCTCAGGGTTTAACGCTGACTAACGCCACATTGCTCATTAATATCTAACTACCCTTGCTTCTCTCGTCACTGCTTCTCTCAGAGACTGTATGCTTTATCAAGAAGCTGGAGGACACTAGTTTCATAGTCGGTCGACCTCTGAAACTAGTGTGCACATACACTGGAAGCCAGAGGGTCCATGTCACCTGGAAGAAAGATGACAAGTTGATCTGGGCGTCGGATCAGTATAATGTCCTAACTACTGACTCCACCTGCTCTCTGGAGGTCCTTTACAGTGACCGACCAGCAGCTGCAGGGAAATACTCTTGTGAAATTTCTAATGAAGCTGGAAGTGATGTCTGTCACGCTCATGTCAGTCTAGGTAAAGGCACAAGCACTAACCTGCCAACAGCTTTCCATTCCTCTGCTAACCTCCTCAGTAACTATCTCCATTTCCTCAGATGGTGCATGATAACCCTCATAATCCTGCTTATAGAGAATAACTCAAATTGTCTCTTCAATACTGGAAACAACCATTACTGTAAACATGACCTCCAACAGTTAGGGAATCTTTCCTTCAATGTAATGTCTAAAGCACAGATGATGATGATTCATGATCATCATTCAAGTGTATGGCCTTCAACTATTTTGGGGATGTGTTGTGGAGATACACTTCCCTGCACATTTAAAATGGAAGTGGAGGAGATCCTAGACTTGTTGTCTTAGGCCTAGTGCACACATATCCCAGTATTTGAAAAAAGTATTTTTTTCATTTTGTTTTGGCCTTTCATCCACACTAAAACAATATTTTAGGTCACGGACAACTGGGCTTTTGGAAAAGTCCTTCCAGGGTGGAGATATTTTAAACTCTGTTTTCCATTTATTAGTGCGGACCGGTGAAACTGAGCTTTTGGAAGATGCTGACCTAATGACCTCAAATTTCCCTATCGCAATTCACAGCCACCTACTTTTACTTAGTCATTACTGTGCCTTGCAGAGGCATATAGAAATACTGAGCTCAATACTTCTTAGTCCACAGCTCCATCCACGATTCAATGTACACATGTACTGAACTTTAATAATGGTGCAGCTCAGAAGACGAAGCTAAATACACTCCAATTGATCCACCTTATCCCCCCCTACTGACCTGGCATGACCTCAAATTTGCCTATCACTTCCAATTCTTTCTGCGATGTTGTATGGACAGAGAGATTTGGTAAAACACAGATGGTGTACACAGGAACATTTCTGAAAGTTGAGGGGAGCAAATAAGCTTTTAAAAATACCTGTATACGTGTTGACTAGGCCTTAGAAGGCGATGCTGGGCTTGTCCTTGCGTCTCGTGTTGAGACAGTATAGCAGTCTCTAACAGGACAGAGCCAGTCCATGCTGTAGTGTTCTCAGGGTTTAACGCTGACTAATGCCACATTGCTCATTAATATCTAACTACCCTTGCTTCTCTCATTACTAATTTTTAGAGCCTGTACGCTTCATCATGAAGCTGAAGGACACTAGTTTCATAGTCGGTCGACCTCTGAAACTAGTGTGCACGTACACTGGAAGCCAGAGGGTCCACGTCACCTGGAAGAAAGATGACAAGTTGATCTGGGCGTCGTATCAGTATAATGTCCTAACTACTGACTCCACCTGCTCTCTGGAGGTCCTCTACAGTGACCGGCCAGCAGCTGCAGGGAAATACTCTTGTGAAATTTCTAATGAAGCTGGAAGGGATGTCTGTCACGCTCGTGTCACTCTAGGTAAAGGCACAAGCACTAACCTGCCAACAGCTTTCCATTCCTCTGCTAACCTCCTCAGTAACTATCTCCATTTCCTCAGATGGTGCATGATAACCCTCATAATCCTGCTTATAGAGAATAACTCAAATAGTCTCTTCAATACTGGAAACAACCATTACTGATAACATGACCTCCAACAGTTAGGGAATCTTTCCTTCAATGTAATGTCTAAAGCACAGATAATGATTTTCATGATCATCATTCAAGTTCATGGCCTTCCACTATTTTAGGGATGTGTTGTGGAGATACACTTCACTGCCATCTAAAATTAAAATGGAAGAGATCCTTGACTCATTGTCTTAGGCCTAGTGCACATATCCCAGTATTTGAAACAAGTATTTCTTTCATTTTGTTTTGGCCTTTCATCCACACTAAAACAATATTTTAGGTCACTGAAAACTGGGCTTTTGGAAAAGTCCATCCAGGGTTGAGATATTTTAAACCCTGTTTTCCATATATTAGTGTGGACCGGTGAAACTGAGCTTTTGGAAGATGCTGACCTCATGACCTCAAATTTGCCTATCACAATTCAAAGCCACCTAATTTTACTTAGTCATTACTGCGCCTTGCAGAGGCATATAGATATATTGAGCCCAATACTTCTTAGTCAACAGCTCCATCCACGATTCAATGTACACATGCACTGAACTATAATAATGGCGCAGCTCAGAAGAAGAAGCTCAATACACTCCAATTGATCCACCTCATCCCCCCCTACTGACCTGGTGTGCTTATCAGAGCACTTCCAACTCTTTTTGCGATGTTGTATGGACAGAGAGATTTTGTAAAACACAGATGGTGTAGACAGGAACATTTTTGAAAGTTGAGGGGAGCAAATACGCTTTTAAAAATACCTGTATACGTGTTGACTAGGCCTTAGAAGGTGATGCTGGGCTTGTCCTTGTGTCTCATGGTGAGACAGTATAGCAGTCTCTAACAGAACAGAGCCAGTCCATGCTGTAGTAGTCTCAGGGTTTAACGCTGACTAATGCCACATTGCTCATTAATATCTAACTACCCTTGCTTCTCTCATCACTGCTTCTTTTAGAGCCTGTACGCTTCATCAAGAAGCTGAAGGACACTAGTTTCATAGTCGGTCGACCTCTGAAACTAGTGTGCACGTACACTGGAAGCCAGAGGGTCCATGTCACCTGGAAGAAAGATGACAAGTTGATCTGGGCTTCGTACCAGTATAATATCCTAACTACTGACTCCACCTGCTCGCTGGAGGTCCTCTACAGCGACCGGCCAGCAGCTGCAGGGAAATACTCTTGTGAAATTTCTAATGAAGCTGGAAGTGATGTCTGTCACTCTCATATCAGTCTAGGTAAAGGCACAAGCACTAACCTGCCAACAGCTTCCCATTCCTCTTCTAACCTCCTCAGTTACTATCTCTATTTCCTCAGATGGTGCATGATAACCCTCATAAGCCTGGTTACAGATAATAACTCAAATAGTCTCTTCAATACTGGAAACATGAAACAATCATTACTGTAAACGTGACCTCCGGTTAGGGTGTTAGGGAATCTTTCCTTCAAGTAATGTCTAAAGCACAGATGATGATGATGATGATGATGATGATGATGATGATGATGATGATGATGATCAGAATTTCATGTGCTTGCACTACTTTGGGAATGTGTTGTGGAGATACACTTCACTGCAAGTCTAAAATGGAACTGGTAGAGGTCCTTGACGAGTTTTAGTAGGTGATACTTGCTTGTTAGAACATCTTCTGGTGGGAAAAGGTTCAAGAAAGAATTATATTCTAAGGACATACATCCTTTTTATGGGTGGTCCCAGTGGGAAAATACTTGTTTTCTTTTGTATTACATTCTTTTGCTGTATCTTTGACTGCTTTTTTTTCATCAGAAGGTGATGGTCTGTTGACCCTGTGGTTAATATAGTCTCTTAAGCACTGTCATGATGTGCACTTAAATGATGTACCTTTCCTTTACTAACAGAACGTAAAGTTCCTCCAAACTTCACCAAGAGGCCGTCAGAATCCATGGAGGACTCAGTGGGTAAGGTGGTGAAGATGGAGGCCCGAGTGTCTGGCTCCCAGCCCCTCTCCATCTCCTGGTTTAAAGACGGTAGTCAGATCCACAGCTCTGACAAACATGACCTAAGCTTTAAGGACAACACAGCTCTTCTGTGCTTGAAAGACACCTCAGTCTCTGACCGTGGCCTGTATTCTTGTGAGGCGACGAACGAGGCTGGAAAAGCTTCCTTCCAGGTTTCCCTCACTATCTCAGGTGTGTATGTGTTAAAAAGGAATACAGTAGGGTGAAGTCCTTTCGTATCATCTTTATTATGTATATAATATAAAGACTTCCTCTCAGTCTTTACTGTTGTAACCTTCTTCCTCCTTCCTCAAACTTAACCAACCATCAAAAAAGAGATTTTGTGAAATTCTGCACAAAAGGTTCCTTGACTGTTATGCAGTTGTTAAATAAACAAAAATCTTTCAGAGACTGGAAAGCCGCCTGTATTTGACATCCCTCTCAAAGCGGAGACGGTGAAAGAGGGCGACAAGCTAAGCCTTACCTGCCACGTCTGTGGGTCTGCTCCACTGAGGATCCAGTGGATGAAGGACAGGAAGGAGCTCAAATCCAGTGGGGACACCAGGATTACTTTAGTGGATGGTACAGCAAGGCTGGAGATCAGCCAGGCATCCAAGGCTGACGCAGGGGATTATCTCTGCAAGGCCAACAATGCTGCTGGCAGTGAGTTCTGCAAGTCCAGGGTCACTGTGAAAGGTAAACCCACCCAAGCAGAGTTGAATTTTGGCAGTTCTTTGATAAAATGTTTAGAAGGACCGTGCATTTTATTTTTGGTTCAGCTCTTTTAACATGTGTGACACTATTTCCAGAGAATTTAAAATACTTCTTTAAGGCTCTGGAAGGAGCCGTGTCTTGGATTCTACCTTGCTTTTGTGTAGCAGAACAGGACTGTCTGCATCTTGGCGAACATTGCTCAATTCCCTGTCTTTCTAACATTCCTTTTCCTGGCTTATTTGTTTTATTAAGTATACCTGGTATAATCTGATTAAATAAAGTAGTGACTGCTACACAGATATCTGTACTGAGCGAAAGTAATGCATTTGAATAATTCGGCTTCAGTCTTATCTAATTATTTAATTTTATTTAAATATTATGAAGACATACTAGGTCATAAGATTGTACTATCCATTATGCCTAGTTATTGCTTCAGTGCATCTGTGCTTTTCTTAGCTGTCTAAATTACCTTTACTTAAGATTCCCCTAATTCTACCCAGGGCTTGAAAACGAAATTATTTTTCAATCGTTCCGCTCCGAACGGAACCGGTATATTTAACGTTTTCGTTCTTGCGTTCCGCCACCAACATATCGTTCCTGAACCGGTTTGGAACGTAAAATAACGTTTGTTCTTAACGTTCCGACAGTGTTATTGGGCCTAGTCTATTTTTGTGGTCGATACCTTACAATAGACCTAGTTATTGGTATATAACCAGGGTGGTGGTGGGAATTTGTGACAGCTGAGCTTAGCGGGCGGCGAAGATTTTTTTTTTTTTTCATGAAATAGGCTATGCTTTTGTGAAATTGTATAGGCTATATAGAGAACGGAAAAAAAACGTTATTAACCGGTTTTGGGGATTTCAGAATAACGTTTCTGTTCCGGAACAGTTGAAGACCATTTGGTTTTCGTTTCCGTTTCCGTTCCTCGTAAAATTCCGTTCGTTTTCGGTTTTCGTTTTCGTTCCTTGAACCGGTTCGGAGCCCTGATTCTACCGCAATTAACCTTTCAAAAAAGGGTGCTTGTGTAGTATAGTAATACTGCTACTGCAGCAGGGTAAGTACATTTAGTAATGCTATTAACCCTGTATTCACCTGTAAAATATCCACTACTAATACTATCACTTGACGGTTGTACCCGTTGCTTTATAATTATGTAACTTTTATTACAGTGTAATCCTATTTAAATGATTCTTCCACTACTAGTGTTGACTGATTGAAATGTTCCCCAGATAAAGGCACCAAGGCTGTCCCTGCCGAGGCTGCAGCAGCTGCAGGACCTTCTCCCGTAAAGCATCTGGACAACCTCTTCTTCGTCGAGGAGCCCAAGAGTGTCTCTGTCACAGAGAGTGAGTACTTTCTGTTTGTCAGAAGCAATGCTTTATTCCTATGTTTTTGTTTTAAGAAAGCCAATATCATCATTGTTTGTTGTCTGTGTTTTGCAGAGGGCACTGCTACCTTCATCGCCAAGGTTGGAGGTGATCCCATCCCCAATGTGAAATGGATGAAGGGGAAGTGGAAGCAGATCACCCCTGGTGGTCGTATCTCTGTGGAACACAAAGGGCGGGAGGCCAAGCTGGAGATCAGAGAAGTGACCAAGTCTGACTCTGGCCAGTACAGATGTGTTGCCTCCAACAAGCATGGAGAGATTGAATGCAGCACAGACATGGAGGTCAACAAGAAGGAGGACACAGAAGGAGTTGGGGACTTTAGGGCCAAGCTGAAGAAGTAGGTGTTCATAAACAGAGAGATATACGCAGACATATTTCATCAGGTTTCATTACAGCCATGTATAGTGGATGACTGGTGGTGTGGAGACACCATTGTCCTTAATTTTCACATCCTATAGTGCTGTTGCTTCTCGTGCTTCTCATGGTTAAGCAGGCTGGGTTTCTAGACTTAGTGAAGTGTAGCCACATGGTCATGGTCTAGCTTCAGGTGCAGGCCTATCACGTGGACCTTAACATGGGACAATATGAATGTGTGTTTTTGTCTCCATAGGACTCCATCGAAGCAGAAGAGTCCAAAGAAGGCAGGAGAGGTCGATATTGTGGAGCTACTCAGAGGTCATGACCCCAAAGACTATGAGAACATTCTTCGCGACCATGAAATCTATGACTACCGTGCAATTCTCGACGCTATCTCTTTCCTGAAGAAAGAGAAAGAGGATGAGACAGGAAAAGTGGTGCGTAATATACTGAGATCACAGGTCTGACTTCAGGTGATGGCGTAACTTTTTGACCATCTTTTCAGACAAAAACAGTACAAGAAGGTTGAAAAAATACATTTCTGATGCCACAAGGAATACTTCAATGTTGTAGTGATGTGTCCCTGGTTTGTTTTGATAATTAACTCAACTGATGGAACAGACCTGAATCTGAAAGGTGTATTTCCTGTCCTACAGGAAGTGGAGCGTGGTGGCCGAGTAGACGAAGAGGACATGGCTAAACTTATCCAGCAGCTGGAGGGCCGTGTTGGCTCAGAGGTACAGTTGGTCATTTCATCAGTCTCATAGAATATCAGCGTTACCAGTCTCATAGAATATCAGCGCTACCAGTGTCATAGAATGTCAGAGATACCAGTCTCATAGAAACATCAGAGATACCAGTCTCATAGAAACATCAGATATATCAGTCTCAGAAACATCAGAGATACCAGTCTCATAGAAACATCAGAGCTACAAGTCTCATGGAATATCTGAGATACCAGTCTCATGGAAATATCAAAGATACCAGTCTTATAGAATATCAGAGATACCAGTCTCATAGATACATGTTGATCATATTGGTTGAATCTTAACCCACCTTCCTGCTTGGTTATGAGCACCACCTCTAGCTCATTTTCAATGTACTGACTGGATGGTTGGCATGTTTTAAGTATTGATTTGAACATTGTCCAATGTCCATGTATTCATCATTAAACTTGTATTGGTTTGCAGCCTGTTTCTGTGATAAAAGATATCCGTGACCAGACCGCTGCTGAGAAGCAGGTGGCCACCTTTGACTGCCAGGTCACCATCAACTACCCTGAGATCTCCCTGTCCTGGTACAAGGGCACCCAGAAACTGGACAACAGTGACAAGTATGACATTAGTGTAGTGGGGGATCACCACTACCTCAGAATCAAGCAGTGCGGTGTTAAGGACCAGGGTGACTACCGTGTGGTGTGTGGCCCTCATATCTCCAACGCCAGACTCACCGTCACCGGTAAGATGCCAAGCAGTAAAGTGTTCTGTAATGTGTGTCATGTTCATCATTTTCCAATGTCTTCAAGCCTACAACAGGCAGGGAGTTTTTCCTTGGCTTTGGTTTACCACAGCTGCTTCTCAGAACCAGCGACCTCTCCTGTTGACTTATGTGATTTGCATGTTTTATCTGTGTTTCTTTGTGTTTTGTAGATGTATGTTTTCTATATTTGTTGTCTTTCTGTCCGTACACCAAACGGTTATAATGTAAAATCATCTTAATACTCAGGTTTAATGTAGTAGGTACAACATTGTGAAATGTGGTGGAAGTGCTCTATTTTAACTTCAAATATCTGGTTTTAGTTGACAAAATTCACTTCACCAAACGCATCCGAAGCATTGAAGTGAATGAGCGGCATTCTGCGACCTTTGAATGCGAGTTGTCCTTTGATAATGCCACCGTCACTTGGTACAAGGACACATGGGAGCTCAAAGAAAGTCCAAAATATAACTTCAGGACTCAAGGCAGATGCCACTTTATGACCATCCGCAATGTAACTGCAGAAGATGAAGGTTTGTTAAGGAAGTTTATGAACTCAAACTTGGAAGAATGAAATGAGTAACAGGGTTAGAGGTTAAAACACAACCTAAGATTATTTCCAAGCTTTAATTGCCCGCAAATTATTCCCTCAAATTATCCTTACTCCTGTGATGTACTCGCTATTACTTTTCTTTAGGTGTGTATTCTGTAATACTCTGTATTACTTCTTTAGGCGGGTACTCTGTAATACTCTGTATTACATCTTTTGGCGTGTACTCTGTAATACTCTATTGCTTTTTTAGGCGTGTACTCGGTGGTAGCGAGTGTGGACTCAATAGGAGAGGCGAAGAGCTCAGCAGAGCTCTACCTTTCAGGCAAAGGTCCGTATGTTTCAGCTGCTTCATATTTGTGCAGTGATATTAAATATGTAATTTAATTATCTGGCCATAAAACTCTACACCTTATCCTCTTACAGAAATTGGTTTAGGACAGGTTCCCTATGGTGAGTAGATCATATTTTGAAGTATTTAAAAGCAATCTTAAAACCTTACAGTAAAAAGAACATGGAGGCAAAGACATTAGAAATTATATAATAGTTTGACATTATTTCTAATATATAACTAACTGTTTTTAAATATTTTATACTTTTACATTTTTATTAAATAGAAAATATTACCATTCGAACAAATATTTCTTGACATTTCAGTAGCTAAAATGGAATGTGTCTCAAAACATACTAGTACTATTAAACAACCCAAATATAAATAATAAAATATAAGGATTTTATCCAAATCTTTTGGTACTAAAGTTTTATGTATGGATACATCTCTAGATATTCCAGATACACCAATTCATGTACCAGAAGCACCATCTCAGGTTGCTTACAGAGGTAAGACTAAACATGAGTAATGACATTCATATTATCTCCAACTGAAATTGGATTTTTGTTCACGAATGTTTCACGTTTCTACCAAAAGATTCATCCGAGTTCTATCATTACGAAGAGAGAACTGAAGTAAAAGGTACAAATCCTTTATTCTGTATCATCTATAATCCTAATTCTAATAATATAATAATCCTTGGATTCATGCCTATTCATTCTAAATTAATTTTAAACTTGTATTTTCATCTTCATTATCATCTCCCTCACCCTCTTCATCCTTAAACCTTAATCCCAAATCATAAACATCTAAACTCATAACTTCAACTCATCAAATGTATTGAAAGTGAACGTACCCCTTTGAATTATCTATTTTAACCTATCTGCTGAGAGAGCTCTTATTCCAAACTGAAAGTTATCTGCTAACGGCCAGTTGTCCTCTAACACCATAGCTTATCAGAGTTGGAGCAAGGAAGAAACCACTTCTCTTCAGTACTCTTCTACCTCAGGTACCACAGGGTTGGAACTCTTGTTTTCTCATCCTCATCCTTAACCCTGTCTATGTCTCCAACCTGCAGCCTGTGTGTTAGTCTGTCTGTGGTCTACATCACTTTGTGTTTGTTCTTCAGCCATTCGTCATGTATATCATTTGTCTGATGTATATTGTCATTCCTCATTGCTTGTTTATGGATATCATTTGTCTGATATTGCCACTCTTCATTGGTTGTTCATTTATATAACTTCACAGATATATATTCTCATTTCTCATGAGTTATGTTTACCATTGCCTGATGTATATTGTCTGATAAGTGGGTGTGTCCAAAAGGCCTTTGGTTTTAGGTCTGAAGCTGTGGAGATCCTATATGTGGGTGTTTCCTAAGGCCTATAGGTTTAGGTCCTAAGCGATGGAGATCCTATATGTGGGTGTTTCCTAAGGTCTATAGGTCCTAAGCAGTGGAGATCCTATATGTGGGTGTTTCCTAAGGCCTATACGTCCTAAGCAGTGGAGATCCTATATGTGGGTGTTTCCTACGGTTTATTGGTCCTAAGCAGTGGAGATCCTATATGTGGGTGTTTCATTAGGCCTATAGTTGTAGGTCCTAAGCAGTGGAGATCCTGTATGTGGGTGTTTAGTGCCTAGTTGTAGGTCCTAAGCAGTGGAGATCCTATATGTGGGTGTTTCCTAAGGCCTATAGTTTTAGGTCCTAAGCAGTGGAGATCCTATATGTGGGTGTTTCCTAAGGCCTATAGGTCCTAAGCAGTGGAGTCTATATGTGGGTGTTTTCTAAGGCCTAGTGTTAGGTCCTAAGCTGTGGAGATCCTATATGTCTGTGTTTCTAAGGCCTAGTTTTAGGTCCTAAGCAGTGGAGATCCTATATGAAGGTGTTTTCTAAGATGACTTTCTTCCCTCAGCAGAAGAGAGGAAACCGGTTGAAGAAAGTGTTGAGAGGACACATGTTGAAGCGAGAATTCCACAAGGTACAGCGCTACAGGCTATCCACCCTAGCGTAGTGAGCTTAACAACCTGCCAGTCATGCTTCTAGGCTTGTTTCCATGTAAAACTGCAGGCATCCTACTGTAGGACGTGCAGTAGTGCTTTCTGTTAGTGGCTTGTGGCCCATGTGTGTGCTGATTGTGTTTGTAATCCATGTCTAAATCTTGCCTATAATTATTATTGGCCTATGTATGTGCTGATTGTGCTCATTATTATTGGCCCACTGATTCAAACAAAGGCTTCTTTTGTTCTGTTCCAATCTGCTTGATGGCAACTCTTTGAGCTCTTTTTAACCCAGACTTGCTTTAACCAAATGTTAGCTAGAAACTAACGGTAAAATTATCTTTAAAGTTCCTGAAGCTGACCACCGACCAAAGGAGAAAGTCTCTGTAGCCCCGCCTCCTACCCCTGTAGCCCCGACCCATGTCCAAGGTATTCATGTACACCTGTCTGTCGTTGTACTGTTTTGAGTCTGTCTCGTGCGTTTTGTGGGCAGATGCGTTCTGCCATGGTGTTTGTTTTAAGGTTTCTTCCAATATTTCTTCTGTTCTTGTTCTATTCCTATGTTTAAGTCTAAATTCAGTGTTGTGATGTGTGTCAGTATCTGGTGAGAAGTTGACCTCATTGAAAATGTTTTTTAAGTAACTGAACCCAAGAAGCCTGAGCCCCAAGTGAGCCCTGTTCCTCCACCCAGGGAAAAGGAACCTGCTGTCCCAGAAGGTAATAGCAGAGTTCTCTTATGGTGTATTCCTTATGCTGAGGATATATACATTACCCAGCACACTCTTCAATATCACAGTCTGAGTCGTACTATTGAAACTCAAATTATTGACTTTCATATCAAACATTTACAACATTATCAAACATTTGTTTTGTTTTACCAATCTCTTACAAACTCTTTACGTTACATCTTGTAATGGTTCTGTCTTCTGTCATTAATGTTGTCATTGTCTAAAGTGAATCAATGTTGTGCTGTTAGATAACAATGCCTGTGAGATATCTCACTGGAGTGCATTGGATTCTTTCTTCTGTCTTTGTGCTGTCTTTCTTTCTTTCTTTCTTTATTTTGCTGTGTTACTAATGTTTTGTCTGTTGACAGAACATCATGTTTCTGTCTGTCCGCTCGAACAACTTCCAACATACCCTGAACCAGAAGTAGTTAGAAAACCACAATACCCCCAAACACTCCCTGAACCTCATCGAGTCTCTGCTAGTCCAGAACCACTGACCAGACAGACTCCCAAGGAGATGCCTGAAGCCCCTAAACCTGCAGGTATGTGTTGCTAAACATGAAACACTCTTCTCTCTTCCTGTTTCTTCACCCACTCTATGTATGTTTTGCTATGGACCCTCTTGTGAGTCTGAAATTGAATTGAATATGTGTGTGTGAGTGTGTTTGTCTGTGACAAATATTGTGCAAGTGACACTTGCACTATAAATCTTTCTTTAAAAAAACTGCTGTTCCTCCACAAACATCTTTAAAGCAGAGAACCCCTACTTTGAGCTGTTTGTTTGAGTAACAAATTACTTCTTCTGATACTAATATCTTAATTTTAAGTGTTGTCATGTGATGTCATAGTAAATCTACTAGCATGAATGTCCCGTGACACCCTTACCACCTTTATGTTGAAAATAAGTCTTTATGTTGCATTTAAACCAAAGCAATAAACATTCAAACCTGCTGTTGGATGCTTTCCTAAGTGCCAGATGTTCCTGTGGTGAAAGTCCCTGTAGCTCAGCCAACTGCCACCAAGGTTACCACTCCCAAGATTCCGCCCATTACCACCAAAGGTACTGCAGAGTTGATCTTACATTCTTCATTACATCTTTTTGTGTTATTTGTTGTTTTGTAATGTACTCATTGTTTTCTATATGTAAAATATGTCTTTATATTGTCTAATGCCAAGCACTCGTGAGAGTGTGATTCCCAAATTGAGCAGCGATATGTGGCAAATGTGTCAGTAATACATTAGTATTAAACGTGTCTTAAATGTTTCCTTATGACCCAGCAGTACCAAAGGAACCTGTTAAAACAATCACTCCTAAAGTTACCACACCAACAGAAATGATTCCTTCTGAAGGTATTTAAATCTGTTTAGTCTCTCTTATTTCCTTCATTAATTTTAACGCTGTCTAAGCCTTTAGGTTAAACTACATGTTTAATGTTGAATGTATTTGATGTAGTTGTTCCAAGACCAGAGGAGCCAGTTGTTGATCGAACTGCACCTAAGGTTACTCTGCCCAAGAAAGACGTTACCCTACCTAAAGGTACTGAAAAGATGCTGTGATACCTCCCTTTCTTGTCTGTGTTCTCTTGCAGAGGAGGCTTCTTCTGCTTCTGTTTCGTGTGCACAGTTCTTTTGATATAGCACTCGTTAGAGTGTGGCTTTCATAAAAGCAACATCATATTCATAAACTATTATTATTTCTTAAGTCTCAGAACCCAGAAAACAACATGACCCACAACCTCCAAGAAGACCACAGCAACCCCAACCAGAAGCTGTAAAACCAGGACCTGATCATACTGTAAAACCTGCTCCTGGGCAGGCCAGACCAAAACCTGTTCATACTGTTGAAGTTCTAGAGCCACTGACAAGCAAGCAAGCCAAGCTGGAGACAGCAACACCTGTTTCAGAAGCAGCCAAGCCAGAAGCTGTAAAACCAGAACCTGATCATACTGTAGAACCTGCTCCTGGGCAGGCCAGACCAAAACCTGTTCATACTGTTGAAGTTCTAGAGCCACTGGCAAGCAAGCAAGCCAAGCCGGAGGCATCAGCGCCTGTTTCAGAAGCAGCTAAGCCAGAAGCTGTAAAACCAGGACCTGATCATACTGTAAAACCTGCTCCTGGGCAGGCCAGACCAAAACCTGTTCATACTGTTGAAGTTCTAGAGCCACTGGCAAGCAAGCAAGCCAAGCCGGAGGCATCAGCGCCTGTTTTAGAAGCAGCTAAGCCAGAAGCTGTAAAACCAGGACCTGATCATACTGTAAAACCTGCTCCTGGGCAGGCCAGACCAAAACCTGTTGATACTGTTGAAGTTCTAGAGCCACTGGCAATCAAGCAAGCCAAACCGGAGACAGCAGCGCCTGTTTCAGAAGCAGCCAAGCCAGTTCCCATGAGGCCCAGAGAGGTACCAAGTAACATTCCTGAGCCAACAGAGCTGGTCCAAGAGGTGGTCACAGAAGTATCCAAGAAGGTTACAGAAACACTGAAACCAGTGGCAGTGGAACCAAAGCCGTTCCGCAAAGCTCCTCACACGTCAAAACAACCCCCAGAAAAACCTCAAGATGGTAAATATATGAGTTGAAAATGTGATTCATATTGAGTCATATCTTCTTATGTTCTTTATCTTTCATCTTCATACCTTCATATTTTGCAAATTCTTGCAATATTGTGTCTGTTTGTGTTTGTTTTGTCATGTATATTTACTGTTTGCTTTGCTGTGTGGTGGATTAAAACAGTAAAACAGAAGGAATTACTACAGGATAAACCTGCAGTAGATATACCACAGCCGGAGAAGAGAACACCCACCAAAGGTATGCTTTGAACCAAACACCTTGCCACAAGAAATTTTAATGATCTATTGCTTCTAGCTTACGATACAATTGCTGAAATTTGTGTTTTGTTTGTTGTCTTGCGTCTTCCTCTTTGTCACCACTGTATGGTGTTTTAAATCTTGGTTGTATCTTAAGATGCTCACCTTCTGATGAAGACTGAGCAAGAAGCAGGAATAAGAGCTGAACAGAGGAAGGTCTTGTCTACTGAAGAGATGAAGAAGTTTTCTCTGGAGACGAGCTCCAGTGAGCTGATCAGTCTGACAGAATTCCGATCCATTTTAGAGGAAGTAGGGTCATGTGATCACAGGGAGGAACCAATGATAAGAGAGATGAGAAAAGAAACGGTGGCAGTAAGGGATGAGGTTAGCACACAGTACAGGGAAATACTTACAACACACAGCATTCAAAATACTCTGGCCAAACCAAAGGAAAAATTATATGAAGACATCAGACCTCCTGCCAAAGATGTTGAAGGTTTATCTCATGAGTCTGTGAGTCCTACTGAAATCAAGAATGACCTAGCAACACCTAGTCCCTCTAGCCAGTCTGCAACACATAGTCCACCAAGCCAGTCTGCAACAGATAGTCCACCAAGCCAGTCTTCAACCGCTCGTCCACTTCACCAGTCTCCAAAACCTATTCTACCTAGCCAGTCTCCAACACATAGTCCACCTAGCCAGTCTCTCACAGCAAGTCCACTTAGCCAGTCTCTCACAGCTTCTCCACCTAGCCAGTCTCCAACACCTAGTCCACCTAGCCAGTCTCTAACAGCTAGTCCACCTAGCCAGTCTCCAACACCTATTCCACCTAGCCAGTCTCTAACAGCTAGTCCACCTAACCAGTCTCCAACACCGAGTCCACCTAGCCGGTCTCTAATAGCTAGTCCACCTAGCCAGTCTCTAACCCCTAGTCCACCTAGCCATTCTGCAACACCTAATCCACCTAGCCAGTCCATACCCAAGAGAGAAGTACTGATAGCTGAGACAACAGCAGAACATACAGTTCCAATAACACCAGGTAGAGAGGACATCTCCCTTGAGAAGACTATTGCAGAGGAAAAAGAAGTTAATCAACTACATGTCTCCCCATCAACTGTAGAAACCATTACTGCTCTTCCAGTGGAAGATTTGATCCCATTCAGAAAACTTTCTACCCATGACACTACAGCTGTTAAGATAGCACAAACAACTAAGATGGTCCTTCAAACTAAACAAGTTGACTCTGTTGGACATGGACAGGCTCTCAAGAAGCCCATGTCAAAGAAAGAAAAAGCTTCTCAGAACAAAAGTTATTCTACGGTAAAGACAGGGCCTTCTCCCTCAGAGACGTTAGATTCTCCACAATTACCAGTTCCACCTGCGTCGACCAAGAGACTAGAGGAAGTTGTACTACACACAAAAGAGGCCAACAATATTGTTGAACCCTCCAAAACATCTGGATCATCAGAAGATATCCTAGCTGTATTGCAGACTAGCCCTCAGCACAGAGTTGCTGTAACCAAGTTGTCTCCTCCTAAGCAAGTTCTATCACAAAAAGACGAAGAACACCATTCTCTTCCAGCCAGAGAAACGCAGTCTAAGGATGAATTGAGAGCAGTTTCTTCCAAACAAGAGTCACCAAAAGAGCAACAACATCACACACCTAAATCTTCACCGACATCATTCCCACAAAGACAAGACAGCCAGAAAACAAAGCAATTGAAGAACATCGAAGAGCCAATCTCAGTGAGAGGTATTCTGTGATCAATTCACATTCTTATGATCGCCTTTAGATCAACCCCTCTTACACTTTTAATGTAGAGATGTTATTTTACATCTCACTCTTGCCATACTTTTCACTGTTTTACTTACATGTGTCTCAAGACAGAAGATTACCTCTAAAATAGCAGAAAAGGTGCATTAGTGCATCAATTAAACTAATCTTGGTTAACTCTTTTGTATGCTTGGGGAACAGTATGAACATTGCACTTTACCCGAGTAGCACTCTCTCTTGTCTGTTCAATGTATTCATGTTATGTGTTATTGTGTCTTGTATTGTCATGTTATCACAAGGAATTCAAAGTACTCAGGGAACCACTTATATTTGGTATCCCATCTTCTTCTTAATGATGGTCACTTTTAAAACCAACAATCTTGCAAGGTGTTTTTCTACTGTGTTTGTTTATTATTTGTGTATTGGTCAAAAAGCTTGTTGGTTACTTGATCTTGATATCGTACCTTATATTCCCAAGTGCTTCCTCAAGAAGAGATGAAACCTTCAGTACCAACAGCAAAGCCTGTGCCCATTCCTTCAGACACAGTGGATGCTCCTCCAGGTAGTTTGCTTTGGTCCTTCGTGTTGTTGATGTTTTGTATGTCAGTCTGTCTGCTGGTTGTATCAGTGTATATATGTCACTCCAGTCTTTAAAGCTTGTGATACATGGTCAGACATGTGACTGAGTTGGCTTTCTTGTAGCTAAAGTCTCTCCCGTGGAGAAGAAGGTGGCTGCGCTGGTGGAGAAGAAAAGTCCCCCACCCGTAACCATGGAGCCCTCTCCTCCTGAAGGTACCATCTCTTACACCTTTCTGTTATTATGTCTGTTGTTCAGCTTGAGCACCTCTTCCATTTCTCTTCCTGTATTATCACATGTACACAATATTATAATACATCAATAATAATGTCCATCAAATGGATACCCAGGCTTGAGTTTCATGTCTAATGTCTAATTTGAATTATAGAAAAAATAATTATGTGTTGTGTATGTTATATATGTTTAAAGGATGTTATATATATATATATATATATATATATATATATATATATATATATATATATATATATATATATATATATATATAACATCCTTGTTATATGTTATATGTTGACATCTTTGGGTTTCTCCAAGTTCTTATCTTTAAAGTTTAAAATATTAGGTATATTAAAGTGAAGTCAAATGGAAGGTAATTCTTTTACCTGTTTCACAACTTTCAACCCTATCTAATATGCTTGTCTATGCTCCTCTTCATTTGTTTGTATTGTTGTTTGTACTAATGTTTCCAATTTTCAAATTCTTGCAGACAAGGGGCCTGTTACAGCACCAGGACCAACTAAAGGTATAGCACTTTATTGTTTTTAAAAGCCTATTTACATGCTTAGTTATCATATATTTTGTAGTTTTGTATGGTTTTCTGTGTAACATTTAAATGTTAATTTGTGTTGTTGCAAATGTGCTGTTGGTTATGTGTTAGAGTTAATGTTATACGTCTCAAAAGAAATGTCAATATGTGTACAATTCTGTAAAAACATATTTACCACTTTAAACACAGTTCTATGTAGTAAACCAAAGGATAAGATTCCTGCTAAGGAGGCAAAATCATCCGACTCACAGAAGTTAAAGAAAAAAGTCCCCCAAGTGCCCAAAGAGAAGGATCCTGAGCCTGAAATGATCAAACTAAAGAAGATTCCAGTGAAAGCAACAGAATCTGAGAAGCAGGTCATCACTCACCAGGCCGAAGTTAGCAGGCATTACGACGTAGAGCTCACAGTCCACAAACTTCATGACAGAGATGACCGCGAGCTCATCGCCCTGGGCAGAACCCAGCGCATCTTCACGGCAGAGGAAGAGACTACTCTCCTAGGGTATTTAGAGGAGGCTGAAAGAGTCCAAGTTCCACAACAAATGGATAAAGTAGCCCATACCTTATCACCAAAAGCAAAGAAAGATGAGGTTCCCGAAGAAGCAAGTTTAGCCAAGAAAAAAATACATAAGTTACCAAAAGAAGACAAAGACCAAGAATCCATTAAATTAAAACCTTTTGAAAAATCATTGCGACAGGATGACAAACAGCAGACAATCAAGTTAAAAAAGGTGCCAAGTAAACCCCAAGAACCTGATAAGAAAAGCCTAACATCTGACGCCGAGGTAACCAGGCATCATGACTTAGAACCCATAGCTCATGCACGTCATCATAGAGATGATCATGAGGTGAAAGAGAAAGCAAAAGAAGTATTTTCAGCACAAGAAGAAGAGTCTGAATGGGGCCATTCTGAGGCACCTGAACTGTCTGAAGCAGAAGAAGACAAGAACAGATGGACAAGAACCCCTAAAGCCTTGGGGGTGGAGGAGCCTGAACCAGACCTTGCTAAAAAGAAAATTAAAAAGTTGCCAAGAGATGAAGATGAGCAAGAAATGGTTAAATTGAAACCATTTAAAAAGCCTCTGAAACCAGAGGCAATCGAGCCCCCCAAAGTTACCAAAGAAAGTGAGCTAAGGAAAGATAGTGAAGTCAGGCCACGGAGAAAAGCTGAGACTGTCCCGAGAGATGAACCCACTGCTGCTGTTAGGAAACCAGAAGATGAACCACCACCACCTCCAACCAAGACCACCAAGACTCCTGATGAACCCACTGCTGCTGTTAGGAAACCAGAAGATGAACCACCACGACCTCCAACCAAGACCACCAGGACTCCTGATGAACCCACTGCTGCTGTTAGGAAACCAGGAGATAAACCATTACCACCACCACCAGTTTCAACCAAGACGACCCGGACTCCTGATGCCAAGGTAGATCAGGAGGTCACACCTAAGAAGCTGCTTGATAAAACTCCCAAAGCAGGAGTACAAGATACTGACAAGCCTCCAACCAAAGTTAAAGTTACTTCCACACCAGATAAAGACAAGGAGCAGGTTGCATTAAAACATTTAACCAAGATCCCCAAAAATGATGAAAAACAAGCAATACCTCAAGTACACGATAAAAAGCATTTGGTCGATAAAGTACCAAGTAGCCAAACCATAGAGAGAAGTAAAGAGCCCACCGAACAGCAGCCCAGGGATAGTCCAGTCATTAGTAAAAAAGAGAAGAGCTTTAAACCAGCCGAGTCCATCAAACAGCCGAGTCCTCCTGGAACAGAACACCCAGCCACCAAAGAGCAGCCCCTGCAGAAAGCAGCTGGAGAAACTAGAGAAGGAATACCACAGAAGCTTGCAGCAGTTACAAAGAAAAGTTTAGAAATGAATAAGACTCCATCACTAACAGCTGTTAAAGAAAAGCCAAAAGAGGAGGGAGATTTGAAGCCAGTTGAGCAGCTCAAGAAGTTTGAGCTGAAAAAGACCCCATCCCCCAAAGTTGATAAACCACAGCCTGAAAAGCTGGAATCACTTCCAATGGATAGAAAACTAAGTGGTGAAAAAGTCAAGAGGATCCTGAAAACGGTTTCCCCAAAAGACTCAGTTGACGCTGTGGCCCTCAAAAAGGTCCCCAAGAAACAATCCCCAGAAGAGGAGGGGGCTGGGGAAGCAGTGAAGCCCAGCAAAGAGAAGGTCCCCATGGTCAAGGAGGTTTCTCCTGGATCTGTGCAGCTGAGGAAGGTCCCCACTCAGCTGGAGGAGGAGGTGTTTGAAGAGGACTATGAGGTCCAGACAGAAGAGGGTGAGGGGGAGGAGGAAGAGGTCTGGGGCTGGGAGCTGGTACCTTCAGAGGAAGGTGAAGATAGAGAAGAGGATGGGGTGGTGGAAACCCCAGGCATGCCTGGGGCCAAACGAGGTGAGAAGAAACATTCCACCTGATGCCCGGAGCCTCATCACTTCCTTATCCATCTTAATCATCTGACCCATCTGTGACCAATGGCCACCTCAACCCATTCATCTCTTAATCTCTTTCAAATCAATTCATCCATCATCCATCATCCATCATCCATGATCTTCGTTGTTAGGGTCAATCATTTGGAGTCTTGATTGTTTTCCTTGTAATCATCTTAAAATTCCATTCTGTTGTCACCATCATCGCCATCCTCATGTATTTGCTATATGTTCATCTTTGTATTGTTTGTTTGCCACCATCATCATTACTGTATTTGCTACATGTTCATCTTTGTATTTAATGTGTTTAATGTATGTTTGTCACAGCATAATATTTCTTTGAAAATCTGTTTCCTGTTAGTCTGGTCTGTTCTCCATCTGTCTTGAGTGTTGAATGAAATCTTATGCTCTTGTTTTGTGTCCAGGTGGAAAGCCAGCTGAAGAGCTTCCTAAAGGTCGAGGCCGAGGAATTGGGGGTGAGATTATACTCAGACTAGATCACTCTTAGTTCTAGTCTACTTGACTGTCTTGTTGAGAACCCTTTGGTTTTTCTTCTCTGTTCTTCTTAACTCTAAGGTCTTAGATGATCTTAGATCTTCATTGTTCTGTTCCAGTTCCTCACTGCATTTCTCATAAACTAATGATCATTTCCTGATTTATTTCTGGCATTGCAGCACGACAGACCCCATCTCCTGGTGATGGTGGTCGAGGCAGAGGCCTGAAGCCTGGGGGAAAGGGCCCATCCCCACCAGAGGAGCCCTTCGCAGGATTCAAGCTCAAAGCTGTTCCTCTGAAGTTCATCAAAAAACTTCAAGACATTGTGCTGACAGAGGCCGAGTCTATTGGTTCATCTGCTGTATTTGAGTGTGAAATTTCCCCCTCTACTGCCATAGCTTCCTGGATGAAGGATGGAAGCAACATTCGCGAAAGCCCCAAACACAAATTCACCGCAGATGGTAAAGACCGCAAGCTGAACATTATTGATGTCCAGCTGTCTGATGCTGGTGAATACACGTGCGTGGCCAAGAATGCCGGAAAGGAAATATCATGCACAGCCAAGCTCATTGTTGAAGGTATGTTCATGTTTGTATTGCCATCCCAGATAATATAGATAGGTAAGTTTTTTTTTTAGATAGGTGAAACAGCAGCACATGTCAGTACCAAGAAACACAGGCATATGTGCAATTACACAATTAGGTTCTTACTAGGTTTAAATAAATAATATTCAAATTTACCAATAGAACATCCAGAGTTGATTGCTTGTGTCAGATGCTTATATGTGTCCCTCCTTAGTCTTTTGTAGGTTCTAGAGGCAGAGTAGTTTAAATGCTGTTCCAATCCTTGCTGTTCTCTTTTGTCAGAGCTGCCAGTGAAATGGATCAAGGAGCTGGAGCCCGATACATCCTGTATCAAGGGTCAGCCCATGTATCTGACATGCGAGTTGAACAAAGAGAGGGATGTGGTCTGGAAGAGGAATGGAGAGCTCCTCAAGAACAAGGCTGGCAAAATCGCCATCAATATTATTGGTCTGCAACATGCCGTGACCATCCAGAACTCCACTGAGGAGGATTCTGGTCTTTACACATGTGAAGTGGCCAATCAAGGAGCTGTCCAGACTTCAACAAACGTTAAAGTGATTGGTGAGTATTAGCACTTATTACAAGTGTAGTTGACAGATTGTGTTTTGATTATGATACTGCACAAAACTCGAGATTATTGACTTAATTTTCTCAATATGAAATGTTTTTCTTTACAGAAATCATCAAAGACTGGCTGGTGAAGCCTCTGAGAGACCAGCATGTGAAACCCAAATCCAAGGCCTTGTTCAAATGTGAGCTGTTCAAGGATACTCCCAACTGGAAGTGGTTTAAAGGAGATGATGAGATTACTCCGTCTGATAAGGTGGAGGTGAAGAAAGATGGAAAGGACATGACTCTCACCATCAACAACTGCCAGCCTAATGATGTGGCAGAATATACAATTGCGGTGGAAGATCGTAGATATACGGCTAAACTCACACTGGGAGGTCGGTTTTAGAGATAAACACACACATGAACATGTTTAAAAAGTACTTTGGTGTATGATGTGCATTGCATAGCATGATGCGCACTATGTTGTACACTGTATATTGTATGATGGTGACGTGGTGTTGTGGTGCAGAGCGCGAGGCGGAGGTCCTGAAACCTCTAGCCAGCGTGGAGGTGGTGGAGAAGGACCAAGCAACCTTTGATACAGAGATCTCCGAGGATGACATCGTTGGAGAATGGAAGCTGAGAGGCCAAGTCCTGAGCAGGACGCCGGTAACACTTTTAATAAACACAGTTTCACTTCAGATTCACTGCATATTAGATCCATTTATTCATATATCACCTTATTTATCATAGATATGAACATTCATATGATTAACCTTATTCATCATATGGTTATTATTCATTCATAACTTATTTATCATAGAGATGTAAAGCTGAATTCCAGTTCTCCTTCCAGACATGTGACTTCCGGGCGGAGGGCCGGAAGCGTTTCCTGACTCTGAAGAATGTGCAGCTGGACCAGGCCGGCGAGGTGTCCTACCAGGCTCTCAACGCCGTGACCAGCGCCATGCTCACCGTCAAAGGTAGGTTCCCTTTTCCTCCCAGTGTTCATGTCAAGGGTGTTTCAACAACTTGGCTCCTGCAGTGAATAACCGATGATCATTCATACCTCCCAGAAATCCAAATGGGCTTTGTTGTCCCACTGGAGGATGTTTCTGTGCATGAAAAGAAACAGGCTAAGTTTGAATGCGTCGTCACAAAGGACGTGTCAAAGGTCATGTGGTACAGAGGGTCTGACATCATCACCCCGGGTCCCAAATATGAACTCATTGACGATGGAAAGAAACACATGCTGATCATAAACAGCTGTGAGTTTGATGATGAATCCCAGTATTCTATTGAAGTGTTGGGCCAGAAGTCCAGTGCTCAGCTCACTGTGGAAGGTAAGTATGGGACAGCAGCTCAGGGAGGGTCTTCACGCCTCATTCTGTTTGCTGCTCGGTGATGGGCCCTACACCAAACTGTTGTCTGCTAACCTCATCTATTCCAGGAATGAGGCTCAAGTTCACCAAGCCCCTTGTGAACCAAACCACTAAAGAAGGTAACACGGTACGCTTTGAGTTGGAGCTGACTCACGAGAACGTCCCAGTGGTTTGGTACCGTAATGAAGTAAAACTTCATGTGAGCAGAACAGTGCTCACGTATGTTGACGGAGTGAAACACAGTCTAGAGATGAGGATGCTCAGTCTAGACGACACCTGCCAGATTAAGGCAGAGGCTAAAGGCATTTACTCCATGGCAAAACTGACGGTTATAGGTAACGGACATCTTACTTCCCTGTCTTCTAACTCATGTCTCAAGTCTAAAGTTCCTTACTTCTCTGGAGTGCTTTCCGTGTCTCTTGCCCACAGAGACTGTACAGACTGAGTGATGAGAGTGTACACTGTAGTTCCCAACCAGTGTGCTTCAGCTAAGAGTTTGAATGTGTCTTGTTGCAGAGGGAGATGCTGTGTTCACCGTCAAACTCCAGGATTACACAGCGACGGAGAAGGATGAGGTGACTCTGGATTGTGAACTCAGCAAAGACGTCCCTGTGATGTGGTACCACAGTGAGAAGGAGCTTGTCACATCCAAGATGGTGCTAATGAAATCTGAAGGATTGCGTCGAGCTCTGGTCCTGAAGAAGGTGGAGGGAAAAGATAAAGGACAATATGTATGTGACTGTGGAACTGACAAGACCATGGCCAATATTATTATTGAAGGTAAAAACCATCTCATGTATCCCTTTTACTGACACCCCACTACAGTAAGGAAACTTTAATGTTTAAATTCATATTTGTTCATCTTTCACCTGTAGCTCGTGACATCAAGGTGGTGCGTCCTCTGTATGGGGTGGAGGTGTTTGATGGAGAGACGGCTCGTTTTGAGGTGGAGATCTCGGAGGATGACGTCACTGGCCAGTGGAAACTGAAAGGAGTAGTCCTCAGTCCCTCTTCTGTGAGTTATCCAACCAGATAATTTATATTTAACAAATGAAATAAACAGGTATATCTGGATGGGAGGATCCCTGATCAGGGAATCGGTACTTTGTGTTGTTTGCAGGATGTTGACATAATTGAGGAGGGAGCCAAGCACACTCTGATCTTGTACAACTGTAAGGTGCCCCAGACAGGCGAGGTGGCGTACAGCGCTGCCAACGCCAAGTGCTCTGCTAACCTGAAAGTGAAAGGTGAGATTACACTTAACTCATGCCCACTTAAACACTTCCAATACCTTGTGTGAACCATTACCAAACGTACATACTTGGCTGAAATAAGAACATGGTAAAAACAGCAAAAGGGTTTTGATGACAGATAGGTCCAATTACGAGGATTCCTAGTCCACAGGAGCCTGGCTAAAATGCTCAACCTTTAAGTGTTTTATGAAATCTAAATTGGTAATTGTATTGTGAAACCTTGTCTACCAGAACTCCCCCTAAGCTTCGTCACGCCACTGAGCGATGTGCATGTCTACGAGAAGGACGAGGCTCATTTCGAGGTGGAGGTGTCCAGAGCCGCCAAGACCACTCGTTGGCTGAAGGGCACCCAGGAGCTGGAAAATGATGAAAAGTACAAGATTACCCAGGAGGCCAACATGCATGCACTGGTAATCAAGTCTGCTGCCTACGAAGATGAAGCCAAGTACATGTTTGAGGCTGAGGACAAGCGCACGTCAGCAAAACTTGTGCTACAAGGTACAAGTAATTTCTACATACATGTTGATAAAAGACCACAACAATTCAAAACAAACACTTGTATTCATTGTACCTGTGTTCTTGAATTATTTGGTTGTAGTACAAACTGTAGCCTGACTATTGTTCTTGCATTGTTCTGTCAGGTATCCGATTGGAGTTTGTGAAACCGATTAAGGATGTGACTGTAAAGGAGCGCGAGACAGCAGAGTTCAGCATTGAACTCTCCCATGAGAAGATCCAGGTGGCCTGGTACAAGAACGATGTCCGCCTGCACCCGAGCAAGGTGGTCCACATGTCGGATCAGGGCAAGATCCACACCCTGTCCTTCAAGGAAGTGACCATCGACGACACCTCCATGATCAGGGTTGAGGCCATGGGCAAGACTGCCTCAGCCATGCTCACTGTCATCGGTTAGTACATGTCTTATCCATCTCACCGAAAACAGATGTATACAAATATATTGATAATGCCAGTTGTTCCATAAAGGGTATTTGGGATTGTGGCTTCATTGCAGTGAGGTTTGTTAACTTCAGATACATTTGATTAAGAAAAATGTGGGTTCAAGAGAGCTTTTTCTACATGTGTTAACATGCATACATGATGTGATGTGATTTCTTGCAGAGGGAGACTTGTACTTTACCACCAAGCTGCAGAACTACACAGCTGTGGAGAAGGATGAAGTTTCTCTGGTCTGTGAACTCAGCAAGTCTGTAGCAGATGTCAAATGGTTCAAGGACGGTAAAGAAATCATTCCCTCCAAGACCATTTCCTTCAGAGCCGATGGCAAGAAGCGCATCTTGACAGTGAAGAAGGCAGCTAAGGCCAACATCGGGGCATACACCTGCGACTGTGGCTCAGATAAAACCACGGCTAACCTTAACATTGAAGGTAAAATCAGGCTATTTCTTTTAATCTTCTAAATATTTTACTTTTTTACTAAACATGCTCTCACATCTCCCGGCAGAGCGCGACATCAAGGTTGTTCGTCCGCTGTACAGCGTGGAGGTAACAGAGATGGAGACGGCTAAGTTTGAGACAGAGATCTCGGAGGGGGATGTCCATGGGAACTGGAAGCTCAAGGGAGACTCTCTCCTCCAGTCCAACGTGAGTGTTATTGTGTGTATTGTATTGCCCAATGAAGGTCCTGTTAGAACCATGTTAGAAGCTTTGTTTGTTGTTCCTGCCAGGACGTGGAGATCAAGGAGGAAGGAACCAGACACATGCTGATCCTCTACAACGTCCGCATGGACATGGCCGGAGCAGTGGACTTCTCTGCAGCTAACGCTAAATCTACAGCCCAGCTCCGAGTCAAGGGTAAGGTCATAGAAACAACACTATACTATAAATACTATTGTACGATATGAATGCTGAATTACATTTTTTTCTGAAAAATACTAACATATCTACACTTCTTCATAAAGTCTATCCAGAATAGAATGCAGCTGTAACAGGCTGGGGTTATTCTGGTCTTATCTCAAGTGGCCACAGAGTGATAGGCGGGGGCCAGAGAGAGCCCTCTCCCAACAGAGCAGGGTGCAGGGTCTGGGGAACTGACCATGTCTTGTGTGTTGTCCTCAGCCCGCAGCATCGGTCTGAGCAGACCTCTGAAGGACGTGACGGTGACCGCTGGAGAGACCGCTACCTTTGAGTGTGAGCTGTCCTACGAAGGCATCGCCGTGGAGTGGTTCCTTGGGGGTCAGAAGATGGAAGCCAGTGACCGGGTGAGTAGAGAACCAAAACCCTAAACCACTAGTTCATAACACTAGTCATACTACACACTGATTTAAACACTTGTCATACTACACACTGATTTAAACACTAGTCACACTACACACTGGTTTACAACACTAGTCATACTACACACTGGTTTACAACACTATTCATACTACACACTGGTTTAAACACTAGTCATACTACACAGTGGTTTAAACACTAGTCATACTACACACTGGTTTAAACACTGGTTTACAACACTAGTCATACAACACACTGGTTTACACTGGTTTACAACACTAGTCATACAACACACTGGTTTACAGTTGTTGTATGCGTCCTTGGGTCATTGAAAGGCGCAATAGAAATTCTATGTATTATTATTACAGAACTAGTCATACTACACACTGGTTTAAACACTAGTCATACTACACACTGGTTTACAACACTATTCATACTACACACTGGTTTAAACACTAGTCATACTACACACTGGTTTACAACACTAGTCATACTACACACTGGTTTAAACACTAGTCATACTACACACTGGTTTAAACACTAGTCATACTACACACTGGTTTAAACACTAGTCATACTACACACTGGTTTAAACACTAGTCATACTACACACTGGTTTACAACACTAGTCACACTACACACTGGTTTAAACACTAGTCATACTTCACACTGGTTTACAACACTAGTCATACTACACACTGGTTTAAACACTAGTCATACTACACACTGGTTTACAACACTAGTCACACTACACACTGGTTTAAACACTAGTCATACTTCACACTGGTTTACAACACTAGTCATACTACACACTGGTTTAAACACTAGTCATACTACACACTGGTTTACAACACTAGTCATACTACACACTGGTTTAAACACTAGTCATACTACACACTGGTTTAAACACTAGTCATACTACACACTGGTTTACAACACTAGTCACACTACACACTGGTTTAAACACTAGTCATACTTCACACTGGTTTACAACACTAGTCATACTACACACTGGTTTAAACACTAGTCATGCTACACACTGGTTTACAACACTAGTCATACTACACACTGGTTTAAACACTAGTCATGCTACACACTGGTTTAAACACTAGTCATACTACACACTGGTTTACAACACTAGTCACACAACACACTAGTTTAAACACTAGTCATACTTCACACTGGTTTACAACATTGTTTTGTCATACAACACCACACTGGTTTATGGAGAATGTAGCTAAAATGTCTCCACAGGCTGACTAGAGATAAGGATGCGCTCACAGCTCTCCTGCTGGGAGATAAGAGAGATTATTTTTAACACACCAGAGAGTCACGCTGCTTTAGGTCCCCTTTGAATTAGAGATACAATAACGTTGTCTAAGTAATTTCTCAATTGCTTGACATATTCATTGTGACTAAATAGCAGATACAAACGGCTTTATTTGCTACATTAAAGACTCTTTCAAGTTTAGAGAACATGATCAAGTTTAGAAAACTAGTGTTAAGGTTTAGAAAGTGAATACAAGTTAGGTAAAGCTGTGGAAAGTTGTTTTGAGTGTTTCCACAATGATTTCAGGTGGTGACTCGCATGGAAGGCAAGACCCATGCTCTGACTGTCAGGAACGTTAAGCTGTCTGAAGCTGGAAAGGTCAAGCTCACTGCTAAGGACTTCCAGACCCAGGCTACGCTCACCATCAAAGGTAACCCTCAGACATTACTAACATTACCACCACACTCTCCGTCAGAGGTAGCGTTCAGACATTGCTAACATTACCACCACACTCTCCATCAGAGGTAGCGCTCAGACAACATTACTAACATTACTACAGCACTTACCATCAGAGGTAGCACTCAGACAACATTACTAACATTACCCAAGCACTCACCATCAGAGGTAGCGCTCAAATAACATTACTAACATTACCACAACACTCACCATCAGAGGTAGCGCTCAGACAACATTACTAACATTACCCCAACACTCACTGTCAGATGTAGGGCTCAGACTTTACTAACATTACCACAACACTCACCGTCAGAGGTAGTGCTCAGACATAACTAACATTACCACAACACTCACTGTCAGAGGTAGCGCTCAGACATAACTAACATTACCACAACACTCACCGTCAGGGGTAGCGCTCAGACAATGTTACTCACATTATCTCAACACTCACCATCACAAAATAGTGCTCAGACAACTTTACTAACATTACCAGGGCTCAGACTTTACTAACATTACCACAACACTCACCGTCAGATGTAGCGCTCAGACATTACTAACATTACCATAACACTCACCGTCAAAGGTAGCGCTCACACAACATTACTAACATTACCACAATACTAACCATCCCATGTTACGTATCATGTAACAAACAGAGTTTACTACTTTTATTACATTTAAATTATATACATATTTCAAGAGTAATAATTATATAAATAAATGGCCACGTGCAGAGCCACCAGTAGAGTTCAGCAAACCTCTGGAGGATCAGACGGTTGAAGAAGAGGCCACTGCCACCCTTGAGTGTGAAGTGTCCAGGGAGAACGCTGAGGTCCAGTGGTTCAGAGATGGACAGGAGATCCGCAAGACCAAGAAATATGACATGATTGTTGATGGACGCAAGAGAGCACTCATCATTCGTAACTGCACTATGGACGACGCCAAGATGTTCACCTGCAATGCAAAGGACTTCAAAACCTCCTGCTTCCTGGACGTCCAGCGTAAGGCCCTGACACAGACTTTGAAATGGTTGTTGATGTTGAATGTGGGACGTGTTTATTGACCTTATTTCCTGTGACCTCAGCTCCATTTGTGGAGTTCACCAAAGCTCTCAAGGATGTGGAGGTTGGGGAGAAGGAGTCCGCTAGGTTCGAGTGTGAAGTCTCTCGGGAGTCTGCCAAGGTACAAAGATAAACACAAAATAAGCATACAATGAAACTGTAGAGCTAATCCAAGTGTGATAGTCATTTTCTTTGTTAACCAAACAGATACTGTATGAGGTGTAAAACTTCATGGTGTACATAGGGTTAACATGAATGATGTGGTCATGCAGGTTTGCTGGTTCAAAGATGGAAATGAGATCAGGAAAGGAAAGAAGTATGAGATCATCGCCAAGGGAGTCCAGAGAATCCTGCTCGTACACAAGTCAGGTTTTGATGACGAGGCAGAATACGAATGTGATGCAAAGACGTCCAAAACCTCCGGCATGCTGACTGTCGTTGGTAAGAACTTTTGTAATGTATTGTCAGTTCTTGATGAATGTCAAAATACATGACAAGAAAAAAGGTAGACGCCTCAATATCTGTCTGACCATGATGGTCATGATTATGTTTAGTTTGGAAGAAACATGTAATACCGGTAATAAGTGAACTGCAAAGGAACGTGAAGAGAGTCTGGCTCATTGAAATAACCTTTGTTATGGCCTCTTGCAGAGGAGGAGGCTAGATTCACCAAGAACCTGTCCAACGTGGAGGGAACCGAGACAGACAGTGTCAAACTGATCTGTGAAGTGTCCAAGCCCAGTGCAGAGGTCACCTGGTACAAAGAAGAGAAGGAGCTTCCTGAGGGAGGTCGCTATGAGCAGATTATGGATGGAAAGAGAAGGATCCTCATCATCCAGGACCTGAAGATGCAGGATGTTGGGGAGTACAACTGTAGACTGAGTCCCAGTGTGAAGACATCAGCTAATCTTAAACTGAACGGTAAGCTCAGTCCACTTGAACTATATTCATGCACAGAAAAAGATGGCACACCAATGCTCACTTCTACTGTGTGCTCTACTGACATTTCCACATCAGTAGAGCTATCCTCTGGGATAGCCAGATCGCTGTTTTAGGAGTTTATAGCTGAAGAAATATACACTTATTAACTTTGTCATGTTTAATCTTTAACATCTTAGTTGAAATTGAAAATGTTTACAGTTCAGAGTGAAATAAGTGCATGGAAGGTTTAAAAGGTAACATGGAGTAATCTTCGTATCTGTAGAACTGGCAGCTGAGTTCATCTCCAGGCCTCAAAGCCAGGAGGTCGTGGAGGAGGAGAAGGCAGAATTCATCTGCTCTGTCTCCAAGGAAACCTATGAGGTGAAATGGTTCAGAGGTGACAAAGAGATAAAGGCTGGAGACAAGTATGACATAGTGAGCGAAGGAAAGAGAAGAGCACTGATTGTGAAGAAGTGTGAGGCCAAGGATGAAGGAAGCTATGTTGCGCACATTGGAGACGTCAAAGCCTCAGCTGATCTTTATGTTATTGGTGAGTCACGTTTGTCTTTTACCCTAACTCTACTAAGATACTGCATTCTCCCCCAGAGTTTGAATACCTTTCTTCCTTATTTCAGAGAAACTAAGAATCATCACGCCCATTAAAGATGCAGAGGTGAAGGAGGGAAGTGAGATCATGTTTAACTGTGAGGTGAACTCTGAGGGAGCCAAAGCTAAGTGGCTGAAGAACGATGAGACCATGTTTGAGAGTGGCAAGTTCATCATGGCCCAGAGAGACAATGTGTTCTCTCTCAGAATCAAAGCTGCCCAGAAGGCTGATGTGGCCAACTACTCCATCATCCTGACCAACCAGAGAGGAGAGCAGGCCAAGAGTGCAGCAAGTGCTAAAGTAGCAGGTAAGACTAAACATCTCTTAACCTCACCTGAAGCATGTAGAAGGGTAATCCTGGTTACATGATTGAGCGAACAGGGTTCTCCATAAGTCAATAAGACATTTATGAATCAGGGTTTCTGTATTTAGTATCTGCAGACAAAACTAGCAAACTAATCTAGTGACACTCTGTGAGTGGTGTCATGAGGATATTGTATTTCACAAACACACAATTTGTTCCATTTTAATCGAACCCTGGTATGTTTGAACCCCTGGTACAGTTCAATTGTGAATGCAGCAATTGCATTCACAACTTGGGTTTGGACCAAACAACCGATCCGAAACCACCTCCAAGGGCTTCTCGGACATGTAGCCTTGTGAGACCGTCCAAAAATTCAAGTTAGCATTTTGTAATAATGAATATCAGTCTGGCCTTCGCTGGGCAGCAATTACTTTCCAAATATGGCTTACATAGTTTCAGATTAAAAAACAAAGTGACGGTCTTGCTCTTTCGCTTTTGCCGAATCCCGTTGGAAGTAAAGCAAAAACATATTCTCCTCTGAGAAAAGCCTTCTGTGCAGATATCTGCTAATCTTTTAAAATCATTGTTCAGTCTTTTAGGATAAAACAGTTTTGATTGCTCTGTAGATCGCTGCACTATCATTCGGTGTCACCATTGTTTTTTTTAATTCGTCAGACTGTGGCGCTCCTTGTTCATGAACTGAACCAAATGTATCAATTTAATTCGGATTTGGACTAACCAAAAACACTTAGCTTGTAAAAGAGCCCTAAATAAAGGTTGTGCTAGATACCAGTGTATTGTTTTGTTCCTCCTTCAGAGGAGAAGTTGAAGTTCCTGGAGTCCATAGAGGACGTTGAGACCCAGGAGAAGAAGACAGTGAGCTTCAGCTGTAAAGTGAACCGACCGGAGGTTACCGTCCGCTGGACCAAGGCGGGCCAGGAATTGTCCCTCAGCAAGAGGATCCTCTACAGGGTGGATGGACTCAAGCACACCCTGACCATCAAGGACTGTGTCATGGATGACGAGGCAGAGTACACAGCCATGGTCGGAGATGACAAGTGTGCAGCAGAGCTGATCATCAGCGAGGCTCCCACAGACTTCACTGCTCAGCTCAAAGACCAGACCATCACAGAGTTTGAAGATGCAGAGTTCACCTGCAAGTTGTCCAAGGAAAAGGCAGCTGTCAAGTGGTACAGAAATGGACGTGAGATCAGAGAAGGACCGAGGTAAGAAGCAAGACGGTTTAGTTGCATACTAGACAAAATGTGGAAAAATACTGACAGGAGTAAATTATTTTGGAACATTTTAGAGGGCTCATGATTTATTGATGGATTCTTTTTGCAGATACCACATGGAGAGAGATGGCAAAATATGCAAACTGATAATTAAGGAGTGCCGACCGGATGATGAGTGTGAATATGCTTGTGGTTTGGATGAAAGAAGATCCAGAGCCAGGCTCTTTGTTGAAGGTGAGCATATTACATCAAGGGTCGGGTGTGAAAACGTGAAGTAATTTTTTCTTGGCAATCCTAAACCTTTACGTTCCTATTCTGAAAGAAACCCCGGTGGAGATCGTCAGACCTCCCCAGAATGTGTTCGAGCCTCCAGGCTCAGATGTCGTGTTTGAAGTGGAGCTCAACAAGGACAGAGTGGAAGTCAAGTGGATGAGAAACAACATGATTATTGTCCAAGGAGATAAGTACCAGATGATCAGCGAGGGGAAAATCCACCGCCTGCAGGTGTGTGAGATCCGACCTCGTGACCAAGGAGAGTACAGGATTGTGGCCAAGGAGAAAGACGCCAGGGCGAAGTTAGAACTGGCAGGTAAGTGAAGACTTGCACCTCTTCTGAACAAATGGTTAAAATGTTGTTTATGTACATCAACAGAACTGTATTGTATTGTCTCATACAGTCCTCTGAAGCAGTTGAACTGAAGAGCCCAACTCCTATATGTACGACTGCCATCATCAGCTTTGTTCTCAAATGTTTTACAGCCGTGCCAAAGATCAAGACAACGGATCAGAATCTGGTGACCGATGCCGGGAAGCCCTTCGTCATGAGCGTGCCATACGATGCGTATCCACGTGCCGACGCAGAGTGGTTCTTACATGGTTCCTCTCTCCCGGTTCAGAACGTGGACACCACCACAGACAAGACGGAGTATCGTCTGAAGAGTCCCACCAAGCAGGAGCAGGGCAGGTACAAGGTGGTAATCAAGAACAAACATGGAGAGGGAGAGGCCTTCATCAACCTGGATGTTATCGGTAAGGTCTGATTGCTTGATTACATCATTTAGGACCATGGGAGTTTGAAGATGTACAATATGAAGAGAGATGTTGTGTTTTCAGATGTCCCTGGTCCCGTCAAGGCTCTGAGGGTAACTGACACCACTGACGGTGAGGTGAGTCTGGCCTGGGAGGAGCCAGAGAGCGACGGCGGCAGCAAGATTGTTGCTTACGTGGTGGAGAGACGGGACGTGAAGCGTAAGACCTGGACCCTGGCCACAGACCGTGCCGACACTCCAGAGTACTGTGTGAGCGGCCTGCAGAAGGACTCGTGGTACCTGTTCAGAGTCTGTGCTCGCAACAGAGTGGGCAGCGGGCCCAACGTTAACACAGAGGATGCTGTTCAGGCCAAGAATAAGTTTGGTGAGCAGTGTCCTCCTCAGGATCATTCTTAATAGTACTAACATGTTGTTGAAACATTAAGGACATCTGTTGTTGTCTGCTTTCAGATGTGCCTGATGCTCCTGAGGAGGTCATGGTCAGTGTGGTCAACAGGTTTGGAGCCACCATCACTTGGGAGCCTCCCAAGTTTGATGGAGGCTCTGAAATCGTTGCCTACATCATAGAGCTGCGTGATAGGACCTCCGTCAAGTGGGAGGCGGCCACTGTTTGTGGAGCAAACGACCACTCTGCCACCCTGAATGACGTGGTGGAGAACAAGGAGTACATCTTCAGAGTCAGAGCTGAAAACAAGGCTGGGATGGGTAGACCCAGCGCAGCGACCAAGCCTGTCAAAATTATGGATCCCATCGGTGAGTCTTTGGATTTATTGACATCATGGACAAACATGTCAGAATCAATTAACACTCCAAGCCGACATGCTTAACCAGTCAGCAGGTTTATTTGGATATTATGGAAACACAGATATTTTATTTGTTCTCAGAGAGGCCAAGTCCTCCTCTGAACCTGAACTTCAGCGAGCAGACCAAGGCAGGAGTCTCCCTCTCCTGGGAGACCCCCACCAGTAACGGAGGCAGCATGATCACCGGCTACATCATCCAGAAGTGTGACGACGGATCAGACAAGTGGCTCCGCTGTAACGCCAGACTCTGCCAAGACCTATCCTACCGGGTACCCAATCATGCAGTTTGCCAATGTCATTGTAGCTAAAGACGTAGCCAAGACACAATAGTGGCTTGAGTTGTTAGGGTCGAGATATGATTCTTCTTGATGGCCCATTGGCAATTTAGTTCAGTTGTAAGTCTGGCTGTTGTGTCCTGTTGTGCAGGTGTGTGGTCTGAAGCCTGCTCAGAAGTACCTCTACAGAGTGTGTGCTGAGAACGCTGCTGGAGTCTCCGATCCTGCTGAGCAATTGGGACCCCTGCTGGCAGATGACCCTCATGGTACCCAGAACACACGCTCCGTTATCATAGTCATAGACATGGCTGTATTGTGGATATTCACCACACACTGGGACATGGCTCATAGTGCATAGATATACAGTTATATATATAGTATGCAGTATGAAAAGAGAAAGTCACTATTTTAATGAGAAGACGATTCTAAACAAGTGTTCTCTCTCCAGTGGCTCCTACCTTGGACCTGAGTGCCTTCAGAAATGGACTGGAGGTGATCGTTCCTCAGCCCCTCACCATCCGTGTGCCCATCTCTGGATACCCCACCCCCACTGCCAAGTGGACCTTTGGAGACAAGGAGCTCACTTCTGCAGATGAACGAGTTACCATGGTGACCAAGTCAACCTTCACAGAGCTGGTTGTGACCCCCAGTGTGCGTCCAGATCAGGGCACCTACTCCCTGACCCTGGAGAACGATGTCACCGCCGTCTCTGGAGAGATTGATGTGACCGTCATTGGTACAATACACTCCCTTGCTAAATGTCCTTGTGTCACTAAACGTTAAGGGTTATTCTACCTTCTAACCCTTTTTCTTCTAGCAAAGCCATAGTTCAGTGGAATGATCATTGAATGTTATTTTCCCAGCCTCCCCCAGCGCGCCCAAGGACATGAAGGTAGCTGAAGTGACCAGACGCCACGTCCACCTCATGTGGGAAGCACCCGAACATGACGGAGGAAGCCCAGTCACCCACTACCAGATTGAGAAGAGAGAAGTCTCTCGTAAGACCTGGGTCAAGGTACGCCTCCCTTCTGTCTTCACATTATTGCTAGAGTTACAGAAACATTACGATGTATCTGTTCACATTATCTCTAGAGTTAAGTCAAGTCAAGTCAGTTTTATTTGTATAGCCCTTAATCACAGTTACAGTCTCAAAGGGCTTTAGGCTGGCTTTACATGGTGACACTTTCAGCCAACTTTAGTTGGTTGAAACTTAGGTGAAACGAAGTTGCAATTGAGTTGCATGGTGTAAAGCCCTCTGCAACGCACTTAAAACTTGTCAGAAACTCAGCCGCAAAAGTTGCAAAACTCAACAATGTTTTCAAAACTCAAAGTAGTTTCACACAACAGTCAATCAAAACGCTGATAACGTGTCGCCAAACTCCTGTTAATGCGGTATCATTTCAACCGATTTCAACTGACAATTTCATACTGATGTCACAAGGTGGCAACAGAGAGTTTTTTATTTATTTATTTTCTTTGAATCAAAGGGAGAACCACTCACTGGAGGCTTATTGGATCAAGCTCCTTGAATAGAGTGTGAAATGATCCATTGGTCTCTCTTTTGAGTAGCAAGTCCTTCACCCACATACGTTTAGCCTTTTAGGTCGTGTTTGTTTCCTCCAGCATATCACTAAGCATTAATGCACCGATAGCTCTCTTCCTATTCTCCGGGACAGCCATTATGACTCCAAGTAGCCAGCCAGTACCAGAAGAAAAAGCGATATAACACGTCCAAATGTATATTATCCAGCGAGAAAACGATACGACATAAGATACAAAGATGCAAATGCTGTTACAATGATGCTCCCTACTTGATCTAGCGAGAAAACACTACAACAAATAAAAAATGACTACGCTAGCTAGATCATTTTAATGAAATAAACTATTTAAATTGTGTTGCATGAGATTTTTTAATTGCTTTGTGTAACTATCAAGTTGCATGGAGGTTTCATGCACTTTGCATCCTGCAACTATTTGTGTGAAAGCTTCACTGTGTAAAGCCAGCCTTACACATTATGGCTTATTATGGCTAGAGTTACAGAAACATTACGGGGTTTCTCTAGGTGGCTGTCGGTGTATTGGACCTCGAGTACACAGTGACAGATGTGATGGAGGGCAAGGAGTACCTGTTCAGCGTCACAGCCTGCAACAAATGTGGTCCAGGAGAACCAGCCTACATCGACGAGCCTGTCAACGTCTCCTCTCCTGCCAGTAAGGAACTCTACTAACTCTCACTATCACCACTTAACTGATGAGCTAGAAGGAAGGTAACTGCATTCATGAGCACTAATGTTGAGAGCTGTGTTCTTAAGTAGCTATATATCCAAACGGTAGCCCCTAGGGCAGAGAGTAGTGTTCTTCCTGGGGTAATGTGTAATATGTCTGATAACAGTGCTATCTTGTGTGTCCAGCTGTACCTGACGCCCCGGAGAACCTGAAGTGGAGAGATAAGGGTGCCAAGAGCATCTTCCTGTCCTGGGAGGCCCCCAAGTATGACGGGGGCTCCAACATCAAGGGCTTTGTGGTGGAGAAGTGCCAGAGAGGAACAGACAAGTGGGAGCCCTGTGGGGAGCCCATGCCTGAGCTCAAGTGAGAAATCTGGACCTGGAGATTAGATTAGATATGCCCCTTTTCAACTGCATGGTACCGGCTTGACTCAACTCGCTTGGATTGGTTTTCCATTAGCAAATGTTGTGGATAGAACCTGGTACCTGGTACTTTTTTTGGTGTCACCTCCGTCGAGGTTCCAAGCGAGCTGATTAAATTAGGTAGTGTATAGAAACCAGTAACCTCTGCCTGAACCTCTCATGACGTAGTTTTGACGTGTGTGCGGCAGGTTCCAGGTGAAGGGTCTGATTGAGGGACAGTGGTATTCCTACCGTGTCAAGGCCTTCAACAAGCTGGGTGCGGGGAAGCCCTGCAGGGCCACCGACGAGATCCAGGCTGTGGATGCTAAAGGTCAGCTCACACATACATAACCCTGCATCCAGGGGCTAGACCTCATTCAGAACTATTCTTCCTCCACAGAATACAGAAAGAACTATTAAGGAGGTTGCTTCTGAGCTCTCCCATTTTCCTTCCAACAGAGCCTCCAGTGATTCAGCTTGACGTGAAGCTGCTCGCCGGCCTGACCGCCAGAGCTGGCACCAAAATTGAGCTTCCTGCCGATGTTACTGGAAAACCCGATCCCAGGGTGAAGTGGACCAAGGCTGACCTGGTGCTGAAGGCTAATGAGCGCATCATTATTGACACCCAGCCAGGACACTCCAAGCTGTCCATAGACAACAGCACCAGAGGCGACACGGCTACCTACATCATTGAGGCTGTCAACACTTGTGGACGCGCCACCGCCACCATCGATGTCAACATTCTCGGTACACTTCAGCTTGTGTTTAAGGAGTGGAATTTATAGACGTTATAGACAATAGGCAGGATATATAAATATCATATCGGTGTGTTACAAAAGATGAATATTAAATGTGTTATCCCTCCTGCAGATAAGCCTGGTCCTCCGGCTGCCTTTGACATCTCTGAGATCACCAACGAGTCCTGCTTCCTGGCCTGGAACCCCCCTAGAGACGACGGAGGCTCCAAGGTCACCAACTACATCGTAGAGAAACGACAGACAGACAAGGAGGAATGGGTCAAGCTTTCAGCCACAGTCAAGCAAACCACCTTCAACGCCTGTAAACTGACCCCTCTGAAAGAATATATTTTCAGGGTGAGCGCTGAGAACCAGTACGGAATCAGCCAACCAACCGAGCATGTCCCCATCATTGCCAAGTACTCCTTCGGTAGGTCAGCCACTGGAAAACACTTATATGTTGTCTCTAGTATATATGTGTCTGTGTGTAAGAATTATATTTGCCAGGTGTGTCTCATAGCCATGTTGGGATCTTTAACAATAAGAAGTAAAGATGGTCTTTGTGTTTCAGATTCTCCTGGCTGTCCAACCGGAGTGACTCCTTCAGACATTGCAAAGGATGCTGTCACTCTCACATGGGTTGAGCCTGACGAAGACGGTGGTAGCCCCATTACTGGCTACTGGATCGAGAAGTTCGACCCAGAGAGTGACAAATGGATTCGATGCAACAAACTCCCTGTTAAGGACGCTACATTTAGGTAATGGTCAGATCCATCAAAAATAACCTCAAAAAGAACATTCAAAATGTATCCAATGGTTTCCAATGTACAAACACATTTTTTAGAAACATTATAATAAAACCTTCGTAAGTCAAAGCCTGGGTGACTTTAACTACAATCCTCTTTGTGCTTCCAGGGTGAAGGGCCTGCCCACCAAGAAGAAATATAGCTTCCGTGTTTTGGCAGAGAACCTGGCTGGACCTGGAAAACCCAGTGTGGAAACAGATCCTGTCCTCATCAAAGATCCAATTGGTTTGTCACAACACATACCACCCTTACCCACTACATTTTTGTTCAAGATACATACTAATGACCAAATGATGATATAAGTTTTTCAAATGAATTACTTACATGTTGATGTTGTGCTGTATTAAGATGCTCCATGGGCTCCCGGCAAGCCTCTTGTGAAGGATATCGGCAAAACCTCTGCCAACCTGCTGTGGACCCGGCCGGAGCACGATGGCGGTGCCAAAATCGATGGCTACATCATCGAGTTCCAGAAGGCTGGAAGTGAGGAGTGGATCCGTATTGCCGAGGATATTCCTCAGACCGAGCACCTGCTCAAGGGTCTGATGGAGAAACAGGAGTACTGTTTCCGTGTCAAGGCTGTCAACAAGGCCGGAGAAAGTGAACCCAGCGAGGCCAGCGACCCTGTGCTCTGCAAGGAGAGACTCTGTAAGTCACGGCTAACCTCCATCCACAATGCAACTTATCTCCTGGTTCAAACTTAGCCAGTGTTGAATCACACGCAATAGGCTATTAGGACATAATATTCAAATAAAGAACCTATTTCATTACTCCTGTCCCTTGCTTCTCGTCTCTCTCTCTCTCTCTCTCTCTCTCTCTAGATCCCCCATCTGCTCCTCAGTGGCTGGAGGTGACCAACATCACCAAGGTCAGTGCTGGCCTCAAATGGCAGGCGCCTAGCACCGACGGAGGCTCCCCCATCACCAACTACGTGGTGGAGAAGAGGGACGTGAGGAGGAAGGGATGGCAGGCGGTGGACACCACGGTAAAGGAGCTCAAGTATACGGTGACGCCCCTCAACGAGGGCTCCCTCTATGTGTTCAGAGTGGCCGCTGAGAACGCCGTGGGGATGGGTGAATTCTGTGAACTGGAGGACGCGGTGCTAGCCAAGGACACGTTCAGTGAGTGCTTTCTCTCTCTGTGTGCTGCTGTACCACAATGCAGTTTGACCAATGCTGTTGAGTAGTGCTGAAGCGTTTGGATTCACATCTTGTGTCTTTTAGCCACTCCCGGGCCTCCGTACGCGCTGACGGTGGTAGAAGTCACCAAGAGACACGTGGAGCTGAAATGGGAAGCCCCCAAAAGCCATGGTGGAAGGCCCATTACCAAGTAAGTCATCCAGCTAGTACTTCCATCCATCTCCCCCTCAAGGCTATGAACATTGGAACACTACTCATATTAAACCACTGTTTGATATCTCCTTGAGCTGCAATGTGGTTGAGATGAAAAGATGAAATGAGATGAAATGTGTCTTCTAAGACATCCATGAGAACCTTGTTTTTTTCCCAGGTATGTGATTGAGAAGAAGGAGAAGCTTGGCAGCCGCTGGCTGAAGTGCTGTAAGACTCCTGACAAGCAGCCCCAGTTCAAGGTAACAGATGTGGATGAGGGAACCGAGGTCCAGTTCCAGGTCCGAGCTGAGAACGAGGCTGGAGTCGGTGATCCCAGTGAGCCCACGGAGATCTTCACCATCGAAGACCCCACCAGTAAGGGTCCTTAGCTTGAGATGTGTTCCTCTGAATACAGAAGACCTCACCGTTAAAGTGGTCAACACCAGCATTGCCAGCATTGCCAATGTTTTCTTATGGAGTTGAGTGGCCAACCTAGCGTTGATGCTATGCTGGGCATAGCGGACCAATCTGATTTCCACCTTGCCGCTGAGCTCAAAGTTAAAAAATGTCCACTTGACGCTGACCACTCAAAGCACCTCCAATCAGATCACAGCTTTGGTTAATGTTCTAAAACCAACAGAATCTGAAAGACAACAGCTTTCTTCATTTCTACACCTAAATACATGTTTTATTAATTTGGTGTGCTCATTTGAATGCTCATAAAGATTTTCTCCTGCTAGGCCCACCGTCTCCCCCCCAGGAGGTGGCCGTCCCCGATGCCAGCAGGCTGCACATCAACGTTACATGGAAGCCTCCTACTAAGGACGGAGGCTGCCCAATCAGCGGCTATCACGTGGAGGTGGCCGAGGCCCGACCAGAGCTCAAGTGGCTCCGGGTCAACAACCGACCAATCAAGGAGCTCCAGTTCCGCATCGACGATGGAATCAAACCAGAGAAGAAGTATGTGATCAGGGTGCGCGCCATCAACTCTATCGGTGTCAGCGATCCTTCAGAGATAACTGACAAGATCTTCACAAAGGATCCTGACTGTACGTATAACCTCTCACACTCTTCTACCCATGGAGCTCAATAATCTTATATTTCCACTTGTTTGATTGACAACATCTTATGGTGAATGTGTGATCACAACCTACTTCCCCAGGTGGCCCGACCCTGGAGCTGGACGGCAAGGATGTGGTGGTGGTGGCGGGAGAGAAACTCCACCTCAACATCCCCTACACCGCCATCCCCACACCCAGCATGGTGTGGCAGAAGGACACAGTGGAATGTAAGGCGGACGACAGGACCTCCATGACCGTGGAGATGAGCAACGCTCACCTGGAGATGCTCAGGTGTTCCCACGGCGATGCTGGAGCCTACACCATCACCCTGCAGAACAGTCTGGGAACCACCAGCGGGACCGTCAATGTCAAAGTCATCGGTAGGCCGCTCCCACAGTACTCACATCACATTACTGAATATCTACTGTCAGTGTGTTGAGGTCATGGGTAGGCCGCTCCCACAGTACCACATCACACTACTGAATATCTACTGTCATTGTGTTAAAGTCGTGGGTAGGCCGCTCCAACAGTACTCACATCACACTACCTGTCATTGTGTTGAAAGATCCCTCTCTGTTAAACCCTGCAGGTCTTCCTGGTCAGTGTAAGGACATGAGCTCCAGTGATGTCACCAAGAGCTCCTGCAAGATTAGCTGGGAAGCCCCGGAGAATGACGGGGGCACACCCATCGTCAGCTACACCCTGGAGCGCCGTGAGGCCTCCAAGAAGACCTATATCCCTGTCCTTTCAGGGGAGAACGTCCTTTCCTGCTCTGTCAAGGACCTCTATGTCAACTGTCAGTATCACTTCCGGGTCAAGGCCCTTAACAAGGTCGGGGCTGGAGAGTACCTGGAGCTGCGCAACCCAGTTATCATTGAAGAAATCAAGCGTATGTACTTTATTCATATATATCATATACTATCATATACATAATATACTATCATTTATACCATGGCCCGGGTGAATACTCGATTCTGATTGGCTGGAGAGCTGTTATTATTGAAGAAATCAAGTGTAAATACTTTAATAATATATATAATACACTATAATATACAATAACAACCCTGGACCGAAACTTACTACTGTACTGATTGATTATTGATCCACAGAGAAACCAGATCCACCCATTCAGGTGGAGGCCCAGGACCCGACCTCCAAGTCCATCAAGGTCACCTGGAAGGCTCCAGACTATGACGGAGGCTGTGCCATCCAGGGCTACATCCTGGAGAAGATGGTGAAGGACGGGGATCGCTATGAGAGGATCAACCAGAACTTGGTCCCTGGTCTATCCTACGTAGTGACAGACCTCCAGGAGGACATGGAGTACCAGTTCAGAGTCCGCGCTGAGAACGCGGCTGGAGTCAGCGAGCCGTCTCGCAGCACACAGCTCATCAAGGCTGCTGATCCTGTGGGTACGTACTAAACACAGCTCGCCCAGGCCTCGTACCCTACCACCCGTTCTGAAAAACCTACATAGAAACACAGGCCTCGTACCCTACCACCCGTTCTGAAAAACCTACATAGAAACACAGGCCTCGTACCCTACCACCACGTACTGAAAAAGCTACATAGAAACACAGGCCTCGTACCACCATGCACTGAAAAGCCTACATAGAAACACATGCCTCATACTCTACCACCACTTACTGAAAAACAAACTTGGTCTTTCAGAGAAACCAAAGGTCACCCTCCATGCTCACGTGCAGTCCGGTGTGTGCGTCAAAAAGGGCCAGGAGGTCCGCATCGACGCCTACATCTCCGGATGCCCCTACCCCAAGATCAGCTGGCTGAGGAACGATGAGAACGTCACCAAGGAACCGACAAAGAAGCCCGTTACCTTTGCCAAGAAGAAGAAGAGCAAAGCCAAGGTCTTTCTCTAACTCCATGATAACTTGTTCAAGTGCTTTCAGTTTGTATTATCTCCTACCTCTCACCGTCAGACCTTCCATTTGCAGGTTCCTGAGCCAGTGGAAGAGTTTGTGACCCCGATGAGGGAGCGTCTGGGTCTTGACCAGACCCAGAAGGGCCAGGCAGCCCTGATGATCCGAGATGCCATTCGGGCCGACCACGGCGTCTTCACCATCCAGGTGGAGAACCAGCATGGAGTCGCCACCGCCTCCTGTGTGGTCAACGTCCTCGGTATAAAAACAACCTCATCCCTATTATTCCCTCTTAACACCAGACCCTCTAGTTCCACAATACTACCTTTAGACCACTACTCTAGTAACAGACCACTACTCTAGTAACAGGCCACTACTCTAGTAAGATATCACTAGTGTTATACCACTCTAGTAAGAGATCACTACTCTAGTAAGAGACCACTAGTGTTAGACCACTAGTCTAATAAGAGACCACTAGTGTTTGAGTACTACTCTAATACGAGTACACTAGCGTTAGACCACTACTCTAGTGTTAGACCACTACTATAGTAAGAGACCACTACTATAGTAAGAGACCACTACTCTAGTAAGATACCAGTAGTCTAGTAAGAGACCACTAGTATAGTAAGAGATCACTATAGTAAGAGACCACTAGTAAGAGACCACTAGTTCTGCATCAATACCATTGACTGGGTGTCTTTGAAGAGACTGAGTGTGTCTAAGTGAGTGTTGTCATGTGTTGTAATTGACAGACAAGCCTGCTGCTCCAATCAACTTCACGTTCGATGAGATCAGGAACACCTCAGTGGTGTGCCACTGGGAGGCTCCCGAGGACGACGGAGGCACCGAGATCCTCAACTACATCCTGGAGAAGAAGGACAACAAGAACGAGGAGATTGGCTGGATCACCATCACATCCACGTTGAAGGGCACCAGCTGCCCTATCACCAAGCTCATTGAAGGGAAGGAGTACATCTTCAGAGTCACGGCTGAGAACAAGTTTGGCTGTGGACCCTCCTGCACCTCGGAGCCACTGGTGGCCAAGAACCAGTTTGGTAAGTCATGATACATCCACACTATGGTTACCAGTCTACCATGTGAGCATCAGAATAGTCCTGATACTGAGTGAGCCTCATAATGTCCTCCCCCAGACCCCCCAGATGCCCCCAACACCCCCAGGGTGCATGAGGTGACCGCCTCCAGTGCCCGCATCTCCTGGCATGAGCCCAAGGACAACGGCAGCCCCATCCTGGGCTACTGGATCGAGAGGAAGGAGGTGAACAGTAAGCACTGGACAAGAGTGAACCGAGCCCTGCTCAACTCCCTTGAAGTGAAGGTGAGCGGCCTGATGGAGGGCCTCACCTACATCTTCAGGGTGTGTGCTGAGAACCTGGCTGGACCCGGGCCCTTCAGTGAGCCCACCGACCGCACCGTAGCCATGGATGCCATCTGTGAGTACCTTCTAGTTTATTAACACACACCTTACAGTACCTTATCGTTTATTATACAACACCCACCTTACAGTATATTTTAGTTTATTTACACACACCTTATAGTACCTTCTAGTTTACTGTAAAAATCACACCTTACAGTACCTTCCAGTTTATTGTAAAAATCACACCTTACAGTACCTTCTAGATTATTGTAAAAATCACACCTTACAGTACCTTCTAGTTTATTAACTCACACCTTACAGTATCTTCTAGTTTATTATAAAACGGATAGTTCCGGTCCTTGATTCTGATTGGCTCGAAGCCATTGTAAAATACTCAAACACTCACTAACACATACCTGTGACCGCATAACAATTCATTTTGATTATACCATGGTCTACCATGGTACCAGGGTGAATACTCGATTCTGATTGGCTGGAGGGTGTAGGTTAAAAAGTGTTAATTTACACCTAGGAAAGACGTTCGGGTCAAATTGCCTGATCAACTGCTGCGGTCGGGTCGCTATGGCCACGTTGCTTGGCAACGCCTGCATACGGGAGATATTAAATAGTCCGCTCGACTTGTAAAAATAAAAAAACCCTCACGACTTTAACTCTAAAATACATTAAAGTATTATTGTTGATTAAATATTTCTTTCTTTCGTAAGTGACCATGGTATAAGCGGGATAATGCCCTTCGAGGTGTCCATTAACAGAAATGAGGCGGAGGCGTGAACCGTCCGATGCGAAGTGGAGGACGGTTGCTTCCGCGAAGTCCACCTCGTCGGGCATTATCCCTTACATATAACTGCGCCTGTGTGCATAAGCCTGTATTCTAGCCTGTGTTGCTTGCTGTGTGTTTATTTTATGAAACCTTGTACATGTAGGATCTCTGCTCCGCGTCATGCTTAACAACGCCCCTTAGCTGTTCTAAAATCACTGTAAACCACGGCCTGGCAGGGCTTATTGCTTTTATAAAACAGTTAATACTTATACCTGGCAAGGTTTCATTAAATAAAAACACAGCAACAAAAAATGTAATACTTTAGTGATAACAAATATAAATTATTTCGCCAAGCAATGAGTTCTTCAGCGACATTTAGCCGAATGGTTGCCAAGCAGCACACAGACGCAGCAACACACTGACACGTTATAACACTCATTTGGCGCAGTAATATTGAGCTAATGTGGTCACAGGGTATTTTGCAACAGCTTCGAATGCGGCTCAGCCAATCATAATCAAGGACCGGAACTATCCGTTTTATAAAAAAGCATAGTTTATCATATAGTTTATCACAGCTTATCATGGAGGTTAACTCCAGGAAGGAGAACCACACATCATCATGTTCATCATGTTCATCATGTTCATCATGTTCATCATCATCATCATCATCATCATCATCATCATCATCATCATGTTGTTCATGTTTTCCTCAGTGCCCCCTGGCCCCCCCACCCCTTGGGTGGTGGACACTGGGAAGGACTGTATCATGATTGCCTGGAAACCCCCCCTCTACAACGGTGGAGGAGACATCCTGGGATACCATGTGGAGAAGGTACATATTGGAGAATATACTATATATAATATACTACACTACTACACTATAGTACTACACTACTACACTATAGTACTACACTATTGTATTACACAACTACACTATAGTACTGCTACACTAGGGCACTACTACACAACTACACTATAGTACTACTACACTATGGTACTACTACACTATAGTACTACTACACTATAGTACTACTACACTATAGCACTACTACACCATGGTACTACTACACTATAGTACTACTACACTATAGCACTAATACACCATGGTACTACTACACTATAGTACTACTACACTATAGCACTACTACACCATGGTACTACTACACTATAGTACTACTACACTATAGCACTAATACACCATGGTACTACTACACCATGGTACTACTACACTATAGTACTACTACACTATAGTACTACACTAGTATAGTATACACTTAGTACTAGTGCAATCCATTGCAAGTTGGAAGTCAATAGTTCCGAGTCAGTATTCCCGACTTCCAATCTAAATGCGTCCCAGTGCATCTGCTCAGGAAAACATGGACGCCCGCAGCAAACTGATGTTTGTATGGCAATGTTTCTGTCTGCGAATACTGTAACAAGAAGAATTTGATTTTACAACATTTTTTGTTATTTTATACACCTTATCCATCCACCTAGAGCATGCATGGGCAATCATCTTTGATGGAGGGCCATGTAGATGCAAGGTTTCCAGGATGAGGTCATTGTTCCGAGTACAATGGATTGCAGCATACTTCACTATAGTACTACTACACTATAGCATTAGTACACTATAGCACTACTACACTATAGTATGACTATGGGGGAGGAGACATTCTGAGATACCACGTGGAGAAGCTGCACACTGGAGAATATACCACTAAAGTACTACTTGGTCCGTTGTGGTCACATGGTTTGGTTACATGGTTTGGTCACATGGTTTGGTTACATGGTTTGGTCACATGGTGTGCAGGTGGTGGCTGGGGAGAAGGAGTGGAGTCGCTCCACAGAGTTCAGATGCAAGGAGCTGAGCTACACAGTGAGCGGTCTGACAGAGGGAACTGACTACTACATCAGAGTCCTCGCTATTAACGACGCAGGGCCCGGGGCCCCTGGAGTCACCGAGCCAGTCACCGTCATGGAGCCACAAGGTACCACACAACTATACACTACACCCGAACGATACCATACACCATACCCTACCCCAGTGGGGGTATGTGTACCCCTGGGGGTACTTGAAGGCACTCCAGGGGGTACGTGAGATTAAAAAAAAAATTAAAAATAGCAAAAAACATTCAAAAAATATTATTTAATAAATATTTAAATAAAATATAAGTTGAAGTTCATAAACAGAATTTTATATTCAGAAGGTTATTCAATTTCATTATCCTAAAAACCCCAAGTCTCCCCCGTACCAGGATGTTATGACCCAACCTGGCACGCATCACATATTATCAACTGTCAGTCGCTGTTGCCTTGACAACTTTTACTCCTTTTTTTCAACAAAAATTCTTTGCGCTGGTTAGGGGGTACTTGCCTGAAAAAATATTTCACGGGGTACATCACTGAAAAAAGGTTGAGAACCACTACCCTACCCCATACACTACACTACAACCACAATGAGCTAATGACCAATACACATTCCCTCTATACCTACTGACGCCTACTGTGTACTCTGTACTGTGTGTGTGTGTGTGTGTGTGTGTGTGTGTGTGTGTGTGTGTGTGTGTGTGTGTGTGTGTGTAGTGTCTCCGGCGGTTGACTTTGATGCCTCCGTGAAGAACGGGGTCATCATCCGCGCAGGGGAGGCTCTGCGGCTGCCTGCAGTGGTGAGTGGGCGACCTCAGCCAGAGGTGAAATGGAGCAAGGACGAGGGGGAGGTGGACAAGGAGAGGGCACTGGTGGAGACAGAGGGCAAGAACAGTGTTCTGTTCATCCGGAAGGCTGTGAGGGCCGACCACGGGAAGTACCAGGTCACCGGTACCAACAGTAGTGGAACCAAGTCAGCCGAGACCCGGGTGGACGTCATGGGTCAGTTACAACTACACTAGTACAACTACTAAAACTAAACTACTGAACTATAGTTATTAATGTACTCATTAAGTTAAACTACTCATGTAGTTGGCCAAGTCAGCGAGACCAGAGTGGACGTCATGACTCATTCACAACCACACGACTAAAACTACAACTACTAAACTTTGTGTGTGTGTGTCTCTATCTGTAGATGTACCTGGGCCAGTGGTGGACCTGAAGACGGTGGTGGTGACTAAGAAGAACATCACATTAACCTGGGCTGACCCCCTGGACAACGGAGGAAGTGACATAATTGGTTACGAGGTTCTGAGGAAGGATGCCAAGATGAAGCTGTTCCGCCAACCCATGGACACAGCATCCTGTAAGTGTGACATCCAGGACTTGCTTGTGGGGGAGGAGTACGACTTCAGAGTCATCGCCAGGAACAAGTATGGAGATGGAGCCCCTGCAGATCTGGGCCCCATCCTCGCTGTGGACCCCAAAGGTAACATACCCATGTCCTAACCATCACCTTACCCTAACCCTTATCCTAACCCTTACCCTAATGCTTACCTTACCCTAACCCTTATCCTAACACTTACCTTACCCTAACCCAGGGGTCGGCAACCCAAAATGTTGAAAGAGCCATATTGGACCAAAAAAACAAAAAACAAATATGTCTGGAGCCGCAAAAAAATAAAAGCCTTATAGAAGCCTTATATTGAAGGCAACACATGCTGTATGTATCTATAGTAGCTATATTAGCCTACTATAGAAATGACTAAGTTAACTACAAATACATAATGAGCCTTCATGATTAAATGTTTATTTTTCCTGCAGTGCATCCTGTAGAGCAGTGGTTCTCAACCGGTGGGGGAAACTCTCCCGGGGGGGGGGGGGCGCGGGTTCAAAAAGGAGGACAAATTTGCGCCGGACTGTCCGGTTTTTCAGCCCTGTCCGGCGTCCGGCGCAGCGTCAAGCCGGACGCGTATTTGTCCTCCTTTTTGAGAGCGCAATAGTAACACACCGCGCCCCCCCCCCCGCCGGTCGTAGGTCCGCGGTGTGTTACTATTGCGCGCACCACCCCCCCGTCGGCCGGAGTGTTACAATCGCGCGCGCCCCCCCCCCCGTCGGCTGTAGTCCGCGGTGTGTTACTATTGCGCGCACCCCCCCCCCCCCCCGTCGGCCGTAGGTCCGCGGTGTGTTACTATTGCGCGCAGCCGCCGGTTTGTTTACAACAGCCACCTGCCTGGCATCCCGCCTTACTGACAGTGTTGCCAACTATTTCCAATGGAAAGTAGCTAAAGCCTGCTCCAAAAGTCGCTAAATATCGCTAGATGACGTCATACGCTAATTTGCATATTAGTGACGTCATACGCTAATTTGCATATTAGTGACGTCATCACGTTGTGTAGATCTATAAAACATTCACTTCCATGTAACGATAGGCGCTGTTTCTACATAGGCCAGTCTTTACTTTTATAATCGTGGTAAAGCCTGTCTGTATAAATGTATAAATACAGGATAACGAAATGCAGTTTAGTGTCTAATCAGAAGTGCAAAGAGCAGCAAGTGCAATAAATTATACGTACAGTATGTGCAAAATACGTATATACAGTATGTGCAATATATAGGAGAGATATAGAATATAAACAGTATTAACAGTACTATACGTGCAATATACAGGTGAGCAGTATAAAAATTATAAACAGTATAAACAGTATGAATGTATGAGCATAAAACTGTATAGTGCAGTATGCGGTATTTTGCGTCATATATCAGGTCAGTGAAGGCGTCAATAATTTAATACAGAACGGAAAATGGCAGGGGATAGACAGGATTATCTGACAGATCTGTAATGCTCGCTTGTAGTTTTTTGAAGCTAGCAATTATTTTGTCCGAGCTCAACTAGGCTACTGCGTGTAGTGTTCGAGCAGCCAGAATCCAGACCGCTGTCTCGCAATTACTTCCACTACACTGAGCAGAGCTTGCAGTCGGGAGAGACAGTGCGAGGGAGGAGGGGCGATGGGCGATTACATACACAGCCGAGCTCATTCTGAGAATAGTAAAATAGTAGAATAGTGCATCCATCACTCTCCAAAACTCTCCAAGAGCGCCAGAAAAGTAGCTAGATTTGTCGCTAGTCGCTATTTTTTTTTAAAAGTCGCTGGGGGGGTCTGAAATCTCGCTAAATATAGCGACAAAGTCGCTAAGTTGGCAACACTGCTTACTGATAGAAACGTGTGTCGCAGGCTATGACGTAAATCTTCGTTGAGAGAAATGTTGAAATTTAATATTTATTCTACACATTTTTACAGCATTGAAAAACGTTAATAATGTTTGTGTCATGTTTGTTTTCCTACAGAAACCATATTAAAACAAAAAATATATTTCTCTCCCCCATCTTTTTCCATTTTCAAACATTTTTGAAAAAGCTTCAGGGAGCCACTAGGGCTGCGCTAAAGAGCCGCATGCAGCTCCGGAGCCGCGGGTTGCCGACCCCTGCCCTAACCCTAACCCTTATCCTAACCTTACCTTACCCTAACCCTTACCCTAACCCTTAGGTACTAGAATCACTTTACCATGTCCTGTACAATGTACAGATTGTATACTTTATACATGTAATCATTTTTAGTGAGTAATAGAGTTAAAAGTAGGCAACATGTCAGAATAAGGCTGGTTTTTGAAGGGATCTGTACACTTCTAGCCTAACCATGTTGACCTTGGACCTCCAGGAACGCCCTCTGCTCCAGAGAAGCTTCAATACACTGACAGGGGGAAGACCAGCATCAGCCTGGCCTGGCAGCTCCCTCATACCGACGGAGGAAGCCCCATCATAGGGTACTATGTGGAGAAGATGAGGTCAGACAGCACCGAGTTCGATGTGGCAGGACGCATGTTCCCAGAGTGCTGTGGAACCATCGACAACCTGTCGGAGAACCAGGAGTACGAGTTCCGCGTCTTCGCCGTTAATGAGGTCGGAAACGGCGAGCACTCCAAGCCCATCTCCGTCATGATCCAGGACGATGAAAGTATGAACACATACATGTTAACCCCGATTACATGTTATAAAGCATGAACACACACTTGTTAGTCCTGATTACATATCAAAGTATGAACACACACATTTGTATCCTGATTACATGTCATAAAGTATGAACACACTCATGTTAAATTTGATTTGTATAGCACCGTCCCATAGAAAAGCAGTTCAAAGTGCTTTACATAAAAACAAAATAAAACAGCAAAACGCAGCAAACATTGCTTGCAAACAGAAACATCTAAGCATACATACAAAGAAATACACACATACAAATCCATATACAAATGTACATGCTGTACATATACTATATGTTCATTTATGATGCTGAATGCCATCTCACCAGAATTTGAGAACGCCCTAGAGATTTCCACTTTGTGAGCAGAGGGATCTGCTGGGATTGTAGACTGACAGCTTGTCTGAGATGTACTGTGGAGCCAGACAAGCAGACCAGCATGAACACACATCCTTATCCTGATTACATGTCATAGCAGGGCTAAAGTATGAGCTGTTTACTGTATAATGAGCTAACCATGAGCTAACTCATGGTTTGTCTTCTAGTCCCTCCTGCCATCAGCATTATGAAATACTTCAAGAGTAACACCATCACTGTGAAGAAGGGTGCAGCTGTGGATATCCCAGCTGAGGTCAAGGGTCTTCCTCTCCCAACAATCCAATGGATAAAGGACGATGTGGTGATTGACAAGCCCGATCCGGAGAGGATGACCTTAGATAGCGAGGAGGTATGACAACGCCATTCGTTGAGGAAATATAACAACTGATAGACTTGATGTGTTGTGTGTTATTTTAGTATTCTAGGTTTTGACAATGTGTTTTTTTGTCTTCAGGTGAACAGGACCACCCTGCAGACTAAGATTGCTCTCCCTGAGACCATTAGACAGGACAAGGGCAACTACAAGCTGATGGCTGAGAATTGCTACGGGAAAGCCCAGCATGTGATCCGGGTGGAGATCCTGGGTAATAAAGCTTCTTTCAGTTCAACTTCAGCTTCGATGTGTTTAGTTAAGAGACATCTGACTAATGGAACATACTGGAGTCAGTGAGTATTGAGTGTTGTGACGGAGGTTGTGTTCTGTGCAGACCGCCCGATGCCTCCCAGAAACATTGTGGTGTCGGACATCAAGTCAGACTCGTGCTACCTGACCTGGGACGCACCCGAGGACAACGGAGGAAGTGACATCACTAACTACATTTTGGAACGGAGAGACGCCAGCAAGAAGAAGTCAGACTTTGAGGTTCTGACGATCCACCTGATTGACAGGAGATACGGGGTGAGTTACAACACTCAAAAGATACTCTCTAATTATTCTTAGGAATGGATGGCACATAACTACTGCAGATAGATTTATAGATAGAAATATAAGAGATGTAATCTGCTAAATTGAACCTCTATGGTGTGTCCACTGTGGTCAGGTGTACAAGCTGTTCATGAATGGAGCCTACCAGTTCAGAATCAAGGCAGAGAACAAGTATGGTGTGAGCGACGGCTGTGACTCTGAAAAGGTCCAGCTCAGGGATCCATTTGGACTCCCTGGTCCTCCACGCAACCCAAAGATCATCAGCGCCACAGCCACCACCATGACCCTGACCTGGGACCCTCCCCTGGACAATGGAGGCTCTAGCATCCAGGGCTACTGGCTGGAGAAGAGGGAGCGAGGTGCCGTTTACTGGGGCAAGGTGAACCGGGCTCCGGTCACCAAGCCTGCAGTGAAGGCCCTGCAGTACACCGTGCTGAGGCTGATCGAGGGAACAGAGTACCAGTTCAAGATCTCTGCTTGTAATGCCGCCGGCCTGGGACCGCACAGCGAGTACACCGAGTGCCGCTTCGCCGTCGACCCATGCAGTGAGTGTCCTCTAAATCACACACTTAGATTCCTTTGTTTGAATGATTATTATATCAGTATATTCTGTATGAATAAGCTATAATATCAGTTTTTGGCATTGATTCATAAACACTTGATTGGTTGAGGTTCTGTAGTAGTCAATACTGCTACTCAATGAAGTGAAATGTGTACCACCTTGCTCCAGATCCCCCCAGCGCCCCTGACTGTCCTGAAGTGAAGGATAAGACGAAGAGCAGCGTCACGCTCTCCTGGACCCCGCCAGACAAAGATGGTGGCAGCCCCATCAAGGGTTACATCATTGAGGTCCACGAAGAGGGCTCTCCTGATTGGAGGAGGGTGAACCCAGCTGACAAGCTCCACCCTTCCACTGAGATCACAGTCCCTGACCTGAAGGAGGGCAAGAAGTGCCGCTTCAGGATCTACGCCGTAAACGCTGCTGGCAACTCTGAGCCCAGCGCCAAGACAGCCGACATTGTGGTCCAGGATATCCTTAGTAAGATCCATGTTGTTGTTAAAATTATCAACCAAGTCTAGTGTTAATGTCTGTTATTATTCCAAAATCATCTACATGTGTGTGGTACTGTACACCTGACCTAGTATTCTGTGTGTCATGCTGTACACCTGACCTTTTATTCTGTGCCATGCTGTACATCTGACCTAGTATTCTGTGTGTAATGTTGTACACCTGACCTAGTATTCTGTGTGTAATGCTGTACACCTGACCTAGTATTCTGTGTGTAATGCTGTACACCTGACCTAGTATTCTGTGTGTAATGTTGTACACCTGACCTAGTATTCTGTGTGTAATGTTGTACACCTGACCTAGTATTCTGTGTGTCATGTTGTACACCTGACCTAGTATTCTGTGTGTCATGCTGTACACCTGACCTAGTATTCTGTGCCATGCTGTACACCTGACCTAGTATTCTGTGTCATGCTGTACACCTGACCTAGTGTTCTTTTTTTATTGGTGTTGTAGTTGCAGATGTAGAACACAAATGTGTCCCCCTTGTAACCACCCCCCCCCCGCCCACATCCATAATGCAAAAGAGAAACAGTTTGTAAGATTAAATAGACCAAAATAGTTAAAACAACAATAACAGAAAGTAAAATAACAAATTGGACTATTTTACAAAGACCCTGACCTAGTATTCTGTATGTCTATTTGCCAGTTGAGCCTACCCTCAGTCTGGATGTGAGCGCCCCTGATCTGCTGACATGCAGAGCAGGAACCAGTATCAGGATCCCAGTCTCCATCAGTGGAAGACCAGTTCCCAAGGTCACCTGGACCTTCGATGGACCTGCAGAAACGGAGAAGAAGAATGAACTGCACACACTGCCCATCGACTCTGAGGTCAGAATGATTGCTTAGTTTAAAGTGGTTTCAATGATAAGGTCTTCACTCCTACCCTTAAACCAGTTCAGTAGTGATGGTTCCGGTCCATACCTCATCATCATCATAGCTTGTACATGTGTTGGTCATTAGCTCATTATGATCATATTTTGTACATGTGTTGGTCACTACCTCATCATGATCATATCTTGTATGTGTGTTGGTCTAGGTGGTGTCTACAGACACCAGCTCAGTGGTGACAATCCCAGACAGCAAGCTGAACCACACTGGACGTTATATCCTCAACGCTGAGAGCCCTGCCGGTCACAAGGTGCTCAAAGTCAGAGTCAATGTCCTCGGTGAGTGGGTTTTCTCTGTCCTACCTCTACCTCTTCAAACTACCTCTTCAAATATCTTTACAGACTATCTTCCTGAATAAGCAAAGTTTGAGAGTTGTAACTTAATGAGGTAGTTCCTAGCTTAGTTCCGAACCAGGGGTTAGGAGTGCTGAGGTCTCTCTATGTAGACCCAGGGTTAAGAGTGCTGAGTTGTCTCTATGTTTTCAGACCTACCCGGAGCTCCTCAGGACCTGAAGGTCAGTGATGTGACTCGAGGAACCTGCAGGCTGACCTGGAAGCCCCCACAGAGTGATGGAGGAGAGCGGGTGAAGAGCTACTTCATCGAGAGGAAGACTGCACATGGCAAAGCCTGGACCAAGGTACCATGATACAATATCCACTGTTACTCATGGATGGATTTCCATGGATTTCCTGTCCATAACCATCATGCCTTGCTGTCATGTTTCCCAGGTGAACCCAGCTTGTTCAGCCCAGTCCCTAGTAGTGACCGACCTGATCGGTGGGGAGGAGTATCTGTTCCGTGTCCGTGCAGAAAACCGCTTCGGATTCGGACCTTATGCCGAGACCGTAGATAGCTCCATGGCCAGAGATCCCATCCGTATGTCAACTACTACATATTACTCTTTATGTCGACAATACTTACTACATATGACTCTTTATGTTAACAATACATAATAAATATTACTTTATATGTCAACAATACTAACCACAAGAAGTTGTACTAAAGTGGTGTTCCTGTTGTCCCTAGACCCTCCAGACCCTCCGACGAGGCTGAAGATCCAGGCGGTGAAGAAGGACACCATCACCCTGACCTGGAAGGCCCCCAAGAATGATGGCGGTTCCCCCGTCACCCACTACAGCATGGACCTGCTCTGCTGGGAAGCTAGCGGCACCCAGAAGGAGTCCTGGAGAAGGTACTGAAACCTTTATCACCATCTATAGATACTAGACTAAGGGTAAATGTATCTTTTTTTAAACTCTTGTTTTGTTCAATGACCAATCATTTTAATTAAAGTCAGTGACGCAACTTATTTTGAGCACGTATCTTTTGGCAGGAGTTTGATAGGAGAATGTGGAATTGTTTACATTTTATTCAGGATTAAGCTAGGCCTGCACATTTTAACCTAAGGGGCAAGTTCATTGTGCTGCCAGAAAAACAAAGAAAAGAATAGTGCAATGTCGAAGCGTAGCGTAGCCAATAGTTAAGGCAAGATTATCTTTTCTGTGTGTGTGTGTGTGTGTGTGTGTGTGTGTGTGCACGCGAGAGAGAGAGCACATGGGATAAACATGGGTGAAGTTTGGTTGGCTTCAGCCCACAGAGCTTTTGCTCAGCTACAATCTGGCCCCTGGCTAAATTTAATTTCTGACCCCTGTTCTAGACCTTTATCACTATCTCTATCTCCTAGACTTTTATCACTATCTCTATATCTACTAAGGTATTACTATCTCTACTTACTAAGGTATCACTATCTCTATCTACTAAGGTATCACTATCTCTATCTACTTAGGTATCACTATCTCTATCTACTAAGGTATTACTATCTCTACCTACTAATGTATCACTATCTCTACCTACTAAGGTATCACTCTCTACCTACTAAGGTATCACTATCTCTATCTACTAAGGTATCACTATCTCTATCTACTAAGGGATCGCTATCTCTATCTACTAAGGTATCGCTATCTGTATCAACTAAGGTATCACAATCTCTATCTACTAAGGTATCGCTATCTATCTACTAAGGTATAACTATCTCTATCTACCGATCTATCAGAGCTCTCCGGGTAAACCTCTGTTAAAACCCTGCAGGTGCAACCGGCGAGACATTGAGACTACCTCCTACAAGGTGGAGGACCTGACGCCGGGAGATGAGTATGAGTTCAGAGTGACAGCACACAATGACGCAGGAGCCAGCCGACCATCGTCCACCGTTGGTCCTATCCTACTGCAGGACCAGACCTGTAAGGCATCCATATTGATGATTGATATACTGTATATCATGATATTAACTCAGAAGAGAGCTTGTCCGCTAAATGTCTACTGGATAATCAGTGTTTTAAAGAGCTTTGTTATAACTGATGATCTTGGTGGCAGGCGCTCCATCCATCGAACTGGAGGAGTTCATGGAAGTGGAGCAAGGATCAGATATCAACATCGTGGCGTCCATCCGTGGCTGTCCCTTCCCCACCCTCACCTGGTTCAAGGCCCCTCCCCACAAGCCCGAGAACAAGGTGGAGGTCCAGTACGATGAACACATCAACAAGATAGTTGCCGATGACAACTGCACGCTGCTGATCCAGCAGGGCAAGAGACCAGACACCGGCCTCTACACCCTGGTGGCCTCCAACAGCCTGGGCAAGGCCTCCAAAGAGATGAGACTCAATGTCCTTGGTAAGCATTATCATATTGTTATATATATAACACAGATGTGTTGAATATAGTCAGATGTTATAACTGTGTTGAACACAGTCAGATGGTATAACTGTTAAATATAGTCAGATGTGATAACTGTATTGAATACAGTCAGATATTATAATTGTCAGGGTTAGGGTTAGGCATCTGTACCTATACCCAACATCTGTACCTACATACAGATGTTGGTTGTGAAGATGTTGGTTGGATGTACTGTTTCTAAAAACATGGTCTCCTCAGGCCGCCCCGGAGCACCCTCTGCTCCCATCAAGTTCGAGGAGATTAGAGAGGAGAAGATCACTCTATCCTGGCTGCCTCCTAAAGACGACGGAGGCTCCAAGGTAACCAACTACGTGATCTGGAGGCGTGTGGCCAACAGGAAGACCTGGGTCCAGGTGACCAACGAACCCAAGGAGCGTGTGTGGACGGTAGAGAACCTGATGAAGAACTATGAGTATGTGTTCCGCGTCATGGCTCAGAACAAGTATGGAGTTGGAGATCCTCTGGACAGCGAGCCTGAGGTGGCCAGGAACATCTGCAGTAAGTTCAACTGCTACTGCTACTTCTCCGGTTGGAATAAAGAGCCTGCTTAGATACTCGACGGGCAGATTTAATAGTTTCCTCATCCTATAATATAAGGTAGACATGATTGACTGCTCCTCATCCTATAATATAATGAGGTAGATACGTACTGACTGCTCCTCATATTATAATATAATGAGGTATACACAAATGACTGCTCCTCATCCTATAATGTAACGAGGTAGATATGAATGACTGCTCCTCATCCTATAATATCTTGAGATAGAGATGATTGTACTGTATGGTTTCCAGCGGTACCTGGTCAGTGTGAGAAGCCCACCGTGTCCAACATCACCATGGACTCCATGACGGTGAGCTGGGAGGAGCCAGAGGACGACGGTGGCACGCCCATCACCGGCTACTGGCTGGAGCGCAAGGAGACAGCCTCCAAGCGCTGGGCCCGCGTGACCCGCGACCCCCTCCGTCCCATGCCGCTGGGAGACTCCTATAACGTGACAGGACTGATCGAGGGGTCCCAATACCTCTTCAGAGTCACTGCTATCAACGCTGCCGGGCCTGGCCTCCCCAGCCCCTCCACCGACCTCGTCTTCGCCAGAGACCCCATCTGTAAGCACAGGGACTAACACGGTTTTGCTGAAGCTAGACTATGCTATGCTATATGAGTTATGGATGGAAGCTGTTAGTCTTTGTTGGAAACACTGTTGTAACACTGTGTTATTGTTAACACTGAAGTCATTGTATAGTTATGGATGTAGTTAAGTCAATCTTTAGTTCTCAATTTTAAAAGTAAAAAATCTGTAGTCCTAGGATTTGACCTCTGACCTCTGTACCCCACCAGCTCCTCCCGCACCTCCGACCCCTAAGGTGTTGGACTGGACCAAGTCCACAGTGGATCTGGAATGGATTCCTCCTCTGAAGGATGGAGGCTCCAAGATTATGGGCTACTGGGTGGAGTACAAGGAGGAGGGCACTGAGGCCTGGGTCAAGGTGAGGACCCTCATAGATATCATGGACAGCGATACATACATGGATAGACACAACTGCTTGTACTCACTACATGTGCATTTGCTGTTTTCAGGCCAAGGAAAAGGAGGTGAGAGGCACTAGGTTTGTCATCACAGGTCTGAAGACCGGAGGACTGTACAGATTCAGAGTGATGGCCTTCAACGCTGCTGGGAACAGTGAACCAGGAGAGGTCCCTGAGGCCCTGGAGGTTAAGGACAGATCCAGTGAGTTACCAGGACCTCTTCATAACCAGGCTCTTCTTTCTCCTCTTTCACTCCAAATCAACTACCTTCTCAAGGCATAAGACCACCAGTCTGAAGCTGCTAATGACTATACTAGTATTGAGTATTGGTATAATCTATCCCACTGTAATGGTGAACATAAGATTGCATCAGAACACAGAGTTTGAATGAGGAAAACTACTCTTTACATATTCTACCACTAGTCACTGTACATGTTTTCTCTCTTTTCTATTACTCTGTCATTTTTTTTATTATTATTTTTCTGTCTTTGCATTTTAGATTTTGTATAGCTTTTATAGTTGTTGTTTTTTTATAGCTTCTATTTAAAAACTGTTCTTATATTATGGCTTACTATGCCTATTGTATTTATTTAAAGTGGTTGTTGGCTCCGAGAGCAAGAATTTAATTACTGGTAATGATGTTACATTGTTATCACATATATGACAATAACCTTGAAACTTGAAACTTGAATGCTATCCCTTATCTCCACAGTTGCTCCTGAGTTGGACCTGGATGCGACAGTGAAGGAGAGAATGGTGGTCTATGCAGGCGGGGTGATCCGGATCATCGCATATGTCTCAGGTCAGCCGGCACCAGAGGTGACCTGGAGCAGGGACGGAGCAGCACTGCCTCCAGAGGCCAGAGTGGAGACGACGGCAATCAGCTCTTCTCTGGTCATCAAACCCTGCACCAGGAGGCACCAGGGAGTCTACTCTCTGACCGCCAAGAATGCTGCAGGGGAGAAGAACAAGAATATAACTGTTGAAGTGCTAGGTGAGGAATTCTCCTGTCAGCAGTATGCAGAAACCATGAAGAACCTTTTCAATATAATAATATATCTGATACAATATTCAAAGCTGGAATAATACAAAATAACCATTGACTGCAGATGTTCCTGGGGCCGTGGGCATCCCCTTCACGGCTGTGAACCTGACCAGCGACTCGTGCAAGCTCAACTGGTTCTTCCCTGAAGATGATGGTGGCTCTGCCATCACCAACTATGTGATAGAGAAGCGTGAGGCAGAGCGGAAAGCTTGGACCTCTGTGTCCTGCAGCCTCAGCAGACACGGTGCTGTGGCCCATGACCTGGTCCTGGGGAAGGCCTACTTCTTCAGAGTGGCTGTAGAAAATGCCATTGGTGTCGGACCCTTCGTTGAGACGGCCTGCGAGATCATCATCAAAGATCCAATCAGTTAGTCAACATTTACCTCAATAATACTGCCACAATTACCCCAGTCATACTACTACATTGACCTCAATATTACTACTGCATTTACCTCAACATTACTGCTAGTTATCTCAACAATACCACACTCTACTGTCAAATTAACTACTTACGTTCCATATTTTGTATTGTATTTATTATTATATTTTTTATTTTTTTCATAAGTGATCTATGAGAGGATTGTACTGATGCATGGTGTGTCTCCCTGCTCCAGCTGTCCCAGACCGTCCTGAAGAGCTGGAGGTCACTGCTGTCACCAGCGACTACATCAGTCTCACCTGGAAGGCACCCAAGTTTGACGGCGGCTCTGAGGTCATTATGTACATCTTGGAGGCCCGAATGATCGGTAAGGACAAGTTCGTCAGACTCACCAAGGAAAAGCTGATGGAGAGGAGGTATACATACGACAGTCTGAGAGATGGAGACACATACGAGTTCAGAGTCATCGCCGTGAATGAGATCGGTGGCAGCAAGCCATCCTTCTGCACCAAGCAGATCACCTGCAAAGATGAACTAGGTGAGGACTTGGCGCTTGACTTGTGTGTTAAGTATAAAAAATAAAAGAAACGTAAAGATAAGATTCCTTCCGTCACTGTTGATGTTCATTTGTTCAGAGCCTCCTACCATTGAGGTGGACTTCCGGGACAAGGTCATCATTCGCGTTGGAGAGAGCTGTCTGCTGCAGGGTCGCTACACCGGCAAACCCTCACCATCCATCATGTGGTACAGAGATGACCAGGAGCTGAAGGCCGACCAACACATCATGTTCAAGAACACCCTGACCACCATGTCGCTGGGTCTGATGAAGGCCAAGAGGGAGCACAGTGGCCGCTACGTGGTGGTGGTGGAGAACAGCACTGGCTCCAGGAAGGGAGTCTGCAACATCGTCGTAGTTGGTATGGATCCTAAGTTATCTAAAGTTGGTATGGACTCAGTTATTTTTAGTTGGTGTGGACTAAGTTATCTATAGTTGGTGTGTACCGTACATTATCTGTAGTTGGTATGGACCCTAATTTATCTATACGAGTTGTAAGTCAAAAGAATAGCAGAGGTTCAAAAGTTAAAATCAACTATTGCTTTTCAGACCGACCATCTCCTCCTGTTGGACCAGTGGTCTTCGAGGAGGTACACAGAGAGTTCATGGTGATCTCCTGGAACCCTCCTCTGGATAACGGAGGAATTGACATCTCCAACTACATCATTGAGAAGAGAGACACCAACAGAGACCTTTGGACTACAGTCACATCAGCATCTACAAAGACCATCTGCAAGGTGAGTCCAAATGACTCATGGCTTGTGCCAATGCGGTTGCTTTGTTGTGAATCTCTGCCAAAGTGTTTTTGTTGAGGACAGGTGGTCTGCATGTTTCTAATGCTGTTTGTTCTTTAGATTCCCAAGCTGACAGAAGGCAGGGAGTACATCATGAGGATCTCTGCTGAGAACATGTACGGCATCAGTGACCCATTGGACTCAGAGGAGATGAGAGCCAAGGACCTCTTCAGTATGTCCTTCCTACTCTCTTCTCCTGTCAAAAACGTTAGCATAGTTGATGAGTATTATTAAAGGTCTTCATGTATTTGTCCTGTACCAATATTTAATCTGTGGCCCTTGTAGGAGTTCCTGAAGCCCCAGAGATGCCCACGGTCAGAGAGGTGTATGGCACCAATGCCCTGGTGCTGTGGAACCGGCCACGCGATGGAGGAAAGCCCATCATCAACTACATTCTGGAGAAGAAGGAGCCATCCTCAAAGAGGTGGTCCAGAGCCACCAGGGACCCACTGTACCCCGCTACCCAGTTCCGCGTGCAGGACCTTACCGAGGGCTGCGAGTACGAGTTCAGGGTCATGGCTGAGAATGAGTTGGGGACAGGCGACCCCAGTGTCCCATGCAAACCTATCCTGGCCAAAGACCCCATTGGTGACTGGCTATATCCCTCTTATCTTATTGTTTGTTTTAAGTGTCATTGAAGTAGAAGCTAAGTGTTTTGTCTTTCTACAGTTCCTCCCAGTCCCCCAGTCACCCCAGAGGCCTACGACAAAACCAAAGACTCTGTCAGTCTCAAGTGGCAGATGCCTCGTCATGATGGCAAGGGCAGGATCTTTGGTTACTTGGTTGAATACCAGAAGCCCGGGTCGGTGGAGTGGACCCAGGCCAATGAGAGTCCAGAGCAGTGCCCTGACCTGCACTACGTGGCCACTGGTCTGGTGGAAGGACAGGAGTACGCCTTCAGGATCTACACCGTCAATGCTGCCGGCAAATCTGAACCTGCGCACGTCAAACAGAGCATCAAGGTTCACGATAGACTGGGTACGTACTGCACTTTTTACTAACCAAATAGAATGCCAACAGGCAGCTTGGTGGCTCGACCCACTGACCCGCAATACGTAGGACAGGCATGTCCAAACCCCGGCTCGAGTTATTTTGAAAATGTCATACATAATTGGCCCTCGGCAACAACAAGAAAGAACACTTGGTGGCACGTGAAGCCAATCCCTATCCTCTCCTGATTCTACAGACCTACGTATTCAAGTAAGAACGGCAGCACCAGAAAATCTGAATCTGAATGCAGGAGATTCGATTCATGAATATTTGATTGAATATAAAGGCAAATGTATCCGTTTAGTCTTATTTATTTGAGTTATGAAGGATTATAATGTTTACAATTACAATATATTATATTATTTATATATATATATGCGGCATGTGACTTCTTAATGTTATAAAAATAGCTTGGACACCCCCTTGGACGTAGACAATATGCCTTGGAGTGACCCAGGTTCGATTCCAACCTGCAGACCCATGCAAACCCCTTCTTCAACCCACTGTCTGTCTTCACTCTCCTGTCCATAAAGGCACATGAAATAACATACTAACTAAATATAATGTGTTGTGTCTTCAGAGGAGCCAGAGCTGCTGCTTGATGCAAACATGTCACGTGACCACCTGGCCATGCTGGGTACTGACATCACACTGAGTGCCACTATCAGGGGTGTGCCCACTCCTACGGTCAGCTGGAAGAAGAATGACAGCGACACTCCGGCACATGCCACCATCGCCACCACCGCCAGTGGCAGCAAGCTCTTCATGCCCAAGTGTGTCCGCCCTGACTCTGGCAACTATACCATCACTGTGGAGAATGCAGCTGGGAAGAAATCTGCCACCGTGGCAGTGCTCGTACTGAGTGAGTCAAATAACCAACTATTATTACTTAATTACTTAATTATTTCTTATTATTTCTTAATTTTATTACACTATAAAATTAAATTCCCTTCTATTCTTCACTCCAGGCAAGCCTTCTCCTCCCAGAGACCTGGTGTTGTCAGAGGTGACCAGCGAGTCAGCGTACCTCACCTGGAAGATCCCTGAGGACACTGGAGGAGCCGTCATCTCCCACTACGTAGTGGAGAAGAGGGACGTAGCGGCAGCGCAATGGGTTCCTGTGTCTGCATCCAATAAGAAGCCCAGCCTGATGGCCATGTACCTGATGGAGGGAATCCAGTACCTGTTCCGTGTGGCTGCTGAAAACCAATTTGGCAGAAGTGACTACGTGGTGACCAAGATGCCTATCAAGGCTGTCGATCCTCTCTGTGAGTGCCCCTGAAGACATTTAGTGTGGATACAACATCCTCTTGGGTTTTAAAGTAGATCCATATTAGATGCATACAGATTAAGACCAAGGACTAGCACCAAATTAATTAACTACTATTAACTACTATTATTAACGTATGAAATAACTTCCAGATCCCCCTGGGTCACCGAAGAACCTTCACCACACCGACGCTGACAAAACGGAAGTGTGGTTGGAATGGGAGTGGCCTGACAAGACTGGAGGAAGTGACGTTACTGGTTTCATTGTGGAGCACCAGGAAGAGGGTCAAACCGACTGGGTCACCTTCAAGACAGTTGACAACAACCGCAGCCATGTGACAGGGCTTGTGGAGGGCAAGACGTACCGCTTCAGGGTGAAGGCTCAGAACGCCATCGGAGTGAGCCGTCCAGATACTAGTGTTCCCGTCACATGCCAAGAGAAGACATGTAAGACACATAGAGTTTGACATTTAACGACATTTATGAATAATGAATGAAAACTGAGGATCTTGATATGGTTGTTGTCTTTCTTTCTAGTGCCACCAACTATTGAAGTTGATGTGAAGCTGATTGAGGGTCTTGTGGTGAAAGCAGGAACTACCATTGTGCTGCCAGCTAAGATGACTGGCATCCCCACCCCCACCGCCAAGTGGATGAGTGACGGCAAGGAGATCATGTCTGAAGGCCACTACAATATAGAGTCTACTGGATCCTCCTCTATTCTTAGCATCCCTGAGAGCAAGAGAGGAGACACTGGGGAGTACCTTCTTATGGTCTCCAACCCAGCAGGGAGCAAGACGGCCGCCCTGCACGTCACGGTCCTGGATGTGCCCAGCGCTCCCATAGGACCAGTCAACATCCTGGAGGTCACACCTGACTTCATGATGATCCAGTGGAGGGCGCCCAAAGATGATGGAGGCACCCCGGTCACCAACTATGTGGTGGAGAAGAAGGATGTGAAGAAGCCCTGGGAGCCCTGGTCAGTGGTCAGCTCCAGTGGCACCAGCACCAAGGCCAAAGTGTCCAGGTTGGAAAAGGGTCGTGAATACATCATCCGCATCCGGGCAGAGAACAAGATTGGCATCGGAGCTGGGCTGGAGAGTCCACCTACTATTGCCAAGAATATGTTCAACCCTCCCAGCCCCCCAGGCCCACCAGAGTGCTCTGACATCACAGAGAACGCTGTGACGTTGGAGTGGGCTCTGCCTGACAATGACGGCGGTAGCCCCATCAGTGGATATGTGATTGAGAGGCGAGAGATGACCGGCAAATGGATCCGTGTGAACAAAACTCCTGTCCTGGATCTCAGATACAGAGTCTCAGGCCTATTTGAAGGCAATAGCTATGAATTCAGAGTGTTTGCAGAAAACGTTGCTGGCATCAGTGGACCTTCCCCAATCTCTGACCCCATGAAGGCCACCCGTGCCCTGACCAAACCTGGACCACCTGGAAGCCCCAAACTCAAGGACTGGAGCAAATCGTATGCAGACATCTGCTGGATCAAGCCAACCAGAGATGGAGGCAGCCCCATCCTAGGATATATTGTTGAAGCCCAGAAATCAGGCAGTGCCCAGTGGGATAAAATAAACAAAGATCTCATTAAGATCTGTGCCTTCAGAGTTCCAGGTCTTATTGAGGGAATTGAGTATAGGTTCCGCATCAGAGCCACCAATAAGATTGGAGAGAGTGAACCGAGGGAGCTCACTGAGACAGTCCTGGCCAAGGATATCTTGGTGCCCCCAGAAGTTGTGGTGGATGTGTCATGTCGTGACTCCCTCACGGTCAGGGCAGGCCAGATCATCAGCCTGATCACCAGGGTGAAGGGCCGACCTGACCCTGAGATCACATGGACCAAAGACGCCAGAGCTATAGGCAGAGACAAACGCACTGAAATTAACAACAACTACCCACTATGTGAGCTTGTCATCTCTGATGCTGTGAGGGCAGACTATGGTAAATATGCTATTTCAGCCAAGAACAGTAGTGGACAGGCCCAGGCTACCATCATTGTCAACGTTTTGGATGTTCCAGGGCCTTGCCAGAACCTTAAGGTGGCTTATGTGACAAAGAAATCCTGCATGGTGTCGTGGGAGAACCCAGAAGATTATGGAGGAACTGAGATCACTCAGTACACCATTGAGTGTCGCCAGCCTAGCCAGAGAGGATGGACCGTAATCTCTAATGACTTCACCAAACGTCAGATGAAGGCTCCTCTTACTGAGGGATGCGAGTATTTCTTCCGGGTCAGAGCAGAGAATAAAATCGGTTCTGGTCCTTCTATTGAGTCCAAGACCGCCGTGCTGGCAGTGGATCCTGTTGAGAAGCCTGGGGAACCCATTGACTTCCAAATCTCTGAAATTGGCAAGACCTTCTGCTTCCTCAAGTGGAAGAAGCCAGACAACGATGGTGGTAGCCGCAATATAGCATACCATGTGGAAAAGAAGCCCAAAGAAGCTGAGGACTGGGAGAGGCTGCATAAGGGGAGCCATCAAGGAGACCTACTTCATGGCTGACAGATGCATTGAGAACCAGATCTATCAGTTTAGGGTCCAGGCTAAAAACGAAGGAGGGGAAAGTAACTGGGTGACCACAGATGAAGTCCTGGTGAAGGAGCAGCTGGTGGAGCCAGAAATCAAGATCAACCTGGATGCAACTCTGGTTGTAAAGGCCGGAGACTCCATCCCTATCGAGGCAACTATCAAGGGCAAACCACAGTGTGACGTTAAATGGACCAAGGACGACAGCACAAAAGAAATCAGGAAGGGTCTCAGGCATCAGATAGAATCTGGTACTGACTTCTCCAAGCTGCTTGTCACTGGAGCCAGGCGCACAGACAGTGGCAAATACATTATTACAGCATCCAACGTCGCTGGAACCTGCTCTGCTGATGCTAAGGTCAATGTCCTGGACAGACCTGGGCCCATCAGTGACCTCAAGGTCTCAGGCATTACCACCGACAGGTGCCACCTGGACTGGGAGGTTCCTGAAGACGATGGTGGCTGTGAGATCTACAACTACATCATTGAGAAATGTGAGACCAAGAGAGGAGTCTGGTCTGTCCATTCTAACGCAGTGATCACCAACAAGGCTAACGTTACTCGCCTCATTGAGGGAAACGAGTACACCTTCAGAGTGCGTGCAGAGAACAAGATGGGTCCCGGCCCAGCAGTTCAGAGCGAGGCCATTGTGGCTGGTACCCAGTTCAGCGTACCTGGGGCTCCTGATACACCTGAGGTTACCAAGATCGCCAAGGAAGAGATGAGTGTACAGTGGTCTGAGCCGGAGAGAGACGGGGGCAAGCCCATCACAGGATACCTGTTGGAGAAGAAGGAGGAGCATGCTGTCAGATGGTCTCCTGTCAACAAGGATGCCATCCCTGGGACTCGTCTGACTGTGACTGGACTCCTGCCTCTCCACGAGTATCAGTACAGAGTCAAAGCTGTGAATGAAATCGGAGTTGGTGCCGCCAGCAAGCCTTCACTTGCCATCACTGCAAAAGACACAGTTGGTAAGCAATTGACAATCAATAGAAGGACAATCTTTGACTATTTGTAGTTATAAGAAACATACAAATGTTTATATCTGTAATTATATATGTAATGACAGCAGTATTTAATTGCATTTGCTTTTTAGAGAGGTGTTAGTTCAATTTGCCCCAGTTGGTGTTCACACATGTGTGTCATTTTAGAACCCCCTGCACCTCCAACCAACATGAAAGTCCTGGACAGCACCAAGTCCACCATTTCCTTGGGCTGGACCAAGCCTGTTTCTGATGGTGGTGTGCCCCTCATTGGCTACGTGGTGGAGATGAGGGTGAAGGGAACGGCCAAGAAGGATGAGGGCTGGAAGAGGTGCAACGTGGCCGCTCAGCTGGTGGTGTGTAATTTCACTGTCAGTAGCCTAGACGAGAAGCTGGAGTACGAGTTCCGAGTGTCCGCCCAGAATCAGGTGGGCATGAGCCTGCCCTGTGACCTGGAAGGAGCTGTGATGCCCAGAGAGATCCTAGGTGAGACCTTCTCAATCCATGAATGTAGAAGAGAATAATTACTTTTGTCTGGCTTTAAAGTGAGTGTGTAGCTAAAATGTTACATTCTAAACCATGTGGTTGATTTGATGATTCCTCAGAAACGGGTTGTCACTGAAACATAAGCCTTAACAGAAACTCTGCTCTGATTCCTGTTTTTCCCTCCAACAGAGTCTCCAGATATTGAACTGGATGCCAATCTGAAGCAGGGTCTGACCGTGAGGGCTGGTTGTCCCATCAGACTCTGTGCTACCATCAGAGGCAGACCTCCTCCCACGGTGACCTGGAGACGAATGGGTATCGACAACGTGGCGAGGAAGGGTCATGTGGACATCATCGACACCATGACTTTCCTGGTCATCCCTGACAGCACCCGCAACGACTCCGGCAAATACTGCCTGACCCTGCAGAATGCTGCTGGGGAGAAGGCTGTATTCGTCAACGTCAAGGTTCTCGGTGAGTAACACTATCATAGTTCAGAATTATAGCATCTCAAACCTTACATCAGATGTCAATCTTGGCATTGCTGCTCTATGTTGGTCAACAAGGGGCAGAACCTGAATGCATTTTCTCTTATAAGGAGGATTATGGAGAGCAACTAATTAAAGAACATTTGTCCAACAGACACCCCAGGGCCTGTGGTGAACATCGAGGTTACAGACATCCAACAGACCTCGGCCAAACTGTCGTGGAGTCCTCCGGAGGTTGACGGTGGTAGTGAGATCACTCACTACATCGTTGAGAAGCGCGAGATTGATCGCAAAACGTGGGCTGTTGTGAAGGGAGAGGTACAGATTGACAAGATTCCCTTCAAGGTGGGCGGTCTGATGGCTGGCACGGAGTACTACTTCAGAGTCACAGCAGTCAACCAGTATGGGCTCGGAGTACCGAAGGTTTCCCCTACCTCCTACCTCGCCTCGGACCCTATCAGTACGTATGGCTTACAGCATAATACTTTCATATGTCATCTTCATCACATTCATTATAATCGCCTGTATTTTTGCCTAAGAGTTCATCAGCACATTCAGGTAATCTATATCTGTGTTCCTTTAGGTAAGCCTGATCCTTGCGAGAAGATCGAGGTTCTGGAGATCACCAAGAACAGTGCCACGGTGGGCTGGGTGAAGCCTATGAGAGATGGAGGAGCCAAGATCGACGGTTACGTTGTTGAGTACATCGAGATCAAACCTCCCCCTGCGCCCCCTGCACCTGTGGAGGTTTGCTTTCTAGCTGATTCTCAAACATATCTCATCAAGACCTCATAATCTATGTGCTTCTTAGATAATAATAATAATAATAATAATAATAATAATAATAATAATAATAATAATAATAATAATAATAAAGGTTGATATGTAATGTTGCAGGTTGCAGAGGGAGAGGAACCTCCTCCTCCAGCTCCAGAGCCGGTGGTGGAGGAGGATGAGGACGAGGATAAAGAGAAGGAGAAGGAGGTGTGGAATGCCTACACCACTGTTAAAGGTCTCAGCATCGCTATCAGTGGCCTGAAGGAGGGCAAGAGGTACAAGTTCAGGGTGGCAGCCAAGAACATAATGGGCTGCAGTTCCTTCACCCAGACCAGAGAGCCCTTTGAGATCAAGGAACAGATCCGTAAGTCACATTGTTCAGCGTCCACCTGCCTTCTCTTCTTTATGAACACATTTATATTTCTCCTCATTAATTACGTTGTATTTATACTTCTCATTCAATACGTTGTATTTATACAGTGGAGCCCAACATCGTCATGGCTGAGATGGTGAGTGCCAGAGCGGGGGCCAAGCTGCGAGTTGAGGCGGTGGTTTCTGGGAAACCAGCCCCCAGCTGTAAGTGGCTGCGTGGGGATAACACGGTGGTGCCGTCCAGCCGCCTAGCAGTCCACAAGTCTGGGAACCTGTGTGTCCTCATCATCAAGGATGTGTCCAGGATGGACAGCGGAGAGTACAGCCTGTCAGCGGAAAACAGCTGTGGGAAAGTGGAGAAGGCCCTCAAGATCATCATCAGAGGTCACTATTATTACTATCACTATCACTATTACTGTCACTATTATTACTATTATTACAATCACTATTATACCTCTACAATACCTCTGTGGTTTACCTCTGTGGAATGGTGATGTTAATACTGTGATACCTCTATGGTGAAGGTTGATAAAACCCACTTTAATACCTCTGTGGTTAATGGTGTAGCCGTTACTATAACACTATAATGTGTTTTCCAGATATTCCTGGGGCTCCAGAGGGTCCGGTGGAGGTCAGCGACATCGACTCTGATGCCTGTTCTCTGTCCTGGAACAAGCCCCTGGAGGACGGAGGCAGCAACATCACCAACTATGTGGTGGAGAAGTGTGACATGACCAGGGGAGACTGGGTGACTGCCGTCTCCTCCTGTGGGAAGACAGGCTGCAGGTTGGGCAAGCTGATCCCAGGGAAGGAGTATGTCTTCCGCATTCGGGCAGAGAACCGCTTTGGCATCTCTGATCCCATCCAGTCTGACCGCATGGTGGCCAAGTTCCCCTTCCGTAGGTTTCACACTTTACACATTCTACACATTCTACACTTTTTATTATATGTTACACTTTTACTACATGTTACACTTGTATTACAATTTACTCTTTTATTATGTGTTACACTTTTACTACATGTTACACATACTACATACTTACTAAAGGTTACACATACTACATGTTTTCACACAATACTACAGAATCACCACTGGGCTCAATGCTGAGGTTAACATTGCTGTTTGTGTTGTCTGTGGCTACCAACAGAGGTTCCAGATGAGCCCCTTAACTGCCGCATCAACAAGACCAACAAGGACTGCATGTTTGTGGCCTGGGACAAACCCGAGAATGATGGTGGCAGCCCCATCACAGGCTACTACATTGAGAGGAAGGAGAGGAACAGCCTGCTCTGGGTCAAGGCCAACGACACGGTGGTCCGCACCACAGAGTACCCCTGTGCCGGACTCATCGAGGGCCTGGAGTATACCTTCAGAGTGTCTGCCATCAACCGGGCTGGCCAGGGCAAGCCCAGCAAGAAGACCGACTTTGTTACCGCCAGAACCCCCGTCGGTTAGTGTCCTTCCCCTCCCAGGATATATATAATCATGTAAATATAATCATATATATGGTTAAAGGTTTGAATTAAATATTTCCATTCCTTTTACAGACACACCGGGCAAACCAGACATTCTGGACGTGACTAAGAACTCTGTGACTCTGGTGTGGAGCCGACCCAAGAACGACGGTGGCAGTAAGATCGTGGGCTACTACGTGGAGTGCACCAGGGTGCCCGGGGAGGCGTGGGTGAGGTGCAACACCAGCAGCCAGAGTGTCCCCAGGGAGGAGTACACGGTCACCGGGCTGGAGAGAGATCTGCAGTACCAGTTTAGAGTCATCGCCAAGACCGCCGTCAACATTAGCAAACCTTCCGAGCCCACAGACCCTGTTCTCATCTCCGCTGAGAATGGTACAATACTGGAGCTCACTGAGACATAATGCTTACATAATGCATACCTATTGCTTACAAAATGCTTACATAACACATCTGTGAAGTTTGACAAATGGACCGCTAGTCCATTGAGTGTTAGCTGGACCGCTAATGGACTATTAGCCTTTGATGAACATAATTAGAAAGTAAATATGAATGAAACATGTGTACTTGTATATTTGTGTACTTGTGTATTGTACTCCTAACTGCTACCTTTTGGACTGCAGTTCTACCAAGAGTGGAGATCAATGCTAAGATGCAGAAGGGGCTGATGGTGAAGGCCGGAGCTACGGTCCTGCTTGAGGCAGAGGTGTTTGGTAAACCCATGCCCAAGGTGACCTGGAAGAGAGGAGATGACAGCCTCCGCTCGGCCAAGGGTCTCACCATCACCCATCAGAGACAACAGTTCCAGCTGGAGATGACTAGTGTAACCAAGGAACACAGTGGAACCTACACCATCCTGGCAGAGAACGCCAGCGGATCCAAGACGGCAGAGGTCATCGTCATGGTTTTAGGTATGTCAAAGTTCTCAAACCATTTTGGTCTGCTTTCTGCAGTCTAGTCATTTTAATTAAATGCTTGACTTTATTCACTTATTTTCTAATCCATGTTAGAAATAACAAACAAAATGAAATAGTGTTGGACACAGTACTGGGAACTAACAGTAGCAACCTTGTCTCCAGATGTGCCTGGGCCTCCTACCAGTGTCAAGTTCTCAGAAGTGTTTGCCAATAGCGTGAATGTGGTCTGGGAGCCCCCACTGAACAATGGTGGAGCCCCCATCACCCACTACATCATGGACAAGCGTGAGACCAGCAGGGCCAACTGGGCACAGGTCTCGACAAAGATCAAAGGTGACACCCATGAGTTGAGCGTGCAGAAGCTGATTGAGGGTCGTGAGTACCAGTTCCGCATTCGTGCCGAGAACAGTTGGGGAGTGGGAGAGGCCATCATCAGCAACCCTGTCAACGCCAAAAACCCCTTCAGTAAGTCCTGACTGCCTAACCCAAACTGGCTAACTGTGTCAGTAAGTCCTGACTGTCTAACCCAAACTCTCTGTTTCTCATGGCGATGTTGTTTAAAACCCTGTTTCTATGTGTCTATGGAATTAACCCTGAACTTATTGTGACCCCCAGCTGTGCCCGGCCCATGCGAGGCTCCAGTTATCACCAACGTGACCAAGGATAACATGACGGTCAGCTGGAAGGAACCCGCAGACGACGGCAAGTCCACCATCCTGGGCTACGTCCTGGAGAAGAAGGAAACCAAGGGGATGAACTGGATCAAGTTGAACAGGAAGCCTATGATGGAGCGCATGCTGCTGGTGTCCGGTCTTTCAGAAGGAACAGAGTATGACTTTAGAGTCATCGCTGTCAACCTGGCTGGTCTGGGTACTCCTAGTGAGCCTTCCACCTCCACGTACGCCCTGGACCCTATCAGTGAGTTTCTACACCCTCTCCTTTCAATTCAAGTTATTCCAGGAAGTAGATGTGTCGTAAAGTCTGTGTCGTGATTATTTATATTATAAAGTAATGGTTAACAATGAATGAGTTCTGAGGTGTGATTTGTGCTTCAGATCCTCCTGGCCCAGTGGTGAACCCTGGCGTGACGGACACCACCAACTGCACCATCAGCCTGAGCTGGACCGCCCCGGCCAGTAATGGAGGAAGCCCTGTGCTGGGATACCTGGTGGAATGTAAGAGGACCGACGCCACTGACTGGATCCGCTGCAATGTCCCCAAGAACCTGAAGGACACCAGCTACGTCATCCAGAACCTCATCGATAAGTCTGAGTACCAGTGCCGCATCACGGCCGTTAACAAGGTTGGCTTCAGTGAGCCCTGTGAAGTTCCAGGAAAGCACATTGCTAAAGACATCATAGGTATGTTACTATGTTCATTTCATATGCTTTCAATGTATTTCAGTCACAGCATATTTCATATACAGCTGGTACAGAATGGAGAAGTTTATCTTGATGCGGTGGTTGCTGTGTGTATAAGGTTATCTGTTATTGATGGGGTGGTTGTTGTGTGTCGAAGGTTATCTGTTATTGATGGGATGGTTGTTGTGTGTAGAAGGTTATCTGTTATTGATGGGGTGGTTGCTGTGTGTAGAAGGTTATCTGATCTTGATGGGGTGGTTGTTGTGTGTAGAAGGTTATCTTGATGTGGTTGGTGTTGTGTGCAGTTCCTCCAGAGGCAGAGCTCAGTGCAGAGCTTAAGGAAGTGCTGGAGCTGCGTGCCGGAGCCAAAATGAAGCTCCACGCCACCATCAAGGGCCGTCCCATTCCTAAGATCATCTGGGCCAAGATGAACACCAACATCAAGAACCGCCAGGGAATCATCATCAAGTCCACAGACACGGACACCCTAGTAATGGTGGAGAACGTGAACAGATATGATGCTGGAAAGTACATCCTCAGCCTGGAGAGCGTGTGTGGCATGAAGATGTACACCATTGTCGTAAAGGTCTTGGGTGAGTCAAATTTCAATGATTATTCATAATTTAATAACCAGTTAATTTATACCAGAGACAAGTTCCACTCGACCCATTATTATATGACTAGCTTCAACAGTATTTAGTATTGTGTGCTGTAATATATTTCCTGGATGGTAATGTAGTGTTGTTGTGTCTCCAGACACTCCTGGGCCACCAGTCAACCTGATGGTGAAGGAGAACTCCAAAGACAGTGCCTCCATCCTCTGGGATGCTCCTATGATCAACGGAGGCTCCGACATTACTCACTACATCGTGGAGAAGCGTGATGCCGAAAGGAAGGCCTGGTCCATCGTTTCCAACAACTGCAAAGATTGCTCCTTCAAGATTCCCGATCTGGAGGCCGGTAGATCCTACTGCTTCAGGGTGTCTGCGGTCAACGAGCTGGGCATCGGAGAGGCCTGTGAGACTGCAGATTCCGTCAGAGCTTCAGGTGGGTGTCCTAGCCACCATCTCTTAGGTCATTTTTAGGCGTAGTATGAAATATACTGGAAGAGATGTGTTCTTCTAGATGAGCTTGTGGTTTTGACATGGAGTATGAAATCTAACTCCAGAGATGTGTTCTTCCAGAGGAGCCTGGGCCTGTGATAGACTTTAAGACCTTGCTGGTGACCAAGGACTCTTGCACCCTGAGCTGGAAGAAGCCTCTCTCAGATGGAGGCAGCCGCATCATCTGCTACGTCCTGGAAGTCCTGAATGGAGATGATAAGTACAAGGAGCTCCTGAGGTCCAAGAACATGCAGTACAGCGCCAAGGACCTGGTGGAGGGCCGCGAGTACAACTACCGGGTCAAGGCGGTCAACGACGCAGGAGAGAGCGCCGCCAAGGAGCTGGCTGTGGTTACCAAGGACCAGATCAGTACGTTACCTTCCACATGTTCATCGATGCGTTTCTCTCTCTTCTTGATAGATTAGATTAACCATGGAAATAAATATGATGTATTTGGAACATAGTGCTATGGTGGTTCCATCTACTTAAAGTAAAAACATTTCCATGTATTTAAAAATGTTTTAAATACATTTAATCTACCATTCCTGCAGTTCATCCTACATGTGACTTGCGTGAGCTCCCCAACATGTGCTACATCGCTAAGGAGGGTAGCACTGTGCGTCTGAAAATCCCCATCATCGGCAAACCAACTCCAAAGGTGTCCTGGAAGAAGGGAGATGAGGAAGACCTGACGGACACAGGCAGAGTGTGTGTGGAGTCCTCAGCCGTCAACACCACCTTGCTGATCAGGGACTGCCAGAGATCTGATGCTTCCAAGTACACCATCACACTGAGGAACAGCGCTGGGACCAAGGAGTCCACCATCTTCATCAGGTCAGCATGGGACTCTCCTCTCCTCCATGTCAAAGCATCAGTCAGAGAGATGTGTACAGACATACCATTCAATACCAGGGTTTTTCCTGCATAGAGAATTTGGTGGCGGCCGCCACCGCCAAATGCCTTACCGCCACCAGCTCACGGCTGGTTTTCAATCTGTAATTTCACCAAGCGTTTCCCTGTCGGGATCTGTCATTTCATTCATATGTAACTGCAGATGCACGCAACCACCAGTAGTGGCGGTGGCGCTGTGTCGAAATTAGCACCGGCCGACATGTCAAACAAAGCATCTTTTACCGCCAGAATTCCGGCGTACCGACGTGTCTGCGAAAAAATAAATAAAAAATCAGGTTCGCGTTTGCGTGGTCTGACATCGTCCATCGTGATGGCTGACTGACATCATGATGGAGAGCCACCATCGTGATGCCACGCCCCCCTCGTCCGACACACACTAATCCTATAGTCTCTTCTATAGTTATTACCTAAAAACTTTGCAGGGATTGCTCTGTAAATAAATTGGAAATATAACTAATGGTCCATATACGTAAAGTGCTGTAAGTTAACTAGGGCTGCCCCCTAATAGTCGGCTTAGTCGATTGACGGAGTCGAGCAAAAAGTAAAACATAAAAATAACACGGCATGAGCATCGCAAACCGAATACATCCGTGGTCGCAACAAGCCCTGATTTAACTCATCGCTGCAGAAATACTGACCAATACACCTGGGCAGGTAAACACCTGGGCAGGTAGACACCTAGGCAGGTAGGCACCGCTAGACATGCGGGACTAATACCGGTGATCGCGGCTTTAGTTCCCCGTGTCTGATCGCTGTAATTCGGAGCGTGAATATCTGTTGTATATCTAATATCTTTCTAACTTTAAAAAACACTTTAGTATTTTTTAAGACGATAGTCGCACATCCCTAGTAACTACGCCCGTGAAGGTGAACCCTCCCGGACTCCGCTATTAACATGAACCGCTCCGCCGGAGGAGCCGCACATCCACACACACCGGACACCAAAATACAAACATGTTTTCCATTTGATTGCTTTTAAATAAAGTTGTGTGCAGTTATACGGTTAAATAGGATTATTAAACGTGTTCATGTCTCCTTCCTGGTCCAGAACCGCTTAGTCCATGCCATTAATAGGCGGCCCGCTTTGTGCGTGTGCTTGTAAAAATGATATTTAAGCCTGATTATTACGGTATTGTATTGTCTGTAAAGCAGCACAAGGTTAACGGTGTTTATTTTATAACACTAAATTAGAGATTCAAAATTAGATTAACGGGATTAAAAAATATTTATGTAAAGAGATAGTAACCCCCCCCCCCCCCCCCCCCGACGACGATATCATCGTCCATCACGATGATTTACTGTAAACATCGTCAACTGCCAATTTAAGGGACATCGCCCAACCCTAGTCTGACACTTCCCAAGATGTGAGAGGCGCAAATACTTTGAGACAACTGGGAAAGTCAGCGCTAGCTTACTGCAGCGTGTGGAAACTTCCGGTTTTCAAAATAAAACGTGGGTATTAAATGTATTAAACGTTTATTTAAAAAATATGAAGAATGTTAAGATTTGATTTTAAAAAAAAGAAGAAACACACATACTCTTTACAAATAAACAATCAAACTAAATAATAATAATAAAATATATTTTAAAACTATTTAAATAATAAATACATTTGATTTGGTCCAGACCAGGAGGTCTTTGACTATAAAGACTGCATCAGGAGGTTCTATAGTCTTAAACCAAGGAGGGCCAAATGTTCTGCCACTGGCTGTGGCTTGTGCAAATAAATTGTGCAACTGAACTGAATGTTAAAGCACATAAATAAATGAATATGCTTTAAAATACTACTTGTCATGTAAGGGACTGTACGATATTTAGCGGGGGGGGAGGGCCGGTCGCCAGACGATCGGGTTAAAATTGTTCTGCCTGGCCCTCCCCCCTGGTAATTTTTTTTTTTCCGGGGCCCTCCCCCCGGCTCAAAAAAATTCTCCTAGGCCCTCCCCGCTACGTGAATCAAATAAAATTGGTCGGAAAATGACGTTTACAAGGTTAAAACGGCCACATAAGCACACATACACACACACGGGTACACACGCAGCAAGAGCAGGGGTTTATGCCACGCTGTGCCTTGAACTTGAGAATGGGGACATGCCTGCTTTTATCAATGTTACGAGACTCCCCCAATAATTTCACAACTTGGCTGATGACATTGTACCTTATAGGCTATTATAAGACAAAACACAAACTACTGTGACTAAGAGCGACTAATGATCACCCTGCGATTCTTGGTCTATGTGGTCAGTGGCGTCAGTTTGGTTTTAGAAGTGGTGGGGACAATAACCATAAGCTTGAGTGTGGTTTGAAAAGTGCTGGGGACCCTTATGTAAGCTATTCATCCATTCAACGCTGCATTACAATATGCTCTACATTCGGCGCGATTGTCAACGGGGGGGGGGGGGGGGGGGGGGGGGGGGGCGCGATTGTCAACGGGAGCACCGGACCCGCCAGCCGCGGACCCAGCACCGGACCCGCGGACCCGGCCGCGGACTCAGCCGCAGACCCGAGTCCACACACAGCCCGTGTGCATGCTGTGAGGATGTCATCGTGCGCGCCTATCGCATGATTTAGACTTGACGGTTTCGGCAGACAACCCGTTCTCATCCCAACTCGTAATATAGGCCCTACCGACGATTTGTCACGCCCGGGGGTGGGTGGGGGGGGGGGGTGTTCGTGATTGTCAACGGGAGGGGGGGGGGGGGGGGGGGACCGCGGACTGATGACGGGGTTGCGCGATCGTAACCACTGACGGCGGGAGGGGGGAGGGGGGGGGGGGGGGATAAAAAAATAAAAAAGGTGCCGGATCCACCGTTGGAGGTGCCGGAACATATTCCGGCGTGTTCCGGCCCAAATTAAGCCCTGGATACTGACGCCAAAGGTACCCTCCCGCGTCTGTGTGAAACGATCTGGGGTCTCATAAACCCGTTCGCGGTGGTAAGAGACGAGCAGAGTCTACAGCGTCCGCTCGCAGAGCAGAGTCTACAGCGTCCGCAGTCTACTGTGAAACAATTCACTCCAAAAGGGGTTATGGTTATGGTAAAGGAGACGTTCACTTCCTTACAGGCTATCCTATCTGTCATTTAAACATCGAACTCGGCATGAGTCATGACGATTGCCCCCCCCATAAAATAATTTTCCTCGGCCCTCCCCCCAGGCCAAAAATATTCTCCTGGGCCCTCCCCTAAGGCTTAAAAAAATTATCCTAGGCCCTCCCCCCCTGACGACCGGCCCTCCCCCCCCGGTAAATATCGTACAGTCCCTAATTACAACTCCTAAAATAGACTGCTAGTAAAACACTTGCTTGAGTCAGTTGAAGGCACAGTACATGTGCACCTGTGAGCCCAAGGTCAGGTACCACCACCACCTCATTTTAAGCCAGGAAAAACCCTGAATACACTACTGTATTGATGTATGTGATCATGTTTCAGGGTGGTGGGTAAACCAGGCATTCCGGTCCAGCCAGTGAAGTTCAAGGATGTGACGGCTGACGGCGCCACACTAAAGTGGGGTGCTCCCAAGGACGACGGAGGGTCTGAGATCATCAACTACATCCTGGAGAAGAGAGACTCCATCACCAACATGTGGGTGACGGTGTCCTCCTCTGTGGAGACCAACTCCATGAGGGTCACCGGCCTTCATGAAGGCACTGAATACATTTTCAGAGTCTGTGCAGAGAACAAGTACGGCGTGGGAGAGGGACTTAAGTCTGAGCCTCTGGTTGCTAAGCATCCATTCAGTAAGTTCCGCCAACATGGCTAGGTGGTCTTTAGCCTCAGTGGAGAGTTATGGCTCATGGTTCTGTCGTTTCTCCTCAGATGTTCCTGACGCTCCTGCTCCACCTCAGATGATGAGCATGCTTCACGACTCGGCCTACCTGGCATGGTCTGACCCCCGCAAGACTGGCGGCTCTCCCATCACTGGTACATCATCCACACTGAGATACAGTCATTAAAACACTCATCCACACTGACAGTCATTGAAACACTCATCAACACTGAGATAGTCATTTAACCACTATGTCAATATCTCATGTGTTAAATCAATAGGTTTTGAGTGTAAAGTGTAAAGGGTGTAAAGATGATAGCAGCCGTATCTCCTCGCTTAGGTTACCATGTGGAGTATAAGGAGAGGAACAGTATGTTGTGGAAGAGAGCCAGCCAGGCCGCCATCAGGATGAAGGAACACAAGGTGAAAGGTCTGACTGAAGGAATGGAGTATGAGTTCAGAGTCATGGCCATCAACTTGGCTGGCATCGGCAGACCAAGCCCTCCCACAGACCCCTATGTTGCCCTGGATCCCATTGGTGAGTCAGGCTTTCTGTCACATAGATAAGCCTTTCCCTAACACCTTTAGTTAGAATTAGTAAAGGGTGTGGTAATTTCTTAATGAACCATGATTTTTTTTTAGTTGAGTTTTGTAATGACATCTGTGGTGTACGTTGTCAGATGCCCCTGGTCGTCCAGACGTCATCAGCATCACTCGGAGCACCGTGACTCTACAGTGGACAGAGCCACAGTCCGACGGCGGCCACAGGCTGACCGGGTACATCGTAGAGAGGCGAGACCTGCCCTCCAAGATCTGGGTGAAGGCCAACAATGTGAACGTTGTGGATCCGGCCTTCACAGTGAAGGACCTGCAGGAAGGATGCAAGTATGAGTTCAGGATCCGAGCTAAGAACTCTGCTGGAGCACTGAGCCCCCCCTCAGAGCAGACGGACACCATCATCTGTAGAGACGAATATGGTGAGATCACATACATTACGTATATATATATATATATATATATATATATATATATATATATATGTTTATCTGCCTACAGTACATTTATAAATACATGCTATTATACATATTATACATTACAGTATATTTAATATATTGTTTCAGCTCAGCTGTGCACGGCTACCGAGTTGTGCCACCAGAGGGGTTTTAGGGTGTTCACTGATTCCAGTAGGGCTCTGGTGCATGTATTTCCAACTGAAATGGCCTCATATAATGGCATAACAACAAATATAATGTAAGCCCACTATGTGTGTGAGCCAATTGAATTGAATTTAATTTGGGATGCCCAATATCATTTTGAATTCTAGTTTTAAAGTCCCTGTAAAGCAAATTCAGAGATTTGTTTCTAAACACATTACACATGTTAGAAAGTAATTGCTGAAAACATGTGAAAAAACTGTAGAACCATTTAGTACTTAATTATGAGTTAAACCGTTTTTCAGTTTTTTACCATTTTTGTGTTCAGGATGTTTTGGGTGGGGCTTAATGGTGGTTCAATGACGCACTGGAGCCATACTTTGCATTGCCCCGCCCCTAACACTATATAACAACGAGAGCACATTACACTTGGGTTTTCACAGGCAGAGTGATAGAGCACTATTAGTCAGAGTGAGTGATGACGTGGTTTTTGTTGTTTCCCCATTGGCCGTGCAACAGCCCGCGCAAACACTTCCTGGCTACACCTGATCTGGCGAACACTTTCAGTTGTAGGCTGTCTGCTTTCGGATTTGAAACCAGACCAACATGGCGGCCGCCTCATAAACAATCTCAATTAAAGTAAAAGAGAACTCAACTTCATGCAAATGAGGAGCAAGTATACGAATCAGATTCTGGCTCCAACATGTATGGCTGCATAAATCCAATAACACTGCTAGAAGGAGTATCAATTTTTCAGTTCGTAGTGGTGTTTGACACTTGACAGAGGCGTCCACCCCCGCCCCCCCCCCCCCCCCCCCCCCCCCCCCCCCCCCCCCCCCCCCCCCCCCCCCCCCCCCGCCCCCTGTGCGCAATTTGCCGTGGTTTCAGCCCCCCAGCGTTTCAGAGCAGAGAATACTGCTTATTTTGTCATGATTTTCTAACTTAATTCTTTATACTTTTTTAATCATTCAAATGTGTCTGGGTGGTTAATAACACATTTTGCTGTGGTGTCACAAACTCAAAACACACATTTACTTTTGCTTTACAGGGACATTTTATTCCGATTGCAGTGACACCAGTAATCCAGCAGTGGTGCATGCACATATAGGAGAAACACTATTAAACTTGTGGAGCATAGTAAGGTACAGAATATCTTCGCAGATAGTGGTGACAGAGGTTATATTTCTAAACTCTATGTTTATGTGTTTGTTTGTGTCCATCAGAGGCACCAACCATTATCATTGAGTCCCAAGTCAAGGAGGGCCTGACGGTCCGGGCAGGAGACACCATTGTCATCACTGCCACAAGCATCATGGGTAAACCTGCTCCCACCTCATGCTGGTCCAAGGGTGGAAAGTACTTCAAGCCGTCCGATATCGTCCAGATAGAAACCACCCCCACCTCCTCCACCCTGTCCATCAAGTATGCCAGCAGGAAGGACTCAGGAGACTACATCATCGCTGCCAGTAACCCCTTTGGCGTGAAGGAGGAGAGTGTTAGAGTCAAGGTCCTGGATGTCCCCAGTGTGCCTGGACCTATCTTAGCCAGCGGTGTCTCCTCTGAGAAGGTCACCCTTACCTGGACAGCTCCCACTGAGGACGGAGGTTCCCCTATCAAGTACTACACCCTGGAGAAGAGGGAGACCAGTCGTCTGCTCTGGACCATCCTGGAGGAGAAGGTCATGGACTGTCACTTTGTGGCCCACAAGCTCATCCAGGGCAACGAGTACATCTTCAGGGTGTCTGCAGTCAACCAGTATGGCAACAGTGAAGCGTCTCATTCAGAAGCAGTCAAGATGGTCGATAAATATGGTATATTCTGATTCTGTTTATTCGTGAAAACATTGTAGTGAAAGTGATTTAATGCTTAACGTATGTTATGATCATGACAATAACATGTTGTTTATTTCTGTGTGCAGGTCCCCCCGGCCCACCAGCTAAACCAGAGGTTGGAAACATTCAAGGACATTCAGTCACAGTGACATGGAAGAGGCCAGCAGAGGATGGAGGAAGTGACATCACAGGCTACTGTGTTGAGAAGAAGGAGAAGAATATGATGCGATGGGTCCGAGCCTCGAAGTGGTCCCTGGCTGAGCTGAGCTACGAGGTGAAGGGTCTGACCGAGAGCATGGAGTATGAGTTCCGTGTTATCGCAGAGAACAAAGCCGGCTCTGGAGAACCCAGCGAACCATCGATGCCCATTATCACTAAAGTTGTTGCCTGTAAGTAAAGCCTTCTGCTCTGTGGTCCATTTAAATTTAATATATCTCATATATATGGACACTTTTTATACCAACATTCCCCAGTTTCTATAACAAATACATCTGTGTTTTTCAGATGTTCCTGGACCTCCAGTCAACCCAAGAGTTACAGACACGACCAAGACAACTGCCACTCTGAACTGGGGCAAACCCCTTTATGATGGAGGCCTGGAAGTCACTGGATATATTATTGAGCACAAGAAGGAAGGCACAGAGGATTGGATTAAGGACACCCCCTCATCGCTACTCAGAATTACAGAGTTTGTTGTTCCCAAGCTGGAAAGTGGAGCTAAATACCACTTCAGAATCAGTGCAGTGAATGCAGAGGGAGTGGGAGAAGCTGCAGAGACTCAGGAGTTGGTGGAGATCGTGGAGCGTGCAGCAGAGCCCGACCTGGAGATGGACATTGAGCTGAGGAGAACCTTGGTGGTCAGGGCCGGCTGCTCTATACGCCTGTTTGTGCCAATCAAAGGACGCCCCGCCCCCGGGGTCACCTGGACCAAGGAGGGAGGTCCTGTGCCTCGTGCAGTCATTGACAGTACCGAGTCGTTCACCATGCTGCTCATCCCCGACAGCTCCAGGGTTGATGCCGGAAAATATGAGCTCACCCTAGAGAACTCTGCTGGAAAGAAGAGCGCCAATATCAATGTCAGAGTTCTGGACTCCCCTGGACCTCCGATAAATCTCAAGCCAATCAAGATTGATAAAGAGAACATTACTCTTCAGTGGGAGATGCCTCTTATTGATGGTGGAGCCAAGATCACCAACTACATTGTTGAGAAGAGAGAATCAACACGCAAGGCTTATGCAACTGTTGTCACAAATTGCCCGACCACTTCCGCAAATATTGGAGATCTGGGTGAGGGATGTGAGTACTACTTCAGAGTGTTTGCAGAGAACGAGTACGGTATCGGTGAGGCGGTGGAAACTTCTGATCCAATCCGCGCCTCCCAGGCCCCCACTCCTCCAGAGAGTATTATTCCTACTGACATCACTAAAAGCTCAGTCAGTCTGGCCTGGACGAAGCCCAGACACGATGGTGGCAGCAGAGTCACTGGATACGTACTTGAGGCTCAGAAGAAGGGAACCGATCAATGGTCCCATGTGAACACAGTGAAGACTATGGATTTCACTGTGAAGAACCTCAATGAAAATGAGGAGTACGTCTTCCGTGTCATGGCTGTCAATCATTCTGGCAGAAGTGCTCCCCGGGAGAGCAAGAGTATTGTCATCAAAGAATCCACTTCCCTGCCTGAGTTTGACCTGCGTGGTGTGTGCCAGAAGACCATCATTGCCAAGGCAGGAGATAACATCAAGGTTGAGATTCCAGTCATGGGACGTCCCAGACCAACGGTCTCCTGGCTGAAGGATGGTGGAGCTTTTAAAGTCACTCAGAGAACTAATGTGGAATCGACTGCCGCTACAGCTATACTGACCATTAATGAATGCACTAGGGCGGACAGTGGCACATACACCATGACAGGAAAGAACATTGTGGGCTCTGTGTCTGACAACATCTTTGTTAAGGTCCATGACATCCCTGGGCCTCCCAAGGGTCCCATTAAAATAGTTGAGATGTCCCGTACCTACTGTGTCTTTGCCTGGGAAACTCCTGACAATGACGGCGGAGTTCCCATCAACAACTACGTGGTTGAAATCAGGGACACAACCTCTCAGACATGGACTGAACTGTCTTCCACTGTCATCCGCACCATGTTCAAGGCTGTTCGTCTCACCACTGGATCAGAATATCAGTTCAGAGTGAAAGCCAAGAACAGATATGGTGCTGGAGCGCCCATCACATCAGAGAGTGTTGTGGCTGCTTATCCTTTCAAGGCTCCCGGACCCCCTGGCACTCCTAAGGTTGTTGCTTTCACCAAAGAAACAATGACAATTGGCTGGAACGAGCCTGTGTCCGATGGTGGAAACGAGATCATTGGATATCATATAGAGAGGAAGGAGAGGAGCAGCATCATGTGGCAGAAGGTTAGCAAGTCTATAGTGAAAGGAAACCTCTTCAAATCCACTAACCTTGAAGATGGAGTGGCCTATGAGTTCCGTGTCCTGGCTGAGAACATGGCTGGAATCGGTAAGCCCAGCAAGGCATCAGAAGCCATGTTGGCCCTGGACCCTGTGGACCCACCGGGCCAGCCTGAGCCTCTTTATGTCAACAAGAACGTCATCACCATTCAGTGGACCAAGCCTGAATATGATGGTGGCTTCAAAATCACTGGCTACACTGTGGAGAAAAGAGACCTGCCTGCTGGTCGCTGGATCAGAGCTAACTTCACCAACATAATTGAGACAACCTTCACAGTGAGCGGACTGACTCAGGATGCAGCCTATGAGTTCCGTGTCATTGCGAGAAACTCTGCTGGTGCAGTGAGCATTCCTTCTGAACCATCAGATCCAATCACTTGCAAAGATGACATTATTGAGCCACGTATCATGGTTGATGCAATCTTCAAGGATGTTGTTCTTCTGAAAGCAGGGGAGAATTTCAAGCTTGAAGCTGATATTGCAGGTCAACCAATTCCATCCATGGTGTGGACGAAGAATGGGAAGGAGATTGAGAACACAATGAAACTGGATGTTAAGTTTACTGACCTGACAACCACCTTGGTCAACAAGGATTCTGTCAGAGCAGATGGAGGAGAATTTGTTTTGACTGCCACTAATGTTGGTGGATTTGCTAAACACATTTTCAACGTTAAAGTGCTGGACAGACCTGGGCCACCAGGGGGACCACTTGTGGTGTCTGATGTGACAGCTGACAACTGCATCCTGACCTGGTCTACACCAGCAGATGATGGCGGAGCCAAGATTGAAGGTTACATCATTGAGAAACGTGAATCAAGCAGACTGGCATGGACCAATGTTGTGGCCGACCTTCAGCTCACACAGTTCAAGGTTACCAAACTGCTCAAAGGAAATGAGTACATCTTCAGAGTGATGGCAGTCAATAAATATGGAGTTGGAGAGCCTCTTGATTCAGAACCCACTATTGCTGACAACCCATACATAACACCAGACGCACCACAGAACCCTGAGGTCACCGCTCTCACTAAAGATTCAATGGTTGTTATGTGGCAGGCTCCTCAGAGCGATGGAGGCAGCCCTGTTACCAACTACAACATTGAGAGAAAGGATAAAATTGGGATACGGTGGGTCAAATGCAACAAAAAGAAGGTCAAGGAACTGCAGTTCAAAGCAACATGCCTTGTCGTAGGACATGAATATGAGTTCAGGGTCATTGCTGAGAATGCTGCTGGTTTGAGTGCTCCAAGTGTGGCTAGTCCGTTCTATAAGGCTACGGACACCCTGCACCAGCCTGGGCCTCCATGCAACCCCAGAACTCTTGACACCACCAAGTCCTCCATCACTGTTGCTTGGAACAAGCCTGTATATGACGGTGGCTCTGACATCACTGGCTACATTGTGGAAACTTGCATACCATCAGAGAAGGAGGAAGATGAGGAATGGACCATTGTTACTCCAAAAGAAGGACTCCTGGCCACCTCCTTCACCATTATCAATCTGAAGGAAAACCAGGAATACCAAATTAACATATCTGCTGTGAATAGTGAGGGCATTGGAGAGGCAGCTTCAGTCCCTGATAATGCCAAGGCTGAGAATAGGCTCCTCCCACCTGAGCTGGACTTGGACGCTGAGCTCCGCAAGGTGGTGAGCCTCAGAGCGTGTTGCTCACTGAGACTCTTCGTTCCCATCAGAGGTCGGCCAGCACCTGAGGCCAAGTGGACCAAAGAAGACGGTGAGCCTGTTGAGAGGGCCACCATTGACAGCACAACATCCTACACTTCACTTGTAATTGAAAATGTCAACCGATTTGACAGTGGAAAATACAACCTCACAGTTGAGAATAGCTCTGGATCAAAAACAGTCACAGTCCAGGTGAGGGTGCTTGATACACCAAGTGCACCACAGAATCTTAAAATCAATGGTGTAACAAAGGAATCGGTCTCACTCATCTGGGATCCTCCAGTAAATGACGGAGGAGTAAAGATTAAGAACTACATTGTTGAAAAACGAGAATCCACAAGAAAAGCCTACGCCACAGTCAACGCTAACTGCCATCACACCACCTTCACAGTTGACCATCTACAGGAAGGATGCAACTACTACTTCAGAGTTTTGGCTGAGAATGAATATGGCATCGGGTGTCCCATTGAGACAGGAGAGTCAGTAAAGGTGTCAGAGAAACCACAGCCTCCAGGCAAAATCTCCCTGAAGGATGTAACCAAGAACAGCGTCACTCTGTCCTGGGAGAAGCCAGAGCATGATGGAGGCAGCAGAGTGGGTTGTTATGTTATTGAGATCCAGCCTAAAGGTGTTGATAAGTGGAGCCAATCTGTGATAGTCAAAGAGACCGAGGCCACCATCAGTGGACTTAATGCAGGAGAGGAATACATGTTCCGGGTAGCAGCTAGAAATGAGAAGGGAACCAGTGACCCACGTCAAATTGGTGTGCCTGTGATTGTCAAGGATCTTGTAATTGCTCCAGTTGCCAAGCTCTTGTTCAACACATTCAGTGTGCTGGCAGGTGAAGACCTAACGGTGGAAATTCCATATGTGGCTCGTCCTAAAGCAGCTGTTTCCTGGGTCAAAGATGGCCAGCCTCTAAAGAGAACAACCAGAGTAAACTTTGCTGCTACAGATAAAATGCTGAACCTCAACATTAAGGAGGCTGCTAGAGATGATGTCGGCCATTACCTCATTACTCTCAGCAACACAGCTGGAGAGACAACTGCAAACATTGGTATTGTTGTACTTGACAAACCAGGTCAGCCAGGTGGTCCACTTAAGGTAGAGGATGTCACAGCAGACTCTGTAACCATTTCCTGGAATCCCCCAGAACACGATGGTGGCTGTACAATCAACAACTACATTGTGGAAAAGAGAGACACATCAACCACCAACTGGATGGTTGTATCACCTAACCTAGCCAGGACTAAGATCAAGGCCAGCCGATTGAAGACAGGTTCTGAGTATCAGTTTAGGATCACAGCAGAGAACAGATATGGAAAGGGTCCAGTTCTGGTCTCAGAGTGTGTTGTGGCCCAGTACCCATACAAGCTCCCCGGACCTCCAGGAACACCTTCCATTGCTGCCTCAACTAAGGACAGCATGGTTGTCATCTGGAACGAGCCTGTGAATGATGGTGGAAGTACTATCTTGGGATACCATCTTGAACGCAAAGAAAGAAATAGCATTATGTGGGTGAAACTGAACAAGTCTATTATTGTTGACCAAACCTTCAAGACCACTGGTCTAGAAGCAGGAATGGAATATGAGTTCCGAGTTTACGCTGAGAACATTGTTGGAATAGGCAAGGTGAGCAAAGTGTCTGAGGGCGTTATTGCTAGGGATCCTTGTGATCCTCCTGGCACCCCTGAGGCAGCCAAGATCACAAAGGAGTCTGTGACTATTGTTTGGACCAAGCCGGAGTACGATGGTGGTGCCAAGGTTACAGGTTATGTAGTGGAGAAGAAAGAGTTGCCAGAGGGCCGCTGGCTGAAGGCTAATTTCACAAACGTCATCGAGACAGAATACGTTGCAACAGGCCTTGTGGAGAACCAGCAGTATGAGTTCCGTGTAATTGCTAGAAACGCTGCTGGAGTGTTCAGCAATGCCAGCTACAGCACAGGCCCTATCACTGCCAAGGATGAGATTGAGCCTCCACGCATCAGCATAGACCCAGGATACACACAGACACTCGTGGTCAATGCTGGAGATACCTTCAAGATTGATGCTGATGTTCATGGCAAACCAGAGCCTTCGATCCACTGGATGAAGGGAGAGCAGGAGCTGGGAAATACGATTCACAGAGAGATCAAGAACACAGCCACACAAGCCTGCATTAATGTGAAGGAAGCAAAGCTTGAGGATGGGGGCCAATACATACTACTGTTGAGGAATTTAGGAGGGGAGAAAGCCATCACAGTGGACGTGGTCGTCCTGGATAAACCTGGACAGCCTCAGAGCCTGGTGGTCACAGGAATCGCGAAAGACAAATGCTGCCTTGCCTGGAAAGCACCACTACAAGATGGTGGCAGCAAAATCTCCCACTACATTGTGGAGAGGAGAGAAACAAGCAGGCTGGTCTGGACTGTTGTTGAACCGAAGGTGGAGAATACTTGCCTGAAGATTACCAAGCTCCTGGAAGGAAATGAATACATCTTTAGAGTATGTGCTGTCAATCAGTTTGGAGTTGGGGCAACAGTTGAGTCTAGTGCAGTGATAATTAAGGACCCCTATGTGCCACCAGCATCACCCAAGAGCCTGGAAATTTCAGAAATTAAGAAGGACTCAATGGTGCTCACTTGGGAAGCCCCCTCTGAAGATGGAGGTAGTCGTATCATTGGATACATCATTGAGAAACATGACAAGGAGGGTGTCAGATGGACCAGATGCAACAGAACGACGGTCACAGACTTGACATTCAAGATCACCAAACTAATGGAGAGTCACAGTTATGAATTCAGAGTTGTAGCTGAGAATGCAGTCGGTGTTGGTGAGCCAAGTTCCCCAACTGTCTTCTACAAAGCCCTGGATCCGATCTTCAGGCCTGGCCCACCACATCACCCTAAGGTTACTGACACCACCAAGTCATCTGTGTTCCTGTCATGGGCCAAACCTATCTATGATGGTGGCTGTGAGATTCAGGGATATATTGTTGAATGCTGCACTACCACAGAAACAGCCAAGCCCGAGGCTGAAGATGAGTCGTCTACAGAAAAAGCTGCTGAAGAATGGACCATGTGCACACCACCAACTGGCATCAAAAAGACCAAGTTCGAAGTTGCAAACCTGAAGGAAAATCAAGCCTACAAGTTTAGAGTCTGCGCCATCAACAAAGTTGGTGTTGGGGAGCATGCCGATGTGTCTGGCGCTATTGTTGCCCAAGACAAGGCTGAAGAACCCGACCTGGATATCGACCCCGAGCTCAGGAAGATCATAAGCATCAAGGCTGGGTTATCCCTCCGCCTATTCATCCCCATCAGGGGAAGGCCCACCCCCACTATTAAATGGGACAAAGATGAAGCTGCACTCAAGGAGACTGCTCAGGTCGAGGTGACAAGCAGTTACACATCCCTTGTTATTGACAAAATGAGCAGGTATGACAGTGGAAAATACACGGTGACCATAGAAAACACCAGTGGAACTAAATCTGCATTTGTTGTGGTTCGTGTTCTTGATACACCAAGTGCACCTGTCAATTTGAAGGTCAAAGAAATTACAAACCAATCAGTAACACTGGCATGGGAATCGCCTCTACTGGATGGTGGAGCCAAGATCAAAAACTACATTGTTGAGAAGAGGGAGAGCACACGTAAAACATATGCTGCTGTGGTAACAAACTGTCATGAACTATCCTGGAAGATCGAGCCACTGCAGGAGGGCTGCAGTTACTATTTCAGAGTCCTTGCTGAGAATGCACATGGTGTAGGCTTGCCTGCAGCAACCGTTGATCCTCTCAAAGTCTCTGAAGTCCCTCAGGCTCCAAAGAACCTGGTAGTCACAGACCAAACCAAAACCAGCATCTCTCTGGCCTGGGAGAAACCTGAGTATGATGGTGGCAGCAGAGTTCTACAATACCTGCTTGAGGTACAAGTGAAGGGTCAGGAGAAATGGTCTGGTGTAAACACATTTAAGACAATGGAAGCCACTGTTTCCAATCTGAACCAGGGGGAAGAGTATCTATTTAGAGTCACAGCTATGAATGACAAGGGAAAGAGCGACCCCAAGGTTCTGGCCAGCCCAGTGGCAGCCAAGGACTTGGTGTATGAGCCCGATATTAGGCCAGTGTTCAGCAGCTACAGCGTCAAAGTGGGGAAAGACTTTAGTGTTGACATTCCCATCTTTGGCCGTCCAAAACCAGTTCTGACTTGGTCTAAAGATGGTGGCCCTCTTAAGTTCACCACCAGAGTCAACATAACCAACACATTGAAACACACAACTCTGAGCATCAAGGAGGCTGTAGGAGATGATGGTGGAATGTACAGCATCAATGCTGCTAACTCTGCAGGAAAGAAGGACACAACCATTGAAATTATTGTTCTTGATAAGCCCGGCCCCCCATCTGGCCCTGTAAGATTTGATGAAATCACAACACAAAGTGTTACTATTTCCTGGGACCCTCCAAAGCATAATGGTGGCTCCCAGATCTCCAACTACATTGTCCAAAAGAGAGAAACTACTTCAACCACATGGGAGAACGTTAGCATCAACTATGCCAGAACCACAATCAAAGTGCCAAGGCTGAAGACAGGAGCTGAATATCAGTTCAAGATCATTGCTCAGAACCGCTATGGCAAGAGTTACGGTCTCGACTCTCCTACTGTTGTTGCCCAGTATCCATACAGAGAACCAGGCCCGCCAGGAACTCCCTTCATTTCCTCTCTCTCCAGGGACTTCCAGGTGATTGAATGGCACGAACCTGTCGCAGATGGAGGCAGCCCTGTGCTTGGCTACCATCTTGAAAGAAAAGAAAGAAATAGTATCCTGTGGGTCAAGATTAACAAGACTCTGATTCATGAGACAACATTAAAGAGTCACCCCCTGGAGGAAGGTATTGAATATGAATACAGGGTGTCTGCAGAGAACATCGTGGGCATCGGCAGGTGCAGCAAGATCTCAGAAGGCTGTGTCGCCCGTGATCCCTGTGATCCCCCTGGCACCCCAGAGGCCATCCATGTGACCAAAGACATCATCGTCATCCAGTGGACCAAACCTGAGTATGACGGTGGGAGCAACATTACTGGCTACACTGTGGAGAAAAGGGACCTGCCAGAAGGCCGCTGGATAAGAGCAAACTTCACTAATGTCATTGAAACACAATTCACTGTTACTGGCCTGACTGAAAATGCACAATATGACTTTAGAGTCATTGCTAAGAACGCAGTTGGCACTATCAGCAAACCATCTTACAACAGTGGACCAATAATTGCAAGTGATGAGGTGGAGGCACCTAAATTCTCTATTGACCCTGCATTTACTAAGACAATCATCATTAATGCAGGAGAAACATTCAAGTTGGATGCTGATGTCCATGGGAAGCCACTACCCACAATCCAGTGGATTAAGGATGATAAGCCAATTGAGAATACACTGAGGCTGGACATCAAAAACTCAGACAACCATGCCATGATAACTATCAAGGATTCTGTTAGGGTTGATGGTGGACTTTACACTCTCCAGTTGACAAATGTTGCTGGCACTGAGATTGTTCAGTTCAAGGTTGTGGTCCTAGACAGGCCGAGCCCATGCGAAGGACCTCTCCATGTAACTGGAGTGGCTGAAGATAGATGCACGTTGGCATGGCGGGCCCCTCTTCATGATGGAGGAAGTACAATTAAACGCTACATCATTGAGAGGAGAGAGACAAGCCGTCTGGCTTGGACTGTTGTCACCAACAGCTGTGTCACTACCTGTTTCAAAGTCACCAAGTTACTGGAAGGTAATGAATACATGTTCCGTGTCATGGCTGCCAACAGCTATGGAATCAGTGAATCACTGGAATCTGTGGCCATTGTAATGAAAACACCTTTTGTTCCACCTGGTTCTCCTCATGTCGAGGATGTGTCTCACTTCACCCATGATGGAATGACCATCACCTGGTCTGCTCCCGAAAGTGACGGTGGTAGCGAGGTCACAAACTACATCATTGAAAAGAAGGACAGGACTGGAATCCGATGGACAAGATGCAACAGACAGAAGGTGACTGACCTCTCCTTCAGAGTGACCGGTCTCACCACTGACCATGAGTATGAGTTCAGAGTAGCTGCTGAGAATGTGGCTGGGGTGGGCGAACCAAGCATGCCAACCTCCAACTACAAGGCCTGTGATCCCAAGTACAAGCCTGGTGCACCAGTGTATGTGAATGTGATTGACTCCACCAAGACCTCTATCACAGTTTCATGGGGCAAGCCTCTGAGTGACGGAGGCTCTGCTATCCAGGGATATATCGTAGAGGTCTGCAAGGCTGAGGAGGAGGAGTGGACCATGGTTACCCCACCCACTGGCCTCCGTGTCAACAAATATGAAATCTCCAAACTCACTGAGGGTCAAGAATACAAGATCCAAGTGTGTGCTTTGAACAAGCTTGGAGTGGGAGAACCAACAGCTATCTCAGGAACAGCTAAGCCAGAGGAGAGGGTAGACCCACCTCAGATTCACTTGGATTCGGAGCTAAGGAAAGGAATCACTTTGAAGGCAGGTGGGTCTGTTAGGATCAACATCCCCTTCAAGGGAAGGCCAACACCTGAAATCAAGTGGACTAAAGATGAGGGTGAACTGACGGAGAAAGCAGTTGTTGAGAAGGCCCTCAACTACACCCAGCTGTCTATTGACTCGTGTGACAGGAGCGACTCAGGAAAATACATCCTTTCCCTGACTAACAGCAGTGGTACTGTTTCTGAGTATGTGTCGGTTAAGGTCCTGGATGCACCTGGCGCCCCTCTGAAACTTCAAGTAAAAGAAATCAAGAAAGACTCTGTCACCCTTGTCTGGGAAGCACCACTCATCGATGGAGGCGCTAAGATCAAGAACTATGTCGTCGACAAACGTGAATCAACCAGGAAAGCATATGCCAACGTTTCCACCAAATGTTCCAAGACAACATTCAAAGTTGAAAACCTGATTGAGGGTGCTATGTACTACTTCAGAGTCATGGCTGAGAATGAGTATGGCATTGGTCAGGCTATTGAAACCAAGACAGCCTCCAAGGCCTCTGAAGTCCCACTGCCTGTTGGAAAAGTCTTCCTCACTGATGTCACGAAGGTTAGTACATCCCTGGCATGGGAGAAACCTGAACATGATGGTGGTAGCAGGATTGCTGGCTACTTGATTGAGATGCAGCCGAAGGGCACAGACAAGTGGGGCGTTGCAACCAACACGAAGACATGCGAAGGCACAGTCACAGGTCTTACTTCTGGGACAGAGTATTTGTTCCGTATTATTGCTTACAATGAGAAGGGAAAGAGTGAGCCTAAGCCACTTGCTGCACCTGTCATCGCCAGTGACATGACTATTGAACCCAGTGTTAAAATGCAATTCAGCACTTACAGTGTATTGTCTGGTAAGGATCTGAAGATCGATTTCCCAGTGCTCGGCAGGCCCAAACCTAGAGTCAGCTGGGCCAAGGATGGCCAATCTCTGAAGGTAACTTCTAGAGTCAATGTGGTTAACACTCTTACAACAACTGGAATTCACATCACTGAGGCTTGCAAGGAGGACTATGGTAAATATTCCATCACAGCAGTTAACACAGCTGGAACAGTCACTGAGGAGGTCGGCATCATCATCCTGGACAAACCTGGCCCACCAACTGGTCCAATTAAAGTGATTGAAGTGAGCAACACCTTTGTCCACCTGTCCTGGGACGCTCCAGAGTACACTGGTGGATGCCAGGTGAAGAACTATGTAGTTGAAAAGAGAGACACCACCACAACTACCTGGCAGACAGTCACGGCTCAGCTTGCAAGAACTGCTTGCAAGATCACCAAATTAAAGACTGGGGCTGAATACCAGTTCAGAATCATTGCTGAAAACAGGTATGGAAAGGGCACATCGCTCGACTCTAAGGCCATCGTCATCCAGTATCCATACAAACTCCCTGGGCCTCCAGGAACTCCAAATGTGAAATCTGCAACAAAGGAGATGATGGTCATTGAATGGAACGTGCCTGTTAATGATGGTGGTAGTTCAGTTATCGGCTACCATCTGGAGAGTAAGGAGAGAAGCAGTATTCTATGGAACAAGCTCAATAAGACCCTTATCAATGATACTGAATTTAAGATCTGCAACCTAGAAGAAGGTATTGGATATGAATTCAGGGTGTATGCTGAGAACATTGTGGGTGTTGGCAGATGTAGCAAAGTGTCAGACTCCTTTGTGGCTCGTGACCCTTGTGATCCTCCTGGCGCCCCTGAGGCTGTAAAAATCTCCAAGAACATAATAAAGATCCAGTGGACCAAGCCACAATACGATGGTGGGAGCAAAATAAATGGATACCTTGTGGAGAGGAAGGACCTAGGTTCCCCTGATATACGCTGGATCAGAGCTAACTTCACCAACGTCATTGAGACTGAGTACACTACCACTGGACTCACAGAAAATGAACAGTATGAGTTCAGAGTCATTGCCAGGAATGCGGCTGGTGTATTTAGCGAGCCCTCAGACAGCTCTGGACCTATCACTGCTACTGATGAGATTGAACCACCAAGGGCCTCTATGGACCCCAAATACAAGGATGTCATTGTCATCAATGCTGGAGAGAATCTGCTCCTTGATGCAGATATATATGGCAAGCCACCCCCTGAAGCCCAGTGGCTGAAAGAGGGCAAGGAGATGGACAAAGTGCTCCGCATTGAAGTGAAGAACACACAGAAACGTGCTGCGATGGTGCTTAAAGATGTCACCAAGCTGGATAGTGGCCACTATGACCTCAGCCTCCAAAACTTGGGAGGTGTGAAGACCTTCCCCATCACTATAAAGGTTCTAGATAAACCTGGGCCCCCTGTGGGACCCATCAAAGTGACTGGAGTTATGGCTGACCGGTGCATCGTTTCATGGTCAGAGCCGGCTCTGGATGGTGGCGCAAACATCACACATTACATCCTAGAGAAGAGAGAGACCAGCAGGTTGTCCTGGACAGTAGCTGCACCAAGCATTAAGGCTCTCTACTATAAAATTGTTAACTTGATGGCTGGAAGTGAATACCTTTTCAGAGTCAGGGCAGTGAACAAATATGGAGTTGGTGATTACTTGGAGACAGAACCTGTTGTTGCACGTAACCCATACAAGCCCCCAAGTGCTCCTGGAGGTCCTGAAGCAAGTCAGATCACAAAGGACTCCATAGTTCTCTCCTGGACTGCACCAGAACACAGTGGTGGTATTGAAATCGATGGCTATCACCTTGAGAAGCGTGACAAGGATGGTGTGAGGTGGACCAAATGCAACAGGCAGAAGCTCACCGAAACACATTTCAAAGTGACAGGACTTATGACAGACCACTTCTACGAGTTCCGCGTTGCTGCTGAGAACCAGGCAGGAATGGGAGAACTGAGTGAACTCTCTCTGTTGTACAGGGCATCCGATGCTACCACGCGGCCTGGACCTCCCCACCACCCTAAGGTGACAGACTACACCAAGTCATCTGTGTCTCTTTCCTGGGGCAAATCGCACTCTGATGGTGGAGCTTACATCAAGGGTTACATCGTGGAGATGAGGGAGTACACACCAAGGCCCGAGGAGGTGGAGGAGGCCGAAGTGGCCCCAGCAGTGGAAGCAGCAGTTGAAAAGGAATGGAGTATGTGCACTCCTCCTGCTGGCATCCAGGCAACTAAACTCACCATAACAGATCTAAAAGAGGGTGGAGAATTCCAGTTCCGCGTTTGCGCTATCAACTCTGAGGGAGTGGGAGAGGCTGCTAACGTCAGTGGGTCTGTTGTCACTACAGAGAAAGTGGAGGCTCCAGAAATCGAACTACATGCTGACCTCAGAAAGGTGCTGTCCGTCCGTGCTGGTGGAACCCTGCGTCTTTTTGTCACGATCAGAGGAAGGCCAGAACCTGCTGTCAAATGGGAGAAGGTGGAAGGCAGTCTGACTGACCGTGCTGTCATTGAGGCAACCAGCTCATACACTATGCTTGTTATTGACAATGTAAATCGCTTTGACAGTGGTAAATATTCCCTGACCTTGGAGAACAATAGTGGAACCAAATCTGCAGTTGTTGTCGTCAGAATTCTTGACACACCTAGTGCTCCGCAGAAGTTCACCATCAAGGAGCTCAAAAAGGATTCAGTGACTCTATCCTGGGATACCCCACTTACTGATGGTGGCTCTAAAATCACAAATTATATTGTGGAGAAGAGGGAGTCTGTCAGAAAAGCCTACACCACTGTGACAAGCAACTGCACAGCCAATTCCTTCAAGGTTGAAGAGTTGCCTGAGGGCGGCATGTTCTACTTCCGTGTCTGCGCTGTTAACGAGTATGGCCAAGGACAGATGGTTGAAACTAAAGAAGTCAAGGTGTCTGAGGTGCCATTGCCTCCAAACAAAATCACCCTCACTGATGTCACAAAGACCAGTGTGTCGCTTGCTTGGGAGAAGCCTGCCCATGATGGCGGCAGCAAAGTTATGTGCTACAATGTTGAGTTTAAGCCCAAATCTGGTGATAAGTGGGGCACAGCATGCACAGTAAAAGTACCGGAAGCCACTATTCCTAATCTGACTCCTAATGAAACATATTCATTTAGAATTGTTGCTATTAACGAGAAGGGAAAGAGTGAGCCTAAGGAACTTGGAGTTCCTGTGGCTGCCAAAGATGTTGCTATTGAACCCTCTGTTAACCTGTTGTTCACCACATACACCGTGAAGGCTGGAGAGGATCTGACTGTTGAGGTCCCAGTAAGAGGAAGGCCTAAGCCTGTTGTTTCCTGGAAAAAGGATGGACTTCCTTTGAAGCAAACATCATCAGTGACTATCCTGACCAGTGCAACTGCATCCAAGATCATAATCAAGGAAGCAAGAAAAGAACATGTTGGCAAATATGAGATCACACTAGCCAACACCGGTGGTACAGTCACTTCAGACATTGGAGTAATAGTTCTTGATAAGCCAGGACCACCCAAAGCTTTCAAGGTGGATGCTGTTACTTCAGACAGCATCTCAGTATCCTGGTCTTCACCAGATTATGACGGTGGCTGCTCTATCAGCAGCTACATTGTGGAAAAGAGGGACACAAACTCACAAGAATGGCAGCTGGTGGCAAGCAATGTTGCGAGAACTGCTTTTAAGGCTGGTCGCCTGACACACAGAGCAGAGTACCAGTTCCGCATCTATGCAGTCAACCGTTATGGAAAGAGTACGTATCTGGATTCTCCTGGAATCACTGCTCAGTATGACTTCAAACAACCCGGTCCTCCTTCTACTCCCATCGTAAAGCTGGCCACCAAGGCCTACATGCTGGTGACTTGGAATGAGCCTGTCGTTGATGGAGGTAGCACTGTTCTGGGCTACCACCTGGAAAAGAAGGAGCGCACTAGCATCCTCTGGAACAAGATCAACAGAGGCATGATCAAAGACACAGAGTACAAGGTCAGCGGCATCGAGGAGGGGATGATGTATGAGTACAGAGTGTATGCTGAGAACATTGCTGGAATCGGTAAATCTAGTAAGGCCTGTGAAGCCATAGCAGCTAGAGACCCATGTGATCCTCCAGGCACACCCGTGGTCACTGCAGTCACCAGAACATCTGTTTCCCTGACTTGGACAAAGCCAGAGTATGACGGTGGAGCCAAGGTGTCTGGATACACTATTGAATCCAGAGACCTTCCTGCAGGTCGCTGGACCAGATGCAACTTCACCAATGTGCCAGAGACCTACTATGATGTGACAGGCCTCACAGAGAACAGCCAGTATGACTTCCGTGTTATTGCCAAGAATGCAGCTGGATTGTTCAGTGAGCCATCGGACACTACTGGCTCCATCACCGTCAAAGACGATGTTGATCCACCACGCATCATGATGGATGTCAAGTTCAGGGACACAGTTGTTGTGAAATCGGGAGAGACTCTGAAGATTAATGCTGATCTTGCTGGACGTCCTGCTCCTGTTGTGTCCTGGACCAAGGATGGTAAGGAGATTGAACTGAGAGCCCGTGTCCAGATTCTTTCAACAGAAACCAGTACCTCAGTCATCGTGAAGGATTGTATTCGAAGAGACTCTGGCCAGTATACCCTGACACTGCAGAACATTGCTGGAACTGTCACAATGCCAGTGAACTGTGTGATTCTTGATAAGCCAGGGCCATGTGCAGGTCCTTTGCAAATTACCAGTCTGAGATCAGAGAAGTGTACTCTGTCATGGGGACCTCCTCAGGAGGCCGGCGGTGCTGAGATCACTCACTACATTGTGGAGAAGCGGGAAACTAGCCGCTTGGCCTGGACACTTGTGAAAGGAGACCTTGTTAAAACATACTGTCAAGTCACAGGATTGCTCAAGGGCAATGAATACATCTTCAGGGTCTTGGCAGTCAATAAGCATGGGCTGGGTGAAGCCCTGGAGTGTGATGCAGTCAAGATAACAGACCCATTCACTCTCCCCTTGGCTCCTTACAGTGTTGAGATCACTGCTGTAACTGGAGATTCAATGACTCTCACTTGGTCCAAGCCAGTCTCTGATGGCGGAAGCCCCATCAGTGGTTACATTGTTGAGCGACGCGAGAAGACGGGCATGCGCTGGATCCGTGTGAACAGAGAACCAGTGGTCGAGTGCACTGCAGTGGCAACAAAACTGCGCAAGGGGTGCGAGTATGACTTCAGAGTTTATGCTGAGAATGCTGCTGGCTTGAGTCTCCCAAGTGATACCTCTGCTTCACAAAGAGCAGCAGATGCTCTGGTTGTTCCTTGTCGCGCCACCAAGCCAAAGATTGTGAACTCTACTAAGGACACTGTGACGATTGCCTGGAAACCACCAACAGCTGACGGTGGTGCCCCTGTCGTTGGATACAAAGTAGAATACAGAGAGTACATCCACAGACCACAGCCTGAGGTTGAGGATGATGAGGAAGAGTATGAGGATGAAGAAGAAGAGCCTGAAACGCCAGAGGAGCTGGCAAGATGGATTGAAGCCATTCCTCTCACCAGGAGTCTTGAGTTCACCATCCCAGGGCTGAAAACAAATGATGAATATGAGTTCTGTGTTCTGGCCATAAATAAGGTTGGCGCCAGTGTGAGGAGCCTATATTCAGATCCAGCTGTTGCAATGGACAGAAGTGCAGAGCCTTCATTTGATGTTGACCTTGATATGCGCAAGATGCTTGTTGTCAAGCATGGCATCGCATTTACTCTTAAAGTACCATTCAAGGGAAAACCAGTACCATCTGTGGTATGGGCCAAGGAGGGAGTCGATCTCAAGGTTAGAGGAACCATTGAATCAACAGAATCCAGCACTTCCCTGACCATCGAGAACTCAACTAGAAATGACTCTGGAGAGTACTCTGTCACCATTGAATCTCCCCTGGGAACAGCAACCATGCCCATGGTGGTCAAAGTGCTGGACTCTCCTGGACCTCCGGTCAATGTGAAGGTAACAGCGGTGACCCGGGACTCCGCGAGCCTCATCTGGGAAGCTCCTGAGAATGACGGTGGTGACATTGTGAAGGCCTACCATGTTGAGAAGCGGGAGGCCAGCAAGAAGGCCTGGGTATCTGTGACCAGTAACTGCCATGCCTTGGCTCACAAGGTGGAAGACCTGCAGGAAGGAGCCTTCTATTACTTCAGAGTCATTGGAGAAAATGAATACGGAGTGGGAGTTCCCCAGGAGGCCAAGAATGGCACAAAGATAACAGGTAAATGTTGTTTATAATTGATCAAAGTAATTATCATGATTCAAAAAACAAACCAATATGAACAAAACATTTTTAATGATCCGTTTATTTTTGTTTACAGAGGTGCCAAGTATTCCCATGAAACTTGGAGTTGCAAATGTCACCAAGGACAGCATCACAATTGCTTGGACTCGACCAGAGTACGATGGTGGTAGCAGGGTGACTGGCTATCTCATTGATGCTGTGGAGAAGGGACAGAACAAGTGGGTGAAGTGTGCTACAGTAAGAACCATGACCCACACCATCAAGAGCTTGAGGGAAGGTGCCGAGTACTTCTTCAGAGTGCGTGCTGAGAACCATGCCGGGCTTAGCGAGCCCAAAGAGATGATTGTACCCGTTGTTATCAAAGCAATACACGGTATGCACTCCTGACTTATTTTCATTCCCCCAATAATTGCTGTATATATATTGTGTATGTGTTTAATCTAGAACCTTCCTAACATTGTTTGGGCCTTCATTCAAACAGAGTCTCCTGAGTTTGATCTGAAGAACTACCCCAAGAACACTGTCTATGTAAGAGCAGGTGGCAACCTGACTTTTGAGATTCCACTCCGTGGCAAGCCCATGCCTAAAGTGACCATGTCCAAGAACAATGTGGTTATCAAGGGATCCCAGAGGCTGCTGACTGAAGTCACCCCAGAGAGCCTCACCATCACCCTGAATGAGAGCACCACTAGTGACGCTGGGAGATATGAGGTCACTGCCTCTAATGTAGGTGGAACAACCAAGATCCCCATCATCTTCGTGGTGCTGGACCGCCCGGGACCTCCTGTTGGCCCAGTGGAGGTGGGAGAGATCGGAGAAAGTACCGTGTGTCTGAAATGGTCTCCTCCGGACTATGATGGAGGCAGCCCAGTCACCAACTATGTTGTTCTCCGACGTGAGACCAGCACTCCAAACTGGACAGAGGTCTCCAAGAACATCGCCCGAAGTGCGATCAAGGCGACGAAGCTTACCAAGGGAGAGGAGTATCAGTTCAGAATCAAGGCAGAGAATCGCTATGGAGTCAGCGACCACATTGACACAAAACCAATCACGGTCAAGCTTCCTTACAGTATGTCTTCCTTTGGTGATATATATTCATTATGTGTTTTCATCTAAATTAATTTAGTTCTGTGTACAATATTATTAATGCCACCTTTTGTTGACTTTAGCCATCCCTGGCCCGCCATCCACCCCCTGGGTCAGCTTCGTCTCCAGAGAGAGCCTGATGGTGTGCTGGCATGAGCCTGTGGTGGACGGTGGAAACCAGGTGTTTGGATACCACCTCCAGATGAAGGAACGCAGCAGCATCCTGTGGCAGAAAGTGAACAAGGTCGCCATCCCAGCCAACCAGTGGAGAGTTGCCAACATCTGCCCTGGTCTCTTCTATGAGTTCAAGGTGGCTGCAGAGAACGCAGCTGGAATTGGCAAATTGAGCAAAACATCAGAGGAGGTGCTGGCTATCGATGCCTGCGGTAAGTGTTATTATTGTATATGTTATTATATTATTGTTTAGTGAAATCATTAGATTAAATATGTTTGGAAGCTTTTAGTTTGAAGTTAACACTATTTTTCTTCAGAGCCCCCAGCCAACGTGCATGTGACAGAAGTCACCAAAAACTCAGTCAGCTTGGCCTGGCAGAGGTCACCTTATGATGGCGGCAGCAAGATCACTGGCTACAGTGTAGAAAGAAGAGAAGCTCCCAATGGACGATGGGTGAAGGCAAACTTTACTAACATCGTTGAGATGGGTTTCAACGTTTCTGGTCTCAATCAGGATGAGTCCTACGAGTTCAGAGTCTATGCCAAGAACACTGTCGGCTCAGTAAGCAACCCATCTCTCATCGCTGGCCCAGTCACATGTGTTGATTCATGTGGTAAGTGGCAAGTTCTATTCATGATTAATATTCTGTATGTGGATATTTTCAACTTCTTTACTAAAATCCATGTCTTGTATCTCAGGTGCTCCAGCGATTGACTTTCCTCCAGAATACCTGGATGTCGTTCAGTACAAGGCTGGAGTTGCAGTGAAACTCAGGGTGGGAATCATTGCCAATCCGCTGCCAACGATCGAGTGGCTAAAGGATGGGAAGGAGCTGGTGTCCTCCTCCATACTGTCTGTTGAGAGCACAACAGATTACTCCGGTGTGCTCATCAAGGACGCCACTCGCTTTAACACTGGCACATATGAGATCAAGATCAAGAACATTCTTGGCTCTGCATCTGCATCAATCAGGATTGAAATCCTTGGTAATTTTTCATCTTTTTCATTTTTTTAGAGGCATCTTTATATTGTGACAAATAATAATAATAATAATAATAATAATGTGTTGACGTGTTTATCTTTCTACCTCCCACAGACAAGCCTGGACCCCCAGCTGGTGAAATCACGTTCAACTCGGTAACAGCCGACTGCATCGTCCTGAGCTGGGCAGCAGTGCCTGAGGCTGACCAAGGTGGCTCCAAGGTGACGCACTACGTAGTGGAGAAGCGCGAGACCAGCAGAGTGGTTTGGTCCACGGTCTCAGACTGCTTGGAGCAGAACCATATCAGTGTATCAAAGCTAGTGAGAGGAAATGAGTATGTGTTCCGAGTGATGGGGGTCAGCAAGCTGGGAGTTGGAGAAGCTCTTGAGTCCGAGCCAGTCGTAGCTAAGAATGCCTTTGGTAAGTCTTTCAACAATATGTTACAACATTATTAATTATTGTGAATGAACCATGTTCAGTTGAATGTTTCACAACTATAACTGCATGCACTCTGTGTTTGTGCAGTGACTCCTGGGCAGCCACGTACCCCTGAGGTGAACACCACCACCAAGACCACTATGGTGGTGGAATGGGACAAACCAGGCGTGGATGGAGGCAGTGCCATCATTGGCTACTACCTGGAGAGGCGTGACAAGAAGAGCTTGCGCTGGATCAGAGTTTACAAAGACCCGATCACTGACACCAAGCAGACCATCTACCATCTGACGGAGGGCAATGAGTACCAGTACCGTGTATGTGCCATCAACAATGCGGGAGAAGGGCCATTCTCTGAGGTCTCTGACTACTACAGGGCCGCTGATCCAGTCGGTAGGTCCAGAACAATGACTTGTACGATGATGTGTGTTCTGTAGCATATCATACCTCATCTACTCATACCTATTCTACTTCTACATCAGATCCTCCAGATGAGCCTTGCAAGCTGAAGGTGGTGGACTCCACCAAGACATCCATCACCTTGGGCTGGTCCAAGCCTGAATTTGACGGAGGCAGCGAGGTCATCAGCTACATGCTGGAAAAGCTGGTGGAGGGAGAGGAAGAATGGACCCTTATCACCTCAAAGGGAGAAGTTAAAACCACAGAATACACAGTCCATGACCTGAAACCAGACGTCAACTACTTCTTCGGAGTGTCTGCCGTCAACTGTGCTGGTCGTGGAGAGCCTCTGGAGATGACTGAGCCTGTGCAGGCCAAGGACATCCTGGGTATGGAAAACTCACACTTCTATTGCAGCAATACTGGTTTATTCATGATGCCTACACTATACTACAGTATAGGTCAGTATAACATTTTGAAGGAGTGCATGTGTGAGAAACTCATGTGATATATTTTCTGCAGAGGAGGCCCAGGTAGACCCAGATGTAGCCATGAGAACTCACTACATCATCAAGGCAGGAAAGGATGTGGAGCTGTCTGTTCCCCTGAAAGGAAGACCTGCACCCACAGCCTCCTGGAGCAAGGGAGAGGAGTGCATCAACAACGACCCCAAATATGAGTTCCACCACTCAGACACAACCTCAGTCCTCGTCATGCGTGAGGTAACCAGGCTCGATACTGGAAAATACAACGTCAAGATTGAGAATGGGGTGGGAGAGCCCAAGGTACTGACCCTCTCTGTGAAGGTCCAGGACACCCCTGCTCAATGTAGGGACCTGGTTCTAAAGGATGTGACTCGTGGGAAGGTGACACTATGCTGGGAGATGCCCCTTCTGGATGGTGGAGCTGAAATCACTAACTACATCATTGAGAAGAGAGACTCCTCCAAGAGGGCATATTCTGCTGTCACCAACAAATGCACAGACACGACGTACACCATTGAAGACCTCTCTGAGAAAACATCTTTCTTCTTCCGCGTGTCAGCGGAGAATGAGAATGGCATTGGTGACCCATGTGACAGTGCTGAGCCAGTGAAGGCTACAGAGGTACCAGGACCAGTCAAGGAAGTAGCTATGAAGGATTCATCCAAGACCTCCGTCACTCTACAGTGGCTGAAACCTGATTATGATGGCGGTAGCATAATCTCGGACTATGTAATTGAGAAGAGGCTAAAGACTGAGGAGGAATGGTCCCTGGGAGGAACCAGCAAGCAGTGTGAGTGTGAGGTAAAGAAACTGAAAGAACATGCAGACATGTTCTTCAGAGTTGCTGCCAGGAATGAAAAGGGTCAAGGGGACTTTGTTGAGGTTGGGCCAATCAAGGTGATCGATTACATTATTACACCTGAGGCCTGTCTCGCAGACTACCCAGGAGGAACCTTTAATGTTCGCCTGGGACACAATGTCCACATTGAGCTGCCCTACAAGGGCAAGCCGAGACCTACTACTCTGTGGCTCAAGGACAGCCTGCCTCTGAAAGAGAGTGACCAGATCCGCTTCAAGAAAACAGAGAGCAAAGCCACCCTAATGATCAAGAATGTAACAAAGGAAAATGAGGGCAAATACACATTGACCCTTGACAACAAGATCAACAGGAAATCCTTCCACATCTATGTTAGGACACTGGGACCACCGTCCAAGCCGATCGGACCGATCCTCTTGGATGAGGTAAGAGCCGAGAGCATCATGATCTCCTGGGAGGAACCCAATGACGACGGAGGTGGAGAAATCACTTGCTATACTGTGGAGAAGCGTGACGCCACTCAGTCTGACTGGAAGATGGCCTGCTCCAGTGTGGAAGGCACACAGTTCAAGATCCCCAACCTGATAAAAGGCGTGCAGTACCAGTTCAGAGTGTGTGCTGAGAACAGGTACGGTGTGAGTGAGCCGCTGCTATCCCAGATGGTTATCGCAAAGCACCAGTTCAGGCCTCCAGGCCCACCAGGCATACCCTTTGTGTACAACATCACCAACGACGGCATGACCATCCAATGGGAGGAGCCCATTTATGACGGCGGCACACCCATCCAAGGTTTCCATGTGGAGAAGAGGGAGAAGAATAGCATCATGTGGCAGAAGGTGAACACCATGCTGGTGACCAAGAGGGAATACCGCATCCTGGGCCTGATTGAGGGCCTGCAGTACTCCTTCAGAGTCTATGCCCAGAACGACTCTGGATTCAGCAGGATGAGTGACGAGAGCAAGCCAATCATGGCTGTCTCTCCTGTTGGTGAGGACTCGCATACTCATGAATAATGTCTTTAGTAAATGTCATATTACGTATCTTTCTCTGACAGAATAATAAACTCATGAACTTGTTTTTCAGATCCTCCTGGCCAGCCGGACTACACCGATGTGACTAGTGACTCTGTAAGCTTGAAGTGGGATGCTCCCAAACGAGATGGTGGCAATAAAATCACTTCCTACAGCATTGAGAAACGTCAGGGCCAGGGTCGCTGGTTCAAGGCTAACCTGACAGAAGTTCATGACTGCCAGTACACAGTCACTGGCCTGGCTGTGAATGAGCGCTATGAGTTCAGAGTCATCGCTAGGAATGCGATTGGCGTTATCAGCCCACCTTCCAACTCCTCTGGCTTCATCGTGGTCAGAAGTGAAAATGGTGAGGATTTACTTCATGACATTTTAGAACCCACGAAGGAGCTAAGAGCTCACTTAAATAAATAAAAGTCCACACAAAGTTTACCAGGCCAAAAAAAATGCATTGAATATTGATTCAAAATTAACATGGAATATTTGTCTCTTGTTATTTAGCTGCTCCAAACATTGAGTTTGGTCCCGAGTACTTTGAAGGTTTGACAGTCAAGGCAGGAGACAACATCCGACTGAAGGTGACCATCACCGGCCGTCCTGTTCCCAAAGTGGTGTGGTACCGAGATGGAGTGGAGATCACCAAGAAGATCATGGATATCATCAACATGGCTGGATCCAGCACACTGTATGCCAGGGATACTGATCGTACCCACAAGGGTCTCTACACTGTGGAGGCCACCAATGGCTCTGGAACCAAAAAGGAGAATATTAATGTCCAAGTCCAAGGTGCAGTATTAGTATTATATACAGAACTAAATGGATGTGTTTTGCCAGATGGTGTTGAGATATATATCAAATAATAAATGTAATATATACATATAATATGCAATATTACATGAGCTTGTGTCTTGGTGCAGACACCCCTGGGGAGCCGGTGGGACCCATCACCTTCAGCAGCATCTCCGAGGGCAGGTGCACCCTTTCCTGGAGCCCTCCAGAGAATGATGGCTGCTCCGAGGTTTCCCACTACATCATTGAGAAGCGTGAGACAGCCAAGATATCTTGGGCCATGGTTTCTGATGATTGCAAGGAATGCACCTTTAATGCCACCAACCTGATCAAAACCAACGAGTACCAGTTCAGGGTTTCTGCTGTCAACAAGTTTGGAGTGGGCAGACCTGTGGAGTCCACCCCTGTCATCGCTCAGTTGCAATACAGTAAGCTCATTAAGGCATTGTTTTTTAAGTTGAACTAAACTTGACTTCCACTATCACTACTATTAATAATAATAATAATAATAATAACAATATTAGCGTAAAGAATAAAAAGACATAAGATATAACAGTATAAAGAATAAAGAGTGAATATTTCCCCAGCCACCCCGGATGCCCCAGGAACTCCTGATGCCACAGAGGCAAGCGGAGACAGCATCACGCTGGCCTGGATGGCGCCCACATCTGACGGAGGTGCCCCCATTCAGTACTACATCCTGGAGAAGCGTGAGAAGAAGACCACCCGCTTCTATAAAGTGATCACCAAGAAACCCATCACTGAAGCAGCCCATAAGGTGCTCCACCTCAACGAGGGAACAGAGTATGAGTTCCGTGTCATGGCCGTAAATGATGCAGGTGTGGGAACTCCCAGCAATGTCTCAATTCCGATCAAGGCTGCCGAGCCCAAGGATATACCCAGCGCCCCATCGGTGGTCTGCGTGTCTGACTCCAGCAACACAACCATCAGCCTGGAATGGACACGGCCCGCAGACGATGGAGGCATGGAGGTCCTTGGCTACATCATCGAGATGGTGAAGGGAGAAGAAGAGGAATGGAAGAGAGTGAACAAGGAGTTGGCAACACAAACCACCTACATAGTGACTGGCCTGGAGACAGGAGCTGAATACCGGTTCCGTGTAGCAGCGGTTAATCATGTGGGCCAGAGTGAGGAACAGGAGACCCCCGAGGCTGCTCAGGCTGTGGACAGACTCATGCCACCACAGGTAGACATCGACGCCAGCTTTAAGCAGACACACATCATCAAGGCTGGAGGTTCAGTATGTTTGGGAATCCACTTCAGAGGGAAGCCTATTCCCACAGCAAGCTGGACCAAGGAGGATGGGGAGCTAGGTGTCTTGTCTGAGGTCTCTACTACAGAGGGCTACAGCTCACTGAGCATGGAAAAATGCAGCAGAAATGAATCAGGCAAATACAGCATTACACTTGAGAATGGCAGTGGTAGCAAGACTATTTCCTTCAATGTGAAGGTGATGGATACCCCTGGAGCTCCACAGACCCTGGCCCTCCAGGAGGTTAGCAGAGGAGCAGTCACTCTGACCTGGGAGCCTCCCATTAACGACGGAGGAGCCCGCATCCATCACTACATCGTAGAGAGACGCGAAGCCAGCCGCCGCACCTGGCAGCAGTCTGGTGGAAAATGCACCAAGCAGATCCTGAAGATCCAGGACCTTCTGGAAGGAGTTCCATACTTCTTCAGAGTCTCGGCTGAGAACCAACATGGCCTGGGAGAAGCCTTGGAGCTAACTGAGCCTGTCATTGCTACAGCAGAGCCTTCGCCTCCAAAGAGGCTGGACATCCTGGACACCACAGACTCCTCTGTGTCTCTGGGATGGCTGAAGCCAGAGCATGATGGCGGAAGCCGTATCCAGTGCTACGTTGTTGAGGTTAAAGCCAAGGGTACAGATAAATGGATGGTGGTTGGAAACACCAAGAACCTCACATACTCTGTGGAGAAGCTGAACAAAGGTGATGAGTATGACTTCCGTGTCAAGGCCAAGAACGAATCTGGCTCCAGCCAGCCGAAGGAGACTTTGGCCCCTGTTCTGGTCAAGGAGCCTCACATCGAACCTTCGGCCGACCTCAGTGAGATCATCAACCAGCTCATTACATGCAGGTCTGGAAAGACCTTCACCATCGACGTTCCCTTCAGTGGAAGACCTGCTCCTAAGGTGAGCTGGAAGCTGGAGGAGATGAAGCTGAAGAGCACAGACAGAGTCTCCATCAAGGTCTCCAAGGATAGGACCAGCATCTCCGTCAAGGAGGCCATGAGAGGAGATGGAGGTAAATATTACCTGACTCTGGAGAACGCGGCTGGAACCAAGACCTTCACTATTAACGTCAACGTTATTGGAAGACCAAGTCCTCCCGCGGGACCCATTGAAGTCTCCTCCATCACATCGGAGTCCTGTGTGCTTGACTGGGGAGGTCCAGAGGATGACGGTGGAACTGACATCACCAACTACATTGTGGAGAAGCGTGAGTCTGGCTCCACTGCCTGGCAGCTCATCAACTCCAGTGTGAAGCGCACCTCCCTCCATGTGAGTCACCTGACCAAGTACATGCAGTACACCTTCAGGGTCTGTGCTGAGAACCGCTTTGGAGTCAGCAAGTCCACAGAATCTGAGACCATCGTTGCTGAGCATCCATTCAGTGAGTAAAGTTTTGAATCTGCCCAGTGCCATCATAGCTTCTGTTTGCTGCTTCATCACCACCTGAATGATTTAATGATCACATTACATCATTGTTATTCATTCATAGTGAATAAAAAACAGGATAAACGTTATGTCAAACTAGGCTAGCAAATATGTAAGGGATAATCCACAACGAGGTGGAGGCAAACCCACCCCTGCTTCGCGCCGGGGGTTCTTAGCCCCCGCGTCGTGCATTATTTTTCGATACATGCACACCTCAAAGTGGATTATCCCGCTTATAACATGGCCACTTGGGAATCATTAAAATAAAAGGGTGTTACCTTATTACTCCAGTAAATAGAGATGATCTTAGTAATGCCTTGGCAACGGGAAAGCTTTCTAAATGTAGTAACGTTTCGTTTAGTGCATTACTTTAGACAGGTGATAAGACTGCTTATGTTACGATCACGTCATAGCCGTGCATTATCGAAAATGAATCAACATCCCTCCAGCCAATCAGAATCAAGTATTCACCCAGGCCCTGGTATAAACCTTAGAACCGTATATAACCATGATTTAAAACTCTTCCTCCAGCACCGCCAGGCCCACCAACCAGCCCCAGCGTGTTGGTAGTCACGGCCAACAGCATACATATCAAATGGGAAGAACCCTTCAATGATGGAGGCAGCAAGGTGACCGGCTACTGGATCGAGAAGAAGGAACGGAACATCATCCTCTGGGTTAGAGAAAACAAGATCCCCTGCTTCGAGTGTCACTACAAGGTTGAAGGACTGGTTGAAGGCCTGGAGTACCAGTTCAGGGTCTATGCCATGAACAGCTCTGGTCTCAGCAAAGCCAGTGAGGCGTCCAAGCGGGCTGTGGCTCAGAACCCTGTTGGTGAGCATCATCTTCACTGTTACGAACACCATGAAATCAAGCTGTAGTTGCATCACATCACATCTAACACATCATCAAACATAAACAAAGATTATCTAATCAATCTATCTAATTTAATCTACTAACGCCATGGTACAAGGTCCTAGCCAGCAGCACTAATTTGTATGCTAGTATTAAACAGTCCACAATATAAAGTACATGATACATAGTGCTACATACTGTTTTGTCTGCAGTATCTCTCTGTTGCCTTTATAATGAGAGCGTTGTGTTGTGTTCTAGACCCACCAAGCAAGCCTGAAGTCACCAACATCACCAGATCAACCGTGTCCCTCAAGTGGTCTTCTCCGCTGAACGACGGCGGCAGTCCCATAGTGGGATACATCATCGAGCGTAAACCCTACACCCTGACCGGGGAAGGTCGCTGGCTCAAGTGTAACTACACCAACGTGATGGATACGTTCTTCACGGTCACCGCCCTGGGAGAGGGAGAGGCTTACGAGTTCAGAGTCATCGCTAAGAACTCCAACCAGGTGTTCAGCATGCCTTCGGAGTCCACTGGCTCTGTGCAGTGCAAGACGGACTTCGGTACGTTGTCCAATTTATCAACACCACTGTTTTATGCATAAATTGATAGTAGACAAACAGATTCATTTAGATGTGCATCTTTTTATTAAACATTGTTATTATTATAGAGTAAGTTAAACTCTTTCTAAACCTACAATTTCTCTTGTGGAGTGTAGAACCTCCAAAGGCCCAGCTGGACAGCAAGCTACTGTCAGACACGGTGACGGTCCGAGCAGGTTCTGACCTGGTCCTGGATGCTGCTGTGGGCGGGCGGCCAGACCCTAAATCCTGCTGGTCCAAAGGAACCAGGGACCTGGAGCTGTGCGAGAAGTACCACCTGCAGTACACCCCCACCAAGGCCATGGCCGTCATCAAGTTCTGTGACAGGGATGACACCGGCCAGTACATCCTGACCGTCAGGAATGTCAGTGGAACCCGGACGGCTGAGGTCAACGTTAAGGTCCTCGGTAAGTGGAAACACAAGTACTAACTTCAAGAGAAGATCTCACAGTTCATTTGGATGTTGCACAGCATGTAACCATGTTCTCTCTTACTCCTGGTGTCTGCAGTATGTAACCATGTCCACTCTATTTTGTAGATACTCCTGGTGTTTGCCAGGGCAGCATTGGGATCAGCAGGATCACAGAAGACTCGTGCACTCTAAGCTGGAACCCTCCTCTGGAGGATGGTGGTGACGATGTGTCTCACTACATAGTGGAGCGCCGCGACACCAACCGACTCAACTGGGTCGTCATGGATGACGAGTGCAAGGAGCTGAGCTGCAACATCACCAGACTGTTCAAGAACACAGAGTACCTGTTTAGAGTCCGAGGAGTCAACAAGTACGGCTCTGGAGTCTACCTGCAGTCAGAACCCATGGTTGCACGGAACACATTCAGTAAGTCACCGGAAAATTTTACTTCATACAACAGGTGTTGGCATTGCATTAAGACATATGTTTTGAGAGATAGAGCTCCAGCTAACTTCTGCTAACTTCTGTTTCTCCTCCCTTAGCTGTGCCATCTCCTCCGGGAGCCCCAGAGATCCTGGCGTCTGGAAAGGACTTTGCTACCATTGAGTGGCTGAAGCCAGAGGGCGATGGGGGCAGCCAGATCCTCCACTACCTGGTGGAGAGGCGCGAGAAGAAGAGCGCCCGCTGGGTCAAGGTGAACCGAGACGGGACCCTGCTGGACAGCATGCTGAAGGTGTCGGGCCTGACCGAGGGAAACATCTACCAGTTCAGAGTGACCGCCATTAACAAGGCTGGAGAGAGTGAAGCCAGTGAGGTGTCACTGTATGTGATCTGCAAAGTGCCCACATGTAAGTCTTTACAGACAATCCAACTCATATATAAATAAATATGTTCTACATATGTTATATGAATAGTATGAAATATTAACTACTATCTCCCTTCAGGCACCCCTGCTCCTCCTTCTATCCCACGTATCGTGGACACGCATGCCGACAGCATTAGCCTGGCTTGGTCGCGGCCAGTGGACGACGGAGGAGCTGATGTGATTGGCTACATCCTAGAGATGCAGGAGTCAGGAGCCGAGGAGTGGACTAAGGCCCACGAGAAGACCCTGAGGACCAGTGAGCATGTGGTGTCGGCTCTGTCCTCAAGCAAGAAGTACTGCTTCAGAGTAGCTGGCATCAACATCAACGGCACCGGAGACTTCAGCGAAGCCTGCATAGAGACAGAGCCAGTGGATAGGATCGGTAGGTCTGCCTCTATCCCACAACAATATCAGAGTTATCACATTATCAGCACTTGTGGATATAGTTATATCAGCATCACTATAGTTATTACATTATCATTACAGTTATATCAGATCACTCTAGTTATTATATTATTGTTAGTTATATCAGGATCACTATTGTTATTATATTATTAAATATTACAGTTATATCAGCATCACTATCGTTATTACATTATTATTACATTTATATCCGCATCACTATAGTTATTACATTATTATTACAGTTGCATTAGGGTCACAACAGCTATAGTCTACAGTTGAAGTTTACTAATAAGTTTAGTAAATATTTGAAACTAAGAGCAGATGTGTTCTCCCCTGTACTGCAGAAACACCTGACTTTGAGTTGCATGATGACCTGAAGAAGACCATCTGCCTGCGTGCCGGCGGCTCCCTGCGCATGGTTGTCATGGTGACGGGCCGCCCGGCTCCTGCCATCACCTGGAGCAAGCCTGGCGTTGACCTGCAGAACCGTGGTTTCATCGAGGTCACCAACACCTCAACCACACTCATCATCGACAAAGTGCATCGTTATGACGCTGGCAAATACACCCTGGTGGCAGAGAACTCTGCTGGCAAACAGGAGGTCCACATCCTTGTGAAGATCTACGGTAAGATGGTGACTTACCTGGAATATAAAAACATAGATTATACTTGGCTCTCTCTAAACAGAACTGAATCTTGAATGTTGTCTTTGTTTTTCAGATACACCTGGGCCAACTGGACCAATCAAGATCAAGGAACTAACAAAGGAGTCTGCTACGATTTCCTGGGAGGCATCCACAGTGGACGGCGGTGCACCGGTCAACAACTACATCATCGAGAGACGGGAAGCATCCATGAGGGCCTACAAGACCGTCACCTCCAAGTGCAGCAAGACTTCCTACAAGATCGACGGTCTGATGGAGGGCATGCTGTACTACTTCAGAGTGCTGCCTGAGAACATCTACGGCGTGGGCGAGGCCTGTGAGACTCCAGACGTTGTCCTAGTTTGTGAGGTGCCTGAGCCTCCTCACAAGCTGGAGATGATCGACGTCACCAAGACCACGGTGACTCTGGGCTGGGAGAAGCCAGAGCATGATGGCGGCAGCAGGCTGTCCGGCTACACCATTGAAGCCTGCAAGTTCGGCACTGACAAATGGATGAAGGTGGCCACCATGAAGACCACAGACTTTGAGCACACCATCGAGAAGCTGAATGAGAATGAGCAATACTTGTTCAGAATCCGGGCAACCAACAGCAGAGGAGCCAGCGAGCCCAAGGAGATGGTCACCGCTGTCACGGTTCAGGAACAAAGAGGTTAGATCTTCACATCCTAAGTTATAAATTGCTGGGCAATAAAACAATAACAATAATTATCGCAATGTAATTCTCCTTGATCTATCTATGACAGTAATATAAATATATAATATACAGTAAACAATACATGACTCCATTGTAACCTGTATTCTTTCTCCAGTGTTGCCCATCGTGGATTTGTCCAGCATTCCTCAGAAGGTGGTAAACATCCTGGCTGGTAAGACTCTGGATTTGGACCTGCCCATCGTAGGCAGACCTCCCCCAGTCTGCTCCTGGTACTTTGCTGATAACAAGATGAAGGCGACGGATCGTGTCAAGGTGAAGAGCACCGGGAAGTTCTCCAAGCTCACCGTGTCCAACACCACTATCGATGACTCTGGAGACTACACCCTGGAGGTCAAGAACATCACTGGGGTCACCACTGAGGTCATCAAGGTCATCGTGCTCTGTAAGAACCACTTTCAACCTTCTGTTTGGATTAAATTCCATGGCCATATCATAGATATCAACTGAAATTAAATATCATGTTTCTTTGTGTTCTCCAGCCAAACCAGACGAGCCCAAAGGCCCCATCAGATTTGACGAGGTGGACGCCACCTCGGTGAGCTGTAGCTGGGACCCCCCAGTGAGGGATGGCGGCGCCCCCATCAGTGGATACATGGTGGAGCAGCGGGACGCCCACCGGCCCGGCTGGGTGCCCGTCTGTGACTCCGTCAGCAGACCCACCTTCAAGTTTGACAACCTGACTGAGGGCAATGAGTACGTGTTCCGCACGGCTGCCGTGAACCGATATGGTACCGGGGAGTTCCTGCAGTCCGACGTTGTCATGTGCAAGAGCCTGAAGAGTAAGGATGATTCAATTAATATCATAATAACCACAGCTGCAACATAAGATACCCAGTTTGTTTATTTAGCGTCATTAGCGTTCAGCACTACAAGCTGAAAACTATCAGCAACTATTGATATTGATCAAGAAAGTATTAGCCACACTGACAACAATATGACATTTTAAACATATTGCTATTATCATTATTCTAAATGAAAGTAAATAGTTAACATTGAATATTGATCATCTCCAGATGTGCCTGGACCTCCTGGTCGACCGACCGTCTTTGACGTGTCTCGTGATGGCATGACGGTGGCATGGAACCCACCGGAGGAGGATGGTGGTCTGGAGGTCTCTGGATACATCATTGAGCGTAAAGAGGTCAGGGCAGACCGCTGGGTGCGTGCCAACAAGAACCCGGTCACCATGACCAGATATAGGTCAACTGGGCTGATAGAGGGGCTGGAGTATGAACACAGAATCACCGCCATCAACACCCGAGGAATGAGCAAGCCTAGCCTGCTGTCCAAGCCCGCTGTGGCCACAGACCCCATCGGTGAGAGAGCACTAAACCTTACTCACCTGTTTGGATAGCAAAACGTCCTGTATGTGTATGTTTTATATGTGGATCTAAATATAAAATTGTATTCCTTTGTATTCTTCTCCAGACCCTCCTGGGTGCCCTCAGAACCCCAGGATCACAGACACCACCAAGTCATCAGTGTCACTGGCCTGGAGCGCTCCTGATGACGAGGGAGATGCCAGGGTGGATGGATACCTCATTGAGATGCAGAAGGTGGGAACTCTGGCTTGGACCAAGTGCAACACCACACCGTCCCTAATCTGCGAATACACCCTGACCAAGATGCCCCAAGGAGAGGAGTTTAAGTTCCGCGTCATGGCATGCAACGCCGGCGGGTCCGGAGAACCGGCTGAGGTTCCGGGAACCATCAAAGTGACCGAGATGCTTGGTAAGGGTCACACTCACATTGCGCTTTTTAACTCAGCATTATAAACTTCCAAAAGTTAACATTGCTTAATATTACATTACAAAAGTAATTGAATGGAAACTTTAAATTCCAAAGAAACTTAACATAAACCAATATTATCATATTAATGTAATCAGTAAACCCACTGATCATATGATGCTGAGTTGGCTCAGTTGAATGTCCGACATTGGGCTGTATATGTGTTGTATAGCTGTAACCGTATAAAACAGTAGTCTGATTATTCTGAATAAACCTTTTCGGTCCCACAGAATCTCCAGATTATGACCTAGAACTGAAGTACAAGGATGTGTATGTGGTGAGGCAAGGAGGGGTGGTTAGGCTGTCTCTGCCGATCAAGGGGAAACCCCATCCCACCTGCAAGTGGTCCAAGGTTGGCAGCAACATCTCAGAGAACGCCATGATTGCCACCACCGAGGACGCCAGTGAGCTGGTGATCAAGGGAGCAGAGAGGAGCGACTCCGGAGTCTACGACCTCCTGCTAGAAAACAAGGTTGGCAAGAAGAAGGCTCAGATCAAGGTCAAGGTCATCGGACGCCCCAGCGCCCCTGAGGGACCTCTGAGCTTTGAGGAGGTCCAGGCCAACTCTGTTAAGGTGTCTTGGAAGGCTCCCAGTGAGGACGGTGGTTCAGAGATCCTTGGCTACATCGTAGAGAGACGCGAGTCCACCAGGAATGCCTGGTACACCGTGGACTCCAGAGTCACCGACACCCAGCTAGTGGTGAAGGGTCTGAAAGAGGGAACAGAGTACCACTTCAAGGTCACTGCAGAGAACTCCTTCGGTATCAGCGCTTCACTCAAATCTGAAGAACCCCTGGTGCCCAAGACTCCTCTGTGTGAGTACTGGCTAATCTTCACTGTTGCCATGGAAACACTCCATGTTCACCATGTTGTTTATTTCTTTACCATTCACATTTCAGTCATGTTGATGACACATATAATAAATGACCTGATAACGGAAGTATTATTAATATGAATGTGCATCCGCTGTCCCCAGGTGTTCCCGAGCCCTCCAGCACTCCACCAGAGATCATGGACGTGACCAAGAGCTCGGTGGCTTTGGCCTGGACAAGACCCAAGGACGATGGCGGCTCTGCTGTCACCGGCTACTTCGTGGAGTACAAGGTTGTGTCGGTTGAGACATGGTCTCGCCACCAGACGAAGATCACCTCCACCATGTTCACTCTGCCGGGACTCACGCCCGACACTGAGTACCTGCTCCGCATCGTTGCCATTAACGACATCGGTGAGAGCGAAGCCGGACCAGCGTCTGAACCTGTCACCTGCAAAGATCCATTCGGTAAGTGTATCCAAAATTCACTAGCTCCAATAATCATCAAGTCATGCAATTCTACTATCAAATATAGGATCAAAATGTAGTCAACAACAAACAGATTTCAGTCTGAAAGTGAATTGGTGATCTGTTTTCCAGACAAGCCAAGCCAGCCTGGGGAGATTGACACAGTGAATGTGGCGAAGAACTTCATTGCCATCCGCTGGCACGCTCCTGAGTGTGACGGAGGGAAGGAGGTGCTCGGCTACTGGGTGGAGTACAGGAAGTCCAGCGAAAGCAGCTGGAAGAAGTGCAACAAACAGAGGCTGAAGGAGCAGGAGTTCACCATGCCGGGCCTGGCCGAGGCCACAGAGTACGAATTCAGAGTGTTCGCTGAGAATGAGACGGGCATCAGCAGACCTCGCAGGACTGCAACATGCATCAAGACTAAACTCAGTGGTCAGTCAAGCTTTTATTAGCACATATATTCATATTGTTTACTTGCTATGGTGGTAGAATACCTATGACAGCTGTTAAATAATAACATTGTGTGCTTTCAGTGGAAACCAAACCAAGCTTGAGGAAGGAGATGGATGAGGTGACCGCGAAGCTGGGCCAGCCAGCGGTCATGAAGTGCCAGATCATTGGCCGACCCATGCCCGAGATTAAATGGTACCATGCCGGCAAGGAGGTGGTGGAGTCTCGCAAGTACGAGATGAGCTCTGACGGTCGCAACCACACGCTGTCCATCATGACCGACCAGCAGGAAGATGAGGGAGAGTACACCTGCAAGGCCATAAATGAAGCTGGGGACGCAGAGACCACTGGAGTGCTGGTCCTGGAGGCGGCTCCCAGCTTCCACCCCGACTATCCCCTGAAGGACACCTACTACGCTGGGCTGGGCACCACCCTGCGCATCCATGCCGTGTACATTGGACGCCCCGAGCCCAAGATCATGTGGCTCCATGGTTCTAAGACCCTGGAGAACACGGAGGACATCAACATCGAGACCACCGAGCACTACACCCACCTGGTCATCAAGAACGTCCAACGCAGAGTCAACGGAGGAAAATACAGAATCCGCCTGCACAATCACTTCGGACGGGCCGACACCGCATTCAATGTGGAAATCTATGGTATGTCAATCAAAATATATAGCATACAACCATATATATACATATATACATATATAGTATGTACTGGTATTGAAGTAGTAGTACTGGCATTGAAGTAGTATATACTGGTGTTGAGGTAGTTTGTCCCTGTGTTTGCAGACAAACCTGACATCCCCAAGGGTCCCATCACCCTCGACGCTCTGCTGAAGAACTCTGTGATCATCAGCTGGAAGGCTCCACAGGACAACGGAGGCTCCATGATCACTAACTACATTGTGGAGAAGCGAGAGGACAAGGAGGGCTCAGACTGGGAGCTGGTGTCCTCCTCCGTCAACGGCCTGTCCTGCCGTGTTCCCAACCTGATCGACAGCGCAGGATACTTCTTCCGTGTGTACGCTCAGAATCGCTATGGCAACAGTGAGCCACTCGAGCTAGCTGCACCCATCCTCATCAAGAGTCAACTGGGTGAGCAACACTTTATATATGATTATTATATATTATACATGATGTATTTTTATTATATATATCCTCATCAGTCAACTGATGGTAAACAAAACAGTTATATATTATATTATTTATGATATAATGTATTGTTATTTCATTACGTTTTGAGACGTCTATTGCATACTTTACATGAAGATGTAAAAAGCTTAAATATTCCTTCAACTCTTCCACAGAGAAACCATCCCCGCCACTGTCACCGGTGGTCGCTGGAATCACCAGAGACTCTTGTGTGGTCTCCTGGAAGCCTCCTAGCAGCGATGGAGGATCCAAGATCAAGAGCTACTGCCTGGAGAAGAAGGATAAGAAGGGTGACTGGACACCGGTGACCACTGACGAGATCAAACAGACCGTATTCTCCGTCAAGCGCCTCACTGAGGGCATGGAGTACATCTTCCGTGTGAAATGTGAGAACCTGGGTGGACAGAGTGACTACAGTGAGGAGACCGCCCCCATGGTTCCTGCCATGGCCATGGATGTCCGGGCACCGGCCTTCAAGGAGGAGCTGAGGAACCTGAGTGTCAAACATAAGAGTAACGCTACGCTGGTTTGCAAGATCACTGGACAGCCCAAACCTGTGATCAAATGGTTCAGACGCGGGAAGGAGATCCACTCCGATGGAAAGAAGATAAAAATCCAGGAGTTCAAGGGAGGCTACCACCAGCTGGTCATCTCTGAAGCTGATGAGGAAGACTCCACCGTTTACCAGATCAGAGCTACCAACCAAGGAGGGTCCATCTGTGCTACAGTGTCACTGGATGTGGAGGGTAAGCTTCAAGAGACTCCTCTCACATTGCTAGATGTTAAAACGTATAACAATTGTATACTTGTATACTACCCTGTGATTAACAAATATATCATCTTATTTGTAGTTCCTGCCAAAATCCACTTGCCGAAGAACCTTAAGGATAAAGAAGCCATCCCTGCCCTGCGTGGAGAGATGGTGAACATTAAGATTCCCTTCGGTGGCAAGCCAGACCCTGTTATCACCTGGCAGAAGGGACAGGACCTGATTGACAGCAACGGCTACTACCAGGTCATCGTCACAAGGTCATTCACCTCCCTGGTCTTCCCCAACGGAGTGGAGAAGAAGGATGCTGGTTTCTACATTGTTTGTGCCAAGAATCGCTTCGGCATCGATCAGCAGACAGTTGAGCTGGATGTGGCTGATGTCCCAGATCCTCCACGTGACATCAAAGCCAGCGATGTGTCTCGGGACTCTGTGACCCTTAACTGGGTGGCCCCAGCAAATGATGGCGGTAGCAAGGTTATCAGCTATATCGTAGAGAAGTGTCCCACCACTGCAGAGAGGTGGGAGCGTGTTGCCCAGGCTCGTGACACCCACTACACTGTCATCAACCTGTTTGGAGGAACCAGCTACCAGTTCAGAACCATCGCCGTCAACAAGTTTGGACAAAGTGCTCCTTCTGAGACCACCGGCCCCGTCATGACTAAGGAGGACAAATCCAGAGTTCTCCTGTATGACAGGGAGGTTGATGATACAGGCCATGTGCCCAGGGGCAAAGCTCCACACTCCGGAGCCAGTAATTTACACAACAAGTTTGCGGTAGCTGAGGAGCTGGGCAGAGGTCAGTTTGGTATTGTCCACCGCTGTATTGAAACCAGCTCTGAGAAGACCTACATGGCCAAGTTTGTCAAAGTGAGGGGTGCAGATCAGGCAATTGTTAAGAAAGAAATTGCAACGCTCAATTTGGCGAGACACACCAACTTCCTCCTTCTCCACGAGTCCTTCGACAGTCCCGAGGAGCTGGTGTTGATCTACGACTTCATCTCCGGTGTTGACATCTTCGAGCGCCTCAACATGGCCGACTTTGAGCTTAATGAGCGTGAGATTGTCAACTACATCAGACAGGTCTGCTCAGCTCTGGAGTTCCTGCATGATGAAAGCTATGGATGCTTTGACATCAAGCCTGAGAACATTGTGTACACAACAAGAACCAGCTCTAATGTGAAGATCATTGAGTTGGGCCAGTCCAGGCACCTGACTCCTGGAGACCAAATCAAGATTCAGTATACCACAGCTGAGTATGCTGCTCCTGAGATCCACCAGTGCGACATGGTGAGCACCGTGACGGACATGTGGTCTGTTGGTGTCCTGGCCTACGTGCTCCTCAGTGGCTTGAATCCATTCGCTGCTGAAACCACCCAGCAGATGATCGACAACATCTCCAACGCAGTATACAGCTACGATGATGAATCCTTTAAGCAGGTCAGCGTTGAGTCTTTAGATTTCACAGACCGCCTGATGACCAAGGATCGCAAGCATCGTATGAGAGCCGTGGAGGCCCTGGAGCATCCCTGGCTGAAGAGGCCAGCAGAGGAGCTGAGCACCAGGATGATGCAGACCAGCAGGCATAAGAGATACTACCAGGCCATGGTGAGGAAAGAGTGGAACACAGTGGTCTCTGCTGCTCGCGTGGCCAGCGGCGGGTCCATCCGATCCCAGAGAGGAGTCTTCGTTGCCAAGGTGAAGATTGCTCCGTTTGAGCATGGCCCCGTAGCAGGGCAGATTGGCCATTCTGTTGTCAACGAAGGAGACAACGTCAAGTTCGTATGCAACATTGAAAACTATGACAGCACCACTGAAGTGACCTGGTACTGTGGTGTCAGGCAGCTTGAAGCTGGGGATAAGTATGAAATCAACTATGAGGATGGCGTGGCTGTAATCATCATTAACAAGGTCACAAGGTCCGATGACGGCACTTACAGATGCAAGATAGTTAATGAGTATGGAGAGGACAGTGCCTATTCTGAGCTCTTCATCAACAGTGTCAGGTCTTACCGTGACTTCTTCACCACCCGTGTGGTGAAGAGGGTGAAGAGAAGAGTTGACACTGCCAGGATGCTGCAGAAGCCTCCAGAGTTCACCCTGCCTCTGGTCAACCGCACCGCCTACATTGGAGAGGACCTGCGCTTCGGTGTGACCATCACCGTGCACCCCGAGCCTCGCGTCATCTGGCATAAATCTGGACAGAAGCTTATCCCTGGAAGTGACGACAAGAAATACACATTCATTAACGACAAGGGTCTGTACCAGCTCATCATTCACCACCTGGAGGTGGACGACGATGCAGAGTACAGCGTTGTGGCTCGTAACAGGTATGGAGATGACAGCTGCAAGGCTCGCCTCACTGTTGTTCCTCGTCCCAAGCCAGCAGACCTCACCTTGCGACCCATGTTCAAGCGCCTGCTTGCAAATGTTGACTGCAGGGAGGGCCAGAATGTGCGCTTTGAGATCAGAGTTTCTGGCCGGCCTGAGCTGAAATGGGAGAAGGACGGCACACCGCTGGCCTTTGGTCCGTCTATTGAGGTTGTCCACGAGGGCCTGGATTACTTCATCCTGCACGTAAGAGACACCCTCCCCGAAGACTCTGGGGTGTACAGAGTCACTGCCACCAACTCTGCTGGATCGGCCAGTTGTCAAGCCATCCTGAAGGTGGAACATGTCACTCATGTAAAGAAGGAGTTTGAGATGAGTGAGAAGGACAGGAAGAAGTTGGCTGAGAAGGAGGCCTTGGACAAGAAGGTGAGGCTCTCTCAGATTCTATCTGGTACTGACGTTATGCCTCTGCCACCTGTGGCCATGCAGGCAGTCAGAGAAGCAGCTACCATGTTCAAACCTGCCGTGACAACAAAGAAGGGTGAAAAGACAGAGGCTGAGATACAAAAGGAGAAAGAGGAAAAGAAGAAACGGGCGGATGAGAAGAGGATGCGCATGCCATACGATGTGCCGGCCCCTCGTGTCATCAACCCAGCTGCCCTGGAAGAGGATGTAGAGATCAAAAACTTCAAGCCTTTCTCTGACATGAAGTGGTACAAGAAGCTGCGTGATCAGTACGAGTTCCCTGAGCCCATGGACAAGATCCATCAGAAGAGGTTGAAGCGCATCCGTCTCTCCAGGTGGGATCAGTTCTACGAGGTGCCATTGCCAAGAATTAAAGACCACTACAAGCCTAAGTGGCACATCCCATCCGTGAGCCAGGACGACCTGGAGACGGTGAGGCCTGCGAGGCAACGCACTCCTTCCCCTGAGATGGAGGCGTACAACCGGATCAGGAGAAGATCTCTGGGAGACTTCTCTGATGAGGAGCTCCTGCTGCCTGTGGACGAGTACCTAAGAATGAAGAGAACTGAGGAGGAAAGGCTTTGTCTGGAGGAGGAACTGGAGCTTGGCTACTCTCGCTCTCCCCCCAGCCTCAGCCCGGTACGTTTTGAGCTGTCAACCCTGCGCCCCTCCTCTCCTAGAAGAGTCTACAGCGATGATGAAGAGATGGAAGATGTCAAGAGGTATGAGTCTTATCGCATCCCATCTAAATATGAGGCAGGCCCGAGCTTCATCGACCTGCGCCAGAGACACGACAAGGCTACTTTTAGACCTCCTAGACAGAAGCAAAGGGTTTACGAGGAGAAGGAGGACCAGGAACTTCTGCGCCCACACAAAACCAACCAGAGAATCACTTCCTACAAGAGCGAGCTCAAACGCATGGAGTTTGAGGAAAAGACTAGAGTCTCGAGGAAAGAGACAACTGTTACTACCGCCACAGTTTCTGAAGCAGTTGAATCTGAGTACATCTCCTGTGTAGCCTCTGCATTTATTCCTAAACCAATCAAGAAGCTTCCTCCACCTGAGCCTGAGAGGAGATCCACTACCCCTGAGAGGGCTTCCAAAGCAGATGTTGCCTTTCCCAAAGTCGACTTCCTGTCACGCTACGAGGTGAGGAAGCAGGCTCTGAGGTCAGAGAGGAGGTCAGTGGAAAGGAAGGTGGATATGGTGAGTCAGGCACCCTTCAGTCTGGACCACGCCCCACGTGTCACCATCAGGATGCGCTCACACCGTGTACCCTATGGCTCTAACACCAAGTTCACCCTCAACATCCAAGCCAAACCTGAGGCTGAAATCAAGTGGTACCATGATGGAAACCTGATTCACCAGGGCGGGAAGTACCACATGAGCAACATCAGTGGTGTGCTGACTCTCCAGATCATTGAATGTGTTACAGAGGATGCCGGTACCTACCGTGTTGTCTGCAAGAATGCCAAAGGAGAGACATCAGACTACGCCACACTGGATGTGTCAGGAGCAGAATATGCTGCCTTTTCTTCATTCCGCAAGGAGGAGGAGCCACCGTCCGCCCATCTGCCTGAGATGACTAAGACAGAGGTGTACCACGTCTCATCTTCAAAGACAACTGTTCAGGAAACTTTCAAGGAAACTATCCAGGAAACTGTCCAGGAAACCACCACAGTTGTTGAGAAGAAAGTGGAGAAGCCTAGCCTTCCAGCCAAGATCTTGAAGAAACCACAGTCTCTTATTGTTGAAGAGGGACACCTTGCCAAATTTGAGTGTGATGTTGATGGTGATCCAACACCTTCTATTACCTGGCTGCATGAAGGGGTCGCTATAGGTTCCTCTGCCCGACACCACATTGCCTCTACTCAACACAGCTCTACCTTTGAGATTTCTTCTGTTCAAACGTCTGATGAAGGCAGCTACACTCTGGTGGTAGAGAATTCTGCAAGTAAACAGGAAGCTCATTTTACCTTGACTATCCGCAAGACTGAATCAAAGGAGAAATTAGTAGCTTCTCCTAGGGTTGTTTCACCAGAGGCCAAATCTCCACTTGCAAAGTCCCCCGAGCCGATCAAGTCACCTCGAAGACTCAAGTCCCCTGAACCAATCAAGTCCCCCCAGAGAGTCAAGTCCCCACAAACCGCCAAGTCCCCTACTCCCTCTGAAAGGGTTCTGTCTCCAACCGAACCAGGCTCAGATGCATCTTACTTCCTGATGCAGCCCAGCTCCCAAAATGTAAACGAGGGACAAGGGAGGGAGGTGAAGTGGCTGGAAAACAACAAGATGGTCAGTATGCTCGTTGTTACAGTCGTTAAATATTGTTCATTGGTTGATTTGACATAACCTAAAAAGTAACTAATGATTTAGTGTTATTTAAAGGACATTACCGGTCTGGGTGAAACCATCGTAACTGTCTCTGCTTGCTTCACTAAAACAATACAATTTGTCTAAATGACTTTGTTGCGCCGATTCTTGTATGGTGATTTTCTGTTATGCTGGCCACAAACTCCGTACTAACCAACGCACATTTATTCCAAAATGACGAAAGTGCTATATTGCCCTTATTTACATTTGTGGTAGGCGCTCTCAAACTAAATGTTCTTCGGCAGATTGGGTACAAGGAAGTAATTTTGCTAAATTATATTTTGTAACAGATGTTTTATTGAAGTCAGGCAAAATGGTAACGATGTTTGATCACCCAGACCGGTATTGTCCTTTAAGTTGTTGTTTCACTTGCAGCTTCTTATTTTGATGTCTATTCTTTACCAGAGCATTAAACTGATTCAACCTGGTTCAACCTCTCCATGTGCAGGTGTCTATGGCATCAAACAGGAGACTGAGCCACTCCAAGAACATATGGACCACAAGAACACATGTGGAGAGCTGCGATGAGCACACCTCCCTGAAGATCTGTGCTTTGAAGGAGGCGGACGCCGGAGCCTACACCCTCAGACTCTCCAACGAGTTTGGCTTCGACTCTGCAACTAACATTCACATTCGGTCCATGTAAAACTAAAACACTTTTGTCTCCATCCCCTCCTTCACAACCTTTTTATTTATTGAATTAGCTCAAATATTCTTACTTGATAAAGACCTGGATTTCTGTTCTTGTAAATATGAACTATTTTTATACCAAACTTGACATTAATTTATGCCAAACTAGACTAAAGTCTAAAGTTGTTATAAACTGTGCCATATTGGATAATTATGACTTAGGATTTTTGAACCACTTTTCTGGGACGTGTACATAATGTATATAGCCGAATTTAACGGTTATGAAAAATGTATGAATTGTTATTTATGACAATATTAACTGAAAGAAAAGCAACAAAATGTTTTCACAGGAGAAAGTTTCAAATGAAACGAATACCCATGGAAACGTAGAAACTAAAACACTGTGCCTCAACAACAAGTTGAAGTCTTAAGATTGCCTCAACAGGTAGAGAGGCTCCCTGTTGATGTTATGAACAAGATTCAGAGACAAAACTCTAAATATGCACACGCTTCTGCGTGTGATGTTATGGTATCTATGAAATGTAACATGAGCATAAGACCCTGAGTGCTGTTTGCATATTACCCTCATGTAAGCAGTATGAACTGGTCTTGTGCTCAGACTGACCGTGTCATACCACCATTTGAAAGACATGCCCAGAGTGCGAGCGGCCTGCTCTCTGGGCATTAGATTTTATTGTGCGTTGTTTCTGGCAAAGGACTGCTGGGTTGTGTTTTAAAGTACCATCACCTGGCCATAAGGAAGAAGAAAAGTCAACCCAGCACTTCTGTGCAGAAACAGTGCTCTCGAGGAGGATTGCTCAGTAACGTGTGTGAGTGTGTGTTTCTAGCTTGTAGTCTTTCACCTGTCGCTAGTCAGGGTCTTCTTCAAAGCAAATGTACCACAGTGATGACACCTACTGTGTAATGAAAAGCAAATGTAATAGTGTGGAGCCCTACACTTTGATTTAATTATACTGTTGATGTAGAATTGCGATTATATACATCCTCCTCGAGTTGTATGCATTACTGATTTAATAAAGCATGATTTCAGCACTATAGTAATGCCTCTGTCGGTTTACTAGGATACAATCACTGGGATCACAACTCACTAGTCTTAGTCTCGTAGAAAGTCTTAGTCTCGTAGGAAGAGGGGGTCTGTAGTATGGGTGGAAGGTAAGATAGGCATAAGATAGAGGTGTAAAGAGCTGAGCATTGAATGTGCAGTGGGGTAAATATTAAGATTGTGATGCAGATGATAATAGAAAAAACTATAAACTGGTAAAAGATTTGCCTACCGGCTGGCTGTGCAGTACCAACGAAAACATCCCCCATCGTGGGATAAATTGGCAATAGCTGGAGCAGACTGGTTCTCTGCTTTCATTAAGAGTAACCTAGTCTGACTCAATGCATTGCTTTTACGCATTTAACTCCCTCAGTTCCGTTTGCATTTAGATTTGTGGTTGCAGCCAGCCATCAAGCTTCCCGTTCTGCTCTATGATTCATGTAAGACCAATCCACCTAATCACAGCTCAAGGGGCACCCAATTGGCCTACCCAAATTGTAAGAGTCTTCCTCCAGGCTCTCTTGTACAACGAAAGTGTCACAAAAGAGACTGGAAATCGAGGCTAAGGAGAAACAAAACGCCCCACCAAGACTCAAGCTTCAATAGGTTCAATGTAGGGATGTGTTTTGATGACTTGAGTCCTTTCCAGATATGGCTTTAAGAGGGGTGATATATGGAATGTCAAGACCGGTATCACAACTGTGCAAACACCAAACTGGGTGATTGCTAGACAGGGAGCAAGGCAAGTAGATGCTATGCTATCTCTTCTACAGAGAGGGGTGTTTCACTTGTGTATAGTAAATACACAGTTCACAGAGATAGGCCAATATGATCTGTTGGATGTGGGAATAGATCAGGCTGGATGCAGGATGATGAGTTCTGCTCATCCTCAAGCATTTTTCAATGCAAAAAAGGTGAGCCCCGTCAAAAAAGTCCTACTCCTGGACACAGTTCCCACCTGTCAATCAACACCATCAGCTTTTGTAGGGAGGTCTGTATTGTGATGTCCTTTCTACTTTGCTGGTCACATAAGCTACAGCCATTGGGCAGAAGTGTATATGGGCCATTCAAGAAACAGGTCAATTCAGTGGTTGATTGATCCATGGATGCGAATGAATCCAGGAAAGACTATGACCATTTAAGATATAGCTGGTATTGTCTAAACAGCCTTTCCATGTGCAGCCTCTCCTACCAATATTCAAGCAGCATTTCAATGCACTGGAATCTGGCCAAGATTATGAATTTGCACCATCTCAGGTGACTGATCAGGGCGATCAGTCAGACAGGGCGTCCCATCTTGCTACCAGGCATCCCAACCGGCCGAACACCAGGGCTCCTCCCCTCTAAACCCCAGACTTCCTCGCCTCTAAAGCTCCAGGCATCCTCTAATCCAAACCTTCAGGCAACGATGACGCTGCACTGCCGGTGACATGGAGGAGGGCTCCTGCTGCAAATTGTTTGTTTACTCGTATCGTCCGTAATGTCGCTGTTAATATCCCCGTTTTATGTTGGTGTCCAGTGGGCACAATGTGCAAGACGTACGCTGAAAGTGACTCGAGCCCTGAACCGTGTATTTTATACATGTGACGTGAGACGGAAAGGAATGGAGCAGATAGCACTGGCGTGGCTAATCCTGTCTGGCCGCTTTATCCAGTGTCTTGCGGATGGGATCATCGGCCAGCTAACTTACAGCGGAACCGAGCTGCTGGCACTGCGGGACAGCGGAGCTCTACCATCGGCAGGACTACTCAACGATGTGCCCAGGGAGCTATGCCGGCATCACGGAACAGGCCGTCGGCGTGATGGGAAGGCGAGGAAGAGGGGCAGGAGAGGCGGTGTGAGGCAGCGCACCCGGAGGGCTAGCAAGCTACCGCTGCTGCAAAGCTACTGCTGCTGTTGTGTAACTCCCACTCCTTACGAAACAAGCTGGATGAACTGCGCGTACTGGCCAGAGGCTGTTATGAATACCGTGAGTCGGTCTAAGGATTTTTACAGAAACTTGGTTTAACAGAGATGTACCAGACAACTTCGTACAGGTGGACGGGTTTTCTCATGTACGTCTGGACAGAGACGAAAACTCGGGAAAAACAGGGGGAGGAGGAGTATGCATTTATATCAAGGACAGTTGGTGTTCAAACTTTGCAATAAGAGATACTATATGCAACCCGGACTTGGAGCTACTGTGTTACTTTACGTCCACACTACCTGCCAAGGGAATTTAGCAACATATTTGTGTGCGCCGTCTATATCCCACCAAGTGGGAATGCCAACAGAGCAGCAACTCAAATAGCTGACTGTGTCTATCGTCACCTACAGAACAAACCTGACGCTCCAACACTGATACTAGGGGACTTTAATCACTGCAGCCTGAATAAAAGTCTACCTGGTTTCTATCAATATGTGAAGTGTAACACCAGAAATAATAACATTCTTGATAAGTGCTATGGAAATGTCAAGGATGCCTATAAAGCCAGAGCCAAACCTCCCCTTAGCAACTCTGACCACAACGCAATCCATCTGCTACCCACGTATCGGTCAGTTTTTAAGTCCAGCAAACCAGAAATCCGAACTGTAAAGGTGTGGTCTGATGAAAAAATTGAGGAATTGAAAGGATGTTTCCTCTCTACAGACTGGGACATCTTTCTCAAGGATGCTGACATCGACAGCGCAACAGAATACACAACTGACTACGGGGCACGGGCCCTATCTTGCCGGTCTGAAACGCAAGTATCAAACGCAAAGCGCAAGTAGCTTTGTGGGCGGATCTTGGGCGCTGTTGCTATTATGCCGGCGGGATAAATGACGCTTGCACCCAGCGCAAATCTAAAATGGGTTGGTCTGAAGTAGCTACATTAGTCATAGGTGTGGTTTGGGCGTAACGTGCAATAAACCAATCAGAGCGTCGTCTCACATTCCCTTTAAATGCAGGCGCACTTGTTCCATGGCGAGCACATCGCGCATCGCCACTACTGGACCCAGACGTGTCCAATCCCGCCGTAGCGCGCGCATGCCCATCAGAGGGAAAAATAATTAGTTCTTCTGTTTAAATCTTTTCAGCTTTTCATTTTCCGTTGACAAAATGTAAATAAAGAAATGTCACAAAGACATACTTTCCGATGTTTTGGCCTCACTCTCACTGAATCACGAGGTTATGAATGCATGGTGATATATTTGCAATGTAGTCTAACATTAGACCAAGATTACTTTGCTTATAGATGATGCAGCTCTTCTGTCAAATAAGCTCTCCTCTCCCATGCTGCTGCTGGGGTATTTGGGTTAAGGTTACATGCCGCTATTCCGACATGCCGCTACTTAGACATTGACGTCTAGTGGTCGGAGTGGCGGCATTAATATTATTTTCCAAGCGTCCCACTACTGCGACAATTTTTTTTCCCCATTGTCTGAGTAGCGGCACTTTACTTTTTTTCAAACGTCCTGCCATTCCGACATGAGGCCATTAATATTTGTCATTATCATTGTACTTTTAATTAATTAATTAATGTGATTATACCCATATGTTCTGGACTTAGCATACACGCAGCTTATGCATGGGTGTGACAAATACATGGGAAAACAATTTCTAAAAAGAGCCAATCATCCAACTTCGAGGCTGCCCCTAGTTGGTAATATATAGGACTAGCCTATCCATATCAAATCCAAAAGCAACAATCTTCATAACAAAATCAGAGTATCCTTTTCAAAAAATATTATTTCGCCGTTCTTAAATTAGGCTTCCACAGCGCAAAAAAGGTAGGCCTACACCTTGAAACTTTGTTCAATCAACTTAAAGTCCGATTAAACTTCATTCAAAGGCAGTCCATAATTCTAATTAAATTGATTTCTAACGAACAAGTCCAAATTTCAGGTCCTAGAGCTTTATTCGTGCTTCTTCTTATATATTTTTAAGTAGACTGCTGGCCTGCACGCACAGAGTTTGTTTGATGCATGGAGTTTCAACCTTTTCCCCCTGAGAGCTGAATAAAAATGAGGAGAGCTCCCTGTCTTTTACATAATGTGTAGGCCTAACATTTATTCACATGGCCGGTTCAAAATCACCTAGTTTTTGACTGAAATATGTGCCGATATCAATTATTGTGAAAAACATTGTTTGGAGTAGAGGTCTGCACTCGCGATGCAAATGGAAGCTCATTGCGGGTGCGGGCGGGATGATAGAGGTAGGCCTACATTTATTCTATATTAATAACTATTATTATTATTCTATTGCACTTTCTATGAAAAGTAGGCCTAATTGTCATAATAGCGGTACCAAAAAAGATCGGATGCGGGCGGGATGATAGAGGTAGGCCTACATTTATTCTATATTAATAACTATTAATATTATTCTATTGCACTTTCTATGAAAAGTAGGCCTAATTGTCATATTAATAACTATTATTATTATTCTATTGCACTTTCTATGAAAAGTAGGCCTAATTGTCGTAATAGCGGTACCAAATTGTAGTAGGCCTAATTGTCGTAATAGCGGTACCAAATTGTCGTAATAGCGGTACCAAAAAAGATCGGATTAGGGGCATGTCTAAATAGAGGCATGTCGTAATGACGGGATGTCGTAATGGAGGGTTGTCGTAATAACGGGCTGTCGTAATAAAGGGCGGACCCCGGGTTAAATGGCATCGGCACATGCAGTTCAACATCACGTCTCCTGAAGTCCTGTAATATTTCTTCATTTATGTCATCAACACATCCACGATTCATGGAAATGTTGTGTAAAACACAACATGCCACAAAGAATGCTGTGACTTTTTGAGGACTGTACTGTAAAGCGCCTCCTGATTTATCCAAACACCTGGGGCCGTATTCACAAAGGATCTTAGGGCTAAAAGTAGCTCCTAACTGGCGAATTTAGGAGAAACTCCTAAAAATAATGGGCGTGTCAGTCTTAAATTTAGGACTCCTAATTTTTTTCACTAAGAGCAATTCACAAAGGATCTTAGGCCTAAAAGTAGCACCTAAGTCTAGGAGAGCTTAAAAGTCCTCGAGAGGACTCCTAACTCACTAAGACCTATTCACAAAGAATCGGAAAATGGCTGCGAGACGAAATGTTTTGGAGACAATGGAAGACTGTGAATTGATCAAGAGATATAGGCTAAATCGTGAGGGTATAAAACTTGTTGTGGAATTAGTGCGGGATGCAATAACATCCCCGACTAACAGGAATAACTCGATTAGGAAATAAAATGTTTGGCAACACTACGATATTTAGCAACAGGGAAAATGCAAGTTTGCAATGCCGACGATTTAGGAATATCGCAACCATCAGTCAGCCATAAACCGAACCATCAACGCGCTCTGTAGACCACATATCAATTCAATTAAATTCAAACTTTATTAAGGACACATCTCATGAAAGGTCCATAACACCAACATAACACAATAATAAGAAAATGATAAAAATAGAATAAAAATACACACACACACACACACACACACACACACACACACACACACACACACACATATATATATATATATATATATATATATATATATATATATATATATATATATATAAATGTAGCCTACATATATGTAAATATACACACACACACAATTCCACAATGATCCTATATTTACATACAGGCTAGAAGAGCTGACAGAGCAGTTCAAAGTTGGTTAAGGCTGAAATAATACCATTAATATCATCCAACAGTTTATTCGGTTTCCTTTGGACAATCAACAACTACACAGGATCAAAGCCAACTTCATGGCATGCAGGTATGCCGGTGTGGTCTGTGCTATTGACGGGACGCACATACAAATAATTGCGCCATCAAAAGATGAGGACGTGTTCGTCAATAGAAAGAAAGTACATTCCATCAACACGCAGATTGTTTTTGATGCAACTTTTAACATTCTTGATGTTGCGAAGTGGCCTGGGTCTACCCATGATCCGCGTATTTTAATGGGGAGCGGTCTGAGGCGTGAGGCGCCGTGTACCAGTTGGGTGTCTTGCTGGGTGACAGTGGCTGTCCCTGCAAGACGTCTTGACACCTCTCAATCCACAACCGGGAGCACAGTTAAAGTATAACATGCACGTGATTACGCAGATTACGATTAGTCCTATGCGTAAAAAACATCGTATTAGCTCTTTGTCGCCTTTTATTTGCTGAATCCATATTTATTATTGTTTGCTGTGTTCCTCCATATATGTTAGGGCACACAAAAATACACGAAATCTTGTGGAGAGAGGATGTGATCACAGTGATCACTGTATGCGCCATTCTCCACAACCGGTATGGGCTTTTATTAAAAGTGTTGAATAGTGGAGATATGCTCATTGAATAATAGTTTGCAGGGTGCTTTTAATTGCCTCCTTGAATTAATGCAATTTACGTATTTTTATTGTTTTTATTGTTTATCTCTCTCTCTTTAACGTGCATATAGGCTACAACGTCATTATCGTGGTCTGCACAAACTTGTCATCATGCGTGTATTCTGCTAACTGCACTGTCCATAACTATTTGATAGGGATGTCTAGCGGAGGCTATTTCCTTGTTCTTCGGTGATTTAGTGGGCTCGTTTCCACAGAGACCGCCTGCTCTGAACAACCAATCACCGTACTGACCGCTTCTAAACTCGTGCACGAGAATCAACGTAATCCATAGCAACGGCGCGTCACTCTTAGTGATTTGTCCTTAGTATGAGTAGGTCTCAGCGGCTTTGTGAATAACTTTTAAGAAAAAACTCCTACGTAAAATGTTTTAGCGCGAGTTAGGAGCACTCCTAGCGGTAAGATAAAATGCTTTGTGAATACGGCCCCTGAAGCGCATTTTCAGTATGCCGAATGTTCTTTCAATTACCCTGCGTGTTTCTGTTTGTTTTCGATTATAAAACATTTCACGCGCTGTTGCTGGCATAATAAAAGGTGTCATCCTGGTGTCCTTATATACCTATGTGTCTTGCGACTATTGGTCAAACAGGTTAATTTGATCCTGGTCATTACTATTAGCCTGAATATTTTGGGTAACTGTACGCTAGATTTATGCCTATTTTTTCCACATAAGTGGTAATATTTTTGCTTGTATGTATGGTTTGCAAAAATGGGAACTGCTTCCTTGTAGATGAGAGAAGCAAAGTGTATGCACGTTGTACACACGCTACATTATGGCCAGGGACGGGCTGGCCATCGGGAGGTTCGGGAGATTTCCCGAACGGCCGGCCGATTTCAGGCCGAGCCGGCCGGCCGTAATAATTTTTTTATTTTATTGGGTCAGTCCAGATTTTTGGACTGCACCCCCCCCCCCCCCCCCATCAACAATCACGCACCCCCCGTCAACAATCACGCATCCCCCCCCCCTCAACAATCGCGCACCCCCCCCCCCCCCCTCCCTGTTGTGGGCCGGTCCAGGAGAAAATTTCCCGGGCCGAATTTTGTTCCCAGCCTACCCCTGATTATGGCCAAGCATGCGCCCTTAAAATAGCATCTGAATAAGCACCACTGACTTTAGACGAGGTTTTTCCTGGTCTGTGGTGCAAATGTTGTCTAAAACTGCAAAATAGCACCAGGGAACGTTTGCGTCAGGACACGCCTCCTGTTTTCGCTGAACCGCCCCCGGAGCGCAAGTTCATTCCCTAAGTTAAGGACTTACGCCGGTTGAGGGAAAATTCCAATGTGCGTCGGGTGCAAAATAGGAATTGTTGTCAAGTCCTACTCTTGTTCAACATCCAAAGGACACAGGGACAACTCAATTTCCGACTCAATCACTTTTATTCTTTTGGCTTTGTCAGTTGATTGGTCCATTCAGTAGATTTGCCAGTTAATTAGGTTGTAAACCTTTAAAGACAGAGAACAAAAGTTGCCATTTAATTAAACATTTAAAATTGAATTTAACACAAAATCATACATATTAAGCAGCATTTCAACACCATGAAAGTAAATAAACATTTTCACCGACCATTGGCGTCTTTGGACTGAACCTATGCGTGAACTTGGAGCGTGTCTTCTCTCTGAAGTTTGTTCTCCTGAATGACTGAGAACCCTTGTCTTCACAGGTGCTCCAACTCAGTGACAATGACTTGATTTGGTAACAAGCAGCCATCTTGCTGCTCCTGGTGCACTCTGGGAAGTGTAGTTCTTTGAGACCCAGCTGAGATTCAGCTCAACAATTGCACAAGCGCCAATGTACAAAGTCAATTGTGCTGAGTGCAAGATAGGGCCCTACATCTCCTTTTGTGTCGACTCTATCATTCCACAGAGAACTGTTAAGATATACCCGAACATTAAGGAGTGCATTAACAGGAAACATCTGCCTTCAAACTTAGTGACACAGAGGGAGTCAGAACAGCTAAAAAATACCTCAATAAACACATGAGAGCAGCTAGGTTGCAGTATAAGGAGCGGGGAGAACAGGATTTGTCTATGCACAACTCCAAAAAACTGTGGGACTCAATTAGAGGAGTGACTAACATGGAGGCAAAAAGGAAGCCTCTGGTTGCTCAGGATGAAACTTTAAAGGCAAATGTACTGAATCAATTTTATATGCGTTTTGAATCTGATAACAACAGGGACTGCTGTGTTGTATTAGAAAATGTAACTTGTAATGTGAAAGACAGGATTTTTATAGATCCATATGCTGTAACCAAGGTTTTTAAATCCATGCACTTGAAAAAAGCGACAGGGCCAGATAATATGTCCACCTTTCTTTTAAAGACATTTGCAGAGGAACTGACTCTGGCATGGCAACAGCTGTTTCAGCTCTCCATTGATCAACACCGTACCTGAGATCTGGAAAAAGTCCATTATAATTCCAGTCCCTAAAAAGACATGTCCTAGGGAGGACAATGATTATAGGCCTGTTGCACTAACTTCTAATGTCTTCAAGTCCTTGGAACTGCTCATGTTAAATGCACTTCGTGCAGAGGTGGAGCCAGTGTTAGATAAATATCAGTTTGCATATACAAAAAAACGCAGTACAAGTGATGCCTTATCGACTATAATGCACCTTACACTGAAGCACCTTGAAAACCCGGGTGCATATGCCAGACTGATCCTCGTTGATTTTAGCTCTGCTTTTAATACAATCCAGCCACATATTCTCCTTAGAAAACTAGCTCTTCAGAATGCTAATCCTTTTTTAATAAGGTGGTGCCACTCTTTCCTCACTAAGAGGCCACAGCAGGTCAAGTTTAATTCTTCCCTATCAAGTACAGAAATAAGCAGCACTGGTGCACCCCAGGGGTGTGTCAGTTCACCATTCTTGTTTACTGCTGTGGATAGGTTTGTGGACTGGTGCGACGACCATAAATTACACATTAACACCTGTAAAACTGTGGAAATGCTGTTTGACCCCAAATCAATTGGTGATCACAGCCCTGTGACCATACATGGTAATAACATTAATCAAGTGACTTCATGCAAGTACCTAGGCATTCACATTGACAGTGACTTGAGCTGGCAGACACAGATAGCCACTGTTTGTGCCAGAACTCACCAGCGCCTCCACTTTTTACGTAGACTACGGCTGTTTGGCGTCTGCAAAAACATAATGTTAATTTTCTATAGAGCAGCAATAGAGTCAATTCTACGGTATGGTATCACCAGCTGGTTTGGGAACCTAAATGTCAAATCAAAATCACAGATTCTCAACCTGGTCAGAGTAGCGGGTAAGATCATGGGTCACTCCCCCCTTAACCCTCAGGTACTGTTCGACCAGGCTGTCATCACTCAGGCAAAAAACATTCTAAATGACAGTTCCCATGTTTTGAACAATGAATATTCATTAATGCCCTCAGGGAGAAGGTACAGGGTCTCCTTATGTAAACACAACCGGTTCAAACACTCCTTTGTCCCATTGTCAGTCAAGCTCATTAATGAGCAAATGTAGGGAGGTTTCTGTGTAGTGTATTGTATTGTATACAGTGTATTAGCTACTTGGTGTACCAGGAAGCACCCTAAATAAGCGCCAGCACTGTGATATGCACCAGCACTTTAATCTGTAACAGCATTTTAATATACACTAGCACTTTAATATGCACCAGCACTTTACTGTGCACTGCACTTTAAATGTGTACCTGAACTGTACTGTACTGTGAACCTAATCTGTACCAGCACTTTTTTAATATGCACTAGCACTTTAATATGCACCAGCACTTTACTGTGCACTGCATTCAAATGTGTTCTAGAACTGTATTTTAACCTAATCTGTACCAACATTTTGTTTTTTTTAATATTGACAAGTGCTTTAATATGCACTGCATTCAAATGTGTTCTAGAACTGTATTCTTAACCTAATCTGTACCAGCATTTCTAAACATTGACAAGCACTTTAATAGGCGCTAGCACTTTATTGTGCACTGCAATTTGAATGTAGCCTGGCTCCGCCCACCTACGTACTTCCGCTCAAATTTCATTTCACTTCAGTACTAGGTCTGGCGATGCTACTATGTTAGGGACTGTACGATATTTACCGGGGGGGGGAGGGCCGGTCGTCAGGGGGGGAGGGCCTAGGATAATCTTTTTAAGCCTTAGGGGAGGGCCCAGGAGAATATTTTTGGCCTGGGGGGAGGGCCGAGGAAAATTATTTTATGGGGGGGCAATCGTCATGACTCATGCCGAGTTCGATGTTTAAATGAAAGATAGGATAGCCTGTAAGGAAGTGAACGTCTCCTTTACCATAACCATAACCCTTTTTGGAGTGAATTGTTTCACAGTAGACTGCGGACGCTGTAGACTCTGCTCTGCGAGCGGACGCTGTAGACTCTGCTCGTCTCATACCACCGCGAACGGGTTTATGAGACCCCAGATCGTTTCACACAGATGCGGGAGGGTACCTTTGGCGTCAGTATCCAGGGCTTAATTTGGGCCGGAACACGCCGGAATATGTTCCGGCACCTCCAACGGTGGATCCGGCACCTTTTTTATTTTTTTATTCCCCCCCCCCCCCCCCCCGCCGTCAGTGGTTACGATCGCGCAACCCCGTCATCAGTCCGCGGTCCCCCCCCTCCCGTTGACAATCACGAACACCCCCCCCCACCCACCCCCGGGCGTGACAAATCGTCGGTAGGCCTATATTACGAGTTAGGATGAGAACGGGTTGTCTGCCGAAACCGTCAAGTCTAAATCATGCGATAGGCGCGCACGATGACATCCTCACAGCATGCACACGGGCTGTGTGTGGACTCGGGTCTGCGGCCGGGTCCGCGGGTCCGGTGCTGGGTCCGCGGCTGGCGGGTCCGGTGCTCCCCCCCCGTTGACAATCGCGCCGAATGTAGAGCATATTGTAATGCAGCGTTGAATGGATGAATAGCTTACATAAGGGTCCCCAGCACTTTTCAAACCACACTCAGCTTATGGTTATTGTCCCCACCACTTCTAAAACCAAACTGACGCCACTGACCACATAGACCAAGAATCGCAGGGTGATCATTAGTCGCTCTTAGTCACAGTAGTTTGTGTTTTGTCTTATAATAGCCTATAAGGTACAATGTCATCAGCCAAGTTGTGAAATTATTGGGGGAGTCTCGTAACATTGATAAAAGCAGGCTTGTCCCCATTCTCAAGTTCAAGGCACAGCGTGGCATAAACCCCTGCTCTTGCTGCGTGTGTACCCGTGTGTGTGTATGTGTGCTTATGTGGCCGTTTTAACCTTGTAAACGTCATTTTCCGACCAATTTTATTTGATTCACGTAGCGGGGAGGGCCTAGGAGAATTTTTTTGAGCCGGGGGGAGGGCCCCGGAAAAAAAAAAATTACCAGGGGGGAGGGCCAGGCAGAACAATTTTAACCCGATCGTCTGGCGACCGGCCCTCCCCCCCCGCTAAATATCGTACAGTCCCTTAGAACGATTTCTTTTCCCCAAAATCTGCGGTCCAATCAGCGAACAGGAGGCGCGGCCTGAGAACAGTGACGTAGAGGTCGTGCGCGAATTTCAGTTATTGAGCGTAAGTACGGAGGCGGGCGGAGGCTAATGCTAATGCTCACTGCATCTGCCGTTTGTATACTGCGCGCAACGTGGTTTCTGGCGCATGAAATACGTCACGACCAGACGTTAGCGATTGGTTAAGGCAGATCCAGAGTGGCACTGGGCAGAGCCAATAGGTTTTAAACCTATTGGCTACAACAGCACCCGCCTTCAAGTGAGAAATCGTTTGTCTCTACAGCATTGCTAGACCTTTAGTATGAATGAAATGAGTACCAAGGTCTAGTTAGGACTAGGCTAATTTGAATGTGTACTAGCACTGTACTTTTTGATTAGGGGGTAGGGCAAATGTCACAGCTCAGATCTTCTTGCACTCTGGTCCCTATCTGTCTACCAGTTATGTACTTTGTTTCTATGTTGGATGTTTTACTGTTTTTATTCATTGGTGTCTCTGTATGTTCCATGTTTGTCTATGCAGCAGTACCCTGTCTCTAAACCAAATTTCTCCCAAGGGAGACGAATAAATTAACTTGACTTGACTTGACTTGATCCTCTAATCCAAACCTTCAGGCATCCTATCATCCAGGCTGTACTCTAAACCTCCAGGCATCCACAAACATCCAGCCCCACCTACACCAACCCAGTCTCACAACAAATCGTGTAACGCCGCTTGCCCACTGCATGCGTCTGTCAACGGAAGGCGTGTCTGACGGATGGGGGCGTCGATCTCATTGGCTGACGGATCCGTCCCGGCCTGAAAAGTTAAACTTTTCTCAACTTCTCAACGCAACGGACGGAGCCGACTTGACGGACGGAGCCGCAATGCATTGCGGCTCCGCCCCATTCAAAGTCAATGGGATGCGTTGACGGACGCATGCAGTGGGTAAGCGGCGTAATACCTACATTGGTCCACGGGGGAAAACGTGGTATATTCACAATAAAGGCTCTAAAATCATGATATACTTACGTTTAATTTGGCCTATTCGTTTACATTGGCCTACGCACCGGTCACGTGACGGTCAAGTTTCCCCCTGCGAAAACAAAAAAATGGCGGACACTCCTTACATTTTCCGTGGAAAATGCAATATTTTGAGCTACCGTCCACATTTACATGCATTTAGATGACATTTCTGGCGAGAAGTATGCGTTATATTTTCATAATCTTCTATCCGAGAATGTAGACGACCTTTCGTTTATTAGTTTCTACGACGATTTTAGTGTCTCTTTAGAAAATCGTTGGAATGCAACGCTTTGTACCGTTGTTATGGTGGTTGCTATGGACGCTACTATCGCGCGACCACGGCTTAATGGAGGATGTGGGCATCCGTCCTATTGGTTAGTTATTACTCATAGACATATATACATAGACGCCTCATGACGTGCTGGAACGTAACCCAGCGTCGCCGCCATATTGGTAGGGAGTCCTCACTCTAGTCTAGCATAGGAGTCAACGGGAGAGCTATGCAGTATTTTGTGCAGCTTACGGCGCAGTATTGACACCAGATCGCGTGGGATTACCTTTAACAAGTAAGATTGAACAATAATTCTTATTATTTAAAAAAATAATAATAATAATTAATTCGTCCTGTATCATAAATAAATCTCTGCCATTTGTAACAAACCAAACCGTGTGAAAATCCGGTAAAAATTCGGGGAGTTATGCTTATTATTGTAGTTGGGGATACACCTTCCTCCATAGAAATGAATGCACTGGGGGCGCACTGGGGACCCATCCAAGATGGCGGCCGCGCTGCTACGTCAGCTCCAACAGGCAGCGTCAGTCTATGAGGCGTCTACGTATATATGTCTATGGTTATTACTCCTGTACCAGGGCCCAGTTTCCTGAAAGCGTCATTAGCCTAAGTGGTTCGTTAAGTTCGTCGTACGACCATCAGACAGTTTTCACACCGTTTCCCGAAAGCATCGTTGCGTAACGACCGTCGTTAAGACGCTCGTAGCTAACGAGAGCTCCAGGGGTACTCGTAGCGCACTACGAGCGTCTTAACACATCCAATACCACTGAATGTCCAGCTGGTGACGCTAAAGTTACGATAGGCTATATAGCTTAGTCTATGTTATACCATGGTCTGGGTGAATACTCGATTCTGATTGGCTGAAGATCTTATCTTTGATGTACACCTAGGAAAGACGTTGACGCTATGAAGACGCTATGGCCACGTTGCTTGGCAACGCCTGCATACGGGAGATATTAAATAGTCCGCTCGACTTATAAAAATAAAAAAACCCTCACGATTTTAACTCTAAAACACATTAAAGTATTATTAATTGATTAAATATTAACAGAAATGAATGGACGACGCGGAGGCGTGAACCGCGGAGGACGGTTCTGTTAATGGACACCTCGAAGGGCATTATCCCGCTTATACCATGGTCACTTACAAAAGAAAGAAATATTTAATCAATTAATAATACTTGAATGTGTTTTAGAGTTAAATAGATTCGGTTCGTTCGCGAACGTCACAACTCTAGTACGACGAACTTAACGAACCACTTAGGCTAACGATGCTTTCGGGAAACTGGGCCCTGATTCCTGCACCATGTTTCAATGACGTCAGGTTGCTAGGGGCTACGGCTGAAAGACGCCGTGACCACCATAGACATATATACGTAGACGCCTCATAGACTGACGCTGCCTGTTGGAGCTGACGTATCAGCGCGGCCGCCATCTTGGATGGGTCCCCAGTGCGCCCCCAGTGCATTCATTTCTATGGAGGAAGGCGTATCCCCAACTACAATAATAAGCATAACTCCCCGAATTTTTACCGGATTTTCACACGGTTTGGTTTGTTACAAATGGCAGAGATTTATTTATGATACAGGACGAATTAATTTTTATTTTTATTTTTTTAAATAATAAGAATTATTGTTCAATCTTACTTGTTAAAGGTAATCCCACGCGATCTGGTGTCAATACTGCGCCGTAAGCTGCACAAAATACTGGCAGAGCTTGCTCTCCCGTTGACTCCTATGCTAGACTAGAGTGAGGAGACCCAACCAATATGGCGGCGACGCTGGGTTACGTTCCAGCACGTCATGAGGCGTCTATGTATATATGTCTATGGCCGTGACCACCATAGACATAATATACGTAGACGCCTCATAGACTGACGCTGCCTGTTGGAGCTGACGTATCAGCGCGGCCGCCATCTTGGATGGGTCCCCAGTGCGCCCCCAGTGCATTCATTTCTACTGGAGGAAGTGTATCCCCAACTACAATAATAAGCATAACTCCCCGAATTCTTACTGGATTTTCACACGGTTTGGTTTGTTACAAACGGCAGAGATTTAGTTAGTTAAAAAAGAAGAATTATTGTTCAATCTTACTTGTGAAAGGTAATCCCACACGATCTGGTGTCAATACTGCGCCGTAAGCTGCACAACATACTGCATAGCTTGCTCTCCCGTTGACTCCTATGCTAGACTAGAGTGAGGACTCCCTACCAATATGGCGGCGACGCTGGGTTACGTTCCAGCACGTCATGAGGCGTCTACGTATATATGTCTATGGTGACCACCTGTCCCATTGGGAGGACGTATGAGCCGGAAGTACTGTCCTTACTGTACTATTGTTTATGTTGTAATGTCATAATATTGTTGACAGTAAAGTTTGTTAAAAAAAACAACAACAACTATTATTGTCCCACACCACAATGTATGTCCCACAATGTGAACTCCAAACAATTCATGTTTGTCCAATTCATGGACAAACAAAGCAGCTGGAAACACGTCTAAAAAAAACACTTGAAATAAAATGTAGCCTATATTTATATTTTTACAACATCAATCTCCCTATAATATGAACAAAATATGTTCAGGTTATACAAAAATCTATAAAACTCTACTCTAAACCTCCAGGCATCCTATCATCCAAACATCCAGGCATCTTATCATCCAGGCTCTCCTCTAAACCTCCAGGCCCCCTCTCATCCAAACCTCCAGGGCTCCCTAATATGTGTAGCTGACCAGTGTCCAGGGAACACAAGAGCTTAGTCCATCAAACATTCAACCCTTTTCAAAGGCTGGACAAATAAAAAAAACAACCAAATAAAGGTCACAACTTTTCTCTGTCTTGGCGCCCCTATGGTGGAACAACCTCCCTGCTGACGTGAGGACATCAGAGTCGATCACCTGCTTCCGCAAGAGACTCATGACCCACCTGTTCAGAGTTCACCTGGACCCCACTTAGCATTCTTCCTCTACTACCCCTCCCACAAAAAACTATTCTGATTACTATTCTAATTATTCTGTGTTTGTATGTCCTGGCACTTACGGTTAACTCGGTTAACATAGCAATTGGGTGTTTGAAACTCGTTCTTGTGAAATCCTTACTTTACTGAAAGCGATTTACTGTTGCACTTTCTTCTAACAAATGTACTCATTGTAAGTTGCTTTGGACAAAAGCGTCTGCTAAATGCCCTAAAATGTAAATAAAGGAGGAAGAGGGTATCTGCGATTCTGACAGATCCACCTGTTAAAATGCACTGGAAGAGGAGCTAGAAAGGCAGTTAAGCCAAAGAGAAGAATACAACCTAGAGGTTGGGAAGAAAACAAAAAGAAAGTCCAAGAAAACAGAGAGACTTCATCGGCTGAGGATTAAGTGCCCTATGTTGTCTCCAGGAACAACCTTTTACAGGTCACCACTGTACCTCAGATTGAGAACACACACACACACACACACACACACACACACACACACACACACACACACACACACACACACACACACACACACACACACACACACAATTAAAGCTTAGAATACATTGGAAACATTTAGTAAACATTCGTCTTTTGTAAAAAAAAAATTAAAAAAAAAAAAAAAAAGTATTACAAAATTCCATTTAAGCATATGTAAAAGTTTTAAATAATTAAAATAACCATTTAAATCAATTCCCAAGGCGCTCAGGTCACGTGTAAACCCGGAAGTACATTCAATTCTTCCGGAAGTTCATTCTCAGTAGCGAGCATTGTTTTCGCACCGTGGATAACAGTGAATAAAGTACAGGTAATAGACAAGACTAACAAATAACAATCCATAACATTACATGTAAAACGAACAGATTGGTGGTAGTGGTAACAGCCACGAGCTGAATTAATGACACTATGTAGCATCAGTTCGCATCAGCGAGCTAACTTTAGTTAGCATCGGAAAGCTAACTTTAGGAAGGAACCGCGCTCTTATGGTAGCTATCGTTGCGAATACGTTGCTGTAACAACATTTAAAGTTGTTAACTTCTAACTGGGTCTTTGTAATAATAATAATAATAATAGCAATAATAATAGCAATAACAACAACGACAATAATAATATATCCATAGTGGTAGTCCTATAATATAACGTTTCGAAAATATATCCATGGTGGTTGTGATGTGTGGGTATATATGCATTCCTTTCAATGTTCTGAATAATATTATATAATAGTTAGAATAATATAATAATAGTAGTAGTAATAATAATAATTATAGTTATGTGATAGAGGTCTTGATGTTTTGTTGTCTAAATATTGACCAGATGGCGTCACCGGAGAACAGCCAGCCGTCCAGCTCTGAGGAGAAGGATCCCAACGGTCAGTCCTCATGTGTTCATTTTGAAGTGTTGGTCCTCATGTGTTCATGTTGAATGTTTTTAAAAAAATGTTTCATCTATTCAGCTTTGTCATATTGCGGTTGAGCACCTCTTTTGCAAGAGAGACCTGTACATGTGTTCATGTTATTAGTCCTCACGTGTTCATTTTGTTGTTAGGCCTGTCATGTGTTTATATTGTTAGTCCTCACATATTCACAGCGCGTTGGTCCGCATGCCATGTGTTCATAAAGTTGTTGTTGTTGCGTTAAGCTGAATTCAAACTTCTGTGTGCCCCACATTCACCAAGATCCGTGTCAGGATTCAACACATCATGATGGAGGTCTTTGCAGAGCTTCCTGTATTTCTGCTTCCATGTCACATAAACGTGAACGCGAGGGGAGAAGTATAACGTTTCCAACCAGATATGTACATGAACGCGCAAATCCGGGAACGCGAGACCGAGTCTGCTCCGTTGGAAATATGTTGAAAAAGCAATATATCCATGTGATTGCAAAATCATTCAGATGTACTGCTGGAAAGCGGTTGGTGTATTGCAACCCACGGAAAATAGTGTTTTAATTTTGCCGGGTGCATTCATTTTATTCTCGTGGCCGGCTGTTAGAAACAAAACAAAACATTGCGCATGTTTGACCATTCAGCGATTACTTGACGTGAACCCCTGCAAAGCTCTGGGAGGACTGCAAGTCTTTTTGTATGCGTACATCGGCCAACAAAAGGGACCTGTACGGTCTCTTGAGTAGCGACGGAGATCTTCACATATGTGCTCAACAGAGAAGCGTGAGTTTGGGCTTTAGTTCTCTTGTTTCATGTTGAAGGGTTAGTCGTCATGTAATCTCGGAGATCCAGCAGTCCTACAATGTTATAGCAGAACTTCTGTGGGGAGATGGTACAAAGCCTGGACCAGAAACCCAAACTCAAAGGGGCAGAGTTATGCCTTGTTTCATGTTTAGATATTTTGCCAAAGAGAAACTAATTTGCGTGAGTGGATGAAGCTTTCAGAAGGGGATTTTAAATAAGTGTATTTCTACTGTGGCCAGTCTACACTAACCTGACGCGCCATATGGGTCTGTTTGTTACACAGAATAACCTGGGGAGTTGTCCGTGGAAACTGTTTGGAAAAGGGCAGGTACTTTAAAAAAAATACTTTGCAGGTGATTGGATGTCTATCACAGGCTAACTTCAACCAATCAGATCAACAGACCATATGACGTACTAGAGAGCAAAAACATATTTTCCTTAAGCCTTCAGTGCTGTTCTTTGCTCTTCTTTCAATGAAGAAATACTCTCCAGTTCAGATATAACTGATGCTATAGCAGCATCTACACTAACCTCTTTAGGAGCTGCCATTGTTTTTGTTTTCGAACGACCAGTTGTCGTCACACCTAAACCACGCCCCCAAAACCACGTAGCTGCCAGTAGTTCCTAATAGGATGCTGATTGGTCCAAACCACTGTGGTACGGCCACAAGCGCATAACTTGAAGCCTGGCCAGAATGTAAACTCGGGAGATCGGGGTGCTCTCACGAGGCTAAGTCTGCACGTTGTTGATTTGAAACCTTTACAGACACTTATTGAACGTTGGTGTCCGGAAAGGTCTTCCGGACACCAAAAGTTTACTAGTGCTGGCCCAGTTTGTGTTCACTGTGCCAATTACACACTTTTTGATTGCCATTGTTATCTTAGTTATGTATAACGCATCTATCCACCACAACATGAGCGCTAATAACGTTCCCTGATCTCTGATACAAGGTAATGACCAAATATGGATGTTGGGACATGCATCACTTTTAGCAAACACACTGCATAGTAACCAGGGCTCTACGCTGACTTTTTTCAGTTTACATTTTTAGGGGCAGTGTCCACAACAGTGGGGTGGGCACAACTAAATTAAATAGGCGCAGTCATTATAGAGGGATTCATAAGTTTATTTCACTCTTACAATAAAGAACAGTTATATTTGGCTGCTGCCATTTCTATTTAAGTGATAAATGATCAATAGATGTAAAGAAAAGTGAAGCATAACTCTCTGTACCAGTGTCCATCATCATTATCAAACACATTTTTAAACAGAGCCTCAAATCGCAAACATATCTGTGGTCCAGGAGCTTTTGTAGCTTGGACTACTGGACCGTTTGCTGGACATCCATTTTTCCAACCAAGCTTGACTTCTGTGCGCGTTCTGGTAACATTTGATAGGCTTTGAAATACCTTTATTCAGACATGCGTTTTAAGTTGCTCATTGTGCTGCTAAATTAATTTACTTACAATTCAAATAGACAGTAAGAATGATAATAGAACATATTTGAAGTAAAGTATATAGGAAAACACTGGTCCATGTGTTCATATTGGTTTAGTCCTAATGTGTTCATATTATTTTTGGAAGTGTTAGTCGTCATGTGTTCATATTGTGTTCGTCCTTGTGTGTTCATATCGTTGTTGAAGTGTTGGTCCTCGTTGCAGCTCTAATCTGTAACCATGATGTTGTGAAATGATGAAGTGTCAAACTGCTTACCTCTGCAGCCTTGGTGGACGACCAGCAGAGTCATCGCCAGGCGTCTCCAGCGACAAGCCCCACAAAGAGGGCACCGAGCCCAGGCTCCAGCCCTAAGGAGAGGGGTTCAACGAGGGGATCCAGCCCCAAGGAGAGGGGGTCTTCATGCGGATCCAGCCCCAAGGACAGGGGGTCTACTGGGGGATCCAGCCCTAAGGAGAGGGGGTCTACTACAGACAGCTCCTCAGACAGTAGCAGTGATGAAGAGGAACTGGGCATCAAGAGGAGGGTTAGGAGCAGTGTTGCTCAGATCAAGGTAGCAACAACAAGGTTATAAAAGTTAATCTTTGACATTTAATGTTTCATCCGAGCTGACAACTGAACCCTTGTTCTTCCAGAGAGCAGAACCGGACATTATCACACCAAGCGACTGCTCTCGGTCCCGAGAGAGAGGCCACTCTAGGTCTAGAGACCAGTCTAGGTCCAGGTCCAGAGAGAGAGACCGGAGTCGAGAACGAGGACGCCACATAAGGTACAAATGCTACATACAGTAAGGCACATACAGTACATCATACATGGTTCATACAAAGAGTAGACCGACTGCCGGTGAAGCCTTCCCTTGTATGTTTGCATGGTATGGTAATCACCATGCATCGATCCAAAAAATGTTTTCAAATTAACACGAAACAACTGAAACATGAATTATACAATTCCAATTCCTACCAAAAAATTGCTTGCTTGTCTGTGCAACTCTACTAAACTATTGTGGTTCGTGGTTTGCTGCTGTATTCACCACACATCCTACACACAAAATTGAATGGCTCACAGTTAAAGGCCTACATACTACTGACTATCTGCTCATCTTGTTTGTTCTCGCTGCTGCACTCCACAGACGTCGTTATGATGACCACTATAATGATCGATATGGCGACAGGGGTGGGCGGTCGGATCGGTGGTCCAATAGAAACGCAGAGACGGACAACAGGAGGAGGGGTCGCTCCTCTAGCCCAGCAAATCAGGAGCCAGCGGCAGCAGAGGAGCCTCCAGTAAAGAAGAAGAAGGAGGAACTAGACCCCATCCTGAGCAGGACAGGAGGAGCTTACATCCCCCCTGCCAAGCTACGCATGATGCAGGCCCAGATCACTGACAAGACCAGGTTAGACTCAGATCACTGACAAGACCAGGTTAGACCCAGATCACTCACAATACCAGGTTAGACCCAGATCACTCACAAGACCAGGTTAGACACAGATCACTCACAAGATCAGGTTAGACCCAGATCACTCACAAGACCAGGTTAGACCCAGATCACTCACAAGACCAGGTTACACCCAGATCACTCACAAGACCAGTTTACACCCAGATCACTCACAAGACCAGGTTACACCCAGATCACTCACTATACCAGTTTGGACCCAGATCGCTGACATGACCAGGTTAGACCCAGATCACTGACATGACCAGGTTAGACCCAGATCACTCACAAGCCCAGGTTAGACCCAGATCACTCACAAGCCCAGGTTAGACCCAGATCACTCACAAGCCCAGGTTTGACCCAGATCACTCACAAGCCCAGGTTAGACCCAGATCACTCACTATACCAGGTTAGACCCAGATCACTGACTAGACCAGGTGCGTCAAGAGACTAGACCTGGTGGGTTAGAGAGATTAGACCAGGTGGGTCAGAGAGACTAGACCTGGGTGATTAAAGACAAGTCCAGATCACTGACAAAACCAGGTGTTTCACTTTGTCTCACGGTTATTTATGTTCACACCAGCTTTAGATAGCTTTAACTTTGTCTTAACTTGTTATTATGTCCCGCCCTCGGGTATAGCCTGGCCTATCAGAGGATGAGCTGGGAGGCATTGAAGAAGTCCATCAATGGTCTGATCAACAAGGTGAACGTGTCCAACATCGCCAACATCATCCAGGAGCTGCTTCAAGAGAACATTGTCAGGGGAAGGTAACAGCTGTGTTTACTGTGTGTGTGTATTTTTGCACAGTATTTCTCCAATGACGATCTAACACTGAGTACAGTAAGGGGCACCTATACAGGGTCCTCCTCAAACGATTTAATATTGGCGCTACGCTATCATGCTCCTTTCCAGCGCCACCATGTAATATTTTAAAAAAGGGCTGTCACGACCGGGACATTTCATTGACGTTGTTTTTTCAATTTCATTTCTGAAACGTTCAATTGGTTAAAACATGTTAATATCACGAGTAAGTGCTGTGTGGAGGAAGTCAGTGGCTTTTGTATCCACTTTGCAGTTGGGGTGTGACGAAATATTGCGAAATGAAAACGTGATGATACGTGATAATAAATGCATTGCAAAATGAACATGACTAAACAGTTACTTAACATTAATCTCTATAAACAGGTATCTGCATATGAATGCAGAATCTGTATTCAAAGGGACAATATTTTGGTATCGGACGCGTTCTGGTTTCCGTTTGTACTTCAAGTAGTATTGACCAATCACGTTTGAGCGGGCTTTGGTCACATCCGGGTAAACAGTCCATGTGGAGAGCAAAAGAGGCGGAATGCATCGGCCGAAATGCAACGTCGTAACCCGTTGGCTATCGTCTGCCAACGTTTTAGCTTTTTATTAGCTACTTGTGGAAAGACTACTTGTGAAACAATCGGGTCGTAGATGTCGTCTCTTAACTCCAACTCCCTTCACGTATTTCAAGTTGCTAATCGGACTGTAATAAATGACAGACGCACAGAGAAGGAAGTCTTGGCCCTGATATCCGCTGGCTACACCGGTCTGCCAGAAATATTGGCCCTTGCCCCCAGAGGCTAAATCGTCGTCAGACGGTAGATTGGGTTCCGAGGTTGACTTCACATAACCACATTTTCATCATACCATTTGTGCACTGGAGGGCGCCATCAACAGTGTCATGTCTTCGCCTTCCTCTGCCATGCTCTATCGTCTATTCACTGTTATTTTAACTATTGTTTCATCGTAGGGGAAACACTGGTGTATGTTTACTGTGTATTAATGTGTATCTGCTCTGTGTATAATGTGTATTAACTAGGGGTGTGAATCTCTCATGTGAAAGACGATATGATTCGCATCTAGATACATGGTCACGATACGATTCAAGAAAAGATACATGTTAATAGCAAACGATTCGGTACGATTCAATTCGATACGATTCGATGCAATTCGATGCGGTTCAATAATCAAAAGCATTCTGAAAGTTATTTTCATTGTGCACATTCACTTTATAATTGTGCACATTTTACATTATCAATTATCATGGCAATGGTTGTCAATAAGACAAACAACTTGATGTAGGGATGGGGATCGTTAATATTTATTGATATCGATACCTTTATCGATACTCCTTATCGATCCGAGTCTTTATCGATACCACTATCGATACTTTTCTATTATTTGGTGGAAAGACGACGCGACAATTTGTTCTCAACAGAACTGGTATTGCTTAACAAGTGAGAATAACAAAAACGTTTCTGGCCTTCAATAAACATGGCTAATGTAATAGGCCACTTCGAAATGACATACAACTAACAATAGAAAGAATAGATCAGCAGCACCAAATGAAAAATAAGTCATAATGTATATGGGTCACACAAAAGGAAATAAAATATAATCTCATAATTTAACAGGGTTTTTTTTGCAGAAAAATTAACATGTCTGCCTTGTCAGTCATGATCCTCCAGATTTTTAATATACTATACAACTGTATTACTATGTTTCTCGCCAAAATCTCAATTTCCCTTTTCTTTACGTTACACTTGAACGCATCATGATAACCTAATAGTCGTTTTACTGAGCCAACCTGAACACATCATCACGCAGCACGTCTGAATCTTTATTTACTTTTCAATATAACTAGCTTGTATGCTGCCGATTACAACACGGATTTCACAATTGGATTACTATTTTTAACTAACGGGACAAGCAGGGGTGGACTGGCCATCGGGCGTACCGGGTGAGCCGATGCACATTTTTGGGCCGGTCCAGATTTTTGGGCCGGTCCAGGACTGTCATAATTAGGGTTGGGCGATGTCGCTTAAATTGGCAGTTGAGGATGTTTACAGTAAAACGTCGTGATGGACGAATATATCGCCTTCGGGGGGGGGCGCTAATAGAAAAAGTATCGATAGTGGTATCGGCATGGACCAAGCAGTCCTGGACCAGAAAAGAGACATGAACACTTTTAATAATCGTATTTAACGTATAACTGCACAACTTTATTTAAAAGCAATCAAATGTAAAACATGTGTGTTGGTATTGTGGTGTCCGGTGCGTGTGGATGTGCGGCTCCTCCGGCGGAGCGGTTCATGTTAATAGCGGAGTCCGGGAGGGTTCACCTTCACAGCGTAGTTACGAGGGATGTGCAACTATCGTCTTAAAAAATACTAAAGTGTTTTTTAAAGTTAGAAAGATATTAGATATTCAACCGATATTCACGCTCCGAATTACAGCGATCAGACACGGGGAACTAAAGCCGCGATCACCGGTATGAGTCCCGTATGTCTAGCGGTGTCTACTGCCCCCCCGTCGGTCGGAGGTCCGGGGTGGACTGTCAAGTCAGAAACGTTTGCAAATGCGAACCGATTCCTTACTTTTAAATCGAAACAATAACCGATTAATGTCATGTCAATTTCGATACGAGGCTTCACGCATCGATGTGGTCGTATTTTACAGGTTAAAAATGAATATCGATACGTATCGGTTAATCTTTACACCCCTAGTATTAACCGTAATGTGTATTTACTGTCTACAGAGGTCTTCTGTCCCGCTCGGTGCTCCAGGCCCAGGCTGCGTCTCCTATCTTCACCCATGTGTACTCGGCCGTGGTTGCCATCATCAACTCAAAGTTCCCTCAGATAGGAGAGCTCATCCTCAAACGCCTGGTCCTCAACTTCAGGAAGGGCTACCGGAGAAACGACAAGGTACCTGTCAGTCTGTCTGCCTGGGGATAGGAACATGCTGCTAGAATGACATGGGACCTGTCTGTCCAGGGATAGGAACATGCTGCTAGAATGACATGGGACCTGTCTGTCCAGGGATAGGGACAGGCTGCTAGAAGGACACGGTCCCTGTCTGTCCAGGGATAGGGACAGGCTGCTAGAAGGACAAGGTCCCTGTCTGTCCAGGGATAGGGACAGGCTGCTAGAAGGACAAGGTCCCTGTCTGTCCAGGGATAGGGACAGGCTGCTAGAAGGATATGGTGCCTGCCTGTCCAGGGATAGGGACCTGTCTGTCTTCATCAGTGTTGGGAACGTTACTTTAAAAAAGTAATTAGTTATAGTTACTCACTACTTGTTCCAAAAAGTAACTGAGTTGGTAACTGAATTACTTTATAATAAAAGTAACTAGTTACCAGGGAAAGTAACTATTTGCATTGCTGTAAAAAATCTTTTTAAAAAGTTGCTATATGTCAAAGAATTTGGATTTTTCTGAATGAATTTGAAATGAAAATGAATTTGAAGTAGTGCTTATATCTCCACCTTGAAAATGCCAACTTTTCATCGGATTGCTCCGGACTCGCCATCTCTGCTGCTTCTTCGAATCTGTTTGGTGTGTGCATGGCCTGGCGTGTGTGTAAAAACACTGGCTCCGATTGGCTACCATGAAACATGACTCTGCCTTAGCCAATCATAATCGCCTCATTAGCAGTTTGTGTATGGAGCCAGGGGTGCGTTCGGATTACGCAGTTTATTCAATCAATTCATAGTAACGCACCGTATTTAACGTTCAGTAACGATAATGGCGTTGTAACGACGGAAACAGTAATTAGTTAGATTACCCCCGTTACCCCAGATTACCCCCGTTACATAACGCCGTTCTTTTAAACGGCATTATTCCAAACACTGGTCTTCATAAATTGTAATGTTTGTTAAAAAAACGTTGCTGATCAGTGCTATGATTGGGACTGTGTTAGAGTGTCCGTGGCAGGCTTGATTGACATCTACCTAGCCATGCCTCCTTCAAATAATCTTACTACGAACCCAAGTATATAGTATACAAATGTCCATATTTGCATTGTAATAATCAAGTAATGAATAAAAAACGAAAAGCTATGAATAATTACAGTACACATCAGCCCAACATGGCGTTGAGTGTTTTAGAACACATTCACTGAGCTTCAATCCTGTCCACGTTCTCATAATCCATCCGTGGTCGGTAAGAGTTGATAACGGAGGTCGCTTTCGTTACAGCAAAACAACTAGTTTGTTGTGTTTGGTTTGCACACGCTTCCACATCAGCCAGCGGGTGTGTACCGTCTTCTGTAGCTGCCGCAGACATTGTTATCCTCGTCTTCACAGTATAAATGCCAGACCATTTTCTATAACATGGAATTGTATGAATATATAAGATTCTTTATACGCCTAAGCAAATACGTTTTGTTGCATCTGATTGGTTGGACCATCGTTCATCTGGAAATCTATGAAGCGATTCATTTGAGAGTTTGCTGACGTCGGCAAATCCCTTTTTCTAAATCCCGCCTAAATTTAACCTGGTATCAGAAAGCACACAAAAAAAGAAGTGACAGCGGTTCGCATTAGGAATAAGATTAATTCTTATGACTTGTTTAATGCTTATTCGATATTGTAACGGCCCTAAATTACATACGAATTAAACACAGATTTGCCTTGTCAGAAGCTTTGATATCTCCTATCTCCTAACTTTAGACCTGGTTTAATGTAGTGTTTGATTGTATAGTGTTGTTGAATACTTTATTAATTAATGTAGTGTTTGATTGTATAGTGTTGGATAAAGACCTTGTTAATGTAGTGTTTGTGTTGGATAAATACTTTGTTTATTTTACAGCAACAGTGTCTGACTGCCTCCAAGTTTGTGGCTCACCTCATTAACCAGAATGTGGTAAGAACTCTTTAATCACATGACCTCTAGAGTCACATGATAATCTCCTGCATCTATTCTTGTCTCCTTCATCTCCTATGTCTTGTCTGGTCCCTTATATCTCCTGCATCTTGTCTTATCTTCTCTATCTCCTCTACCTCGTACGTCTTGTCTGGTGTCCTCCATCTTCTACATCTTGTCACGTGTCCTCTATCTGCTACATCTTGTGTCTTGTCCTCTATCTGCTACATCTTGTCTGGTTTCCTATATCCTACATCTTGTCTAGTATCGTATGTCCTACATCTTGTCTGGTGTCGTATATCCTACATATTGTCTGGTGTCCTCTACCTCCTACAACTTCTCTGGTGTTCTCTACCTCCTACATCTTGTCTGGTGTATTTCATCTTCTACATCTTGTCTCGTGTCCTATCTTCTACATATTGTCTTGTGTCATTTCTCCTACATCTTGTCTGGTGTTCTCCATCTCCTACATCTTGTCTGGTGTCCTATCTCCTACATCTTGTCTGGTGACCTCCATCTCCTCTACCCCCTAAATCTTGTCTGGTGCACTCCATCTCCTACATCTTGTCTGATGTCCTCAGGCTCACGAAGTCCTCAGCTTGGAGATGTTGACTCTACTGTTGGAGAGACCAACAGACGACAGTGTAGAAGTTTCCATCGCCTTCCTGAAGGAGTGTGGTCTCAAACTCACTGAGGTGTCACCGCGGGGGATTAATGGTACTGGAACCATTACTAGTGGTAGTCGTTATAGTGGCTGTTGGACTTTCAGTACAAGGGTTCTGGGTTCGAACCCTAATATCCACAGTCTACCTGTAGACATCCTTGAGCAAGATGTCAAACCGCTACCTGCTCCTTAATGACGTGGATCTAACAAAAAAAGAATACTCATTGTGAGTTGCTTTGGTTAAAAGTGGTTGCCATTAAATAGTATACTGTTTACCTGCAGTACAGTGTTTAAATGTGATGGAGGTTGTGTATGTGTCTGTTGTCAGCCATCTTTGAGCGCCTGCGGAACATCCTCCATGAGTCTGCGATCGATAAGCGTGTCCAATACATGATTGAGGTAATGTTCGCCATTCGCAAAGACGGTTTTAAAGACCACCCAGTGATCCCAGACGGCCTGGACCTGGTGGATGAGGAAGACCAGTTTACACACATGATGCCCCTGGAGGACGACTACAACACAGAAGACATCCTCAGTAAGACCTACACTAAGATACTGTTGATGCCCATATTACTAGCTTCAGTCAGACCTAATGTTAGACTATTGTGTGTGTGTGTGTGTGTGTGTGTGTGTGTGTGTGTGTGTGTGTGTGTGTGTGTGTGTGTGTGTGTGTGTGTGTGTGTGTGTGTGTGTGTGTGTGTGTGTGTGTGTGTGTGTGTGTGTGTGTGTTACTAGGGACTGTACCAACGTACAGTCGTTACATAATGTACATTCCTTACATTATGTATTACATGGTAATACTGATGAATCTCTCCTCTGTCTAACCATACAGACGTCTTTAAGTTGGATCCAGATTTCCTGGAAAATGAAGAGAAATACAAAACCATCAAGAAAGGTCTGTCACCATGAATATATCAAACACACCACAATAATAATGTATAATAATAATGTATACTAATAGTTTATGCTAATAATAATACTAATAATGTATCAAATATATGAATGTATGCTATTATACTGTATTATTAATGTATAATGTGTGTTTCCAGAGATCCTGGATGAGGGCAGCAGTGACTCCGGGGGGGAGGGAGATGACAGCGATGATGAAGATGAAGATGAGGACGAGGCAGAGGGTAAATATGAGAACCTGAAGGAACATTACTTTCGTGAATCCCATACCGGCCAACCTGCATGCTTTTTTTGTACTAACTACGCAATTCTTGGTCAAAGTACGCAGGTACGTGTTGCGAGTTAAAACTATGCAGAAATTGACTTGTCCTTTTAAAGGTCCAGTGTGTAGACATTTAGTGGCATCTAGTGGAATGGACTTGGCAGAAATTGAATATAATAATAAGCATGTCAAGTATGTTTTAATTAGTGTATAATCCCATGAAAATAAGAATTGTTGTGTTTTCATTACCTTAGAATGAGCCCTTTATATCTACATAGGGAGTGGGTCCTCTTCCACGAAACCCGCCATTTTTCTACAATAGCCCAGAATAGACAAAAGGGTCTAAAGAAATGGAGCCTTCGCCGTTGCATGTTGTTGTTGAGACTATAAAAGTGTTGTTTGCTAACGTTTAGTAGCTGGCCCGTTACCCTATGCTCAACGCGTTTACAATAATGTCCGCCCGCCAAGGAAGTCCTGAGATCAATACTGAAAATGACATTTATAGCAGCATAGCACTACTGTGGTGGTGTATTAAAAGAATCGCACATCTCAATAGCAGTTTATGTAGTTTGAAAGTGTTGTTTTTTTATGTTAGAAAGATATTGGATATTCTAACTATCAACTATTCATGCTCCGAATTACAGCGATGTGACGCAGAGAGCTAAAGATACGATCCCCGGTATGAGTCCTGTGTGTTGGGAGTAGGGGTGTCCCCAACTAAGAATTTACATAATCGAATCTGATTCGTCAAGTCTTGACTATAGTCGACTGATCGTCTTTAATTAGTGCAGCCTCCTCCTCAAAACTTTTTTTTTTTCCTTGAACAACTCAACAAACTAACTTGATCGTCTGTGAAGGCAAAGGTAGCATTTATAGTTTAGAGATCCATATCAATAAAATATGATATCCACTGTTATTATATCTGAAGGAGTCATTTACAGTCTTGTACAGGCTATTTTCAAATAAAAAATAATCTCATCTTAAACCAACTCGATACCTTTATAGATATTGCGCTATTGGAAGTCTTTGTAAACTCGTGTGTGTGTGTGTGTGTGTGTGTGTGTGTGTGTGTGTGTGTGTGTGTGTGTGTGTGTGTGTGTAGGACAAGAGAAGATGACCATCTTCGACCAGACGGAGGTCAACCTGGTCAGTTTCAGAAGAACCATCTACCTTGCCATCCAGTCCAGGTACACACACACACACACACACACACACACACACACACACACACACACACACACACACACACACAGTATTGTAACTGCTCTCTGATTGTTTTCAGTCTGGACTTTGAGGAGTGTGCTCACAAACTGATCAGGATGGAGTTCCCCGACAGCCAAACGGTTAGATCACACACACGCACACACTACAATGTGAAGCAAAACAAGGCTTTATTGAAACCTAGACTTTATACCAGCGCTGTCTGCTGTAGCTGGACCTCCAGTCTGAGCTTGTATGTGAAGCCGTTGACAGCGCTCCTTTCATGGGCCGGGATTTAACGAAGAGTCGGTGTGTTGCGTGAATACAGTTCCGTGCTAACTTCTGGCATCGGCAGCCTATATTAATCTATATGAAACTGTATACGCTTCCTTTGCATACTGGGTATTTATGTTTAATATTTTAATTGTCGGTTTGGCTCAATTTATTCGTCCAATTCCAATGATGCATTCATAAACTTGTCTGTGCAAAACTCCGTAAGTAAATCCCAATCAATAATGAATGAAAGGTATATTCTACCATTGATTACCAGTTGCATGGGCTGGAGTTGTCAAACTCAATGACATTTGTGAACTATTATAAAAATTAAAAATAAGGATGTTATTGAAGAGGGAAGCCTAGATCTTCTGTCCCAGCAGTGTGTCTTTTAACATATTTTCGAATCATCGTTTTAATGTGTAATATTTCCATTAAAAATGGCACCTAAGCTATTGCCGACTTGAAGACATAACACACGAGACCTGCAGCGTTTAAAGTGATAGCCCATGCGTTATGCGTCTATGCCACATCACCACATCACATAAAAATATTTGACGTCACCCATGTCAATTGATCACCTAACCCTGTTTGTTAATTACACAGTTAATACATTTCTTAGTGTTCTATTTTTATAACGTTTTCTCCCATAATGCCAATAAAAGTTATATGAAAAGACTATAGTCTAAATAATTATAAAATAATTTCAAATAATATATTATATTATTATACAGTTATCTTGATTATCTTCCATAATATAGTACTAGGTTTTATATACGGTCTGTGTGGCAGCACTGGGTTTATTTAAAACTGGGCTGCCCCAGTTTTAAAGGATTTTGTGAAAAAAATTGACAATTCTAGCTAGGGGTGTCCCCGACTAAGAATTTACATAGTCGAATCTGATTCGTCAAGTCTTGCCTATAGTCGACTGATCGTCGAATTATGTTTTTTTCTCTTTTTTTTTTGCTCATTGATCCATATTCTCATTTGCGACATTGGCTTCCATTTTTTCCACACCAGACTAAAGAGCTGAAACACTCAATTAAACAATTTCGATTACAATTTCGAGGTGCACGCGTCAAAACCGCCGCCCCTATTATTTTCTGTGTACACCCCCACACCGGTGGCGGCATGCGTGCGTGTCGACGCGCCGCCCCGCTACACTTCACGCCACTGTCCTATTTCACAGCGTCGCCGTGCATCAAGTGCCGCCGAAAAGGCGCTTTTTTCTTTTTCTTTTTTTTTTCTTCTGCTCCGGAGACGACTATATTCCTGTTGACGCGCCACAGTGCGACGCATCCTATGTGTGCTAGGGGCGGCACTTGTGTCATAGACGCGCCGCGGCGCTGCGGCGGCAGTGTGTTTTGCACTTGATATTTATACAAAAAAAGGCTATATATCATGATTTATTGGGAGAAAGAAACTATATGTAAAATCAGACATTCAGCACCACCTATAGCCCAAATGGAATGATCCTGTGTTTTGCCGACGATTCGACTATGAGATTGCAGTCGAATCAGACTCCTTAGATCGAATTGTCAAATAGTCGACTATTCGGGGTCACCCCTAATTCTAGCCTACCGTATTTTCTGCACTATAAGGCGCACTTAAAAGCCTTTATTTTTCTCAAAAAACGACAGTGCGCCTTATAATCCGGAGCGCTTTATATATGGATTAATTCTGGTTGTTATGGCTACCGTAGTCAGGAGTGTCACGTGCTTCACCATAATATTACATTGTGTGTGTATAAAGACCCCATAATGGCACCTGTCAAGAGACACGCTTACGACGCGGACTTCAAACTGAATACGCTAACGTTTGATTTAGCGATATCAGACTGTGTTTTTTTTACGTGTTACAACTGAACAAGGTTGGGAGTTATTGTGAATATGCTCATTAACATTTGAACAATGTTGAGAGTTATTGTGAACGTGTTTAATAAAGTTTGACTGACTGACTTATCTGACTGTTTTGTTTCGCTTAATGCGCCTTATAGTCCGGTGCGCTTTATATATGAAAACAGTTCGAAAATAGACATTCATTGACAGTGCGCCTTATAATCCACTGCGCCCTATAGTGCGGAAAATACGGTACATTTAACTTAAAAAAAAACAGTGATCGGTATCGGATCGGCCAATCACACATTAAAAATCGGTGATCGGTATCAGCCTAAAAAAACCTGATTGTTGCATCCCTAGTAGTGTATGTGTATATGTTGTGCATCTTGTAGAAGATGTTGTGTAGTGTATAATATATGTTGTGTATCTTTTAGAAGGAGTTGTGTAATGTGTGTATATATGTTGCATGTATTGCAGAAGGAGTTGTGTAACATGATCCTGGACTGCTGTGCCCAGCAGAGAACATATGAGAAGTTCTTCGGTCTGCTGGCCGGGGTGAGTGAGTGAGTTAGTGAACGAACTATATGGGGACATTTGGAGGTATCTTCTGATGGTGTGTGTCTTCTTTTGATGGTGTGTGCAGAGGTTCTGTGTGTTAAAGAAGGACTATATGGAGGCGTTTGAGGGTATCTTCTGTGAGCAGTACGAGACCATCCACCGTCTGGAAACCAACAAGCTACGCAATGTAGCACGGCTATTCGCTCACCTGCTGTACACAGATTCTGTTCCCTGGAGTGTATGTATAAATATACACACACACACACACACACACACACACACACACTCCCCTAACCCCCCCCCCCCCCCCCCCGGTCTGTTCCCTGGTGCGTTTACACACACACACACACACACACACACACACACACACACACACACACACACACACACACACAACACACACACAACTGCTGTAAACCTACTCTGTTCCCTGGTGCGTGCATACACACACCTATATATTATTTCTCAGGTGTTTCTGGGTCTCTCTATTATAATATATTGTCTCTCATCTCATATATCGTCTCTCTAGTATAATAGTCTCTCTTTCGCTAGTATAATATATTGACTCTAGTATAATATATTGACTCTAGTATAATATATTGACTCTAGTATAATATATTGTCTCTAGTCTAATATATTGTCTCTCTAGTCTAATATATTCTTTTCTCTGTAGTATAATATATTGCATCTCTCTCTCGCTAGTATAACATATTGTCTCTCTAGTATAGTATATTTTCTCTATAGTATAATAGTGTCTCTCTCTCTCTCTCTCTCTCTCTCTCTCTCGCTAGTATAATATATTGTCTCTAGTATAATATCTGGTCTCTAGTATAATATAGTGTCTCTCGCTAGTATAATATATTGTCTCTAGTATAATATCTTGTCTCTAGTATAATATAGTGTCTCTCTCTACTATAATATATTCTCTCTCTCTCTCTCTCTCTCTCTCTCTCTCTCTCTCTCTCTCTCTCTCTCTCTCTCACTCACTCAGGTGTTGGAGTGTATCAAGGTGAGTGAGGAGACAACCACCTCCTCCAGTCGGATCTTCGTCAAGATTCTCTTCCAGGAGCTGTGTGCCTACATGGGCCTACCACGCCTCAACCAGCGTCTCAAAGACATGTAAATATTACCATAATGCCAATTTAAAAGTACCTGTTTCTGGTGTGTTTGAAATCCTTCAGGGCTAAAAATGGCTTCCATCTACTCTCATCTAGTATGCCAGGATCTTTGAATATGCTAATGTGGCACGTCCCTAGAAGCTACTTAATCTTTCCGCAAAAACCATAGACTTCACTGCATTAAAAAAAACCATAGACTTCACTGCATTAAAAAAAACCATAGACTGCATAAAATTCTCAAACAGTCTGGAGTAAATTGTTCACTACAGACATGTTATCCATCATTGCACGAGCAGGCACATCAATTCAAGGTTTGAAAACGAAGTCATTGGTTCATGGTAACAGCTGTGATGGCAGCGAAGAGACCAACCAACCATGTTTGAAGTTAAGCGTTTACCGATAGTGATATTTTGTGGATATAAGTTTATTTCACCTAGGACAAACTAACTTACTCGCAGGGTAAGATGAGGACATGCATGGGTTGTAAGGTACAATCTTGCTACTGTAAGGTTTTCAGTGGGATGAAACAGAGTATAACAACATAGGGTTGGATCATAAATGGGGCTAGGTTTTTGGAAACTGCTGAAATTAAGCTCTTTCTGCAGGTTTGCATCCTAAAACTGAACAGTAGTCTGTCAACTTACTATTCTAAGCTTAGCAGCACAATAAGCCAACTTCCTGATAGTTAGCTAACCTTAGCATTAGTTCAGATATTCCAGCTGCTGTGTAAAGGCTTTCCCACATATGCATAGGTCTGTGACATCAGAAGTACAAACGCAGTGCCAAACTCAAGGAGCAGAACATATTTGCTCCTAGAGTACTAAATCAGTGCTTTGGAGATGTGCGGTGCACAAAAAAGCCACATATGTAGTCAAGGATAAGCTTACAAAAGACATCAACCACAGGACAAACACATTTTTAAGGGGAGTGTGTCCTTGAATACCAACCGCCGCGACTGTCAATATACTACCTTAAAGTAATCTTACCTACCTGCTGTAGGTAAGATTCGAGAGTTGTAAAGAGAGGAAGAGAGCAACATTTGATACTAAACCAAAAAAACGTCCCCCCCCTGTGTCTGCAGTCTAGCCTTGTGAGACCATCCAGATATTCAAGTTTGTGTTTCATTGTGCAATCAGTCTGGCCTTGGCTGGCAGTAATTGATTTCCAAATACGTTCTTAAAAAAAATCCAGCCAATCAAAGTGGCGCTCTTGCTCTTTTCACTCTTGCCAAATCCTGTTGGAAGTAAAACAACATATTGGTACCATTTTGAATCCTAACACAGTGATTACAATCATGTATAGTAGCTAAGAGGGATCACAGGGATTCACATCAGAACACACGGTCTCTACTGCCATATTGTGGCCCGTTTGTTGCAATTGCGATGGTTTTGCTTGATGTCATTCAATTCTATTTTAGGTGGAAATTAAATATTCCATTTATGTTGTGTTCTTTATTCACTTTGACACAGTAGCATCCACATTGATTATTTAACTTGCACAACAATGTTACAGGTGTTAACTTTCTTTTGGTACCAAGATTACATATTATAGCCCTTGTAGTTGTTAATACAACAGAGATACTACTAGCTAAATACTAGGGTACCAGACTACATCAGCATCTAACGAACTTACAAATTTATTTTAAGATGTCTGTTTTCTTGTGTGTGTCTGTGTGTGTGTGTGTGTGTGTAGGTCTCTGCAGGTGTTTTTTGAGGGTCTGTTTCCTCGTGATAACCCCCGCAACACGCGCTTCGCCATCAACTTCTTCACCTCCATCGGCCTGGGAGGCTTAACGTAATACACACTACTGCAATATACACACCTAGTACAAAGTCTTCACGCCCTTAGCTTGTTAGTATATAACGTGTGTGTGTGTGTGTGTGTGTGTGTGTGTGTGTGTGTGTGTGTGTGTGTGTGTGTGTGTGTGTGTGTGTGTGTGTGTGTGTGTGTGTGTGTGTGTGTGTGTGTGTGTGTAGTGATGAGTTGCGGGACCATCTGAAGAATGCTCCCAAGATGATCATGACTCAGAAGCAGGAAGTGGACTCTTCTGACTCCTCCTCCGACGACTCCTCCAGCCAATCAGATTCAGACTCCTCCAGCCAATCAGACTCTTCCAGTGACTCATCTAGTAGCAGCAGTAGTACTAGTTCAGGTAAATATTTATATACATGACTGGTTGTAATGGTCTCTATGGTGGTGTGTCTCAGGACGGTAACTATAGTAAGCATGGTGATGTTATGTCTAGACTGGTTGCTATGGTGATGTGTCTCCAGGCAGGTTGCTATGTTGACCATGGTGATGTGTCTCTAGACTCTAGACTGGTAACTATGGTAACCATGGTGATGTGTCACTAGACTGGTTGCTATGGTGATTTTGTGTCTCTAGACTGGTTGCTATTAGGGCTGTAACCTAAAGGTCCTGTCGTCTTTCAGAGAGCCCAGAGTCGACTCGAAATCTGTCGAACAATCGCAGGTTGTTTTTTTTGTTGTATAAATCTAAATGTAAACCTTAACATAATGCAAAATAGAATGGAGCATTATAGGTTTCCCACACCAAAAGTGTGCACACTCACCAGTGTGCCACTGAATTTATTAAAAATGACAGTGGCTTTGGGGGCGGGGGGGGGGGGGGGGGTGAGATAATGCTCTTGAATAGTGCTAGTGCTGCGGTGCAATTTCATTGAAACATTGCACAATGTACAAACCACCTTTTTTGTTTCCAATGAGAGCACTCACACCGGCGCCGCCATACAGCCACACTACAACTTCCAGCAATGCTCAAAATCTTGGAACGCATCACAGTAACATCCATTGCCACCCATTATATTAAACACAGAGCAATACCTAAAATGTAATCTTCCAACGTTTGTTGTCCTTACTACGCGACTATTGACTATTGGCACCACTATTACATTATTTGGGGAGAACCCTGGGGTGGTCACACCCGGTGTCTGACCGGGTCTCAAGTGAACACACCTTCACTCCGCACAGATCAGTGACAAGCATGTTCTTTCAATCAATTTACTCTATACCGGTTGAACGGTTTGGTCGAAATCCATACTGTAGGGCAAATTTATACCAGTGTATTTTCTATACTGTTTATACCGTCCACCCCTATGTAGTGTCATATAGTTTTGGATTGGATGCTATAATACTAATATTCCTCAAAATATGATTAGGGTTAGTCATATTTCTTAAAAAACTAAACTTTCTTTTAAAAGAAAGATGACTATTGTGGGACAGAGAGGGGAGAATATTAGGCCAACATACAAATAAATACAATTAATACTACATTAAAGTCCCCCTCCAGGCACGTTTTAAAATGTTAAAATACTCTGCTATGATTAATATTTTTTAAACACGGTTTTGAAAAAAATAAGACCTACAAACCATTACATTACCATGGTTAAAATAGCCCGTAGAAGACTTTAAATGACTCCTTCAAAAATATTATTTGTGGATATATTTTATTGCTTGAAGCAAAAAAAAACATTTCCAACAAAAAACACTTTTTTTGAGATCCTAATAATAACTGCTTAACTGCTTCATAAAAATTGTTCTTAATATCACTGACAAGCACTTGGGTAGAGCCCATAAAAAAATGTGATTGATTTGAGACAAAATAAATGTCACCTATTTGGGTCCTCAATTTGCATCCCTGCTCTAGACTTGTTGTTATGGTAGCTTTGGTGATGTGTCTCCAGACCGGTTGCCATGGTAACTATGGTAACTATGGCGATGTTGTGTCTCTAGACTCGGACTCCAAATCCAAGAAGAAGAAGAAGAAGAAAGACAAGACGAGCTCCTCACACAAAAAAAAAGCATCCAATCAGGAGCCGAAACAGAAGGAAACTACCAATAAGAAAGCTAGCGCGGACAGCAGCAGTGAGGAGGAGGAGGAAGGTTGGGGGTTGGCCCGCCGTAGGGTCTCCCCCCCCCCACACATGAAGCAGCGTGCACGGGAACTGGAGGAGCGGGAGCGTGCACGTGACAATGCACGTGAGGACACCCAGCGCCCCAGAAGAGAAGAGAGACCAGTGGGCGGTCGAGGCAGACAAGGAGCTGGAGAGAGAGAGGGCGAGGGAGAGAGATGGAGACAGAGAGAGAAAGATGGAGAGAGGAGAAAGGAGGGAGAGAGGAATGTGGAGGGAGAGAGGGAGAGGAGGAAGGAGGGAGAGAGGAATGTGGAGGGAGAGAGGGAGAGGAGGAAGGAGAGAGAGAGGAGTGTGGAGGGGGAGGGGGAGAGGGAGAGGAGGAACGAGAGAGAGCGTAGTGTGGAGGGAGAGAGGGAGAGGAGGAAGGAGAGAGAGAGGAGGAAGGGGAGAGAGAGGAGTGTGGAGGGAGAGGGAGGGAGGAGGAAGGAGAGAGAAAGGAGTGTGGAGGGGGAGAGGAAGGGGAGAGAGGAGAGGGAGAAGAACAAAGAGAACAGAGACAGAAACCGCCACCGAGAAGAGAAGAGGTAAACACGACCTTTGACCCCAGACTGTCATCCCTTTTTGTATTCCATGATCACATGATCACATTTATTATTATTAAAGATGATTCACTGTCTGCCACTGTCGTGTTTACACACACACACACACACACATACGCACAGTAGATGGAGGGAGAGAAACAGTGATGGACCCAATGATCAGACCAACAATAACCGGAGTGTTAAGGACACACACACAGGTGCACCTCGCCCTCTATATAGATGGCAAGGACTCAATAGCCTATTAAAACAAGTACCGTATTATAAAATTGTCAGCGAACCCAAAATGTGTGTGTGTGTGTGTGTGTGTGTGTGTGTGTGTGTGTGTGTGTGTGTGTGTGTGTGTGTGTGTGTGTGTGTGTGTGTGTGTGTGTGTGTGTGTGTGTGTGTGTGTGTGTGTGTGTGTGTGTGTGTGTGAGAGAGAGAGAGAGAGCCCATACAGCAGCGACGGCACTGGCTTAAAGTTGGTGTGGGTCGTGTTACCATGGGGATAACGTCGTATTTTTTACGCAAATCGCAACGCGTCCGACGTGGAGCTGAAACGGGTCGTGACCTGCCTGTGGAGGGAGAGAGGGGGGGAGAGGGAGGGAGCATGCGCACTCGGTGGCTCCGTCCGCTGCGAGTCGGACGGAGCGCGCGGCACCGTCGCCGTTGGTGTCATACGCACGCCACGAGACCTGAGAGCGGGCGTCGCGAGTCTGACCGGCGGAGAGCGAGCGGTAAGTCCGAATTCGTGGTACAAGAGGCTTACACGTCGCTAGTGGTAAAATACACGTAATTAATGGTAAAGTACACGTCACTAGCGGTAAAATACACGTAATTAACGGTAAAGTACACGTCATTAACGGTAAAGTACACGTCATTAACGGTAAAGTACACGTAATTAACGGTAAAATATACGTCACTAGTGGTAAAATAGACGTAATTAATGGTAAAGTACACGTCACTAGCGGTAAAATACACGTCACTAGCGGTAAAATACACGTCACTAGCGGTAAAATATACGTAGGTAATTAACGGTAAAGTACACGTAATTAACGGTAAAGTACACGTCATTAGCGGTAAGGTGCACCCAGCTAACTAAAGTTAAGTACGGGACAATAGTTACCTCTGCCAACGATAAAGATAGATTTAACTCGCGGTAGTCAAACATTTTGACTCGGTTTGTCTATTTGCCCTTTGGTCGGTCCAAGGTTACTACTACTACTACTACTACTACTACTACTACTAGGCTACTACTACTAATACTTGCCTACTAATCACTTTAAATCCGTTCATTCATTTTAGTAGGACATTAGTATCAAAATAGGCCTACTACGGTAGTATCAAATACCGCAATAGTGCCACAATAGTGTCAGAAATACCGCAGTTGTGTCAGAGATGCACGACAATTGGATACAGTCTTTATTGCAACCCAGGCTTAAGCGGAATGTGACTCGCGGTTCTAGTGTACCGAAGTAAAATAAACCACTCTGACTTACACAACACACGGTTAACGCGTTAAAATCAGTCGGAGTAGAAAGTTGAAACCGAATACAAAATAATGCGTGATGGACCCTCGCTTTACTTTTGTGTGTGTGGCATATTAGTTAACAGGCTTACTAATACTATTATACGCTTCAAAATAAAACTATTTCCGGACGTCTTGTTCGTAATATATTATTAATACATTTGTGTAAAACTAGCCTCTAACCGTTTTAAGTAAAGCTCAAGGACATGTAACATGCTGATGTAGTACGACACAGCATTTACATTCACGTGTGAGAGAGAGAGAGAGAGAGAGAGAGAGAGAGAGAGAGAGAGAGAGAGAGAGAGAGAGAGAGAGAGAGAGAGAGAGAGAGAGAGAGAGAGAGAGAGAGAGAGAGAGAGAGAGAGAGAGAGAGAGAGAGAGAGAGAGAGAGAGAGAGAGAGAGAGAGAGAGAGAGAGACTCATGCTGCTCTCCAAGCTGGCAAAACACACACACACACACACACACACAGCAAGCCTCACAGCTAAACTAAATGTAAATGTGGGTAGGCTTGCAATAATTAGCAAATTTATATGGTGCTAAAATGTGTGTGTGTGTGTGTGGGGGGGGGGGGTGTATGGAAAGAGTAGCCAGGTGCTACGACTTTACTCCCAATCTGTCTCCTGTGATTAATGGGGCTAACTTTCTCCCAGTCTCTGGACAGAACATCAAATGTTCCTCTCTGTCTGATAGAGTAATAGCAAATGCTGGCAGATAGTAGCCTCTCTATACAGGGGCAATACCTATACAATATGAAGCACCAGCAGATTCTAGCATTAAAGTGGCAGTAATATAATTGGGGTTGAAGGCTGGGATTAGCTTCAGGTATAGGCTAAAGAAGTAAAAAGAGACAAAAGTGTGTGTGTGTGTGTGTGTGTGTCAAGAAGAAAGGATTATGGAACACAGCTGGGCTCTGATTACTGACTGGTCAATCTCAGATTGGATGGACTCTCATACTCACATTTCTGCAGTATTTTCTGTGTGTGTGTAATGTAACTTTATTTGAACAGGGACAATGTACAAAAGAAACATTAACCTTGTTTAGAGCAAGGAGAGATGCATTGTACCAGGTTTTGGCAAACTGCTATTTACCACCTGTAGTCACCTGTAGTGTGTGTGTGTGTGTGGGGTGGGGGGGGGGGGGGGGGGGGGCATCTGCCAGTTTAGCTCACATGACCTTTGTTCATGATTCACACACAGATCCCATGTGTTTGGTCTAGTTTGGTCTAGACCTGCTCCATTTGAAAAGTGCCCTGAGATAACTTCTGTTATGAATTGGCGCTATACAAATAAAATTGAATTGAATTGAATTGAATGTGTTGGTGCATATTTGATCCAGAATGTGAGAGCAGGGGCTGGTTCAGGTACATTACAGCTCTGTTGCCTAAAGGAGCTTACAGTTTCGTTATTTTTCTTGACTGATCTCAAATGAAACGATCAACAGCGACAATGCTTTTCCTTTTTCCTTTTTCCTCCTTACGACTTCCATGTCGTAGACTCGTGAATAGGGATGGGACGATCGGGATGATTGCGAGAATGCTTAAGTGAGTGGCTTGAAGATGCTCTTGCCAGTTGACAAAATCCACCTGATTACTTGTTTTCTTTTACAATTGGACAGCACATATCTCACATTCTTGCTCTACTGCCTCTAAATATCCTCCTAATAAAGCTGAATGGCTGTTGGGGCCGTCCTTCAATTCCGTTTGTATTTATGCATTAAAAACCTCCATCAAAATCTATCCCCTCCCCACTATTATTTTATTGTTTTGGCTTATTATGCCTAAGAACAAGATTAATTTTGATAGCCATTTGCCAAAATGTTTGTTTCCCCCAAAATAGAGATCCAAGTCCAAAGTGTAGTCTTATTTATTTTTGGGAATAGGCCTAATGGACTTTGTTTCAAATACATCCGAATCAGCCGTTAATCATGTCTCATCATAAGTTTTCAGCCAACTTTAACAATATGGTAGGTGCCTTAAACGCGCTATTATTTAGTTACACATCAGCCAAAAAGTGAAATATATATCATAAAAAGGGAAAAAACACATGGTTTCGTATGGCAAAACATCTCTACGACAAGATACTAGGTTTATCTTTACGTATGCAGTGAGGCATGAATGTGTTTAGGATTTATGTTTTCTCTTCATTTTGGCCCACTCCACTGGATCCGACACGGGCGCGTTCCGGCTGCGTTCTGGCCACCGGAGCTGACCTGCGGCCACCCTAGTCAATGCGTGATTCCATCAGACGCGGTGTGGCGCGTTTCTGACGCGTTTCTGAAGCAGCTACCGCTCCAGATTCACGCCTAGTTTATTTTTAATGGAAGCCACATCCAAGCCGCGTCAAGATGGACAGAGCAGATCGAGCCGGGCAGGAAGTTGGATAGTAAAAGCCACAGAGCATCCGGTCAATTTTCAAAATAAAACACCCTCCTGATCGAGCACAGCAACACATGTTTGATCCATGTCGTTCATAACTGGACTTTAACTGTACTAACTTTGTATGTAGGCTACAGCACAACAATAAGCACAACACTAATTAAACCAGACAGAAAAAGAAAACATTTACTATATAGCCTACTAACTCATGGTAGAAGCACACAAATCTAGGAAAAATGACCAAATCAACAGCAAGTCAAATTCTGACAGACAAAGCAACTGCAAGTCAACTTCGGACAGGCAAAGTAACCTTTTATTTGTCTTTTTACATCCACAAATTCGCAGTTCTCGCGTGAACCCACTTCTGAAACGCTCCCGGTGGGATATGACGCCGCACCGAGGACAGAACGCACCCGGCGTCGGAGTCAGTGGGTTGCGGGTGTAACTCCCACGTTGTGCTGCACTACAAGTCCAAGCAAGCACTGCAAACGTGCTCCTACATGGTGCGTGCTGAATTGCCGCACCACCCTCCCTCTCACGCCTACACGAAAGAGGGCGCTATACCCAAGGATACATAATTAGCATATCAGTAGGCCTACCACTAACTGATTCAGTAGCACCATTGACTTTGGCCCAGTTCCATTTCCTTTACTAAGGTTGGGCATGGGCAGTAATCATGAAGCATGTGGAAAGGAGCAATGTGGCATTTGAGACTGATCGAAACAGCTAAGCTGCTTCAGCATCATTCAAGGGCGACTGGAAAACTGGGTTAGTGAACAGCAGAGCTGATTTTACGTCTTTAGGTTTAAGTCCAAGACAAATCATGTCTTTCGGGGCGCAAGTCTAAGTCAAGTCTCAAATATTTTGGGGGCAAGTCCAAGTCAATTCTGAAGTCTAAATAGTAAAATTGGACATAAATAAAAGCGGACACTGATACATTTGCAATCAGCGTTGCAGATTTCAAATAAAACAATTTTGGTTGATTAATTAGGATTGTTACGTGCTTTCAGTCATTTTTACATTCTCATGTGGACGGAGAGATTTTCTAAAAGTCCTTTGTTGTGGAAAAAATATGTAGCATCCGTGACGTCACCTATTGGTTTACACACAACCGTTATGACTGTATAGATTTGCCTTCTATGGAGCAGCAACGGAAACAATCCATATTTGGCACATTAAGGGCGGGACTTGAATGGTCGCCTCGCACTAGTCTCTGCCCAAAACTCATAAATATTAAATCTGTAATAATGAATGCGCAAAAATGCATAAAATGAAGATAATCTAGCCACTGAGATCCAAACCACACAAAGAAAAATGTTATTGGCTTTGTATTACGAGAATGAAATCATTCTCGTGAATGGTGGCGGGTCATTGTGCATCCACCTGAAGGCCATTAGAGGAACTACATGCTAGGCTTAGTGCTCAATTCGAATTTAAGGCTTTTACATTATTTAAAAAATGTGGCCAATATCAGATTCCAGTGTGAACTGGTCACAGTCCTGAACTGACCCACATGCACAAAAGAACAAAGACATCACATGCAGCATGCTGTCGTACGGAAGTAAACATAGAGGCCACTGAAGTCAGTTTATGTGCAGTGGAAGCCAGTGAATTTGTGAAAAGATGATAATGAAGATGAGGATGAGAAGGAGAGCCACATTTTTAATTATGACTGTTCACATTGTTATGAAAAAAACAGATCTGAGTTGCATTTGAGCAAAAAAAAATCTGATTTGGGCCACTTTTGCCTGCAGTCTGAACAAACCTTAGTCTTAGTCTGAGACTCACAAACCTGCCACTTGGTGTGGCATTTATTTGGAAATGGTGGATGAAAACATATCTATCTGTGTGGTTGGGGCATAAAGTTAACATCAGTATCTGAGCTCGGTATCTAAGGTGTTACGGATGAAGGGTGTTGAGTAGCTGAACCTGTCAGCAGGTAACTCGAGATCCTCTCTGGGCTGGTTACTACTCAGTCATCTGACCACACACACACACTCATGGTGGGTGGGGTTGGGGGGGAGGTTTTCAAAGAGATGTAACAGGAGCTCTTGGGACAGGGAGAATTACAAGCAAGCTATTCCACTACATCTTTAATCACACACGCGTGTGTGTGTGTGTGTGTGTGTGTATATGTGTGTGTGTGTGTGTGTGTGTGTGTGTGTGTGTGTGTGTGTGTGTGTGTGGGGGGGGGGGGGGGGGGTCTATGTCTTTAGGTCTATGCGTGTTTGTGTGTTTGTGTATATTGTGTGCTTGTGTGTATGTATGTCCATATGTCTATTATTTGTTTGCTCCTCCTCTTTCCAGCAGGTGGGTGTGGCCAGGTGGGCAGAGGGCTGCTCTCATTAGCCCGATTCTCAGCAGTGATGCAGAGCACTTTGGAGCTCAACTCTATGATGTCACTCCCTGTAGAGACAACGTCCCCAGTTGGACTCTTCCCGAACTTCAACACAGTATGTATGTGTGTGTGTGTGTTAACTGTTTAGGTTTGTAAGTGTACACATACTAACAGGATGTAAATGTTTCCTCTCCTGAGATGGACCCGGTGCAGAAGGCTGTCATCAACCACACCTTTGGGGTTACCATGGAGACCACGAAGAGACAGGTGATCTGCTGTCACACCTGTCAACTCCGCTTCAACTCTCAGGTGAGAGTCAGACAGGTAGACAGACAAGTTGAAGGAGAGATAGGCAGGTAGAAAGAGAGATAGACAGAGAGATTTAGAAGTTTTATTTATTATTTATTATGTTAACAGGACAATGTAGGACTGCCAGTATACAATATATATACTGTATATATATATATATATATATATATATATATATATATATATATATATATTAGGGGTGTCACGATTCGATTCAATTTTCGATTTAAACAATTTTTTAACTTTGTGTGTTTTCAGCACTGACGGCTATGCCATTGTTAGACTATCGAATCTTGATAGGTAAAGATCAACAGATCATTGGTTTTATACCCTGACAACTTCAAATTCTTCTTTAAAAAGTAAGGCTACATGGTATGTGTGATATAACCGCCATTTTTCTTTAGGAATGTACCACACTAAAGTCTCATTTATGCTCAACGTTCGATACGTATACGGATACGGACGGAGCCTTCTGTCTGCACTCTGAGTTCATTTCGTCCATTGTGCACGTTCCCTGAAAGCTTACAGATACAGACAAAATCGAGCAACACCACCGTAAATTGTGGGGGCAGTGTAGCCAATAGTTCAAGCAAGACACGATTATAGGACACAAAGAAGCCCAGGCACAGGGACAAACAGTTACTACAGAACAGCTGGGAGGAGATTGAATGGGAATTAAATGTGAGTTGGATGGTAGCGAAGGAAAAGCAGAGGTCCGTGGGAGAGCGGGGATGCCTCCGCCTCTTTCCCAGATATCCGCTGGTTACACCAGTCTGCCAGAAATATTGGCCCTTGCCCCCGGAGGCTAAATCATTGTCAGACTGTAGCCGATTGGGTTCCCAGATTGATGCATATGTTACGTAGTGATGCACGGATCGACCAACTTGAAATTTGCCGATTGCAGGAGCTGATCAAGTGACTCAAAAACTATCATGCACAAGACGCAGTTATTATGTTCAGTCACTGAGAGAATTCATGTTCCTTCTGAATTTAAAACAATTCTCTTTAAATTGCCCTGACTCACAATAAAGGTAGGCTACAGTTAACCATAGACATAGCCTGTTTCATTGATCTCGGTTATAGGATGCAATAAGCAGCCTGCAACTCAATGAAGAACGGGCTTCACTCTCTCTGTGTGTTTTTTTATGTTTGCGCAAAGAATAATAGGCATACACTAGCCTTATTCACACAACCAATGTAAACTATTTAAGTATTTATAACCTCATAGGACAAGGCTGCTCCCCACTAATTCCTTCTGCTTTATTTGAAACTAACTCGCTGCTTTAATGGAAGATGAGCGATTTCAAAAATAATTATTTCTCTAAACGGCATAACCGAAGCGTTACGTAGCCAAACAATTGCAGCCACAGTACTTAGATGTCAACATAGTTTCTACAATGTGAAGCAAAACAAGGCTTTATTGAAACCTAGACTTTATAACAGGGCTGTCCACTGTAGCTGGACCTCCGGTCTGAGCTTGTGAGTGATAGCCCATGCGGTAACAGGTCTACGCCACTTCAGAGGAGGCAAAAAGTACAAATATTTGGCATCACCCATGTCCATTGCCAGATCAAGTTTGCTAATTAAATACCTAATACATCTTTTAATGTTGTTTTTATGTAGAATGCCAATGAAAATGATATGAAAAGCAAGGCTAAAAACCTAGGCTAAATCATTATAATAAAAAAAAATGATGACATTATGTAAAGTGATCTTGATTATCTTCCATAATAAAGTAATACATTTTTTAAGAATTTGTGAAAAAAATGGACTAGCCTATAATTCACTGTGATCCGTATCAGATTGGCTGATCACACATGAAAAAAATCGGTGATCGGTATCTGTCTAAAAAAATCAGTGATTGGTGCATCCCTAATGTGACGTTGTGTTGGTTGCCTGAGCAGAGCCTACATAGCGTGACACCTCTACAGACAGCTCTTTGGCCGACGCTGTTACAGGGAATGTTACAGGGAAACCAAATTGTTCCCAGAGACCTGAATGAGGGAGGGGGTTCTTTAGGTCTGACTTAACGCTTGCAATTTTGCACTCTTGACATTAGCGATGTGCTAACTTGCTATTGTTGATGTTCTAAACAGTTTTTGTGATTGGCTACCTGGTGACTCATGACACTATGTGTGAAGTGATGGCCCTGTGAGATTTGATACAAATATGTGTGTTGTTACACCCCTAATATATTTATTTATATGTTTAATGCATATTTATTTATTATTTTTATTTATTTAATTATTTATAATTTATTTAATTATAAATTATTAACTAAACTGTACGGTTGGGCTGCGCACCGTTACACCCCTAATATATATATATATATATTAAAGTAGATTCCATAATACCATACCATGGCTCCTCATTGTGACAGACTATGGTGTAAAAAATGTGTGTCTGTAAAAACATATATTTCTTAGGGATTGTCGGACTATAGAGTGTCAGGTGGTTCTTAGAGAATCTGAGGATTGTGGGTAATGTGATGCGGGCCACTCTAATGACGCATGAGTTATTTAGAAGCTTGTTCATGTATGAAGACATAGTCAACATGTCAACACAACGCCTTTCAACTAATCGCTGCTCTCTCACACACACACACACACACACACACACACACACACACACACACACACACACACTTCTCTATAGCCAGGCGATGAGTCTGTACCTTTCTCTATAGTCTATGAGTCTCTCTCTAATCTCAGGCTCCATCCCATTGTACAGGTCTCACTCTAGTCTAAGCCTGCATCCTATTATAAAGATCTGTCTCTCTCTCTCTCTAGTCTCAGGCTGCATCCCATTATAAAGGTAGTCGTCACACGAAGAGACTAAAGGCTCAGGAGAACGGGGTTAAGATGTCAATCACTGGAGCGACCAATAGCAGCAGCTCCAGGCCTGCTGGCCCCGCCCCTCTTCCTTCATCAGCCACCAGCAACATCCTCAAGCACACCGGTGTGTGTGTGTGTGTGTGTGTGTGTGGGTGTGTGTGTGGGTGAGTCTTGTTTTGAAGTTAGCTGTTATTTTAACCTCCAGATGGTGATACATATTACTGTATATTGGTGAGTGCTGCTAGGCAGTGCTCAGCTTATGTACTTCTTAGGCTTTAGGCTTTCTTTCTTTTTTTTTTCTTTATTATTCTCTACAAAATTATTCATCTCCTTCCACAATGTTTCACCTAGAGACTCAATTCAAACTTTAAAATGTTAATCTTGGCTTGGAATCGCATGCTATCATTCAAATCTTTACAACATTTTACACTTTTTGAAATAAGCATTTAAACATTAAGAATTATAATGGAGGTCAAGCAGTCTACCCATTTCTCTGAGACTTCAACTACTTAGGACTTCACAACTTGGTACATTTCTAATCTTTAAACTTCATTCAAACATTTAACAAATCATCACATTTAGTGATCCCCATTTATTTTACTATTGGCTCCAATGGAGACTCTCCCCTTTCTTAACAGTCATGTCTTTTACACAATTTTTTAACTCGCAAATAAGCTCACTTGAAGGGACAGACACATGTTGGACATCTACATGTTCGTCTACTTCTAAAGAGCATGACCAATTCATAGTCATCCCAATTATAGTTTTTGAGAACGAGGCTATGGTTTGAGGCTAGGTTCTTTATACATTTCCGGTCTATACGGCTCAAAAATGTGTTTTTCTTATGTTTATGTCCCCTAAAATGCCCTTGACTATACTGACTTGTATCTGTGCAGAGTTTGTCACTAGAGAGGTGTTTTCACATTCCTCCACTGAAGGGAGATTTTGCAATTTTTTTCAAATTGAATTTCAATTTGAAATTCATATATATCCCGGTCAAGCTTGATTAGGTACGTCACTAATACGAAAGCCAATCACTGTTGAATATGCAAATGCAGGCAAAGAAACCTGAGACCTCCAGTGCACGCAGTGAGAGCGTCAGAGCGGAGATGTCGGAACATGTCGGAATCTCGCTGATGTTTCTGCTATCAGTCTTGCGCGCTGCTCTCTTGCACAGCAGTGGTGGGCAGGGCGCGAGGCCTGTGATATTTGCATGTCATGAATATTCATAGATCCAGAATTTATCAATGAGGGAGAAAAGTAGATGTGCTTCGAGTTTTTTATGTGGGAAAACCATGTTAAACAAAATGTTAATCATAGCACTTTAAAACGTGCCTGGAGAGGGACTTTAAACTATGTTGCTTTATTAAACATTTTTAACCTAATTTACACCACAGCACTAATTTTCTGCAGAAAATGCATTTTGAAGTTGTATATATTATAGTATATTGTATTGTTATTGTATATTATGGTATATTAAATTAAATTAGATTGTATTATAGTAATTATACTAGAATATACTATAATACAATAAATACTACACTATACTATAATATAATATGTTATCTACTAAAATATGGTATACTATATATTACAGTATAGTATATTATGTAATGTTATATATTATGTTTAATATGAGGCTTTGCTGCCATCTGCTTGCAGGTTGTGAAAGTATGCTAGTCTGTGTGTGCGTGCGTCTGGTTATTATGATATGCTGCTAATTTTCTCTCTTTCTCTCTCTCTCTCTCTCTAGGCCTCCTTTCCTCTGTCTCTCCTTGCTCTACCAGGGTAGGGTGTGTCCCTCTACCAACCAGCCCTCTGTCTGCCTCTCTGGCCACACCCACATCACAACATACCCCGCCCACTTCCATACATACCACGCCCACCTCACCACAGGCCACGCCCACCTCACCACAGCTGCTCTCCACCCTATGCTATAGCCTACCTTCTCCGTCTCTAGCCCCGCCCCCTCAGGCTCATCCCCCAGATTTGGAGCCTCATCCTGATTGGTTGGCTTCAGAGGAGGAGAAAGCCAAGAAGCTGCTGTACTGCTCCCTGTGTAAAGTAGCCGTTAACTCTCTATCCCAGCTGGATGCCCACAACACAGGTTAGTAGAACTTTACTACCCTGTACATCAGTACCCTATGGGTCTGGGTGGTAGGGTATGGTCCAGTAGGTCTGGGTGGCAGGGTCTGGTCCAGTGGGTCTGGTTGGTTGGGTCTGGTCCTGTGGGTCTGGGTGGTTGGGTCTGGTCCAGTGGTCTCAGTGGTTGGGTCAGGTCCAGTGGGTCTGGGTGGTTGGGTCTGGTCCAGTGAGTCTGGGTGGTTGGGTCTGTTCCAGTGGGTCTGGGTGGTTGGGTCTGGTCCAGTGGGTCTGGGTGATTGTGATGTGGATGTTTTTTTGATCTAGGTGTAAAACACCGGACCATGCTGGAAGCCAGAATTGGTGCAGGTGTGATTAAGTCCTACCTGCGTCCTGGCTCTAAGGCCCAGAACAGCTCCTCTCTCCTGAAGGGATCAGGACTCCAGAACAAGTCCTTCCACTGCCAGACCTGCGATGTCCATGTCAACTCAGAGGTCCAACTCAAACAGGTCAGCCATCACCCTGGTCCTACACCACAGGGCGTGACAGAGTGAATAGAGAGTATTAATGTGACAGGATGAATAGTAGAGAGTATTAATGTGACATGATGAATGGTAGAGCAAGTATTAATGTGTCAGGATACATGAAAAAGTATTGACATTAATACTCTCTGTATTATTCATCCTGTCACATTTATACTCTGTTATATTCACATTATATGACCAAAATAACCTATAGTTCACATATTTGTATCGTCTTTCACTCATTCCTTCTTTTACTTTTACTTTTGAAGAATATGAGTGACTACACACCCATTGTATCAAGGTACAACAAGATGGCGCCAATTCTCGCTAAATTTTAGTTCTTGTAGTAAGGGTTATGGTTAGGGTTTGGAAGCAATATTTATACAGTGTACGTTTGAAAGCAGCGGAAGTTAATATTACAAGTTTTTATTTAAATTAGTTCAACATCTATAGCTATAGTAGATTTGAGCATGATTGTAAAACATACAGAACATTAATTGTATTCATTCAACAAGCTACTATTTATGTTTTTAATACTTTATTTCAATAAAGAAGCATTCAATCAAACAGATATTGGATTACATTGACAACAGTATTGCAATTGAATATACAGTATATGTAGATATATAGTAGATATGTAAGAGAACAGGAAAAACAAAAGGAAAATACCAATAATAAAAAAAAGTAAGGGGTTTAAATAAAGATTTTAAACATGATACTGATCTTGTAAGTTTTATGATGTGTGTTTTTGTGTACATTTACACTTGTGTATGTGAAATTCGGCCATCAATAAAGTTATACAAGTTCAATAGGCTAGACCATAATAATAATAATAATAATAATAATAACTATTTATATAGCAACTTTCATGCAGAGATGCAGCCCAAAGTGCTTAACAAAACAAGATCCGATGAAAATAAACAACAATAAGTAAAACAATAGCAATAAGTATGAGAAAATCAAACCAACCAAGTGAAAGAAAAAAACACAGTCTGATCACAATACAATAAATCACTAACGATGATACCAGTAAAATGAACCTGAATTAAAAGCCAAATTATAAAGATAGGTCTTTAATTTCTATGGAGGGTGCCGTTCTGAGGTCCAAGGGGCGGGTATTCCCCAGAACCTCTAAAGAACAGCAGTGGAAGAGCTGAGAGTTCAGTTACGAGAAGGCAGTCGCTGATATACGAAGGTGCTGGATTATGTTAGGCTTTGTAGATAAATAAAAGGACTTTAAAATCAATTGTAAAAGATACAGGTAGCCAGTGCAGTGATGTAAGCAGAGGGGTGATGTGATCTCTGTGATTTTTGTATTGCTCAAAATCCTGGCTGCAGTGTTCTGAATTAACTGTTTATTTCCTTAAAGACTTTTTAGGGAGACCAGTAAAAAGAGAGTTGCAGTAATCTTCTTGTAACAAAAGCATGTATCAGCATTTCAGTATTGTTCTGTGTTAAAAATGTTCTAATTTTGCCAATGTTTCTCAGATGGAAAAAATATGTTTTCGCAACCTTGCTAAAATGGCTAATGAAATTAAGATCAGAGTCTAAAATAACTCCCAGATCTGTAACATGTGTTTTAATTTGCTTGGACGGGCTGCTCATTTCTTTAAAAAAAATTCATACTCATCCAAATGTTCATATCAGTGAGACAGCTAAGCATTTAAAGAACTGGCCAAACAGAGATATATATAGTTGTGTGTCATCAGCGTGATATTTGACATTATGGTGGCTAATTATGAAGCCCAGAGGGAGCATGTATAAAGAAAAAAGAATAGGACCAAGAATGCTTCCTTGAGGAACCTTGTAGCACTTTGAGATCTCTTTGATGAGAGGTGCGTTAGAAATAACATTTATTATTATTATTATTATTATTATTATTATTATTATTATTATTATTATTATTATTATTATTATTCACTGTATCCAATGTCAAATGTCTGTGACACAAAGTCACCAAACCAATCGTGCACTGTGCCAGAGACCTACCCATTTCTCAAGTTGATTGATTAAAATGCCATGATCAATGCAGCTCTCAAATCTAACAAAAAGAGGACAGCCAAATTGTTTGAATCAGTCGAAATAAAGTGGTAGTAGCCAGACTGGAATTTATCCAATATATTATTAGTATTCAGAAGATCTTGTAGTTGGTTGAATACAATATTCTCAAGAAGTTTACTGAGAAAAGGTAGATTTGAGATTGGCCCGATCAGGCTTCTTAAACAGAGGTTTTACCATAGCTGTTTTAAATGCAGAGGGGAAAGTATCTGAATCCAGAGACATGTTGATTATTCTTGTTGTTTCGTGAGATAGGCACTGGAATAATTTTTACTTGCCCCTATACACATTTTTTTTTAAATTTATCAGCGGTTATAAAATAATAACAATGACTAAAGTTAAACTGTGAGTGAGTGAGCTGAACTGTATGTGAGTAAGTGAGCCACACATCACACTACTAGCCTACTCAATTCGTGATTGCCAATATTGGTCCAATGCGTGCAAGGGGAGGGGGCTATGCTGTATGCCAGAGAACGAGAACATAATTTATGATACAACGATGATCAAAAAAAATATGACGACTTGCCCGATCAGGCAAGTGATTTGCTAGATTTACTAGCCCGACGTGGCATTTTACATGTCCCGGGCAATCGGGCAAGCCTTATAGTTGAACCATGGGAGGCACACCCACCGGTAGGTCCCAAACAGTAGATTAATCTGGATTTCCAATACTGGATTTGGTGGTGGTGGTATCAATTATTTCTTTTAAAAAATGATGCAAATTCCTGACATTTAAAAACTGAGGCTTGATCATTTAATGTTGTTACAGGATGAATAGTAGAGAGTATTAATGTGACAGGGTGAATAGAACAGAGTATTGTTTGTATAACATATCACATATGCAGGCTCTGTGTGGTGAGTATTTTGTTGTCATTGCAGCACATCTCCAGCAGGAGGCATAAAGACAGAGTGGCAGGCAAGCCAAGCAAGCCCAAATTCAGCCCCTATAGCAAGCAGCACACCACAGCCACTGTATGTACTGCCCGTCTGTCTCTCTGTTTGTCTATGTCTCTGTCACTAGAGATGTGTCTATCTCAGTCACTAGAGATGTGTCTCTAAGTCACAAGAGATGTGTCTCTAAGTCACAAGAGATGAGTCTCTAAGTCACAAGAGATGAGTCTCTGTCACTAGAGATGTGTTTCAGTCACTAGAGATGTATCTATGTCACTACATACAGTATGTGTCTAAGTCACTAGAGATATGTCTAAAACTGTTTCAATAGTCTTCACGTAGGGGCAGTGTAGCCAGGTATAGGCTACCATGGGTTGGTTAGGAAGGAATGACGCGAGGCGGATTGCACGTTACAATGTTTTATTGCCTGACGCCTCACACAACTTCCTGACCTCGGGAACTTGAAATCATAAGATTTAACGGAGAAATCATAAGAATCGACAATAGAGCGCTCAGTGCCTCAGGATCACGTCTCCGTGGACGTCGATCTGCAAAGGGCCTGGACCCGGTATCGCTGTGGGGCGGAGCACAACATACGTGAGTATATATATACACATTCATTCATTACCCTCACCAACCCCAGCTGCGTCGGTCCCTGCGACTGAGCCGCCCCGCCCCCTGTCTGCAGCCGGCGCCAAGCCGCGCCCCCTTCACCCCACAGGCAGGTTTTCACAATCTCCGAGAATTGGCAGAGACATAGAGATCGTAGTGCATCAGTTTACATTGCTTTAGATAATACTACGTTGGCAAGTGCAGCAATTAGGAAAATTAAGTATATAATCTATAATAAATATATATAATCATATAAAATTAATAAATGCTAAAAAAATATAGATTATCAAACGCCAGTGCTGTGTTTGAACAGAACCTGATAAATTCATTCAGCAAATCAGCGCGCAGTATTCAGGTCAGGTAACACAACATGATGGCGACACGCTCTCTCTTCCTGTCCCCCTCCCTGTTCCTCCCTCTTACGAGTTGACTACAGCCCTAGCATTACAATTTCAATCTGTATTTTCTAAATACAGATTCATACAATCTGTATTTAGATTATGTAGGTAGATAACTGACACAACTCGAAGTGCTTTCATGTGCGAGTGAGCCAGCCAGTCGCTGACACTGACTAGTACAGTAGTTGGTTACACATCACTGGAAAACATTTATTCTTATTAAGTAAACATTGATATCGGCTATTTAGCTATATACCAGACGTATATATATATATATATATATATATATATATATTCAACTAGCAGCATGCGCTCTCTTCTCTGCCATGGTGAAAGTGTGCATAATATGACGTAATATAGATTTGCGAGTACTCGAGGCAGAAATTTGGATTCAGGATTTTTTGTTCTCGAATCTTTCGAGTTATTCGAGTAATCATTTCAGCCCTATCTGAATGTAGCGTACACCCGCTCCGAAGTGGGTACGTCTCTCGTTCCTGCCTGTTTAGATGGAGAAACATCTCTCTTCACATCATGATCTTACAACCGTTTTTAATTCAAGATTTGAAGAGAGATTCAACGTGCTCGTGTAAATAAGGCCTATGTCTCAGTCACTTGCGATGTGTCTCAATCACTAGAGATGTGCCTCAGTCACTACTAGATGTGTCTGTCACTAGATATGCCTCTGTCTCAGTCACTAGAGATGTGTCTCAGTCACTAGAGATTTGACCATGTCTCAGTCACTAGAGATGTGTCTCAGTCACTAGAGATTTGACCATGTCTCAGTCACTAGAGATGTGTCTCTATGTCACTAGAGATGTGTCTATGTCTCAGTCAGTAGAGATGCAATCTCAGAATCCAATTGGCTACCGTCTGACGACGATTTAGTGGGGGCAAAGGCCAATATTTCTGGCAGACCGGTGTAGCCAGCGGATATCTGGGCCAAGACTTCCTCCTCCGTGCACCGGTCATTGTTTACAGTCCGATTAGAAACCTGAAAGGGAGTTGGAGTTAAGAGAACGTCGTCTCTTAACTCCAACTCCCTTCACGCATTTCAAGCTACGACCCGATTTTCTCACAAGTAGCCTTCCCACAAGTAGCTAATAAAAAGCTAAAACGTTGTCAGGCGATAGCCAACGGGTTACGACGTTGCATTTCGGCCGATGCGTTCCGCCTCTTTTGCTCTCCACACGGACTGTTTACTCAGATGCGACCAAAGCCCGCTCAAACGTGATTGGTCAATACCACTCGGACTAACAAACTTCCGATACCAAAATCGTGTCCCTTTGCCTACAGATTCTGCATTCATATGCAGATACCTGTCTATAGAGATTAGTAGAGATGTGTCCATATCTTAGTCACTAGAGATGTCTATAAGTCACTAGCGATGTGTCTCAGTCACTAGGGATGTCTATAAGTCACTAGCGATGTGTCTCAGTCACTAGGGATGTCTATAAGTCAGTAGCGATGTGTCTCAGTCACTAGAGATGTCTATAAGTCACTAGTGACGTGTCTCAGTCACTAGAGATGTCTATAAGTCACTAGCGATGTGTCTCAGTCACTAGAGATGTCTATAAGTCACTAGCGATGTGTCTCAGTCACTAGAGATGTCTATAAGTCACTAGCGATGTGTCTCAGTCACTAGAGATGTCTATAAGTCACTAGCGATGTGTCTCAGTCACTAGAGATGTCTATAAGTCACTAGCGATGTGTCTCAGTCACTAGAGATGTCTATAAGTCAGTAGCGATGTGTCTCAGTCACTAGAGATGTCTATAAGTCACTAGCGATGTGTCTCAGTCACTAGAGATATCTATAAGTCACTAGTGACGTGTCTCAGTCACTAGAGATGTCTATAAGTCACTAGCGATGTGTCTCAGTCACTAGAGATGTCTATAAGTCAGTAGCGATGTGTCTCAGTCACTAGGGATGTCTATAGGGATGTCTATAAGTCACTAGCGATGTGTCTCAGCCACTAGAGATGTCTATGTCACTAGCGATGTGTCTTAGTCACTAGGGATGTGTCTGTCACAGGGAGTATCTGATGTCCATGTTACTAACTGTTGTTTCTCTCCCCTCCTCTCCCCACATTTATTTTCTTATCTCCCCTCCACCTCTCCTCTCCACCTCTTCTCTTCTACACCTCCTCTCATCTCCTCAATCTACTCCTCTTACTAAACAGAAAGACTCTGTTACCTTACTCCCCTCAAAGTTCTCACCCACTCCTTCTCTTCCCTCCTCTCTGAAGTTCTCTCCCGCTCCGCCCCCTTCTCTTCCCCGCCCTAGCCCCACCTTCTTCTGCGCATCCATCTTGCGTCCTGGACCAGTCGGATCCAGCCAGCCGTCCTATATGTTCAGCCCCTACTGATGACATCACCAGCAGTCTACATCCTGGAACCATTTTTAAGAACAGTTTACATACTTTGATGGTACATATATACGTTTTTGATTGAAAAAATAATATTTTAAAGGTTTAATAGGACCTAAAAGGAAAGGTGCTGTACATATGAACAGACTGTGATGCGCATACCATCACTGGGACATTGATATTATGGGCAGACGTTGATCGGGGTAAAGCGATGTGTGTGTGGAAGCAGATGTTGGTAGGGGTAAAAGTGTACATACTGAAAGTTTCAGTCCTGAAAAGTTACCTTTAGGAACAGTCTACATACTGGAACCTCTAGGAACAGTCTATGTACTGGAACCTCTAGGAACAGTCTATGTACTGGAACCTCTAGGAACAGTCTATGTACTGGAACCTCTAGGAACAGTCTATGTACTGGAACCTGCTTCTATGACTAAGTACTAAAACATTGCTAGTTTGAAACTCATGAAACACAGGATTGTTTTTATAGCAAGCATACTTCTTTTGAAAAGCATTTGAAACATTGTGCAGTGTGTGGCGTTTTCTTGTATATTTTACATTATTGAACAAACCTGGGAGTCCAACCATTGCACATTATTTTTTAGGACTGGGTTGGTTGGTTGTCATGTCTGAGAGGTACAGCCTCCGTGCTCCTGACAACACATTTCCAACCTGTTCCTCTCTTAACTTGATGCTTGTGTTTAAACAAAGATTATTGGATGTGTTTTAAAGATATTTATTAGCCCTTAGAACAAAAACCATGGTTCATTGTTAAACATATCTCTGTCTGTCTGTCTGTCTTCCTCTCAGTCTTCCTAATAAACTACCAAGCAGTCTGTTTTTTTGTTTTAAAAACAATGTGAGGTGATAACATAAGGTATATACAGTATATTAGCCATATTTCATCGTATTTCCTCGTTTTATTTGAGTCTCTTATTTTCAAATGACTGTAGGAAGTCCACTTTTATTTTGAAGGGTTATAGGAAAACACAAATGTTCCTCTGGTGGCTTGACAAGGTGAATAGGTGAAGGTGAAGACAAGATGTGCTAGCAAGATGTATTAATGTGACATGATGAACAGAGTGTATTAATGTGAGAGGATGAAGAGTAGAGTATTAATGTGACAGGATGAATAGAGTATTAATGTGGCAGGATGAATAGAACAGAGAGTATTAATGTGACAGGATGAATAGAACAGAGTATTAATGTGACATGATAAATAGAACAGAGTAATAATGTGACAGGATGAATAGAACAGAGTAATAATGTGACAGGATGAATAGAATAAAGAGTATTAATGTGACAGGATAGAACAGAGTATTAATGTGAAAGGATGAATAGAACAGAGTAATAATGTGACAGGATGAATAGAATAAAGAGTATTAATGTGACAGGATGAATAGAACAGAGTATTAATGTGACAGGATGAATAGAATAAAGAGTATTAATGTTGTTACAGGATACATAGCAGAGAGTATTAATGTGACAGGATGAAAAGTTTCTTTAACTGTGTACTTAAAGGGGCTATAGACAATATATTTAGCCACAAGATGTCGCACTAGAGCACCAGCATCTCAAACCACAACCATTGGGAGTGTTCTTTACCTTCTTAACTCATCTCATGCACGGCGTTATAATGAACGCGTAGCCGGACACCAAAACAAAGAAAACAGAAGCTCGGATTACAACACACACAGAGGAAGTGTGCCTTCATTCTCTGGTCAGGACGCCATTATTCCACTATATCTCTACATAGCCAATAGTTGTTTGCTGCTATATTAATGTTCAGGATATCATCTATAGTCCCTTTAAAGCAGTGTTTCTCAAAGTGTGTGGCGCGCCCCCCCGGAGGCATCCCAAGGGGGGCGCGAGTCACCCGGGGGAAAAGGGGGGGGGGGGGACTTATATTTGGACGTCGGAATTTTTTTCCGCGCCGGAACCATAAACAAACCGCGCTACTGTAGCAACGGTGTTCAGGGGGGTATTGCACAAAACTAGATTAAAGAAATCCAGGATAATTGAGCAAGCGGCTTGAACTAGTCTGCTCGGCGCATCCTGGCTTAATCGGTTGCACGTTTGCCGAGCCAGGATAAAAAGGCGCGGCTATGTTAAGTCGGATGAAGATAGCTGGGATAAGCGGCATGCTTGAATAGACCTTGTGATCGCTCACAGAATCACCGATCGGAACATGGATAAAAGTTGTGTTTCATACGTCACGGCCGCTGAAAAGCTCCTTATTGGATACCCGACCCAAGCCCGACGGGACCCGAGGGGACCCGACGGGCCGGGTCGGGTTCGGACAGATATTTAGAAATTATGTTCGGGTTCGGGTCGGGCTCGGTCACGTCTGCGTGATTTGAAATTTGAAATTGAAAACAGCTTATTATGCATGGTAGCCAATGGGCTACCATGATGCACTCTACAATGCACTCTACAATGAATGCACATTTTATTTCATTTTTTTCTAGTTTTGAAAAAGCACAGCAAAAGGAATGTTCATGATTTTGATAATAAAGTTAAACATGGCCTATTTTGTCACAATGTTGTTGGGGTGGGGGGAATGAAAATTGTTCTTCCTCCAAAGGGGGGAATGACAGAAAAAGTTTGAGAACCACTGCTTTAAAGAAACATGGGTCAAGATTAATCAGTCCAAAGTTCATCCAGATCTGACCACAGGGGGGCGCTACAGCGATTGTTTGAAAACCAGAACTTTGAACAAGTGTAATTCCTGACCGCTTTCACTTACGGTCATGAAACATTGTATGCTTATTACCGGACCGAAAATGAGGTTATTCCATCATTATCAACTCTATAAAAACAAAGAGGGTCGTAAAGGTCTGCATTAGGCTTGGACCCGATACACGCTGCTTGCAGCTTTAATTCCATCTCCTGTTTTTTTAAATTCCTGTCCCTAGTTTGTTCGGTGTCACTGTTGTGGACAGGTGTATTATCCTATCAGGATGGGAACAGTCTGTCCGTGTCAGCCTATCAGAGCCCAGTTTCAGGTGTTTGGGTGTGTCCGGAGAAGGAGAGGAGAGAGAGGTTAAACTGTGGGGGAAAAAAAAGAAAAACATCTGTAACTCTTAAAACAAAGAGATGGACAGTTAATTCAAGTTCATTCAAATTATCAAGTGAATCAGCGACGTCTTCCCGGTGTCGCCACTCCAGGTTCTGTGTTATTCCCAGTAAACCAGAGACTGAGGTAATATTGTTTATTTTCACTTATTGAACTGACTGCAAGTGCGTGGTTAATAGTTGATTTATGGACATCTGAAGGTATAGTCATTTGGGAAGATTTATTTTCTTTTTGAGAAGTATACATACATTTTGTTTCTGTTTTGTCAAATTGGTTTTCTATTGAACCTGAAAAGAAGTACAAATTATCCAAAGGAAAGAAATCAAATTAATACAAAATGAATGTGAAATAAATCTTAAGTGTTATTAAGATAATCACATCTCTCATGTTGTTTTATGTGTATGTGACTTACCTTAGAGTAGGGGCGTGTCACCTATCCTGCTGGATCCGGGGAGGGAGGTTCATGCTTGGACAAGTAGGATGAGCTTATACTATAAACTTCAGGTAGGATGGAAAATCCTGAAGCACCTCACCACATCTCAGGTAAGATTAATATGGTAAATTCATGCAGCAGGATAGCAAACATATTGTGGGTACAGAGACTAATGGCACTGGGGGATGGGGACGTAGACCCTTTACTATCCAATCCTCTAGGGTAAGGACACTATATTTACCCCTACAAAGATACACTCTGACAACACAATAAAGGCTTATGGGGGGGGGGTAAGTATGGGAAACAATCAATTTTGCTGACCATGTAGGTGTAATCAATGTACTTGTCAACAAGGAAGGACACGAATGCGCCAACTGGTGATACATCCGGTACATTTTAATGATGTAAACATTAGACAGCAGACACATGCAGGTCGTTTGCCTGAAAATACATTCACACTTGAAAATGAGACTCAATGTGTTTTACCTGTTTAAACAAAGGTTAAATAAAATTAAAAAAAACATTACATATAGTGAAAAATGTTACAATTATGGTGACCCCATTATGTATGCATATGTCAGGGCTTAATTTTTCTATTTTTCTTTTCTATTTTACTGTTATTGTTTTTTATTTGTTCATGTCGTTGTATACATTGACCTGTGAAAAGCAATTAAAAAAAAGTATTAAAAAAAACAAAAAACATTGATCTCGTCACTGTTTTCAGTACCACTAATATAAAACAAAAAGGTTACTAATCTTGTGTTCTGATTCCTACATTTCTGCACTCTGTCCATGTGGTTTTTTTACTAGGTTGTGCAGCATTTTAACTTTTCTTGTAGCTACTCCAGGATTCATTGGATGCTTTGATTGTTGTCAGCTTCACTAAAAAGTCTCTCTGGATGAAAGTGTCTGCTAAATGACTCAATGTAAATGTACCACAAAATATAATTATAGTGTAGTATGATTTAAACCACTAGTCGGCGTCATTGCTCATTCAGTTCTACTGGAGGTGCCCTGATCTCACGTGACCTTGGGTCATCATCTTTAAGAACAATAAACAATGAAACAACTGTGTGTGTGTGTGTGTGTGTGTGTGCGTGTGTGTGTGTGTGTGTGTGTGTTGAATCAAAACCATTATGACAGAATGATAAATCTTAATAAAAACACACAAACATCTATTCATGTAGTTCCCACCGGAAGAGACATAAATATCTTAAACAAAAGACACACTCTCCTATATCGGTGTGTTTCTGATATCCTGGTATAGTTGGCAGGAGGTTAAAAAGCAGCTGAGTTTCCACCTGGTTTTGTGTGCAGTCTTCTCTGGGGAGCCAGGTCTGTCTGTGGCTGCCTTTCTTGATCGCAAGGCTGTGCTCCATGAGACTGTATACCTAGTCAAGGACTTTCTCAGCTTTGGGCCCGTCATAGTGGTCATGTATTCTGCTCTTTTTACGGCCAAATAGCAATAGTCTTTAGTATTTTTATTGATTCTTTCGAATTGCTCCAGTAGTTCTCTTTTTGTTTCTTCGTAGTTTGGTGTAGCGAGGCAGCCTTGGGGCTGTGTGTGTGTGTTGGTGTTGGTGTTGAACCAGCTCTTATAGGTGGATCTCTGTGTCGGGCTTTGTAATGGAGTGTCTGGATCACATCCTTAGGATCTTTCTCATGTATTGCTATGGATATATACCTGAGGAAACTGTAAATAACTGTCTGTCGGTCTGCCTGACTGGCGGCATGGCATATGGGGTTCCCCCCTGGGTCTGGGCCACTTCTGTTCAACTTAGCGCCCCACTAGTCCCCACCATCTCCGCCACAACTACGCGGATGACACTCAAATTTAGAAATGTATTAGATACTACTAACGGTCTCACTGTCTCACTATCTATCTCTAAACTACAGGTAAATAATCATGTTTTAGTTAAACTACAGTTTTATGTAGCTCTCTCTCTCTTGTTCTGGTTGTTGTCCAGGGGAATTCTGGGTCAGGGTTTCCATGGCAATGCCGGCAGTCATGCAAACTCCTGCCAGCTGTTCCAGTTCCCCATTTTCTCGTCACTATAGCAACAACAACATCCTGTATGTGTTAAACGGTCGTGTTGACAGGAAAAGGAAACTGCATAGCCGTTACAGACGGAAAACCAGAGGAAAAGGGAGACCTGTGAAATTGTACCGTGTGTGTGTGTGTGTGTGATGTTAGTATGTTGTGTGTGTTGGTAGAGACAGATACCTCAGCATGCCTAAAAGGCTACAAGCGGTTCCAAATACACACACACACACACACACACACACACACACACACATATATATATATATATATATATATATATATATATATATATATATATATATATATATATATATATATATATATATATATATATATATAATATATATATATATATATATATATATATATATATATATACACTGTATATATATATATATTTATATCATCGTATCTCTCATATTTATTTCATATCCATACAGTATTTTATATCTATCACACCACACAAACACATTAGATGATTCATTTGAATATGGACAGGAAGGGAGAACAATCTTGTATTCTAAACAGGAAATGACATCATCACTAAACACTCGGGACACAAATGTGTCCTGGCAACATTCGGTGAATTTCCTCCTCTCTCTATTATCTCCTCTCCCTATACAAGGCTCCTATAGAGAAACACACTGCTGCTTTCCAGTGGAGAACTGTGCCGGGGGCTGTGGCTAAACAGACGTGCAGCACGTATGCTGAGCTAGCAAGCAGTTGTCCTCTCTGCCAGGCTGAGGAGACGCTAGAAGACCTTTGGCTAAGATGTCCCAGACTTGGAGGACCCTTTATTTATTACATCAGCTTGAGTAGCTGTGGAGAGGTGTTGGAGCAAACCGTTTTTACAAAGTAAAAGTATAGTGCCTCCCCATGTGCTAGAGTTAGCCTACTTCATTACCTGATAGGTCAGGTCAAAATGAGTATCTGGTTGACCAGAAGAAACAAAATAAAAGAGATGGGTTGTGTGGACCTGGTGGCTAGGGGGGGCCTGATAATGGCTAGTGCCAGGATAGTCTAGTCACAAATCAGACTTTAGATTAATATCTAAAGTCTGAGGGCAGATGAGCTCGAATCTGGGTGAACGGGGTGTTTCACTTTCTTTTGCTTCATATTTGTTTCAACCAATCATTTTGCTGGAGGCGGGGATCTGTAAGCGCGTAATTGGCGAACACAAAAAAAGTGTCAAATCAACACTTAAAATTCCCTTCTAATATCCCCTTCCCCGCATGAATGCGTTTCTCTTCTCTATTGAAAACAGTTTAGTTTCTGGTTTCTGGCCCAGGTGCTGTGCCGTCTCCCCCCAGAAGTACTGTTGTAACATAGTAGGACTGCTGGATACCAGATTAGTGTCAGGATACCTTAAGAATTGCTTGATTATTGCTATTGAAATTGTGTTGTTGGTGAATGAAAATTAGTGTTGCTGTCAGATAAAGGAATGGTTAATGGTCAAGGTCTCCCCCCCGCTCCTTTTTTTTCTCGCTTTCTTCCTAGCTTCCCTCCTCTCCTCTCTCCACTCCTCTCCTCTCATCGCTATTCCCTCTCCTCCTTTCCTCTCTCCTCCTTCTCTCCTCTTTCCTCTCCTGCTCCTCCCTTCACCTCTCCTCTTCTCTCTCCTCTCATCTCCTCTATGAATCTCTACCAGATGTAATCGCTTGATTTCCTCCTAGACAGGAAGACGGACTACTTGCCTCTTGTCTCCGGCTGATGAGGGAGAGGAAAGAGGATATATATATATATATATATATCAATAACACACACACACACACACACACACACACACACACACACACACACACAAAAGTCATGTTACAACCATGTGATAACATCATGTGTGTGTGGGATGAACACATGTTTCCTGTCATTCTGTCTGTCTTCCTGGGTCAAAAGAGATTTAGAAATCTCTCCTTGTGTGTTAAAACCGCACTACAATCAGCTACTAAAGATCTTTATTGATTATTAAGTCATGTTGGAGATCTAATTATTAATTTGGAGATTTAATTATAATTTATTGATTTTATAAGTCATGTTGTAGGTTTAATTATTATTTATTGATTATTAAAGGGGGTCCTTTTCACACCTTTTCGTGTGCACCCCAGACAGTTTTTAGGTTGCTTGCTTCAATATTTAGATATTTGATACCCGTGTGAGCAAACTCCCCCACATCCAATAGAAACCCATTCAACATCAAACTCCATGTTAAACTCATTGTAAACACACGTCCTTGCTTCTCATGAATAATATTGTCTTTCTAATGAATGTGTAATTTTTCTATTAGTTATTTCATTATGTTGATATTTTACGTTATGTTTTGTTGCTTCGCTTTACAAATGCAGGAAGTAGACCGAGGCAGTTTAATGCCGAACTCAAGGATGCATATCATTGCACGACTTCTGATGTGAGCGAACTTGCAGACAATAACATTAGGTTGGTCGTAGAAATACTGTTGTATTACTACTACAGTATGTAGAAAATGTATTATAACAACTGGGTAAAATGCACCACGTTTTTACACCAATATCGCATCAAACAAAAGCTAGCAGACATTAGTTTGTTTGATTTCAAGGTTAAGTTAGCTGCTCTCGGTAACATTTGCTAGTTGACCAAGAGCTAGGTATGAACAGGAAGTAGTGGCTTTAGTAGTAAGTAGCTCGCCGGATTGGTCACAGCCTCAGAGCTTGCCGGATTGGTCACAGCCTCAGAGCTGGCCTGATTGTTTTTTTTTTCTTCCTTCATGGGCCCCCCCCCGGCGTCTGGGCCCCGGTGCAATGCACCGGTTGCACCGTCGATAGTTACGCCAGTGGACTCACTCATACCTGACAGAGTATGGGGATGGTTTTGGCATATTTTACCATAAAGAAGTGACCTAGAGCAGCTTTAATGGAACGCTTTGTTTTGCTATTTCTCGATTTCGCCATTAAATATCTAAATATCTAAATATTGAAGCAAGCAACCTACAAACTGTCTGGGGTGCACACAAAAGCCCAGGTAGGTGTGAACCCCAGAAGTGTTATAAAGTGAAATTCCCCTTTAAGTCATGTTGGAGGTTTAATTAATATTTATTGATTATTAAGTAATGTTGGAGGTTTCATTATTATTTATTGATTATTAAGTAATGTTGGAGGTTTAATTATTATTTATTGAATATTAAGTAATGTTGGAGGTTTCATTATTATTTATTGATTATTAAGTCATGTTGGAGGTTTCATTATTATTTATTGATTATTAAGTCATGTTGGGAGGTTTAATTATTATTTATTGATTATTAAGTCATGTTGGGAGGTTTAATGATTATTTATTGATTATTAAGTCATGTTGGGAGGTTTAATAATTATTTAGTCATGTTGGAGGTCATGTTTTTATTGTGTGTATTCATTTTTCTATTGTATGTCGCCCTGCCTCTTGTTCTACTAACACACACACACACACACACACACACACACACACACACACACACACACACACACACACACACACACACACACACACACACACACACACACACAATCATTATGTCGAAGTTGTATGCAAGTAGTAGGTCATACTGTTATATACTGTTATATAATATAACAGTATATAACACACACACACACACACACACACACACACACACACACACACACACACACACACACACACACACACACACACACACACACACACACAATACTGTTAGTTACCGCCCCGGACACCCCCCCCACCCCCAAGATGTCCTCTCCCACAACACGTGTAATATATATATATATATATATATATATATATATATATATATATATATATATATATATATATATATATATATATATATATATATATACTGTATATGCTCTCCATTCATGTTGTGGGAGAGGACATCTTGGGGTGGGGGGGTGTCCGGGGCGGGTCCGCGCGCAGCCCTCACTTCAAAGCCTTCCGTTAAAAGTCGCGCCTCGTTTACTTGAGCTGAACGCGTGGTTTGCTCACCAAGTGTACCCCCCCCCCCTCCCCTCCTCCCCTCCGTGACATTTAATTAGTTAGTGAGTGAAGTTAGTTAGTTAGTTAGTTAGTGAGTCGAGTTAACGTATCACGCTGACGGCCATGTAGCCGCGAGCGCGTGGGGTCAGGGCGCAGTGTGACAGCACGCGGAGGGGAGGGGGGGGGGCGGTGAGCGCGCGCTGCACGGGAGACTTCCCTCGCGCTTGGCTTTTACTGTCCACTTCTCTTCTCGTCCTTTCTCTACTAACGGCTGGAGAGGTTGTGTGTGTGTGTGTAATAAGTTGTGTGTGTAATAAGTTGTTTGTGTGTGTGTGTGTGTGTGTGTGTGTGTGTGTGATGGCGCGGTCCAGTCGCGAAGCAGCCGCGCGCGCGTCCCGCTCCCCCGGTCCCTGCTCCTCGCGCTCCTCTGTCTGTCCCCGCTGCGCGCGGCGGACGGGTACAACGTGGACACGGAACACGTCATCGGCTTCTCCGGTCCCGCCGGCTCCCGGTTCGGTTACTCCGTCCTGCTGCACCGGCACCGCCACCACACCTGGTAAGGGGCGACTACTATGTGGTGGTGATGGAGATGATGATGATGATGGCCATCTGGGGGAACATCTGACCCACGTTCGCTCGCTTGAGACACTAAATGTATTGGAGCAAGTGATGCTCTTTGAGGTCTGATGTTGGGGGTCTGATGTTGGGGGTCTGATGTTGGGGGTCTGAGGTTGGAGGTCTGATGTTGGGGATCTGATGTTGGGGGGTCTGATGTTGGAGGTCTGATGTTGGGGGTTGGGGGTCTGATGTTGGAGGTCTGATGCTGGAGGTCTGCTGTTGGGGGGTCTGAAGTTTGGGGGCTGATGTTGGGGGTCTGAGGTTGGAGGTCTGATGTTGGGGGTCTGATGTTGGGGGTCTGAGGTTGGAGGTCTGATGTTGGGGGTCTGAGGTTAGAGGTCTGATGTTGGAGGTCTGATGTTGGGGGTCTGATGTTGGGGGTCTGAGGTTGGAGGTCTGCTGTTGGGGGTCTGAAGTTTGGGGGCTGATGTTGGAGGTCAGATGTTGGGGGTCTGAGGTTGGAGGTCTGATGTTGGGGGTCTGATGTTGGGGGGTCTGATGTTGGAGGTCTGATGTTGGAGGTCTGATGTTGGAGGTCTGATGTTGGGGGGTCTGATGTTGGGGGGTCTGATGTTGGAGGTCTGATGTTGGAGGTCTGATGTTGTGGCACAGCGCTGCAGAAGTCTTCTCCTCCACAAGGACTCACGTGTGTGGCTGGATGGATCTTGGTTTAATGCCCTTTTTAATTTTTAATTTGTTGGTATCGCAAAGAATGAAATGGGCTCTGCGGTCCTTAATTCACAGTGTATTTTCTGGTCTTGAGTTGTGCAATTACTAGCTTTTCCGGCAGAAGTCTGTCTTGGACTTTATTAACTAATCCGATACAGAAGTGTGCTCCTCGCCCGACCTCCTCCAAAATCAACCCCCCCCTTGTTGTCCTGCTGGATGTCATGGGGGAGGAACCCCCCCCCCCCACCCCCCCCCCCCCCCCTCCTCCCTTGTTGTCCTGCTGGATGTCATGGGGGAGGACCCCCCCCCCCCCTCCCCCGGGAGGAAATTTGGCTAGCATTCAATGGCTTGGGGAGGCGAGGCAGCTCCCATCCTCCAACTCAAGACATTTAACATCGCTCTCTTGGGCGCTTTTCGTTTTTTTAACGATTGGAAGTAGTGGTTTTGTGTGTTTTACGGACATTTCTGAATGACATTCTGACTTATTAACATTGACGGCTTCATCTCTCTACCACAACTACGAGGATTGTACTCAAATCTAAACATGCTCTAGTTACTGTACTGTTTCACTCCAAAGCTCAAAGTGCCAGTTTTTAGTTTTAAACTTCTTAGTATGTCTTCTGTGATCTTCAATATAGTAATCTATGCTATAATCTAGTCATCTATGAGAGCGTACGCTGACGCCACTCCTGGGCCATGGTTAAATGTTGATGGATGCGTCCGGGAGAGGGTTAAACTTCTCTGACATTTACAGTATAACGCCATGGTGTGTGTGTGTGTGTGTGTGTGTGGCACATGGTATGTGCCACACACAATAGTATGGCACAATAGTATCACAAAGTTGGCGTGGGTCATGACCATGGGCATAACACCTCCACCCCTCCTTCCTAGAGCTCTCAGCCCAAAATGCATTTAAAAAAAAAAATTTGCATAGTGTTTGAATTCAAGCTGAAACGGGGTTCACTTAAATGTTAAATAATCATATTTTAGTTAAATTACAGTATTATGTAAGATAAGATAAGATATTCAGGGTGGTTGTTAAAGATGGAACTGTATGTCTCTGTCTGTGTCTGTCTGTGACTCTCAAGATGTGCTTTTCACACTGCATTTTCTTAGCCATGGGCTAACTTGGCCCCTTTTCACACACACAATGATTTTTAGGGGATAACCCCACAAAGTCGGGGTTAACCCTGCTCGGGATCAGGGCCAGCTAGCCCTGGGCTAAAGTCGGGCTTAGCCCACTTCGTAATGTGCGAGGGTTGTGCCAATCCAATTGTGTGAAAGCTTTCTCAGGGGCTAGTCTGGCTTACCGGATGTAGGTTGTTGGTATACGCCCGCCCAAGCCTGCCATTGGGCGACTGAAATAGTCACCCAATGGCAGGCTCTGGGTGGGCATATACCGCTGCTGCATCCTGGGCTTAGCGCCGCCCAAGACGATTGTGATTGGTTAAAGAAATACAAACAAGACAGAGCGTTTTTTTTCCCCGATACCAGAATGATGGTGAGTAGAGTCAGACCTTTCTCCAGCGCTGGCATAGCACTAAAATGAAGTGTGGCGATAGGGCTGGCTATGCTACCTGGGGCTAGCAGCTCCCTTAGCCTGGGGTTAACAGCTCATTGAGCCTGGGGTTAACAGCTCCCTTAGCCTGGGGTTAACAGCTCATTTAGCCTGGGGTTAACAGCTCCCTTAGCCTGGGGTTAACAGCTCATTTAGCCTGGGGTTAACAGCTCCC